>JAINEB010000003.1:29462500-30687229 GCA_022840565.1 Eubasilissa regina | reverse complement strand
GTGCACGCCCCTGGGCGTGTAAATGTTTTATATTTGTTACTCTGAGTAGAACATAAAACACTGTAGAATTGGAATTCTTAATTTTCTGGTTGTCATATTCAAAAATGCATATATGCATTGCCACACATTTCATAAACTGTCAGTTGTCTGTATGCAGTTACCTAATAGTGTACTTGTCTTGTGCTCCTGTCTTATTTTGTGTCTAGTCGTCCAGATGTGCACCTGCAGTATGTTGTTGTCTATGTATTATGTGCAGTTGCTATGTGTACAATTGTCGTACTTTATGTAATTTTTTCAAAATTAGATGAACGGTGTTAAAAGATTACTGTTTTAATACAATGTATTATATAAAAACGTTAGTTTTTTTATTCCTGAAAATCACAATCACCACAAAACACGTAGGTACATGTCATATAACATTTATTACTTCATTTTACGTAATTCTTAGTAAGTACTTACCTATGTTATTTTTCCTAGATAAAATTTACCGCTCTGGGCGGCAATAAAACATTACATCTTAACAGTTATATTTATTAGGTTCAATAGTTTGTCTTGCATCATATTATTAGATATCACAGAAGTACATTCATTTTGTTCTCCTTTATTATATATATAAATATTCTTGTATACATAATTGTTCATCGGTAATATAACTAACTTACCATCACGCTGTTTCCCCGCGGAGGTAGGCAGGGAAGATAGAGTGCCACACTATTCTGTCCTACATGTGAAGATAGAGTGCCACACTATTCTGTACATCTTCTCATACAAGCTCGCCGATTATTGAGGCTTCTAACATGAACCATCCTCCAGTATCTGTCCTAATCATCCTACATTCTCTCCTCATTCATCCGTTCCATATGAACAAACCACCGAAGTGATCCTTTCTTAATCTTACTCACTATACTAAGATCAGATTTACATTCTTTCCTTATTTCTTCATTATTTACTCTGTCATTAATTAATCTGCCACACATACGCCTAAGCAATCTCATTTCCACCGCGTTTAATCTACTTTCGTTCCTCTTATGCCAGTTCCTGGTCTCACTTCCATACATCAGTGTCGGTACTAGGACTCTATTTTATACCGTTAGTTTTACCTCGGTTTTTAAGTTCCCATTAGCTATAATTCGGTAATATCATATGCTTAATTCAAGTTTTTAATTAATGTATTAAATACTAATTAAATGTATTAATTAAAAAGATATTTACTGTAAAATCAATTTTATCGACAAATATTGTTGTTGCGCTACCTGGATTTTAACCTGGATCTCTTTCCAAACCGGGGAAGGTGCATTATCCAACTATGCTACAGCGACAGTACTTTTGATGACAAATTTTCGAATTTATATGTTACACTCTTCAAATTAATACATCTATCGTGCCATTATTTGATTATTAGATGGGTTTCAAATAATGGAACGATAGATGTATTAATTTGAAAAGTGTAACATATAAATTCGAAAATTTGTCGTCAAAAGTACTGTCGCTGTAGCATAGTTGGATAATACTCCTTCTACGGTATAGAAACAGATCCATGTTTGAATTTCGGTAGCGCAACAACAATACTTTTCGATAAAATTGATTTTATATGTATATATCTCTCTAATTATTACATTTAATTAATATTTAAAATATCACAGACACAATTACAACTTCACAATAAGAATAATGTATTAAATATTTCACTGGTATTAAATAGAAAGCTATTTCGTATTCGCACAGTAGATACATTTATTATGATCGTGAATTTGAAGAACTGTCATAATGTTATGTCCGTGGTGAAGTGCAGTGAAAATAGTGGTAGCTCGTTTTTCAGTTCAGAATGTGGTTAATAATTTTAATAATACGCATACTGTCATGTTTTGTTTTAAAACGGAATGAAATACTAAGCCAAGTAAACAGAGGTATTTCTGGATACTTTGACGTTTGACGGCCATTACTCATTCTGGTGATGCCTTCCCAATCTTACTCTGTGACGAAATGATAATTTTACGAAACATGGACTCTGAGAGAACGGCAGCATGACAAAAGACGCTCTAGAAATGTGGTGCTAACGGTTCATGCTCCGTGTACAGTGGACAGTCTACCCTCAACCATACGGCTCTGAATTTTCAAATATTTTGAAGATATGAGAACACCAATTTTCAAATATTTTGAAGATATGGAAAAATTGGTGATAGTTGAAATGTTCCAGATTACCAGTATGGTTAAAACTTGATGCAGAAACCACTCCTAGAATGCCCAAGAAACGCCACGGACCGAAATAGGTGGTGACAAATCGCAAGCAATAAAACAAACACACGGTAGAATAACTCGAAAACGTTTTATGAAATTTGGACACGCTTTGTCCATGTGTCGTATACCTAATAATTTGATTACAATTAAAGAACCGGCCCACGCGTTTATGTTTCCCCGGTGATTGATCGGCCATCGCGAATAGCGGCGCGTTGCAGATATTCGAGCTTATTTTATTACAATACCATCTGTCACTGTCCCATTTGGTTTGTGGCTTTACGCACTCTCGCATCAGCTGTTCATCGTATTATGTATATTTATATTGATCTATCGCTCGCCTCGCACACACACAGGCACGCCGCAACGCGTTTCACTACGAGTCGTTTGCAAAAAAAAAATGCGATTTCTACCTCCCACCACACGCCGTAGTGTCTGCGCGACTTCATGAATGAATACCCCCACCGCCGCATCCATTCTGACCCCCCTCCCGCGCTCTCGCCGTACTACCGTTCTATAGTCATTCAAAAGTCAGCCGACGGGCCAATCGTCAGTCCGTCAGTGACGTCTCGCTCGTTTCCCGCTCTGCCGCGCGCTCGAAGCGAATTCAAAAATTGTTCCATCGCATTCGGTTGTTCTTTTTTTTTCCTCCGTGTCAATGAATGCGTGTTGTGAATTTGACAGTAGACTGTTGTGTTCCGCCGATTTGAATTCGATTCGCAGAAGTTTCATTTGTTGCCGCTGTGGGTCGTTCGGTATTTTGGATCATAGCGTCGAGAATCAGCGGTTGTCATTGGCATTTTTCGCGAGCCGGCCGACATAAGAGGTGGGTTGTGTCATTTCGAAATTGAATATTTAATATGTAAGTGGCGTGCTTCGGTACGCGCCAGGATGTGTACGCCGGTCGGCACAAAAATACGTTATTATTTATTCTCGGTCCTGCTTTCGGAGCCGACGTTCTTCATACTAAACACGATCGCGGCGGTGATTTGCGGACTCGGTACCGCTATCCGCTTCCTACAGTGTCAAAATTAATGCTTTCCAATGGTTGTCGTCTAATTCCCCTATTAATCATTGATTAACAAGCTGATATTTAATGTCCTCGAAGGCAATTATACATAATTTATCAGTGTCATTTTCTATTTATTTCAGAATTTGCAATTTTTTTTTTATAAATTCGGTACTCGATTTTAATACTCACATATTTTTCCTTTGCGAACGGAGCAGTCTGTAGTAATAATTATTGCCTTGTGAATCACTAAATACGTGCGTTTGGTTTAAAAATATGTAAACATCAATTATTTTATAATCATATTTCAAAATATATTAATTATCTATGAGTACTCGTTGATTATATAAATGCAACTCGTTTGCGTTCGCAAAAGTATATTAATATTTTAAAATATAATTTTAAGATAAATATATAGGTATATACACACCTAGATCAATACTAAGACAACTCTAAAAGTCATTTTTCAGTACACAAAAAAATAAAAAAGTACAATAATAACTCAAAATTCTGTTTTTCTTTAGTTGTCTTGGTTTTGATCCAGGTGTGCGATATATGTCTTGCGAATGCCAGAGGCACAACTATTAAGATGTATCTAATCGAATAATTGTATGAAGACAGGTTGTATCCTGATTGGTCAAGTATCGAAGAGGCGCAAGATAGGGGAAGATGGAGACGCTTTGGGCTCACGACTCTTCCAAGATAAAGGGACGAAAATTAAGATATTTGATAGATTTTTAAGCACCGTGCTCAGTGTGTAGTGTGTTAAAACATCATTTTAAAAAATCGTGTCAAAGTATCGCATGTTGGGTAGGTAACTTACAAGGTACCTACCCAACTAATTTATAATGCTATTTAATTATTCAGAGTGAAAGATCTCCATCTATCGGAAGATATTAGTCTTACAGATCTGTTCCGTATAAAGAATACGAATCCTTAAATATTTTTTATGGGTGACATTTTTTATGTATTTCGTATTTGACATTTTTACAATTTTTTTATAACATGAATTAAGTGTTTTACATTATTAAAGTTACAAGGTTTTTTTTTCGCTTACCTTTCTAAAAAACAGACTAGCTCTTGTGCTTAGAGAGGGAACTTGTAGGGAATTGTACAATTACTTCGGTGTACATAAAACTAACTAATTACGGAGAGATTGTTCGTATTCTTGGACCCGAATCGCATTACCAGTTACCTGAATCCGTCACTGCATGTTGGCATTTACTCGTCCCGTACATAAGTGTAATACTTATAATATGCAGGTATGTCCGCCGCGCAATTAATACATACGGTGTAGCCCTACCTGTCGATTACGTATGTTCTTTATATGGCTTTTTTCCATTTTAATCTCGCCATGTTTTCCTTGGACTTGCTGGATTCTTCATGCCTACCACTTTCGATTTATTCATATTGCACATGGTGCGCATATTTATTCAATCTCCATGCATTTACCTACTTCGTAATATGTGGGAATATGGTAAAATTGTTTTCATGTTCATGACAAAAGGTAATATTAACGTATTTAATAATGTGAAATTTTTACCATTTATGAGATATTTATTTAGTGTAACAGATTTTTGTGAATGAAAGTGACAGTTAGCTGTCATCGACCCTATAAACGCTATAGCAACCAAATTTAGTTTATGATATGTGTTTGTATGTGATATCACCGCAATTTCACTTATTAATTGTTATAATTATTTAATGTTACATTTTTAGCTGTGCATGTACTGATTAAATTATGTTAGTTTTATCTCTCGCTCTCTCTTCTTCCGTTCGATGTGCTCATGACTGAGCATCGCGGTCCTCTATTATGCTTCCCCAGCACGGCTTGCCTGCCACCACTCTTCGTGATCTCAGGCTTAGTTTATTGCGACGTGTAGCGAGGCTCTGTCATATCTCATACAGGCCTATGGATGTTATAATAACATCCATAAATATTTGAAAGTATGGCAAAAGACCTCACACAATCCGATTACAAAGAAAGCACAATGCAAACGAGTGCGGAAACGATTTAATGACGAAGTTATGTATAGGTACTCATCCGGATCCCAGTTTAAATATGAGTGCAAGTGACAAGTTCCGCATCCAGTCTCTTTACGTGATCATAGACACGCTTAATACTGAAATGGATAAAAATATTCCTTGAAAGGTATCATTTTCTTCGTAACAGATCTTTGTCATGTGATGAATTAGTGGCTATAAGCAAATACATTAATCGAGTTATGTCCATCTGTTATGGAAGAGGCATTTAATGATGAGTTTCTTTTGTACTCTCGAGTGTTTGTTTACAGTTAGTTTGTGTCTGACTTGATTAGGATGCAAATAGAAAATAAGCTGGTTACAATTTTTTCAAATGACAATACTACTTTTAGAATTTACCTTTCCATATTTGCGACAAGTTCAGAAAGTGAACGTTATTTTTCAAAAAAAGTGATAAAAAATTATCTGCTTTCGACGATGGGACAAATCCGACTGAATACGTTATACTTGATTTCGCTAATGCAGAGTCGCAAAGTTAATATCATTTAACTTATTCTTAACTGTTTTTTTATTACAAATTTTATATTTTTATTTTTATTATATTCAGATCAATAATTTCGTAGACGCTTTGTATGTGCCTAATGGATAAGATGACATTGTTATTTACTTACTTTTATGTGTTATCTTTGAAATTTATAAATAAGTACATTAATATGTGTGTAATTACATTAATGACGAAATGATATTATTGCCGTCAGTTTATTAATCATCGTAATTAACTTTGCGATGCCACCGTATAATAAATTATGATTCATGTAGAAACGAATGTATAAAAAAAAAAAAACAATTTATAATTAGAAAAAAAAAAGTTAACTAATTAAACATGTTACACGATATTCTCAAACATATACTGATACGACTATCAATTATATACTTTTTAATAAGGATGGCGTGTTTCGGATCGACAGCTTTACACCTACTGACACGTGAAGGGAGGGCGAGGGTTGGAAAGTAATCAGCTAACAGCAACCCTCGTGTAAAGTCATGAATCCTCTAAAAATATACTTTTATCGATCGTATCTCCACACCCTAACAGCCTTCAAACCGGACATTCGCAATGTTTCCGGTTTAGTTAAGTTAGTCCTCCCCTTACATAAATTCTTACCGTCTATACCTTATTACCCGGAGGAGCCCGGTATAGGTGCTTAATATTTGTTGGGCGAGAGCGATCTTGTACTTTTAAGTATTTTATTTTTAGCGGTGACGGATCAATATTTTTAAAACTCGCACAGAAGATGACGCCTTGCCTTGAGTCAAAATGCGATCTATTTCTTGTGATTGTATGCGTTAAGAGAAGAGTAGGAAAAATGATCCATAGATGTGTGGGAGAGGGGATGTATAATGGCTGATATTAATAAACCCTTTTAAATGTATGTATTTCGATATGTAGGCATATCACGGAAATTGATTTCTTTGACCTTGAAACCCACGCGCTTGTGTACTTTAGTGCGCCAGTTTTTATAATTTTTTTTTTTTAACTTTGTTCTCGTTTTTTATAGTATTTTTATTTTTTCAACCTTAAAAATGTTTTGTCTTAAATGCTTCTATATTTGTAACCTAATATCATACCAAGAATTATATATCAGGATCCTCAACGCCTGTCTGTATACGAAAAAATATAAATAAAACTTAATTAGCAAAGTAATCATTGTAATTATAACAGATTAATAAATAAGTAAATAAATAAAGCATGGCAAACAAATTACGTCTTCGGCCAAATGATGCCTAATACAGCGACTGTTTAGTGTCAATCCAGAAAGAACTGATATTGGCATATTTTCAAAAACATGGAATATTTGAGAATTGGAGAAAAATACATGTAAATATAGGTACATACAAAAGCCTATAAATTCATACACCTAACATACTTTTTTTTTAAGTAGTCAATACACAAAAAAATTGTTTTGATACCATATAAATGATTTGTGTATTTTTTTGTAATTGCACGTTATTGACGCTAAGCTGTCGATCGAATATCGTTTAGCAGGTATTGCACATGGTTTGGAAGTTTTGAAATAATACGTCTAAATTCTAAGTGTGAAGCCAAGTGTAAGCCTCGTGCCGGTGTCGGGACAAGACTCGACATCTTCGTGTTTCAATGCAAATTCAATTTCTCGCCAATTAGTTTAGGAAGACCTAGTATTTATATAGATTAGTAACACGATACTTTAGGAGGGCGGAGTGTGGGTAGTGGGGTATCAGATGTAACACGAGACGAGCCGGCAGCACCCCTAGGGCGGCACCTAATCTGCCTCAATTGGACACATCCGAAGCGGTTAATCCGCCTGATAATTACCCGCCCGGCCGCTTAAGAACTGGTGTACAGATAATTGAACGGAGCGGGCGGTGCTCATTACCCACCGGAAACCACGATTGACCAAGAACCAAGACTGTTCATAATTTCGACATCAATTACGCCGGAATCTTCCGAGTTTTTTCGGTGACAGCGCTTCTCGCGGGAAGGTGACGATGTTGGAAGCTTCGCACTTCTGTAATGGCGGTTTTTTCACGGCTGTGGCCCTCGTCGTGATGGTGACTGATACGCCATGGCGCTGCGACACAATTACTTTGAAATATTTATACACATATATGCACCAACATTCGTCTTAATCTTTTATTTAGAGTTAATTATTTGTTTATTCAAATTAAGTATTTAAAATTATATATATAGTCTAGGGCCTCTTTCCGTAATGTTGGCAAATTGTCATATTATAGTCTGCTTAGTTTAGGTTGAATAATTGTAAAAAAAATATGTGACGTGTAAGTACATACATAATCTTGAAGCTACTAATAAATTAGTTGGCAGGTATCGAGTTAGTCATGTGTGTTAAAGTAGAATAAGAATAATAAGTACAGGATAAAAGCGATAAATATATGAAAAATTTAAAAGTAGAATACAATTATATTATTGATAGAATCGGCGTTAACTTTGTAGAGTTTCATCATCAAAATGAATGGATATCAATGAAACAATATTATAACTCTACTCAAGTTTATTAGCACTATTCGAGTTTCGAGAGTTTCTCATCGACTGGTGAAGTATTAAACTAGATTTAGTTCAGAAATTTAGATTTAAATCACCTATTGATGAGAGTTACTGTTTCTCTCGAAACACGAGTAGTGCAAATAAATTCAAGTAGAGTTGTAACATTGTTTAATTTATATCCATACATTTTTAGGATAAAATATTCGTAAAATAAATACATATACTCTACTAATAATTGATTTTATTCCTTGTAATATTCCCGTCCCTTCTTAAGAATCCCTCTTGTGTAATCATTGTGTATCATGACTATGTGTAGAATAGTTTTCAGTCTTTAATAAAACATTTATCTTGACCATCAAAATTGGACGGTCGATGGTGTGGTTAATAATTTTAAATAATACAACCAGATTATCGATTATTGATATCATTAAACATTATATATAGTATATAAGAAGAGAACATAAAAATATTTTTAACATTTAAAAAAACAAAATTTTTGAAAAGATTAATTAATTACTGAAATAAAACACAACGTTGTTTACTTCACACAACACTTTAATTAAATATTAATTAAAACGTTTTCGACGCTTACCGCGTCATCGTCAGTAATAAACTAAAGTTTAAATTAGCAGATAGTCTATCGACTACGTTACGTTGGGATGGGGGGGGGGGGGGGGCGGTATAAAAGCAATGTTGGGGAGACGGGGGTTTCGCTGAAAAGTGAAAGTGATTATGGGCCGGGCTAATATGGACAGGAGAGGAGATGTAACAAGGGGTGTTTATATGCTAAGTACATTTTTATTGTTAATAATTATCTCTATATATATAAATATATAAATGAACGGCTTAAATGGCTTGATCAATTAAACCACTGTCTCATCATACAGCATCAAAAACATCATTTAAGCATTGAACATCGGAATATATCGACAATACCAAAATCACTGAGGGCAATTAAAATCTTGCACATAGGTAATAGAGTATTTCAAAAAAAATTAATAGCTTTAGATTAGATTTGTGCGTTATGTGAATGCAAGTAGTATTGCTATCAGAATGGAGTATTTTCATTAATTGTTCAAGTTTCAGTCAATGGAAAATTCCATTAATTATTATTTTTCAACCTGTCCGCGCAGCGTTTCGGACAATGAAGCCGCATACCCATCCATCCATTTTCACCTACGCGACTTCCTCAATTAGAGTTATGTCAACAATATTCCGTATAGATGAGCGTTCGTGCTTCTTTGTTGTACACCCATTTTCTCAAGGAAGTGTGCACTTTACACCAATTATGTGAAATTATAAAACTCTTTTATTAAGAACCTCCTGTATTAAATACCACGATCGTGCGCAATTTAAGGAACAAAATATAATGTAGGTACGTTGCTTCTAAACACCAGCACTTATTTGGCAATCAAATTCATCTGCCTATCCAATGATGTTGCTCTTGCTATGAATGACATTTGAAAAATGCCGATGAAAATGATATCGAATTAAAATGTATTATTTTGAATATTTAAATGATATCAAATCTCAAGGAACAGAAACGCTACCGTGTTCGTTAATTCGCGTATATTAAAAAAATCATAGTATATTTTTCTGTTTATGTTTCTGTTTTGTTTCCAGTGCGTTATAATTAAATACAGTTTTTAACGTTTTAACATAATCATTTTAATGATAATATATTATCCAAGTTTATAGGTATTTTTTTTTTCGTACAAACGCCATGCAGTGTGTTTTAAATTAATTCGATATTTTTGCTACGGCTACAGCAAACAACCTCGAAAAATCAAATATAGTCGGATAAACCAGATCTTTGGAAACGGCTATGTTACAAATTTTAATAAATGACGAGCATGTGTGACAATAAATATAAAAGAAAACTATGTAAAAAGTCCTATGTCCGTTTATAAGACTATGGGGTTCGATTCTGTATTTAATTTAAGGCGTTTTTACTTGGTGTTTAAGTATATGTAATTTTATTTTTAAAAAGTTTTAATTACCCTTTAAATTTTTTTTAAGGGGGCTATCTCTCTGTTACAATTATGTTCATATTCTAATTTTCATGCAGTTGATATATATTTATATTTTTAATTTAATTGTTAAATTGAAAAAAATGCCAGTAATCTTTTTTTGACATGACTCTCTTTAGATATTCAGTAAAATACCCCTTTTCCTTGAAGTAAGTGTACCAATCTTAAAACGCAAATACTTTAAAAAATTAGTATATTTCCATTTTCCTGAGTTCCTTGGCTCTGTTTATTGATTTACCTTTATTTAGCCAGTTACCAATTGCTGTCGCGAAAGCTGGGCACCATTGCCAGCGACTTGTTTCCTCACCTAACAATCTGTCACAAAGTGCATTCAAGACGATGGCTTCCAACTCCAGATAATGAAGTAATTGAATAATTTGCCAGCTGCATTGTTCGGCTTGAAGTACGTATTATTATGATGAAGTGTATTCTTCAATGATGTTACAAACGTGATGATACACCAACCTCCAACGACTTCCGTCCATTATGTTTGGCGTACGGTCAGGGAGTTCAGATGTACATATTAAGTTATCAATACGACGGTTATTTTGGTGTATCGAGGAGTTCTCCGAGGATGTGTAGTCAATATAATGACAAATGACAACTCAAAAGATAAATAATAAAAATCATTTTAAAAAAGGCTCGAGATTACCCAATCAAACAAGTTCTTAAAGATTTTCCTTTATTGAATTTATCTTTTTTATATATAAAAAAAAAGTCTTATTTCATTATTTTAAAGAGGATAAAATAAAAATTTACCATAACTATCAGACCAGGAGCAAAACTAATGAACATGTCATTTTAAAAATGTCCAAATTAGGAATAGGACAAAGACACGCATTATACATTGCTTTTAGACTGTATAACCAACTGCCAATATCAATTAAATTAGCATCTAATATAAATGTTTACAAAAAATAAGTTATAAAAGGATTAAAGGTTTTCAAAATTATTAAACTATGTATTTGACATCTTCCCCTATTTATAATCTGATCAATTTTCCTACATTTTTATATAGTATTATTATATATGTATGTATATATATTTTTTTTCATTTGTTGTCAACAAATTCTTACATCTAGTTTATATTAATCTTGTATTATATAAATGTTGAAAGACACCCCCATAATTCAAGATAATTCTTATTTGAGGGTGCATAATTCTATTATTGTTTTTTTATTGTCGAATATATAAATAAAATAAAATAAATTTGATTCCAATATACTATTATATCACAGCGAATATTACGATGAATGAAGTTTGAATATCCAAGTTACAATTGTATATTTTTATTGCTATAAGATACACTTTTTTATTTAAAATTAGAGAGGTCCGAAGGTAGGTTCAAGTCCCTGCAGAAAACAGTTTTAATATCTATGTATTTATTTCACTCCTTTTACTTAAATCAATGTTTTTTATATGCCTATTGAATCTCTCCGTATTAATTCAAAACAATTTTTTACGTCTGACACTACCGATAAATCGTGTGAACTGGTGCATGCTGGTGTATATTTTGCTATTTAATGTAATTAAATTTTTTTTTTCTATAATTTGTTTCATTAATTCGGGGTGCGTCTTGTACGCAAATACGTTATTGATTTAATCAATAACTCAGCCTTTCGCAACATTCATTTAATCACGTTTTTATAAAAAAAATTAACAGTAATTTCCATAAATACATGAGTTTAGAGCAGCTAATTACGTACGATTTAAAATAAACTAAGTATAAACTAAAATTCCATATTTTAAGTTATCGTATAATCAATACAGTGGGCTTTTAAGACGTTCAGAGACCTATAAAAACATATTTAAAGTACAGAAATCAAATAAAATACTTACAAAAAAAAGGTTGTATGAAAGTCAATATTTTAGTGTACATACAAATTGTAATATTTATGTGGGCGAATATTACGCTATTAAAATGTGAATTATACGATAATAAACTCGCTATGGATTATTATCATCATCATGTAATTTTTTTTTATTCTTTTGAAATTTTTACAATTTTTTTTTTACAAAACTAAAATGACATATTTTTTTAAATCGCTTCTCTCCAAAAAGAGACTAACTCTTGTGCTTGGAGAGGGATATTCAATATTCTATTGTTTTTTATTTTCCAGATATAGTTTTTCAGGCAAAGGCTTTAAATGAGCCGTGTCGCCATTAAGTAGTAGCTATAATATAATATAATATAATATATATAATATTTATTATTATACAAAGTGTAAACCTCGCATGAAAAACGTTACACACTGTATTTAAAAAAATCTGAATCCTCAACTGGATGATATGGTACCCAACAAAAATAAAAATTACAATTACAAATACATTAGTAGCGATACCTGCAGATAAGTGGATGTGTTGATGTTTAGTATTAATAAAATTATATTATAATTTAAATCATTTTGCATTAATCGTACAGTCGACTGTAATGTGACACCGTCAACGGATAATGAAATCATTCGTGCATTCATTTTGAAATCACTCGATTGTGGTCATATATATATATATATATATCTTCCCAAGAATTCACGGTACGAACCACTGCAAGAAGAATATGTATATGTATATACACGTACAATGTGATTATTTTTAATTCACATCCATGACGTCACTAATATGTGATTTGTTAAACTAGAACATCGAGACATTTGGTCTGACGTTGATGAAAAGCGCTGTCTTATTTTCAAATAATATAATGTTGTAGATGTGAACCAAATCTATCTACGGAGAATTGTCGGATTCTACCGCACGCATAAATATATCTACTCGCCTAGTTATAAATCATAGTTACAACAGAAGGCAACGAGTAATCACGAGTATACCGATACCGAGAGATCAAACTACGTTTTATCAATGTTTCTATACGTTCTTAGCTCCGAAACTATATATATATATATATATATACAATACACTTATTTCATATTGCAAATAGTTAATTATCAAACAATATACTAAAATATGGACCCAATATTTTTGAATAGGCAAATATTAGTCGCATCTATCTAATACTAAGTTATATAAAACTTTATTATTAAAGATAACACATTCCTATTGTGAAGTTGTAATTATTCAGAACATAGGTCTCTGATATTTTAAATACTAATTAAATGTATTAATTAGAAAGATATACATATAAAATCAATTTTATCGAGATCCAAGTTCGAATCCCGGTAGCGCAACAATATTTTTCGATAAAATTGATTTTATATGTATATCTTTCTAATTAATACATTTAATAAGTATTTATACACAACTTAACTCAAATATTCTATTTTACAGATTCATTACATAATTATGACATTTTACATATTATGTATGCATTAGGTGTACAAGTTTATTAGATATTGTATGTTTTATTTGTATTAATAATTTTTGACACCACATTTAATAGTGCGAAATATCTACTTTACTTTCCGGATTAAAGTTAACACTAAACCGGAGATAATAACTACAACATTTCCCATGAAAAAAAATTATATATATAATATTTTCTTTCATTCATGAATACACGAAACAAAACGAAATCCCTATTACATACAATAAGGATTATAAACCCATCTTATGAAGGGCGTCATTTAGGTACTTAAATATAAATGAGAATTTTCGCTCCTATTCTGTATTCATATATACAAGTTTTAACCAGTATACATAACGTTGTTAATTTTATCTCGATATGCTTAATAAAACACAGACTATGTGAAACTATTTTTATTTTTTTAATACACTATCTATTATGCACGAATTCATATTGTTAGTTTTTTTTACCTATAATGAATCTCTTTTCAGAGTCAATCCTTGTTTTGTAGTACGTTGTATTATGTATTATATATTATGGACACGTAATTATTTGGTGTTATAAAATATATGATTTGATGTTCAATTTCACCTACATAAGACGAGAGCTGTGTGAAGTGTCAGGCCCGTCGGTAGACTGGCATTGAAACAAGCTGGACATTATGCCCCCATTATAAGTCGATAACTGTACCCAGGCACATTATAATATGCCGATCTAGCAGGTGATCTTACTGTACAATTTTGCGTTCAATTCCCCATACAAAATATAGCAAACGTATATTGAGATCGATGGCAAAGTTTGCGGTAGGTCTATACTACTAATAATAATAATATTAAGTGGATATTAATCTTACCAAATGATGTGACATCACTATTATTTCTAACGAGGTGTTGGTGTCACGGATGTTAATAAATTGATAAAAAAAAGTTTGGTTTTCCTCGTATCTTCTAGTGAAAAAAAATTGTCTCGGTCAGAATTTTCTTTTAGATTTTACTTCCGTCGTGCCATCTCTGAGCTGTGTATATTAATAAAGATTAAATTAAATATTGTTGCTAAGGAGAAAACATTCTTATTGTGAAGTTGTAATTATTCAGAACATAGATGTTTGATGTTTTAAATACTAATTAAATGTAAATAATGGAACGATAGATGTATTAAATTGAAAAAGTGTAACATATGGGTTCGAAATTTTGACGTCAGAAATACTGTCGCTGTAGCATAGTTGGCAATGCACCTTTCCCGGATTGGAAAAGAGATCCAGTTGCGGTAACGCAACAACAATATTTTTTGATATAATTGATTTTGTATCTTTAAAATATTATTGCGAATAGTTGCTCGCCCAAATGATAATCGACCGGATTACTAAATTATTTTTACTAACCCCCTTTTCCATGTACTGAATGTATTTTTTTAATATTATTCCTTACCATATCAATTATGTCATTTATTGTGTTGTGTGATCATTGAGAAGGATTTCAAAACAGCGGTAACTTTTTAGAAATGAATATTTTGAAGTATTTTAATGATTTGCTGTTCAAAACACACGAAACATGTCTCGTATCCCAATACTTGATCAAAATATACGGTTTACAATTTGCAACAAATGTGTAGCTTTGCAAATATTTTTCCGTTTTGGTATTTTTAATTAAATGCCGGTAAATAAATTGATCAATGCTGCTGAATGATTTGACGGACAATGAACAAGATATGTGGTATAAATATGTGCTTTCAAAGTACAAAGATTTTTCTTTATTTATTTCCGCTATAATGACGTGCTAATATCGACCTGTTGGGGCGGATATCGGTTGCGACATCATTTATAATTTAATTACGCAATGTATTGTGACTGTACAATTAGCATACAATCGATGGGGTTCTTGTGACGTCACGCTGTCTCCCGGATCTGTGTCTCACTCTGGACATTCATTTATGTATATTACATTTTACTGATTTCATAACTAAAAAAATATTTTTTAACAAAATTATTACGATTTACAAAAATGACCATCGATTATAAGAAAATTGATTTTGAATTGAATGGCATTATTTATGAGTGCGAAATATTCTTTTTTTTTTTTTTCTTATACTTTCACTCGCTCGATGAAATTAAACCCTAGGTGAAAAAATATAACGAAGATGACATGCGAGCTTCCAATTAGTTTGTAAATTAATCAAATCTACAGAGGAAATGAATCCGTTTCCGGTTTTAATATTCTAACCATGAAGATTACCATACCCATGCATATGCGTAAGTAAGTACCCCCCTCCCCTCCGCCCCCTCTATCACGCCACTGCTCATAGTTGACCGCCGTCCATTCACTATTTTCAGTATTAGCGTAAGGAAATTTTAGAATACAATGGTGTTTATTTTAATAATAAATTTACGACATCCTTTATTAATTCCCCTATTTCTTTAGTGTCCATTCTGTTTAATTCGGCGAATCGTTCGCTTCAAATTCCTTCATTTTGTTTTTTGTTCGATTTGATCATTCTTTTTTATCAAATTTTATAGATTATTTTAATCGCAAACCAATACAATGAAAGATGTATCTAAATCTATCTACATGTAGTACATGATACATCTATATGTAGTATTTTTTTTTTTTATAAATGACGCATCACTCTTCCATTTATAAAAGCTATAAATTGTATATTTTTGCAATGAATCACAAAAACATTACATGCTAGTTGACGCCAGGATTAATCAATCCATTTTATTTTGATTTGGAAAATCTTATTTTTAAAATATATCATTTTTAATCAAGAAACACGTTGTCAAGTTTAGAACGTAGTTTATACTATATTCAAAACAAATTAAATTAATCAATTCGAAAAATTTGTATATTTTTCTATCATTAAAAAATTATTTTGTTAACGCCGGAATACAAACCCGGAAATTTTCCTTGTCGTCGAATTTATTATGTTATAAATTTACGACAAATTTAAGTATCGTAAAATTAAAATTACAACTTCACAATAAAATGTGTTTTCATTAAAAATATACATTTATTAATCATCGTAGGACGTGCAATGTAATTAGTTTAATTTACCTTTGTAAACTTTGCACCTTGTGTCACTGGTAACAGGGCGGCATAAACTCCATTAGTTTTCCCTGATACTATTACTATTCCTGTCACGATACATGAGAGGAACTCACCAACACATCATAGTATTCCACTATCGGAAGTACGGCAGACGTACTGTGAATCTGCTTACTACGAACTGGTAGTAGCCATTATTCTATTAATGGTATGACAATGGTGTGTAGCTATAAAATTGAGAAATTGTGGGGTGTACACATTTTTATTACCCATCCATTTAATAATTCAAATGATAATTTGAATATAATCATTTTTATCGAAGCGTTTCGTGGAAAAATGCATGGAAAGACCGATATTATTATAATTCGACAACAGGCAAAACAATTACAGTTTATAGACTACGGTTATTGTGTTCAGTAGTTTTAAGAATCAGCCGTGTGTTGTGTTTCGTCTTATTTTACGACTCAGATTATCGGTTATTAGAATCGAAATGTGTGTTTTTTAAAATGAAAAAGAAAATAATAATATGTTAGACACCTAAAAGTATATAGATAGTAAATATCATAATTAATCTCATTTAAATATCGGTCGCGTTAGCTGTCGCCAATTGATTTTTTTTTATAATTTTCCACATTCAGTTATAAACAGTTTAAATATATCCGCCAGTGTTCAATAACTTCAAATGTTTTACTTTTATTGAGTTAATGACTGTATACAGACTAATAGATAATGTAAAATTAGTGACTATTTTAAGTGAAATGATTATAAAATGCGTTTTATGTGTGTATAATACAATAAATAGTTTACTCAAATGTAAGTTTTAAAAGCATTATATATACTAATGGCGGTCGGTGAGCGTAGAAGCGATACAGGATAATATGTTTATACCTACTATCAAATATACAAATCTATATACTAGCCCACGAACAAGATGCAACCACTGGAAAAAATAGTCTGTCAAATTAGCTATATAAATCCCTTACTCTCCGCAACATCAATTACAGATCCATTTATTAAAATTTAAATTATGAATTAAAAGGATAATCGAAGGATTTTCAATGTTTCAATAATTCGAGCCAAACTGTCAAAAAAGCATCACACAAACAAATTCCTCAAAACAATCTGTTCGCTTCGCAATAGAATGCTATTCTGTGCATTATACCCATAATCATTAAAGTCGTTTTTTGTACGTTGGATGCTATTAAAGAACGCGTATACAGTATTCGAAGACCTTGACAGGAGGAACTGAATGCGCATGCTCGAAAGTAGAATATTTTCAAACTTTGTAGATACGGAACGAATGATATAATCCACTGTTGCTGGTATCTGTGTGTTTACGCGAATCATAGATGTTCGAATGTTGAGAATGTATATGTATTTCGACTCGCTCCACGCCTTATAGTGTGTGTTATGACTGGTCTCTAAAGGACAGGACGAATTTATTTATTTACAGCAGTGTTGTTTTCGGCTAGAAACAAAAAGTCCAAAGCTTTTTGACTCTAGAACACAAGGGATGCGGAGCATCCAAAGCATGTATGAAGCGACCGCGCCTGCTATGTACCTACCCAGTATATTAGTTTTCTGATAATAGAAATACCGGATATATAAATCAAAATCTCCGAAAAACAATGTGACACAATAACCGGTGCCCACTGACTTGACTTAGTTTGATGTAACATTTACAGCCTGAAGGTGCACATCACTACATACAAAGAAATAATTATTTCTAAATTATAAAAAAATATTCATTCAGCAGAATCGTTTCCTCGCATTCTGATCTGATGATGTAAACCGTAATCTCTGCTTCCCTTTTTGCATTGTCATTAAATAATTGCTAATCACTCTTCCGCGTACCGCGATCATCACGATCACTCTCAACTAGACGGTGGTTGATAAATGTTAATAATTACGATTTAGGCACGTCTCTACCAACGTAATATTATAGTTCATTTATCAATTTCCCGGAAGAGCGAGAGCGAGTGGACCGACTATTATTATTATTGTTATGAGTACAGCAAAAAGCTGGAATTGTACAGTTTAGTAGTTATCAAATGTGTTGAGTTCGCGCTTGGGTGTTGATTTCTGTACACAACCTGTATTTTATAATTCTGAATTAATTATCTTTGTGTATGAAAAACGGGTTTATTTTTTCCACATGTTGACTAAATTGTTGATGTATTTTTGTGATGAATCAGCTCCCGATTAACACAACGCTTCTGCAAACTTCAAATAAATCATTTCTTTGATACTTTTGAAATTAGCAAAATTAACTTTGCGGTTAAACAAAGTTAGCAAATAAAAATAATAAAAAAATAAATTTCTAAGATTAACATTTTTCAGAAGTTCTAGATATTTTTTTGTTTATATCAATTTACATATTATTCACCGTGCATCACGAAAGAATGTCGATCATAGTGTTTTATGGAATTACTCATTTAAAATTCCTGGACGAACGTCCATGATATCACGAGTTTCTGTTTTATTTTGGATGAAAAAATGTTGAATTCTTGGCGCCGGCTACGCGCTAGCGTGCGATGGCGAGGGGTACCAGTTCTCTGATAACGTGTTAGTCGGAAATTGTTCAATTTTGCTATCTGTCGCTAAAGCCAAACAAGTGATTCAATTACCCACGTGTCTGGAGTGTCGGTTCGTAGAAGCAACTCTGTATCTATGGAGATTGTTTGGCTTCAATTAGATACTTCATGGGATCAGATTTTATCTTCGGTTGATAAATGAACTCCGCCGTTCGTTGTATTTCACCTTCGAAGTTTTTTTTGTCACCTGTTTAACAGGATTGTATAATAGAAAAAAAAATGAGTCGTGGAATTATCATCGTAAACAGCATCAATGACTACCAAATTCAACAGTATTTTACAAATACTCAGTATGTTTGTAAAATATTGAATGTAGTCGTGGGTGAAAAGACGAATCTGTCATGTTGTATTCATCATCACCATCAACTTGTGTTTCTCCGCTGCTGTATAGGAGACTCCCCCGAGAAATTTTCGCATCACAGCGTACACAAAAAAATATAGCGTGCACACAATTTTTAACAAGACTTCTTCTTCAAACGCTGCCTTCTATAGAATGTTGGCGATCAAGTTGCATTATATTAATGTATCCTATACTAAATGTACCAGATCACTAACATATTAAACTTTGAACCACTTTCTAACCTTGTCCTGCATAATAAGTTGTGAAGATCATATTTTTCATTGCGGTGAATGTGTCCGAGGTATGCAGTTTTCCTTGATAGTTCTTATTAGTTCTCTTGACTTATTTATGCGTCTTCATACTTCTTATTACATATTATACTTATAACTAGTATGGTAATCTCTTCTCCCCCGTCGCGCAAATAATAAGCATTGGTCCTAAGAACTGCACAAAAAATTTTTTATGCGTACACTGTGGTTCAAAATTAAGAGGAGACGTTACTTTCGAGGATATCCAATTTTCTCTATTTTCCGCCCTTCCCATTAATCTGTTGCCCGCCACTCTTCTGATGTCGTCACTCCATCGAGCTTGCGGAAGGGCAACACTTCTTCTACCAGTGCGAAACCTCCATTCCAAGACCTTCCTTCTCCACCGTCCACCATCTCTTCGACGCCATCCCCTTACCATTTGAGCATGTAGATCTTAGGGGCGACATCTGTTACCTTAGTCCTCTGGCGAATTTGTACGTTAGGTACTCTCATCTCCAAGCCAAATATTAGCCCTTTCAATTGCTCTTTGGGCAACTTTTAATTTGTATGACATTGACGGTGAAAGTTCACGTTTCGACTTCTTATCTCTTATCTACACTCGTTGTAGACTTTTTTTGTATGTCTGTAATATATTGTATTATAGTTATCAGTTACAGTATCCATACATTTCGGCGCAACTACCGTATTTTTACGAGTATAAGTCGCACCCTAGTATAAGTCGCGCCCTAAATTTATGATAAAAGTTTTGAAAAAAGTTTATATTGAAAAATATTATTACTGAACATTGTCAATGGTTTGAATTGGCACTTTCTTCATAAATTGCATCATCTTCAACAAACACAGTGCTATCCGATCGATTATATTTTTCGAAAAATAAGCTTTTTCAAATGATCAAATTTGCACAAGTTTGAAGTATCTAGTGTCACGTACGCCCATAGTCGTTTATCACAGATAGGACAGAAGATGAAAAAGCAAATATGTTTCACAAGTACCTAAACAATGTGTGAATATTTTATAACTTGCAAATTTGACTTGCAATGTATAAGCCGCAGGTTTATTTAAAAAAAAAAATTGTGGAAAAAAAAGTGCGACTTATACTCGTATATATACGTTAATTTTGTAAATAAAAATTGCTGGTCGCTTCACCTACCGGCACACTCCTGGTGCCCTGACCTTGGAAGACTATTCAAAACGTGTTTATTGCCAAGTTGGTTTTCTTCTCGATACCTATCGGAGCAGCCGATTAATTTTTATGTTTCGCAAACGCGTAGGGTCTCAGCTGTTGAATTGTAATATAAATATTAAAAACGTTTTTGAAAGACTTTGACCCCATTGGCCGCAGCGGTGAGGTGTCGCGATATACATATACCAATAATTCACTGTTGATATTCAAATAAGCTGTCATTTTGAATAATGTAATCGTTTCGATGAATAATTACATTACTGTAATAACTCCATAAATCAGCGACGAGTGATGAGACGTATTCCAAAAGGTGCGAAGTATTCCACTCCACTGGTTATCCTTGCGTTATACATAATCGTCACGTTTCAGTTTAATTTATTTATCGATACTTTAAAAAAAAAATATAGTTTCTTATCGCCGAGTGCAATTACCATTCTTCGGTCATCTTCATTTATAAGTACCTTTTAGTGGTTTTAAATAAATTTTTAAAACCAGTCATTCCACTCGACGAGGCGGCTCGGGTTCAGGGGTCAGATGAATGTACTGTGTGGTTTCCATCAAGGTCATTCGATTTTATTAGAGATGTAATTTTAGAATGTCTCTATGTACTCGTAAGAACTTTGAAATACAAAAATCAATATTCGTACAATATCATCTATTTTACTCAATTGCAATCGAGCATTGATTGTATTATTTCTTATTATCATTGCTGGCGAAGGCCGTACCTCATAGTTTCATTCACCGATTATTAATTTTTTTGTCAATGAAGTGTCACGTGATCATTTTAATTGTCGCTTTACACATACAACAATAGCAGTTCATTCGGTTGTTCTGGTGGCGACAGCGCAGTTGCGGGTTGCGACACGACTAAAGTAACACAATTAAAAATGTTTTGAAATGTTTGCAGGTTGTTGAACGCGGTGTATTTTTTACTGTAAAATGTTAAATAAATGTTGCATAGACAGCGGTTTCTTTTTCGAACAATTTTCGCGCGGACAGATGTTTTGGGCAATAATTGGACAAGATTGAACTCTGTTTAAGACTCTCCTTGAGGATCCGAGTAGACCAGTTTTAATTTAGAAAGAACAATTGTATTAGTGTGTTATTGGCCCGTTTCAACAAGTAATATATATATTTTTTAATATAATTATTTTAAATATTTAAAAAAATAATACACGGTGCCGGAAAATTGGTAGGAAATACAACACGCAACATGTACAGAGCTCAAATTTTCATGTGCGCTGTTTTTTTTTTGCGATATGTATTTTATGTTATTCGTCGTCGTGTATGTGTTAGAAATAGTAGAAAAAATAATTTATTGGAACATATTATGCTTTTAGAAATATTTATTTTTAATATATAACTTGTATAGTGGAGAATTGGACATTGCCAGGTGGCCTCTCATTCAGATTGAACTTGATAGATTCCCCAATGTGTGATTGGTGGTGCCGAGAAGGAAACCCTTGACCATGTCTTTTTTGCCTGTCCATTGCGGATCACAGGTTTTTTTTTACAGTGGTCTCGTCAATGGTAATTTTCAACTCCCGGTTAACTTGTGTCATCTTCTTTCCCTTAACTCGCCACGTTTAATCTATATAATAGCAAATTTTTTGAACGACAATGGTATTGACTTGTAATGTAGTATTTCCTATTTTACAATATTAATTATACTTTTTTCTATAAAACAAAGTTTTTAACTTAATTAATGGTACAAATCACTCTTGATGGGTGGATTGCCTATTTAAAAGAAGATGAAGATAAAGACTTTTATAGTGCAAGTACGTAGTTATATGTTCATAACAGCGGAAAACCATTAAATGCGTTCGACTGAGATAAATGTTGGTAATAATTTTAAAATACATAAAGACAACAGATATAAACAAAAACATAAATATAAACTTTACAAAGTTACAAAATTCATGTAAAATTTTTATCTATTGATAACAGCGGCGTGCACTAGGCGTTGACTTAGGTTATGCTGCTAATATCGATGGTGTAAAAGCGATGGGTTGTATTCATCATTCACTCTTTCAGAAACATGTTTATGTGTCAGTGACCTGTATAAGTGTTTATTATCATTATTATTCTTGGGAAGTTTTCCAAGTTATTAAATAATGCAATTAAAATATGTTACAACATAAAATAATACCACGTTAATAGTGCATTGGAATGCATACAGTCAAGTCAGCCTCAAAGACATACTTGCGGCATTTTGCAACACGTCTGTTAAAGCGAAGACGTGTATTTAGAACATAGCGCCGTGCGAGAGTTGCGTTTAGTTCGTATACGGCTGGGACAGTTTTTAGAAAAAACACATGCGCAGCTTTATTTGTCAATTTTAAATTATTCTCTTGTAGGTCTACATACGTCATTTAATTTACATTTATTTCGCAAAGATTATAGTCATACACAGCTTTTTTGATTGCATAGAGATCCCCTGATTGATAAATACATTTTATAGTGATCTAGTTTTTCAGTAAAACAACTCCAATGTCCGTGAACCAAAACTGACAGAAACCATTAGATACACGGTCCACGTGTGACCCGGCGAAGGCATTTAATTAAACGCATTGCAATCTGATATTTCTAATATCTTGATATCGATTGTAGCTGATATTTTTTGACCTGTCTTGAGGCGAATAACCTTTTCAAAATAATGAATGTGACTGCCAAAAGATGTGCATATACATATTATAGGCCAGCTGCTCACAGCAAAGAGTGTCTGCGAGATAGTGCATTGTGTACAATAGTTACCGTGGGAACTGATCCTTGCGATCGGTGATCGTGTTCGATGATCGCTCGCGTGCATGTCGTGGCGGCTGGCGGCGATGACGCACGGAGAGCAGTTTTCATCTCTTGCACAGCATCCGGCAGGTCCTGGACCACAGATCGCGGCCGAGAGTTGTTGTTTACACTTGATAGCCTCCCGCGACCGAATTATTGACTCAACCCCCACGCTTCTGAACACTTTTTAATATAAATTACTGGTTTAAACCAATTACGGGTACTTACTCAAACGTTCAGATATATTAGATTTTATTTCTTATGATATAAATGTGTGATAGTTTTTTTTATAAACAGTTTTATCTCATTTTCGACGAATAACATAATTGCGATGGTGGGATGGTGTGTGTATGTGAGCCGCACGGCCGGCGTTGGTATGTGTGACTATAAAGACGGCGCGCAAGAGTGCACGCGTCTCTTTTATCTTCGGTTTATCGGCTTAATAGTTTGACCTGTACTAGTAATATACCTTGTACTAAATTATAGCTTATTGTAATAAAAGATTAATTCTTACAAAGTCTATTTCTTGGACCTTCACATTACGAGGTGTACACTAAAGACGTACTAAGAAGTCAAGTACGTAACAATAATTATATTTTTAAAATTAACAAAATCAACTTTGTGGTTAAAATCAATTATTTTAGATTTTTAATTTTGTTTTAGTAACCACTTAGTGGGTTTTTTTAAAATAGATTCTATTAAAGAAACAATATAACATATGTTTTTGATTAGTAATGACATCCTGAAGAATAAAATGATATTTTTCGAAACCGGTAGGTGTATTTTTAATTCATTAAGTGGTTAATAAAATAAAGTTAATAATCTGAAATAATTACATAATTGTACATATACTGATCGAATATTATACATATTATGCATCTATACAGAAAAAAAAAAAAATTTAATTCATTCTGTATGTGTTATTATCGGTGAATCCAATCCCAAGACAGGAGTGCAATCCTGGAATCAATCTCGAAATTAGACATATTTATATTCATGTAAGATATCTTTGATCAAAAATAATATAAATAATAATGCTAGATTGCCAAACGACAGTTTTACAAACAATTTTATTATTATGAATAATATACCCGAAGCAATATCAGATGCACCGAAATCAATCCAAAATATTAATGTCGAAAGTTTTGGGATTATTACATACAATTTTAGTGAAGTACATCACAAAACCCACATAAATGTATTTTGAATTGTGACCTCACCGGGAATCGCACTCGGATCTTACCCACTAGACTACGAGGGTCGCCGAGATAGATTCAAAAATATTGTAAACTAGTTCGGGATGTCCGAATTAATATGCTACGTATCGTTATACATATTCAAATGTAATATCAAGTCATTGGAAATAGCACTATTTTGTTAGTTATATTTTTCATATATTATTATTTAATTTTTTTTAAATTATCCAGAGATTTCTTGATTTATTTTAATTCACATTTATAGATATTCTCGCACTAAACGTTATACCAAAGCTAACGTTCGATTCATTGAAACTGTTTTGGTGCCCGGTAATATTTGTCGCTTCGTAAATACATTCGTTTTATTATGTTTTGGGCGATTTTAATATTTACGAGACGTGCGTTATTTACAGAGCGGCTCGTGAACGGGCCGGTCTGAATGCGCTCGACGCTCGGTGCTCGATCCATTCATAAAATATAATCAATGGTTTAGTAATAAAGCGAATCGCCGGCGAGCATTGTTTTCAAAATGTCGGCCAGCCATTATTTGTATTGCATCCGGCCGTTACGCGAATAACGGAAGTTCTTTTAATAAACACACGAAAAGTGCCTTTTCTTTTTCGTCGTAAGCGACATGCAAAAACGTTTGTTCTAATTTCGTCGTGTTTACGGGTTCAGTCACAACATCTTTCACAATGCGTCGCTCTCGCGTTATACCATTAATTTGAATACAGTTTTGTAGTCTGAGCACCGACTCGCTGTGAAAAATAAGTTATAAATTCGACATTGAGTGTTGGATGTGTTTTTTTATTTAGTGAGGTAAAAAATAACAATCGTGACGTTCCGATGATTCGTGGTGAGATATTAACGACATCCTTAGTAATATGACGCTCTCGTTTAAAGTATACATCCTTTGAGTGAATTTTATTTTATTCGAGCGCTTAAATTACCCCCGACTTGGTGTCTGGAGTAAAGTGAGTCAACTGTCTGGACTGACTCAACGTGAAACTCGCTCGTTGTTTTCTCTTAAATTGTATTCCGGAGGTTGTTAATCTTCAGCTGTTGGGATGAGAATTCCGTCAAATAAAAATGGAATTTTTTACCCGTAAAAGCATCCCTGTTAGAATATACTGTGATTGAGCCTATGCTCATCTACGCTTTTGACAAGACAAGACAAAACAAAAGACCCAGTAATAATATATATAGTTGATGTTATAACGCGAAGTTCTACGCGGTACGATGACGTCAGCATAGTCTAATCGGTTGATAGACTACACTAGTTATGTCACATGCAACACACGGAAGACCAGAAATCAGGAAAGACAGTTTTGTCTAGTAACCTAGAGGAACCTAATAGTCCGTGTCCACGGAATGACACAAGACTTAATCTCACAAATCGCACAATGTTTCCAATAGTTTGAGATTGGTAGAAAGAGAAAAAAAAAATCAAACTCGCTTTGACAGCTAAACGCGCGCATCGTCGTCACCTACAACTATTAATTCTTAAAGATAGACAAACAAAAGATATTTAATTTAGACATTTATCTCCCCATAACGTTAATCGCATAATCTGATCCGTGGACAAGGGTCATTAGAGAAGAGAGAGACTGACAGGACAATATCACTAACGTGGGAAGAAATCAACCGAGCAGCGTAATGGAAAATAATTTTGCTGGTAATCATGGTACACCGCGGGTTGTAGATCTTATGATGATGATGATGTATACATCCGTATAACCTTGAAATGTTATGCTCCAACGCCGCCGCTGGTTCGCAATGGAAACTATCGACGCCGAAATGGAGTCGTCGGATCGCTGATCATGCGCGCAAAACACTGTTCTTTCGTGTCTCGCGGTAAATGATATTACAATGCGCGGACTATGGACCACTGTTGCTAAATCCCTCACGAAGTCGGTGTGGAAGTCCAACATCAGATTCGATAATAATGGCCCATCCGGATACCTGTAAAAAAAAAATCAAAATATATTTTATTCGTTTGTCGTGCACTCACTCGGTCAAGACTAGCGACACGGTATGAATACATTTGTTTGTGATTAGATTTCGGAATGCTTAATGCACATCTCTCTCTCTCTCTGCTCTGTAGTCCATTGTCAAGCGTATTGGTCCTGAATGTTCTAACGACCCTTCTCCATCCTTCCCAGTCTTCTGCTACATACGAGACTGTGTAGATTGATAACCCTTATGTGTAGCTATAAATTAATAAATATACATATATAAAGGCTCCGCGCCCAAACTTCACAACCGCGCAATTTTTCAGACCGCCCCTGTTTTGAACGCGCGTACTCGGATGAAGTTTCACCCTAGATTTGGAGATTTTGCCTTATAGGCCGGAGTGCATCCGCTCTCTGTACAAAATGCAATAGACAAAGAATGACGCAGCGTCCTCAGTATTGATTCTATATTGTCCTTTATGTTAGTTTCGAGGACAACGTTTCAACCGTGTACACGCATCTTTATAAATTCCGCAATGCGGTCCGACGCGACATTTCATTTTCGATATTAAAGGTCACTATTACACTAAAATACAAGTACGGCTGTTTATATTGTTCCGTATAGTTATTTTACGCGAAAAGAGTCGCAAAATTTTATATTATTTGTGTTTGGGAAATGTTTGAATTGTTTAAGTATTTTCTTTCGCCTTTGATATAAGGTATGGCTAATAACGATTGCCGTCTGTTTTCCGGTATGGCTATAAAGTCACGCACAATGTTTCAGCTGCACTAAAAATTATATTCAACCACCACATTGTAAATAATAACACGTACATGCACCCAATTGCTAGTTGTTATTATTTTTGTTTAATTTTATTATCCGATCGCAAGTGCGCAGCCTCTCGATGTCTAATACCTCTCAATTAAACCGGTTTTTTTTCTTCCTGTGAACCGGAATTAATAACGAATTAAATAAAAAGATCAAGTGAGCCATCATTAAGTCGAATACAATGGCGGACTCGCAGATCGGAGATTTGATTTTACTATTTTTCAAGAACTTTTGTGCCCAACTTATCACACTATTGTTTCGTACTGTTGAGATTTAAAGAATTACTTATTAACGTGTGACGTAAACAAGTTATTCATATTACAGGATGCTAAATCATCAAAAAAACAAAGGTTTTCGTGACCAACGTTTGCATTTGGAAATATCGGTAGCTTGATTTTCAGCGGAAATATTCCAATATTAAATTTTAATTGCTCGTAAACCATCAGGGTGAGGTAAGTGGGAGGGGTATTGTTCGACGCGCGTGATTTGCGGGATTGCCGGTCGCGATGAGTCACTGATCGGGAGCGCACCGCGCGTTCGCGGTTTAGCAATATTTAAAGTGCGGTAATTCATTGGTTCGTGCGCGTCGCGCTTTTTGTACTCACTTTAATATTCGACGAATAAGTGATGGACCGAGAACGCAACGTATCTAGTGTTGAATTCAAAAGTTTAGACAAGAGGGGACAATAGTTAACGTCAGCAGCGACGCCAGAACATGTGGCTCAAGTTCGATGCGAAATTATGCGCAATCCGCGTAAATTATTAACGTTATTTTGAAAAAGAAACTACAGCTTCACCCATACAAACTGTAAATCGTGCAGTTTCTCAAAGAAAATAACTATTCTTTACGTGAAACCTTAGCGAAAATGATGCTGGAACGTTTTGGAATAGCACGAACGCTTGTAAACATACTGTTTACTGACGAAGATCATTTTTAAATCGATGGCTGTGTTAATAAATAACATGATATACTGGTCCCCCGACAACCCAAGGGAACGCTATTAAAAACGTTTGCATTGTCCAAAAACGAAAGTGTGGTGTGCAATTTCTGCCCGATGAATAATTGGCCCTTATTTTTTTAACCAGCGAGGGATAGTCACTGCTGACGTGTATTACCGAATTATCGACGAGTTTTTGGTATCGCAACTGCAGCTGTTTCTTGGGTTCAACAACAAAACACAATTTCAGCAAGACGGAGCCACTCCAATCCATAAATTAATCAGCAAGTACGGAGACATACCCTGGACACCTCGGTCACCGGACCTTATACCGTGCGACTTTTTTTGTGGGGATACCTTAAGTCGAGAGTTTACGGCAACAATCCTCGAACAATTCAGCCCCTACAAGAAAATATCCACCGTGAAGTTGCTGCCATTGAACCAATGCTTTGCTCTCGCGTGTTCGCAAATTTAAGAGTACGATTGCAAGAGTGTCTCGTGAGAAATGGACGGCATTTAGACGATATTGTTTATAAAACGTAAAATTCGCATCGTTGAACTCCATTGTGTATAAATAAAATATGATAATAACATTGTAGTTATTTATGTAGTTACTTTAGTTGAAAAGGTGACTCCATTAACCATCGATCAACCTATGGCAGCAGTTTTGCAATGAGACTATAATATCAGATTACTTAAAAGGTAGTTTAGCAAATCTGACTCAATTACAGAGTGTCTCAAAAATCTAGAATTTGGCTTAGGAATTATTGCACAAACAAAAACTCCGAACATAGATGATTGCGCACATCAGATTTTTTAATTATTTTTTTTCTCTCTTGAATGCGTGCATGTGAAAAATGCGAACTCGCACGCGTACATACAATACATTATTGTATTATTTAATAAAAGAATGCCAAGTTTAACAGAGTAATGAAAAAAAACGCTTATTGATGAAATAGATGTTTCAAAAACAATTTAGATAAAAATGATGTAATAATTATTGTAGGTCAACTTCAAC
Source organism: Eubasilissa regina (assembly GCA_022840565.1). NCBI lineage: Eukaryota > Metazoa > Arthropoda > Insecta > Trichoptera > Phryganeidae > Eubasilissa > Eubasilissa regina. Next base: position 30,657,484 of record JAINEB010000003.1, on the reverse strand, counting down.
GGATACTGTAATGAAACAACGATAAATATTAACTTGTTTCTTCGGCATTTTTGAAAATATTGTCTTTTTTAATTTATTATCTTTGTTTTATTAACCACTTAATTGTGTTTAAATACATCTACCGGTTTCGAAAAATACTATTTTCTTCTTCAGGATGTCTTAACTAACTAAAAACATATATTAATGTTTTTCACTAGAATTTATTTTTAAAATCTATTTTAAAAAAAAAAACAATTATTTAAAAAATAAATTTAGTACCTAATACATTACTTACTACAAGTTTACTCGAATAATTTTTAGGAAAAAATTTTAGAATAGGACTCGTAGTTAAATTCAGTTGGCTGTTTAGAATTTCCTGATTACTTTTACATGCTTTATTTATCTCCAACGATTCCAAATTATTTAATTTGTGACCTACCCCGTTTATATGCAAAATTGACAATCCCAATTTTTTATCAAAACCATGACCATTTTCTATCAAATGATTAGCAAATTCTGAAAACCCACTATTGTTCAAACATCTCAAATGCTCCCTTACTCTTACATTAAAATTTCTACCCGTTTTACCAATATAAAATGCAGCACAATCCTTGCAACTAAGTTTATAGACACCGGAATTGTTAAATTTATCATCTTTGTCTTTACAGTTTATGAGTAAATTTATTATATTATTATTTGTATAAAATGCCAGTCTAATGTTTCGTGGTAGGTGTTTAGATATTTGATTCGAAAAGTTATTTATGTATAAAATCCTACGCTCAATAATCATTATTATCATTATGTTTTATCCGTGAATTGTATAAAAATTGATTATAATATTCTTTTAATTTATTTTTTATTTTTAAAATAGTGTCTATCAAACCTGTATTATATCTGTTATTAACTGCTATTTTTTAATTGTATTCAATTCAATTTATAAGTTTGATAGTGTAGTTTTTAAAACCAGTCCTAGGATGTCGTTTGAGCATCACTTTTCAGAACTGGATCTTCTTCTATTAATTTACCATGAACTAATCACCACCACAATGTCATGACTGGTAGCATCTAAATATTTTTTCGATAGATAATTTTTTTTCAGTATATCTCTCTAGTTGATTTATTTACTTTGTATTAAAATGCCACAGAACTATGTTCTGAAAATGCAATTTCACAACAAAAATATGTTCTTGATAATACCTGACGTCTGAGCAAATAGTTTGACTTTTTAACATTGAAAAATTATTATGAACAAATATTTCTAAAAATATAAGGCTTAAAATCATATAGGTATAAAATATATAGTAATTACCTACCTACACAATACACGTATCAGAAATGTGACTACCTATTTCCAATTTTCAGATTTTTAAGAATGTTAATATATCTTTTGTTTACTATTTTAACACAAATGTGCCTTTAGAACAAAAAAGTTACATTTAAAAAAAATTGTCATTACACCCAAATGAAATATACCAATTTCCCTACGTGTGACATACAGAATTACATTAGAATTTTATATTATGTAAGAATATAATACAGGTAGTCGACTCGTTAAGGTATTCTTATTGGCTAGTAGGTGTTTGGTGAAATGGTTAAAATGATAAGCATGACGTTTAAAAGCAATAATCGTAATCGACACTGGATCTGAAACTGCCCACGCGGCTTGACGGGACGTGACGACATTTCCACCTCCACAGACAACTCGGTGACTTCTTCCATTTCGGCAGCCGCTCTGTCAACACCCTGGCTTCCGTCCTTTTGTTGGATTAGCCACTCTTGTTTGGTCTTCACATTTCATACCTATTTGCTCTCTGTCAACAGTGAAGACATATTTTCCTTTCTCTACCTACAACTCTTTAAATAAATCACAGTCAACATTTTAACGGAAATATTAGGTTTTCGGTCGTCAGGATACAGCGTGATCATCTTTTTGTTGGATATGTATGTGTCTAATATATGGTAAAGTAGTAATTATTACTAGCAGAAAAGCAATCGGCGCAACTGGAATTGTACAAACGGTGTTCTTACGTATCAACTTTGAATTATATATATCTACATAAATAATTATATATATATATATATATATATATATATATATATATATATATATATATATATAACCTACATGTGTTTCAAATACATCTATCGTTTCATTATTTGAGAGTTTCCTTTATTTTTACGAAATCTTTCAAAATTTGTCGTCAATGTACTGTGTGCTGTAGCATAATCGGTTAATACACGTTATATTTTTCGATAAAATCAATAATTTTATGTGTATATGTTTCTAATTAATTTGTATTTAAAAATTATTATATATATAAAATTATTAATTTTATCGAAAAATATAACGTGTATTAACCGATTATGCTACATCACACAGTACATTGGTACATTGACGACAAATTTCGAAAGATTTCGTAAAAATAAAGTAAACTCTCAAATAATGAAACGATTGATGTATTTAAAAAGTGTAACACATATAGGTTCGAAAATTTATAATGAGATCCAGGTTCGAATCCCGGTAGCGACAGCAATATTTTTCGATAAAAAGGATTTTATATGTATATCTTTCTAATTAATACATTTAATTTGTATTTAAAATAATAACCTTACAATAAGAAAAGAATGTGTGCAATAATAATAACACCCTCATTTATTTGGCGCAATGTAAAAATTTTATGGAGAATTTCGTGTGCTGACTCCATAGGAATATTTTTTCGTATTTTTTAGTATCGTAGTCCAACACTCGCTTGTTGACTCTTTGACCAAAACTTACAAATCCTACTCGCCTCGATTCAGAACTGCAGTTGGTTATTGTTGGATATTTTTTCATTTCATGGACGAGTTCGGGTTTGTATTATGATTCGACCCTCCGGTCCACCTGCAGCGTGGCTGTGATGAAGGAAGTCTCCTCAGCCCACTCTGTCGGCAGAGTACACAAACTGTTTGTCATTGTCAATTAGTAAAGTAGTACTCTTATTAGGACGGATGTGTTCAATAGTCCACAATATTTTTTAAATTTTCATTTTTAGTTTACGTTCAAATATTGGATTATTCTGTGTTGTATTAAAAAAAAAAGGTCCTTAGGTTTATGTACCTGTTTATTAGTTATGTATAAAATTTTAAGTGCTACAATGAAATTAATTCCTTTCTTCAATATTAGCCACAATTCAATTTGTGGCCACATATTATATAAATATTAAGACTAAACACTTTGTTTACACTCATTACTAATTAAAGAATTACATATTAAATAACAAGGATAAGACTATTTAAAAAAAAATCGGGGGTCTTCAAATTAATTAATTTACAGAAATTTTGATATTAGAATTAAGGAGCACTTGGGATGCCTAAATAGCAACTATTCTGTATTCGCCAATCACCTTTTGAAAACATACCATTATTTTGATATTAACAAGGGTTTAGAATTTTTACATAGAAATACTAGGGGTACAGTTAAATAAATTTGAAATTTAAAAAATGAGAAAAAATGTTAATAGTAAGCTAAATGTTGTAAATAACCAAATCTTTTTTGCAAATAGTCACCTTTTAAATTTGTTTTCATAGTAGTTCCTACTTAGTTACTCATCACTTATACTTTACAGTTTTGTTTTTATCTATGCTTGTATTTTTAATTTTAGTATACCTTGTTTCCCGAAAAAGATACAATAGGTATCGAAACGTTGATTTATCAGTAAATAGTGGTTTAAACAAAGTGTTTTGTCTTATTATTTAAATAAATTCCAATGAAAACAATATTTTCGAGAGTATTTAAAATTAATCAAAAATAAGCCAATCGCTTTCTGCAGTCTTGTTGCTAGGTCGGTCCCTGTTTTCATAAAAATGTTCACCTGTTGGAAAGTTGGCGGGTTATCGGGAGATAAAAGATAGGATGGCACTTACTTGTGGGTCTCCGATCTCTTGAAGCTGGTTCGTTTCTCCCTGGTCCACCAATTCACAAGCGACGCAGAATTGTCTCGTAATTGATGACACTCGCGTTAGAAAAGTTATTATTTTAAAATATGTTAGCGGCAGTAAGATATTATATATTAGCGGTAATTAATGTTAGCGGTTGTAAGCGGATTCACAGCGACGGCAGCGTACCGTGTTCAGTTTCGAAAGCGGAATGGCTCGGTCGGTAGTAACAGCAGATTACAGGGATCTTCTCTCTTCTTCGTGCCAAGGGATTAGGATAGGAAAAGAAAGAGAGGGACAGGACATATTTCTGTAATCCAATGAAATCCGAGCGCGTACATTTAAATGGCGCTAACACCTATTTTACAATGTTGAAAAAATAATTTATTATCAAAGAATAGAAATGATCTACCAAAATACAACCTAACTTAACCAATCAACGCAAACACAACAAAAAGAGATTTAACTACGTAATCTACCGTTTCGGCTGTGACGCGACACAAATGCTCTGCCTTCCATAGCCAAATGCCAAATACAGAGGAGCACTATAAAGCGGTCTAACTATACAGAATACTACCACTGGTACTACTGGTTTTTTCAGCGTAATATAATAAATGATGTAAAGTAATGTATAATATCTAAAAAAATACCCGTCTAGAGTGATAATAAGGTACCAGTTTCGTCCTGGTAGACCACCAAGTTAGTCCTATTTTCATAACACAAGTACTTTTTTATGTAAAATAAAGTTAATTATTTACTTAAACCTTTTCTAATATAGTCGCAAACAATTTTTTTCTTTGTAACTTTTATTTCAGTCAAACAATAAAATAATTTTAATTTATTTGTAACTATTTTTCAATATTCGCCCTAAAAATAAATTGTCAATCCAATCACTAACCACTACAAAAGTCGATACCGATATCGGTCGTAACTTTACAGAAAATCAAACCGTTGCCTAAGTCTAACTCAGTGATCTGTGTATCAATATTACGGGTAAAATGGTTTTGATCTGTAAAGGGATCACGATCGTGATTTTGTATTTCTACCCTAAGGACGGTACCTACAAAAACCTGTTGACACGTCCGATTTGGAAGCGTATCCGTCACCGCTTCCCTCGTGCCCGCGCCTGCCGCTGGGGGATTAGCCTTCCATTCCTTTTGGGACCCTTTTGTTGCTTCGGATTTTTTACCATCCCGATTGTAAGTCCTTCTGAAGGTCGTAAAATAATCCTTGCACCTTGTGCAACTGTTGCACCATGATTTGAATGACGGATGTTTGGTAACGGGCGATTGTATGTGTTTCTAACTTATGTTTTCAGTTTTATTTTAAAATAATATATTACGCGTTTGTTGAGTCACATTTGCAATACGGTATTATTGGATAGGGAGGAGCATATAAAAATTCAATGTTACATTTAGAAATCACTCAAAAAATGATAATAAAAATTATTCTAAAAAAAAAGACCACCCAAGTGGTCAACTTTTCACAGATTTCAAAGTACTGAAAATAATAGACATACAAAAAAATACAATAATACAATAATCCAAATTTTCTAAATTAAAAATTAATTAAACTTTAGAAGTGAATTCTGATCTACAAGATTTAGAGACCAAATTGATATTCCAAAACTAAAATATACCGCAACCCAAAATCACGATATTTATCAAGGCATCAAATTTTTTAACAATCTTCCAATCACAATTAGAACAATTACAGTCTACTATCAATTTGTATCTGAAGTAAAAAAAATATATACACAGACTAACTGAAACATAAATTATATCCTATATACTCCTTCTCTATACACGAGTCCTACTCTCATAGAGAAGAAATAAATATTAAATGAAATATATATCCACTGATAATTCTAAAATGTATTATATTAATATTAAAATAAAAAAATAATAATAAATAAAAAATGAGGATCTATTTAATTTAATTCAGTTTAATTTAGAAACAAGGGCAAGGGCTTATAAACTAAATCACTTTTTCTGTTTCCGTAGTCTATTGTCCAGTTCTAGGCGCAATGATCTTAAATGACATCCCATTACCGTGGCTGCCTTGACAAATCTTCTCCATTCTTCCCGATGCACCGTACGGCTCCAGGACCATATTTCAAACGCACTTCTCTTTCTTTTTGTCTCGGGATCCACGTCTCTACTCGGTACAGTGCTATGAATATAAAGCCGTTAACGAACGGTATAATGAAGACCCAAAACTGCCATAATACAGTAATTATTGTAAAGGCTGCAATGTATGTACACAAAGAGTACTAAATGTTGAATTGTTTGATAGAGCCTATAGTCCAGGATTCGCAGGCACTATCAATCATAAATACATCGCCTTAATACACCCTTAAACGTCGAACGTGTGTTTCGAACACGCTTCCGATTAGCTCACAAAACGTGACCGGATACCAATATGGCGGCCAATCTATGCAATGTGGACGCCATTATTCCATTTTCAAATTCAAATTCTGAACGTCCGTGACACACACAATGGATGAATGGTGTCAACTCTTCGGATTGTGCGGCCGTTTCCTCGCTAATGTTTTTTATTGTAATTTTCCGTGCCGGCCTTCTTGCCTTAGAAAAAGCGGGAACACGGTTGGTTTATGAATTGGTGTATTATTGCTTCGGTATACTACTATACAATGCTTTCGTATTAACAGATCGTTTCGGAATTCTTTACATTTTTGCGATATTCGTCTTTTTTTAGTGTCATTGTGGTGAATTCGAATCATTTCCACTCTTTCAAATTAAGATAACACGCAACCATTTATTCCATACAAATGTTTCGTTCATCTGTACTTATTTTTAGTTATATTTATATTTAATATTGCAAATAATCTAGCTTTATGTACAGTTTTATAGATTTGGCAGTTATCCCAACACTAATCTGTATATAATCCATTCTAAATGCGGCAGCACGGATAATATATAGAGTTTCCAAATTCTCTCATATAACATCCCTTTTACATGAGCTACACTGGCTCCGATTCCCTGAAAGAGTTGAATTTAAATTGTACTGGATGATATACAAGGCGCCACATAACATGGCGTCTCTGTATCTTTGAGAGCTTTGAATCCGAGACAATTTGAATGATAGACGTCAAACCCTCAGGTCAGCCTCTACCTCAGCCGCAGGAAGGGTTGTAGAACCGACCGACCGTTGCCAGAAATCTAAATTTAATAGACGGGCATTTGTGGTGGCAGGTCTAAAAGCTTGGAACTCTTTGCCCTTCGTCATAAGAAACAGTGCATCAGAGACTTTATTTACGAAGAAACTGTAAACGCACCTTTTCAAAAAGTCATTTCCATAAGTGAAAATAATAATTTTTAATTTTAAAAGCAAAGATAATTGTAGAACTATAAACAGTTTACGTTGAAGACTTTCACCCTTGAGGTGAAAGTTTTTACGAAAATGGCGCTATACAAATTATCCATTATTATTATTATTATAACAACAACGGTAACAGTGGCGGAACTACCGCCTGGGCAGGCTGGGCATAGTGTGTGTTTATCCTGTGGTTATTTTTCGCTACACCACTGTGTGTCAACACTACGAATTCTGAAAACGTCACAAGTAATGTTCTGTATTATAAATATAATACAAAACATGGTTGTTAAGACAGATACCGCAAACGGTTGGTGGTTTTTGAGAATAGACATGAATGTTTGTTTCGTTCCACAGATGATAACATTATTTACAAATACAATTCCCCCGGTTTCTCCGAACGAGCAATCATCAAATAATAAATACGTTAGAGAAGTCAAATACAGAAGCATTCCTGAGAGAAACATGATTGACGGTACAATAAACAATTATTTTAGCAAATTTATGTTATCATGTGACTCGTGACATCTTGCGATGAAAGAAATTATGATAAAGTGCCTTGATTTTAAATTACTAGAAATAAAAATCTGTGAGCAGTGACAGAGAATTATTCGAGAATGAATCATTTTTATCTTTTAATTCGGATTTTTCCGGACACTGACTATTCCGGACACCGATTATTCCTTATTATGGAAACAGATTATTCCGGAAGTTGGGTTACATTGAACTCGGGGGTTGAAAATTTAACAATTAAAATGTTTGCGTTAAAATATATTTCGTTTAAATATAATATTAAAAATATTTTTTGACCGAAATAATCAATGTCCGGAAAAATTATTTCCTGAAAAATCAGTGTTCGGAATTGTCAGTGTCCGATCGTGTCCGGAAAAATCACCGAACCTCCGATTCTTCATCGTATGCTCGTGACGTGCATCGCGGTCTCCTGATATGTCTGGAACTTTAGCACATTACGTCTCATGTTGGTTGCACTTCTTAAAAGAGGGCCCTGTTAATTAACTGCTTCGTTTGCTTCTTTGCTCTCGCTCGCTTCCTCTCAACTGTCCCTGTGATGACGAGTTTCTCTAGACTTTCGTCGCTCTTTCTGGAAACTTCCTGTCTGCATGTTGTCAATAGTCTTTCGGTAATCATTACTTGTTGGTGGATATAGTCATTTGTGCGCCTTGCAACCCACGGGATACATGGCATCCGTTTTCAGCACCTCATCTCGTGTAATTATTTTTTATAGAAATCAATTGCAAAATAATATTTTCTTTGACGTAATAACCGCACGTGATTGAATCGACAACAGATGTGTTTTGTTTTATTTTGCCATGCAAGACGTCAATGCATGTTAAATCAAGTACAAGAAATCATCATACTGAATAATTGAATACGCCTCGTATGCGTGACATTTATCCAAAACACAAATCTTTCGAACCTAATAATAATCATTATTATTATCGCCGTTAGAGATAGAGCAAACAAACCCTTCAGACCTATTAACAATAATAATTATCGTCGTTAGATCGACAAGATCCTCCGGATAGCATATGTATAGTGGGAATACGTCTAGTTGGGCATTTATTTCCGTTGATTGGTTAGGTTAAGTCGTACTGTGGTAGATCACTTTCCTTTTTTGACAACAAATTGAAGCCAGTCCATAATTTAAAAAAAAGTATTTTGTTTATAAAGGTCAATTCTGTATTCTACCGAAACAGCCTGGCCGCTTCCATACTGAGATTCAGATTGTTATTGATCATGCAAACCCCATTTTAAAATCTAAAATAACTTTAACCTAAATCTTTAAAATCTGTTCTTAAATCTTCTTAAAAGTTATACAATATTTGGTACCTATATATTATCTATCGAGTTTTCTGCGGTTGGCTGCTTTCTGCATAACTTCGTTCAATTATATTTACAACATTGAAAAATAAACTTGACGGAAAACACACACGTTTTGTTTTAAGAATGTATTATTGATGATGCCAGTTTAGATAGAGTTAAGTAAAAATAGGACCATAAATATTATTTATAATGTTTTTGTGTCATTCGGTGTAAATATGTAGTTCTCATTTTTATCACGACCTGTCTCCAGCACGGTATTGTTCCCCTGTTCACGGCACAGTTCGCTCGTTTTGGGCAAATTTTTCGTCGACAATACTGTCCCCGGTCAATGGAGCAGATATTCCCATTAAATAGAACAGCCACGTCCATTAGTCTTGTCATATATACAGGTCGATCAATCACGTCACGGCCCCCATCACGTGGGTCCGATCTTGGAACGAGATAGAAGAGTTTTATTTGTTTCTTGATCGTCCCGGGACCGGAAGGCGAGCCGTGTTCAGATAAAATAATGGAATACATACTCATCAATTCTATCAAGAGTGATATGTAATCAATTACGTCATTTTCTCACCATCATCCTGGCGGCTTTAATTCTCATCTTTATCGGTTTATTTTTTTACTAGCGCTCCTTTCCCGGCGTTGTTCGGGATTTAGAATTACTTTAAAAGAAATGGGAGAGGGGTACCATTGTTTTAAAATACTAACAATGTGCGCCAAATTTGATCCAGGCAGAATAAAGGTGCGGTGTCCAGGGGGTGAGAGTAGTCTAGTGGCAATATAATTAGGGTTTCTGACCCGGGTCGACCCGGTAATGGATTCCCGGGAATACATATGGTTTTCGATGTATCGAGTCCCGAGAATGCCTATGTTGAGTCCCGTGATTCGTAATAATTTTGGAAGAGCGTAAATAAAATAATTTTGTCCAATTTTTTTGTCTTACGAACGCACTTAAAAAGAAATGTTCGAGTCGGAACAGAAAAAGCATACTTTTCGAATGGGTTCCAGAAAACAATAACAGTGGTTTCAGGAAACAATAAATCATTTAGTCGCAAAATACAGAGTTACAAATTCTTGAAAATTTGCTAGCATTGACGACTGTCGGTGAAGTGCAATTAAAAAAACGAGTACGTACATGAGTGAGTGCTTTTGCTGAAACAAAATTTAATTTTTTTACCAAATTATGCCCTGGCTTGTAACGGTTTCGAAGTTATTCGGTAATAGGAATTCCCTGTTGACCATAAAACCGACATCGGTTGAAACAGAGAGTTTTTTCAATTGCTGGAAATATATTATATGTACAAAATCATATGTAAATTTGAACATTTTGGTATTTTTAAAATGCAATTTTAAGTAAAAATGTTTTAATGTGTGTATTTAATTTAAATATTTTATTAGGAGAACACATTCTTATTTTGAAGTTGTAATTATTCAGAACACACGGTCTGTGGTTTATCCATTATTTGAATGAACCATCTACCTTATTTATACAGAATCTCAAGTACCTTTGAGTGATTAAATGTATTAATATCAAAAAGGTAACATATAGGTAAAAATATTCTCGCTGTAGCATAGTTGGATAATGCACCTTCCCCGGTTTGGAAAGAGATCCAGGTTCGAATAACGGTAGCGTAACAACAATTTTTTTCGATAAAATTGATTTTATATGTATATCTTTCTAATTAATATATTTAAAATGTCACAGACCGTCTGTTCTGAATAATTACAACTTCACAATAAGAATGTATTCTCCTAATAATAAAATTGTATCAATGTGTCCAAAATTTAATATAAATGAATTGATAATACCGGCGTCTGCTACCACGACCTACGCTACCCCGACATACGCGAACTCAGAGTTACGCGGTTCGTTTGGCGGCACTGCCGCTAGACGTTGACCGTTGACAACACTGCCGCCCGCTATATTCAGTGTTTCTCTTACTGTGATACGCGTTGGATTCCCTTAGTCAGGAGCTAACAATCGATGAGCTCATAGAAATGTGTAAGCAAAACGACAATGAAGACACTTCAGACATAATTCCACCAGAAAAGCACATGACAATTGCAAGCTTGACAAAAGGTCTCAGCTCAATTGAAAATGGCTTTAAGATTTTAGAAAACATAGACTTCAACAAAGAACGCGTTATAGTTATAAAGCAAGGAATAATAAATTATTAGCTTGCTACGAAGAAATTCTACGTGAAAAAAAGAAGGCACGGTGTCGTCAGACGAATTTGTTAGATTTTATGAAGCCATCGACATCGAAATGACTCTTACGTAAATCGTTTATTTTTTTAATATTTTGTATTAATATGTATAAACAACTGCAATTTTATTAAATATTTTTCTTCTAAACTAGTTTTTTTGTTAGTCCTTGGTCTCAATTAAACAAAATTGTATGTATTCATATGCAAAGTTGTACCCCCGACTTACGCGAATTCGAGTTAAGCTATTTTCGTCGGTCCCACTTATCGCTTAACTTCGGGGTATTACTGTATTTCAAATTTAAAATTGCCATGTAAACTTATGGATTGATTTTGTGAAAAGGTGTCTATTCAGTCTTTTTTTTTAAATGAAGTTTAATGCACTCCTTTATTACGGAATGCAATGAGTTCCACGCTTTTGAACCTGTCACGGCAAATGTCCGTTCTCTGAATCTTGTTTTCTTTTCCTGTTATACAACTTACCTTGCGGCCGATAGAGGCTGACCTTTATTATATTAAAACTGAAATGCTTCGATCTTTTTGGTGAGAAATATTAGTATCGATCGGTAAATTGAGAGCAGACTTCGATAACGTTATCTGTTCAAAAAACCCATCTTTCACGGATTTGTATGAATGAATGATACGAGGTATGTACGAGTGTGCATGTAGATCAGAAATATAATGCAAACCATATCTACGTTCAAGTTTATTGTAAATATTATTTTTTTTACATATAGAAATAAAGTGATATCGCATGAGTAAATAAGTACTTACAGTTGGTCACAGGTTTATTCAGTAAAGTTACATTATGTAACGCGATTGGAAATACAATGAAGTTACATAATGGAGCTCTACGAAGCGTTAATGGTACTGAATGGCGAAACGGCCCGAGGCTGTCGATGTGCACGACCATCCCACTTCCACAGACGCCGCCCTACATTCATCTCACCAGATCAAATGTTGGAATTAGATGATCAGATATAACGCATTTTGTTTCATCGGTCATTTTTCAATTCTGTTTAAAACAGTGTCCCGTGATAGCGTCATGATATTATTCAGCCAAATTATTCTTACGGTCGTGAATGTGTTTTGATTATAATTTTTCAGAAATCTTAGTTGGATGTTTTCGCCGAAATCATATCTGGAGTGTACAGAGACGACGACACCCGTAGTAAGGAAGTGGGTTTTCGTTTCCCTTGCGCGTCTGTATATTCTAGAAAAACTAATGTAGATAATTTGCGCTTCGTCAAAGTATTGTTGAATATATTTTGCCTTTTCTTGAGAATATTGATTAGTTTACCACACAGGTGAATGACCTCCACTATGACAACGAATTTAGCCCGAGTTTGAACGGAAATATTTTCAGTTTTGTCAATGATTATTGAAATGTAATTTCGTTAATTGCGATCGTCGTTATATTGAAAAGGGCATTGACTTCTCTAACATCGTCTAATTAAATAACACATATTATAATTAGTATTATCTCATATAAATATTATTTAAACACTAAACGATATTAATTTCCCATGTATCACTCTAATAGTAAGTTAAGGGATTTTTAAGGGTAGTTCGTGGGCGGGGCCATGTAGGTAGATTGCGTCGTGGAACAGTGAAGTAGTGGGTGCGACTTAATTCGCTTCTATTCAATTACACCCGCATAATATATTCAGTCTTTTTTTTATTAAAAGATATGAGATGTAATACATTTTTAAATATAATCAGTAATTATAAGTATATAATTTCTTTTTACATTTTTTTCTTCTCTATGAGAGTCGGAGACTCGTGTATAGAGGAGTATATAAGAGAGTATATAATTTATGTGTCTGCTAGTCCGTATACATATTTATTGGTTTCATGTACAAATTTATTATAGGCTGTAATTTTTCTAATGGTAAGGGAGAGATTATTAAGGAATTTGATGCCTTGATAGATATAGTGGTTTTGGGTTGCGGTATATTTAAGTTTTGAAATATCAGATTTGCCGTAAATCTTGTAGATTGGAAATAGCTTCTAATTTTTAATTTTTAAAATTTAGATTATTGAATTTTTTTTATAATAGAATTATTTTTACCATTTAGTCTCAGTATAATATTTTGTTTTAACCTAACCCTGTCTACATAATCTAATTGTTATAATATAATGAATTAATTTGATGTGTCCGATTTCGACACGATATCTTCTTCAGGACGGACGTACAGTAACTCATTAGGATAGGTTACATTGGATTTCTAGTACGTTAAGTCAGTGTGCGTCCGTCCTGACGAAGATACAGTGTTAGATATTTTTTATTTAACGCTATAAACATCAAAACTATAGTTTACAGTCAATAGTCGGAGTTCCACTCGTACATTGATCAGTAACGTCATTGTCCTTGTTTTTATGAATACGACATGTCAGGGAACTGCGTGCGAACCTCGGACTGCTGGACGCCAGCGGCTGCCGGCGGGAATTATTATTACAAAGCAGATTACCAAAAATTCCTCTTCTGTCTGGAAAGGACTTCCTGTCGCTACGTTTACAAGATCAATTCATCATCAAACGGCGGTTCGCTCTGCTCTTCTGCCTGCTGGCACTCCCACGCGGAGCGGCCCCGGCCGCCGGTGCATTCACTCCCGGCCAGCTCGGTGTAGTAACGCTGGTCCGGCTTCCGGCTATAGTGTTGAGCTAAATTTTATTTATTTTTGTTGTGTCATTTACAATCCCACGATGTATTAATATCATTAGGTTCCGGGTTAGCCGACTGCAATAATGGTAAGTCCGATACCAGTTTTGAAACATGTTAAAAAAATTATATTAAATAGAAACAGCGTTAACTTTGTAAAGTTTCATCATCAAAATGGTGGATATAAATGACTCTACTTGAAAACTTGATACTTAATAATAAACTCTACTTGAGTTTATTAGCACTACTCGAGTTTCGATAGAAACATTAACTCTCGTCGACGGGTGAAGTATCACGTAGAGTTATAACATTGTGTTTTATCCATCCATTTTGATGTTTAAAAAAATTGTGCCTGGTTTAAAATAAACATTAAATTTATTTTTATCGTATGTACGTCGGTCACACTTTTCGTAATGTGAGCCGTATACACTTTCGAATAAAATAATTATATAATCGTCTGGCGCTTTGATTGGATATGAAAAAATATTTCTCTCTGGAAGTTTCGTTTAATTATAATTTATTATTACTTTTAAAATTAGCAATATTAACTTGGTGGTGAATGTTTGAACAATAGTGGGTTTTCAGAATTTGCTAATCATTTGATAGAAAATAGTCATGGTTTTGATAAAAAATTGGGATTGTCAATTTTGCATATAAACGGTGTAGGTCACAAATTAAATAATTTGGAATCGTTGGAGATAAATAAAGCATGTAAAAGTAATCAGGAAATTCTAAACAGCCAACTAAATTTAACTACGAGTCCTATTCTAAAAATTTTTCCTAAAAATTATTCGACTAAATTTGTATTGAGCAGCAATTTGAGTTAGGTACTAAATTTACTTTTTAAATAATTGTTGTTTTTTTCAAAAAAAAAAAAAATTTTTTAAAAATTTAAAAATAGATTCTGGATAAATAGAAAAACAATGCTATATTTTTAGTTAGTTTTGACATATCCTGAAGAAGGAAAAGGTGTTTTCCGAAACCGGTAGATGTTTTTTAAACTCAATTGTGGTTATTAAACTAAGATAATAAATAAAAAATATAATTTATTACGATATACCTTCTAATCCTGTGTAAATTCGAAAATATATTTTTTTTTGTTATCATTATTTCTGATTTCACCTAGTTTTATTTCCTGTGCCATATCCTGATGACCTGCCGTGTGTCACGCTTGCGTACATCAGCTTGCATAGTACTGACCTCATAAATCTCATGATGATTGGGTAAAATAGATAAAAATAATTTTCGCTACATACCGATATTTATTTATATACATATTTATCATAATTACGCATTTATAACGCCTTTACAGATTATAATAGGTTATGTTGTCTTTTTAATAATTAAATGTGATATATTTTCACGCATATAGGTACTTGTAGTATCTAATCAGATACATTCATACAACTTCTTAAATTGTATGAATCACATTACATTTCATACATAGCAATCAAATCAAAAAATGTATAAACGATGTATTACATGCACGGCGTTACGAATTTCCGCAGAATACCCCGTTATCCATTGTCTATTTGTCTATCACTTTTTTTACAACCAGTAATAATTATTCCAACCTCGACGTATGTACTTTCGTAGCACTGCATCGTTATGAAACAGTACGTGTGACAGTTATGTTAGCTTTTTTTAAATTTGTTTTTTGGAGGACCTTGAAGAAATAACCAACGAAGCCGGTTGTGTTCTGCTGGTTATAAATTAACAAACTTGACTGTATATTTTTTACCAAAGGGTGGGTCAACTTGGGGTGACTGTTTTTAAAAATTTTAAACTTTGGTGGGGTTTATTTTTAATTATAATTTTTTTGCATGTAAAGAATTTATGAAAGTTTATAATGGCAACATACCCAGTGCAAGAGCGCGTTAAAATGATTGAATTTTATAATGTTTCGCGACGATATCTATTTTCGGTGACCGGCTAATTTAAAAAAAATGTAGAGTTTGTTCGGCCTCCCCGTTCCCCAGATTTTACGGCGCCTGATTTCTTTTTGTGGGGCTACTTAAAAGGCCGAACATGAAAATTTACATGAACAGATCGGCAACAATTCAGGAGCTTAAACAAAAGCAGAAATAACAAACGACAGAAACGTTTCGTAATATAATGCAAAATATTTTAGAAAGAGTAATTATTTGTCAACAAGAAAATAGAGGTCATTTAAATGGTGTTATTTTCCACACATAGATTTTAAGAAAGTTACCAATGTACACTTTCATGTAATAATATATTTTTTAAATAAATATTAAAATTACTAAAGTTATGCATTTTACATCAGTTAGTCAAAGTTGGCCCACTCTGTATATCTACATTTAACATCCCTTTTACATGAGTTACATTGGCTCCGGTTTCCCTGAAAGAGTTGAATTTAAATTGTGCCGGTCGATGTACAAGGCGACACCTAACATGGCGCCTCTGTATCTTCATGAGCTTTATATCTCAGTCAATTTGAATGGTAGACGTCAAACTCTCAGGTCAGCCTCTATTTCAGTACGGGGGCGTGTTTTTCCTTTTTTCCCTCGGCTCCCCGCGACTGCAGCTCCATTTACCTTGTTGAAAATATGTAACTGAGATTTTTATTTGCCATTTTTCATTCATTAATTCAATTGTTTGTTCTGCTACGGATTTGTGTGTTAGTATTTTTTTATGTACTATATTTTTTGTATTCAATGATTCTGTCTTACACATTGTTGTTTCCTCAAAAGTATGTTGTTAATTTTTCTGAATAAATTAAAAGGTCCGGGGACAATGAGGATGTTTGTGAAAAGCACCATATAGGATATTTTGCTTATAAACGGTCCGCCCGTATTGTCTACTTCAGCCGCAGGAAGGGTTGTAGAACCGACCGACCGTTGCCAGATGTCTAAATTTAGTAAACGGACAAAGCGTGGATCTCTTTGCCCTCCGTCATAAGAAACAGTGCATCAGACTTAAAAACGCACCTTTTTTCAAAAAATCGTTTCCATGAGTTAAAATAACAATTTTTAAATTTAAAAACATAATGTAGGACTATAAATAGTTTATGTGTAAAGCGCCCTTGAGGTGAAAGTTTTTACGAAAATGGCGCTATACAAATTATCCAATATTATTTTTATTATTTGTAATGCCATTTATCGATTTTTCATGCATGTAGTTAGTTACCCACACATACAAAGAAATACTTACCGCATTGAGTTTTTTTTTTTTTTACATTCGTAGGTAGGTACATAATATATGCACGTATTTATATATACATGCATGAAAAATGTGGGTGTACCGTGGATGGTTTTTACAGGTGTTCATTCACCTAGTTTCTCTACGAATTTATCATAAATATGCACGCGTGGGTAATGTTGGTGGGATAATCAATCGCCCAGAGTGCAGGCGAGAAGTAACTACTTACGTACAATAATCCCCCGTACAATAAATTAGTCTCGGCTGTGTGCATCGGCCGCGTAGGCAAAGTGTCCGTTACTCGGGAGATTACGTGCACTTCCGTTACATGTCGGCTTTATTTTTATGGATGCTGTCTTTCAATAACTTGCAAGGTTACTCGGATTTCTATCTGTGGTTCTTACTTTCGAACCGAACACAATAAAAATCATTGTAAAACGATCACTGTGAAAACATCGTGCGCTGAGATCGGTTTTAGGTTCTAAATTTATTACAATTTGATTACATCGGACACAGATTCGTAATTATAATTGATTTTTTTTAAAATAGTAACAGATAAATTTTATTTGTAAAATAATAGTGATGAGAAAAAATGCTATTCTTGACTCACTGGTGTGATTGTGATTGATAGTCGATAATATCAGTGATTGAAAACTGTGACTGTGATCACAGTTTCATTACTAATACGTGTGCGCCGCACGATATCACAATACACGAAATAAATAAATTAAAAAAACATAATTTTGAACGTATTTAATTATATTATGTTTCAAATTTCATTTGCGTAAAAAACACATTCTAGCATATATGATAAATATATATCTAATTTAATATCATCACAAAGACAATGAAAACCTTTAAAAATTGCGAGTTATTTTTTCTGGTCAAATTCTCAGCGTTTCGGATCAAATGCGTAAAATGTCTTCGCAAATCTACTAGATGGTGCTTATGACGTATTATAACGTCATTCCTTCATGAATATTTTCGTTGCATATACGCTTGCGCCGAATCACGGTTCACAATCAAACATATATAAAATTAATAAATTAATCATGATATTCCCAGATATCTCTATCCTCTCTGCCTACCCCCGCGGAGAAGCGGCGTGATGGCAAATAAGTAAGTTCTATCTTGTTAGGCTTGTTACCAAAGTTGTAAGTAAGTTCTATCTTGTAGGCTTGTTCTTCGCTTCTCCCGTATGTATATGAAATGTTACCAATTATGGTGATTTGGTGTTTACGTTTATTTACAAATTGCATGTACACTTGTTTGTTACATTATAAAATGTATAAGATAAACGTAGTTCAGTGAAGGCGGTGCCGAGGCGCGTGCGAGTAGATGTGTCCGAGTGCTGGCTAGGAAAAGAGTGGTCGGTTCTAGGTTTCCTCGGACTGGTTGCGACGAGACGTATCGTTGTCTGGTATTCTACGGGTACCAGCTGGACTGTATGGCTGTCTAGCCTGTGAGGCGCGAGCGGGTCCACCACAATAGTAATTTCACAATTGTTCCTATGTAAATTTTGGATTTTCACATAATTTCTCACTTTATAATGTCATTTTTATCACATGTACAAAGTGTTTATAGAAAATAAAAATACTTTTGCCTTTGTAATAACTCGGTATATAAGCTTTTACGATGATTAACTATGACGTTGTCAATCATCAAGCAGCACCGTTTTGGGTGTGATAAATGCCCAAAACGTGATGCATGGACGTATCCAAGCACTCACCCTAATCGTAAGACTGGTACACCTTTGTCAGTGGCGTGCTGTAGGTATAGACTTAGGTTATGCTGTTACCATTATATTATACAATACTATTGAATATACTACATGAACTTTCGTTTAACCGACGTCTTTAAGCAAAATGAATCCATCATAATAAAAATGCATTATCCTCGAACGCAAAGAACAATCATGAAAACAACACGTTTACTAAGGTAGTCAAATTTGCGAATTAGTAAAGAAGAAGTAGATACTTCTTACTACTGAGCCAAGTTCAAAACCTTTCAAATGTCATTCTGTTAAGAAACAACATAAGTAAGGACTCCGTACAACATGGATCAGCTGATTTATTTCTGACTGCCGAGTGGAATTTTCAATTCAGTAGGTAGCAATTGTATGGCTCGAATAGAACGATAGATTAAAACAGTGGCTAGCGAAGGTAGTAGCAATAAACGAAGAATAACACAGTAGAGGACTACAGCGCTCCGGTGGTGTCGCGCGATACTATCCAGAACTACGCAACTAATTATTCTACTGATGTACGGTGGGCGCTAGCGTAATTATAACATATAGATTATTTCATTTATATTTGTTACCCAGAATATTTAGTAATGCACAGCTTTTTTGGTTGTATGCAGTGCACACTCCTGACCTTTACATGTAACATTTTTTTAGTAAAATATTCAACAATCGATTTTTGACATGTCACAGCAATTATAATTGATGTCAATCAATACAAGAAGCTTCTAAACATGTCACAGCAATTATAATTGATGTCAATCAATACAAGAAGCCTCTAAACGTGGGGCTCAGTCGTGAAACACTAAAATATCTTCAAATGTGTAAAAAAAAAATTGTGTCGTGTTACTTGTTAAAGTTAGTGTCGCTCTGCTTGTGGTTTCATCCGACATAAATCACCCGCTGTAATATGAGATATACCAGTAGGCTGTAGGCACAAATTAGAGTGACACTCGGAATAAATTACCAGACAGACATTGTAAATTCAGATTTGTAAGCCACATATTTCTTGCGATGATCCGGACAAACACCCACAATACCTGCGGTCGAATTACAACACGTTTCGCGTACCTTAACTCAATACTAATAATTGTATTTATTTGTTACCTTGAAAATTATCCCGCAGTATCCGTATTAGCGGTTTCGCTTATTCGCGGTCGCTGATTTATTCAAAAAATATGCGTAACTGATGATTATGAAATTATTGAGTCGCGTGTAGACGAGCTGACAGTAGAAGAGTTAGATGAATTAATTACAATATGCCATACGACAATCACAATGATCCTTAGAACGAAGATCTGAATGTTGTTGAATGAAAAGCTTAAAGTATATTCAAAATTAAAAAATATATTAATTATTAAGGAAAGAACAAATCATTATTGTGAAGTTGCAGTTTTTCAGAACATAGTTCTGTGATATTTGTAATACAAATGAAACGTGTCAATAAGTAAGATATACAGATAAAATTAATTTATTCAAACAATGGAATAACAGGTGTATCAATTTGAAAGTGTATCATATAAGTTCGAAAATATGTCGTTAACTTATAATGTCGACATGGTCAGCGCACTTTCTCGGATAGAAAAGGTTCCTGTATCGAGTTCGGATGGCAACAAAAATATTTTTTCGATAAATTGATTCTATCTGTATATCTTTCTTATTGATACATTTAATTTGTTCCAAATTTTTATGTCATACAGGGAAATCCAAGAAGAATAAATCTAGATATCAAAATAAAAGCGAAAATCGATCACAAGTTCATGTCACAATTTTGAATCGATCGTAAAAAATTTAAAAATCGTTATAAATATTTTTATTATTACGGAGAACACATTCTTATTGTGAAGTTGTAATTATTTAGAACAGACGGTCTGTGATATTTTAAATACTAATTAAATGTATTCATTAGAAAGATATACACATAAAATCAATCTAATCGAAAAATATTGTTGTTGCTACCGGGATTCGAACCCGGATCTCTTCCAATCCGAGGAACTTGCATTAACCGATTATTCTCCAGCAAACAATGCATTGTGTGCAGGTGTCGATACTCAGTTTCACGGTTTCAGCATTCGCTTTCTCGGGAATAACTGTATTTTCAATCTCAAGAGAGGCTCAGTCAAATTGATTTTATTGTTTAACGCATCTACAGTTGACATTTATTACTAACTAATTAATAAACAAGAGACTTTATATTTAACCAAAGCACACCTCTTCCTCATGGCGGTATTAGTTATTAATTTTATACTTTCTTTAGAAGAATCGGTGTGCTCTAAAACCGGTCTGCATTAAAAGGTAATTTATGTACGTTTCCGATTTATTGTATTTTGTGCGGTATATATTTCGGTTAACAAATTATGAAAATCTCAGTATATTCGTAAGCCCCGATTTTTTATTTGTTAGTATGTAGCGTATAACCGACCAGTATCCGGTACCCGGCCGGATATCCGGAGTCCGACCCTTAAGTTTGCCCGATATCTGGAGCACCGCTAGACCGCTCAAAAAATACTATACCTTACATCCCTCGTTCGCTCCAGGCGTAAGTAAAAAGTTTGACCCAAATGAACCCTTTTCAATTTTATCATCAAGTCATTAATTACAATATAAGTATATTTTTAATGGAACAAATTTCTTCGTATTTAATTGGATGAGTCATTCGTTTTATAGATTGGTTAAATATATTGTGTAGGCAGGGGGAAGGCTAGTCAGAAATATTAAACTTTTTTCTATGGCTAATGATTTGGGTGAGATTGATGTACTGTTTGTTGCTTATTGATTTAAAATTATTATTACACTTAATAGTGCATTTACATTTTAATAGATTTTGTTGTAAATTTACCGAGTTTTACAGTTTATATACATATATATATATATATATATATATATATATATATGTATATAAAATAAAATAAAAATCTGTGTATCTTTCTAGTTGATTAATTTAATTTGTATTAAAACTATTTTTAATAACCGTACGAATGAAAAAAAAAAATATAAATATATATATATATATATATATATTTTTTTTTTTATATATATTTTTTTCATTCGTACGGTTATTAAAAATAGTTTTAATACAAATTAAATTAATCAACTAGAAAGATACACAGATTTTTTTTAGATGCTACAGGGATTCGAATCTGGACCTTTTCCTATCCGGGAAAACGCGTTAACCAATATCGCTATATCAACCAATTACGTTTTCGATAAATTTAGAATTTATATTCTGCAGTTTTCTATAATTGATATTATTCCATTTTTAAAAGCAATCAACTTTATGTATGTGTCAAAAATGTGTTTTCTTAAAAAAAATAATTTTATTGAAATATATATATAGTATATAAAGGAAAATTTGAAGGTAAATAATATGGATTATTTATCTTTGGCTTGATCAAAAGGGGTCCATATATTTATTTATTTAATGATTCTATTGTAATCTTCATAAATTGTACAAATGGCAAATTGACTATCGCACGGCAATACCTTCAAATTAGTTAATTCACTACCTCTACTAACTAAATTAATTAATTAATATCCTACCTTTCAATTTTTTCTTAAAGGAAACGCATTAGTTAAAGTTTTCATTATAAATGACGACGCGCACCAACTTCGGACTAATATCCTGACACGAAAAAATTATTTACGAGTCTGCGCCGGAAATTCCTGACGACGATCCGATGGGCAAGCAGCGACGATGAAGAACCATCCACCCACCGCGCGTCCAGCGTTGCATCGGCTCAGGTGGTCACCGTGTGTGTATTTTCACCGGTGTTCTTAGGTTCTGTCCCCGCCCACGCCTTCCCCATCCCACTTGACTACGGCGAGGCTCTTTTGATAATTTTTTTACAGTTTTCTCTAACAACCGGCGTGGGTCTCCCCGCCACGAAAGAGTCTAATAGGATCATTTATGCGCGTTAATTGTGTGTGTCTATAATCCTCAAATGTTGTGAACTATTCTCATATGCCAAAATTAACGACAGTATGGTCGAAGCACTTCGAGTAATATAATTTATTAGAAATCGCATGAACTGTGAAATTGTTTTATTTATGACACCAACATTCCAAAATAATATTTTTCATTTTTATCCTGCATCCATCTACTGTTGGATACAGGCTTCTATCGTCTATACTCTGCCCATCTACTCGCTGATTATTATTATAGAGATTCATTTGGCAACAACTTTATTAATACATACTTAAAATAATCGAACTTTCTTATTAAATTTTTTTTTGATAAATCACTTAAAAAACACGCATTCAAAATCAATCTATCGAAAACATATACACTTCACCGAGACTCAAATCCGGAACTTTCTATAGACTGTTTTTAACTTTCTTTAACCGATTTTATAGGGGTTGACAAATTTGCTAAGTCATCTATTTTTAAGGAAAACACATTCTTATTGTGAAGTTGTAATTATTCAGAACAGACGGTCTGTGATATTTTAAATACTAAATTAATGTATTAATTATAAATATATACATATATAAAATCAATTTTGTCGAAAAATATTGTTTTAGCGTCACCGGGATTCGAACCTGGATCTTCATTTCCAATCCGGGGAAGTGCACTACCTTTGTGCTATAACGCCAGTATTTTTCTTGACAAATTTTCAATATTTTCGCCAGTATTTTTCTTGAAATGAAGATCCAGGTTCGAATCCCGGTGACGCTAAAACAATATTTTTCGACAAAATTGATTTTATATATGTATATATTTATAATTAATACATCTATTTTTCCCTAAATTTATCTTTTTAATTAAAATGCTTCTCAAAACTTGCTAGGTGGCACCAGAAATTCCATTTTATTTGTCACATTACAATCATTTTAAATAACATAATTAGTTCCGTGATAATTAAAACAAATTTGGATGAATTATTTAGAAAATACACAGAAAATATCTATCTATCGAATAAAATAAGTCGTACTAGATACGTATTAACTTTAAAAATCTAATATTTTATTAATATTGTGTAATTGATTGCATTAATCTTCAATGTAGTGTTTTCTGGTCTTTTCAGTTTTCTGGTGTCATTGAAGTAATTAACATTTTCCCACGAACATGTCTACATTGCCTATTCTGCGAGCGTAATCAACAATGAAATATGTATATCGTCGACGAGGGACGCAACGGATAAATCCGGCGGCCAGTATCCGGTTCAACCGCCCTCTCGCCGAATATCCGCTTTAGGCGAATACACTATTCGGCAGGATTATTAAATTGACAGTAAATTAACGAATTAATTAATTAATTTAATAGAGCGTGTAATGAACGCAGAAAATCAATATCAATGTTTTTATTGAATTGTTGCTTCTTGTTTGTTATGCTTTTGTTAGAACAATTTAGCTACCAGCATTTCAATTCTGGAACATTCATGAAGTGATCTATTATTGGAAGCTTTCAGGCTTGGAATCCTTGATCACCAATGTTCCTCAGTCATTTGCGCCTTGTAGTTTGACCGAAGTATTTAAGTATTCGCAATCGCACCACAGAAGATGAACGTTCCTCAATTTCAAGTTCGAGAATTGATAATTATAAGTCCTGTGGGCTATCTTAACCGAATGAAGATGTTATGGTTTGGATGAATAAAGAAAAATAAGATTTTAAAACAATAAAAATCTCGGACATGTGATAAGGCATCCAGAGAAGTATAAGATCTTACACCTCGTAATGCAGACATTGCTAGAAGTTAGGCCCTGGAAGAAGGAGAACATCATGCCTGTAGAACCCGAGACAATGGTTTGACTAGTAGAGTTTTTCCGGCAGTAAACAAAATATGGCAGCCAACGTCCGTTGAACGGATAGAGCACGAAAAGAAGAAGAAGCAGCATATTACCAGATTTTCTCGCGTTCTTGTACTCTCTTACAGTCCATGTTACAGCGTCGTAGAGAAGAATTGAAAAGACATGAAATCTATATCATGATGTCAAATATTCATCTAACACGTGATGTTCCATCCTGCCCATATCTTCTGAAGAATATCCATTGCGGTTTATGTCTTGGCGTTTCATCAAATTGCACAAATATTTATATGTATCAACACAGTTTTAATTAATACTAACAATCCATACTCGGCATTGTTAGGGATTCATAGTTATGATTTATAATAGATACATTTAATGTTGGTTTTTTTATTATACAAATAAAAAAAAGTAACGAATTATTTTTAATATTGTATGCAATTTGGGTGGGTAAGGTGTCCGGGGAAGTAACTGTAATTTCTTCAGGATTCTAAAGTGCAATATAGAAAAATTTGATACATATTTATATCAGGGAATGGGAAGGTATATTATCTTTTGTCCAGAGTACTAAAGAGTAACCACGCTAAAATAGGTTTAGATCGGTCAAAGGGTATAGAAATTTTACAAAGAACAACATACATTCAATTATATACGAGTATAAAAACTCGGCGTACATACCCTACCGGCTTATCCGGTGCCCTGCCCATTTTTTTCCAGATATCTGAATCCATATTTACAAATGTTTCCATTGCTTCCTTATTGTCAACATTATATTACACGCGGTGGCCGTTTGCCAACAACGTAATTTTAAAGAAGGACAAACGGCAACATTATCGTAATGTTTCAGTGTTTGCCAAGATTTTCAAAGCATACGCGATCTGGATGCGCATCTGCGCTTGGAACAGACTCAAACCTCCCGCCTACTAAGTATCTGAATAGAGTCCCAATTTTTGGTTCACGGATGCGCGTGGGCTTTCGCACGGACGGTCGCGAAATTATTGTCAACTCCAGTCAAAGTAATGTGTAAATCCGATTAGATAAAATGATTTTCTTTGCTGTCTAATTATTATTGTTTTAACACTACTCCACTGGGCTCTTTGGACTGTTCTGAAAAAATCGAGAAATCTCATATTGGTTAAAGTTATGAAATACAATTTTAAGTACTAGTACTCGTGTGTATATATATATAGAAATATAGAATATTAGGCGGTCGCTGCTTTGCGACCATTATTGGCAGCTACGCGGTCACGGCTTCTGTTTCCGTAGAACCTATCTTAAATGTTGAAATGTAATTTATTATTTAAAAAGTTATCTATCTTCCATAAATTAAAAGCCAGTGAGGATTTGCGACTTGGATGTTAAACGTTAAGAATACAACTTGACATTATTTTTGGAGCACAAATCTTGATTTTAATATATTAATATAGATAATTTAAAACTTTGTTTTTAACCACTTTATTAGTTTAATTTAATACATCAACCGGTTTCAGAAAATACCATTTTCTTCATCGGGATGTCAAATATACTAATCGTATTTTTTAAATTCTATTTTAATGAAATTTCACTTCTTTCATCATCGTAATAATTTAAGTTGGGTATTAGATTTATTTTTTAAATAATTATTGTGTGAATTTAGTTAGTTTATTTGACATCCTAGTGAAAGAAATTGTATTTTCCGAAACCGGTTAGTGTAAGTCCTAAGGTGGTTAAAAACAAGGTGGTTTAAATAATCTATATTAGAAAAGGTCGTCTGCGTGCAGTTGCTGCGCAGGTTAGCCCTCTTCCCAATGTAACGTTGGTCCACCTTCTTAACCTGTTTTCTGTTCCGAGAGTCACGCATCTTAACACGTATTTAATTGTAGTTTTATGCGTCGTGTGATGATGAACCCTACTATACCAAATCCCGCCAACTGTGAAGTACGGATTGGGGTTACACCACTGACATTTTTACAGCAACATCACGCAGATGGAGATGATTTTCTTTATCATATTATTACTGGTGACGAGCAATGTTCCCTGTAAGGTGTGCGAGTGTGCGTGTATGCATGCGCACACAAAAAAAAAATATAGCGCGTACTCAATTTTTAACAAGACTTTTTTTTGATTGATTGGCGACCATGTTTCAGCGGGTTGATTAATCCCGGGTAAGTTCGCCGATATCTTGGATATTGAACCATTTTCTGAGGTTAAGCAATCGAGATAACCTCTTTCTCCTGCCTTGTATCATCCCCTGCGTAATGAGTTGTAAGAGATCATATTTCCCTTAATGGACCCTGCCAGTAGTCTTGTACTGGTATGGTAATATTTTTCTTATTATCTACCCCAGCGCACAAATAATAGGATCGTTCCTTAAAATTGGTGGTGAGACCTGAGCGCCTCATTTCACCTTAGAGAGCAACATCAGCCATCGAAATCATTTGTCTCAAAAAAACCGCGAACCTCATTTTCATAACAAGATTTCACGTTTACCTTTTAAATTAACACAATTAATGATCACATTCATTTAAAGAACCATTCAAAATTAAAGAGGCCTTGGACATCTGCGTACTCCGGAAGGTCGATAATGCTGTTATACTCTTCGACTCGCAAGCAGCTCTTGAATCTTTCTCTGCTAATATGAGATAATCTGTTATATCAGAAGATGTATACTTAATTTGGCCAGCAACAATAAACTAATGTCATTCGTTTGGATTCCTGCACATAAGGGAATTCATGAAAATGAATGTGCTGATAAACTGGCCGAGGAGGCCACTCTTTCCGTAGTTTTCCCTCATCAATTCCATATCCCGATATATGACAGACTTAATATGGTAAAAAAAACGTACAAATTTTATCTGGTCTGCACATTGGATGGATCCAAATAATCATAAGGGTAATCGGCTTAAAATAATTCAAAGATCTATTCCTCGCACTCCCTGGTTCTCCAAAAAGAAAGTCTCCAAAAGAACAATATCAAATATCTCTAGAATGAGAATTGGGCATTACTAGGTAGCCTCACATTTATTCAGATTGAACTTAATTGATTCCCCAATGTTTGAGTGTAGTGCCGAAGAGGAAACCCTTGACCATATCTTTTTTCCCTGTTCATTGCGGATCACAAGGTTTTTTTTTTTTACAGTAATCTCGTCAATGGTAATTGTCAACTCCCGGTTAACTTGCGTCATCATCTTCCCCTTAACTCGTCACGTTTAATCTATATAATAGTAATTTTTTTGAACGACAGTGGTATTGATTTGTAATATAATATTTTCCTATTCTATAATATCATTGTACAGTTTTCTGTAAAATAAAGTTTTAACTTATCAGAAAAATTTTATATACTTATATATTAAAAATTTTATTATTAGGGATAAAAAATTTCAATAGCCTCCAACAAATTAAATAAATAAAAGATATAAAAGTGTTTAGAAAGAAATTAAATGAGCACTTCAGAACCACACAAATAGACAATAAATAATTATAGACTACAACTCCCTCTCCAAGCACAAAAGCTAGTCTCTTTTTTAGAGAGGTAAGCGAAAAAAAACATTTAATTTTAATAATGTAAAATACTTAATTCACGTTATAAAAAAATTGTAAAAATGTCAAATAAATTTTAAAAAAAGTACTAACAAATGACGTGCTAAAATCACCGCCGCGGCAGGTAATGCATGTGCTGTGGGAATATTTTACAATGATTACAAATTTGCATCGGCTCGCCTCACCTCATGATGGTTTGCACCTAACTGTTCCCGGACCCGTTCACACGATTGTGTCTTTGTGCCACGGCGCCCAAGATGTGTACTCAGATGTTACAGCAGGAAGTTATTTTTCCTTATTAGAGACTGTTATAATTTCGCTGTTAATTCCTTTTTTTTTTACGTCGGCAACCGAAACGCTGCGAACGTAACACATTTTCACGGTGCTGAATTTTCCTCAATCTTCTATCATTATTTACTTCTAAGAACATACAATTTTGTTTTCTTTAACGAGCTTTTCAATCTTATTCACGTTTGGCAGTGTCATCGTGCATTATTTTATTATCTTTATGTTTCCTTAATTTAGCGAACATTTTTTTATTATTTAAAATACAGGTTGTCCCACAAAAGTCTTTTTCATAATAAAAATACTGTAATAAAACAATGGATTGGTTTAATAAAAAAATATTTATTTCGCGATTAGGTAAAGTCCGTGGGAATTTATTTCTTAAAAATTATGGTTTTTAATTGTGATTCGTTATTTACCGTTTACTTCTAAACGCGAAGAAAAATGTGATCGATGTCATTTCTTCTTGGATATTTTCTTTTAATCGGTCCAGAGAGGGAGAATTGTTACTGTAATACTTTTTATTTAAGGTAGCCCCATAGGAAAAAGTCCATTGGTGTCAAGTCGGGGCTACGTAGAGGCTAGTTTATGTCACCTCGTCGGGATATCAGTTTTCCATGGAAAATATCACGAAAAACTGGTAATGACACGCTCCATAGCGACTGAATTCCCAAGGACGCCGCTAGCGATCGGCATACCCCCCGCCCCTCTCCCGCTCATTGCGTTGGTGCAGCGAATGAACCAAAATGAAAAACATTTTTGGGACAATTTTATAAGAAACTTCAGGAGTTATAAAATTATATTACGTAATAATTTTTTTTAA
The DNA here is from genome assembly GCA_022840565.1 of Eubasilissa regina. Lineage (NCBI taxonomy): Eukaryota > Metazoa > Arthropoda > Insecta > Trichoptera > Phryganeidae > Eubasilissa > Eubasilissa regina. The sequence continues at coordinate 30,628,271 of JAINEB010000003.1, read as the reverse complement.
ATAACAAACAATTTTGACAATTTCTTTGTGTTTGTTACGCCAGTGCACATCTTAGTACGTTTGTCACTTTTTTTTTTGTAATGTTTTAAATCTGTCGATGTTAAATTTATTGTATATTTTTAATACGTTGCAAATGAATAGCGAATACTCTGTGTTCTAGCCGAAATTATGCCTAGTATTTTTTGTTTTTTTAACACTACAACAGGCGAAGAGATCCAATTATTGTAGTTAAAGACGTCACAAAACCAGCCAGGCTTGAGAAAATGACATAGATGTATTGTGATCTCATCGGGAATCGAACCAAGAGCCCCCGGTATGGAAAGCCAGTGTCATGCCTACTGGACTACGAGATGTTCTTGTCTTTTATCTCACCATTAGCAATCTTGTGTACAAGGTTAAGTGTTTCAAGGTTTATGTTATTTAATATTAAGTTGGTATTTTTTTTGGTAGACCGTTTCAGTTGGTGTCAGCTACTTCTAGTTGAAAACCATGTTTATTAAAATCGTTTCAATTTTTTATTGTTTTCGAGGTTAGTTTGCAGAACTCCATAATCGAAAATAAAACACTTGTTTTTTTTTATTTTTACTCGCTTAATTTACGTTGAACATAAATATTACCTGGAATCACGCAAACATTACAAATATAAATTCCAGAATACCAAAAATGTCTCTCTTGCCGTATTGTCTTCATAGATTGTAAAATTATATAGCTGTCATTTTATGCATATTACCTATGACATTAAAATATCATTAGTGTTGTAACAGAATGGTTACTTAGAATAATTAGAAACATTCTAAAATAATGGAAATCCGCTGAATTCCTATGAATAATAATGTCCCTTTTCATCTCAATCAAATAAAATTGTATAGCTGTCCTCCACTATAGATATAAATACAAGTTGTTACATTAAATTTTTAGATCGATAATGCCCTTACAAGGCGAAACACGTCTTCAAGTAAATTAAACGAGTAGAATAAAAAAACAAGTTTTGTTTAATAAAAATGACTTTGGAGGTATATGTGTGCTCTTGGACTTGCTCAAAATATTGTTAATATAATATACTGATCTAAATAAGAAATATATAAAATTGAAAAATGACTTTTCAGGCGTTATATAGTATAATGTGATACTCATTTGTCATATATACAGATAAAGAATATAGCTTCCATATTTTATAAGAAATAAGATTCTCATTAGTGACATCTATGCAGTTTCAGGTATAAGAATATAAAATTTCAAACCATAGATGGCGTCAACAAAGTTGTAGTTAAATACTCAAAGCTTTTCTACATGGTAACATATATACAACTTCCAAACAATTTGATAGATAAGAAAGTTGATTATGGGTGGAATGGTGAACGTTACATTGTGTAAAGTGATTACTTATGCCAGCCGAAGATAGGTCGTGCTTCTATATTTTCCCATACACTAATATAATATGTCTCTATGAGATATCTATAATTTGTTTAAAAATAACAAATGTTTTATTTTCACACATATGTTCTTTAAATTTGTTTTATTTCAGATTCCCCAAAAGTTTTCGCACGTCGTGTTTTGTGGGCTCGTACATCAGAATTTTTCCGTAGGTAGATAGATACTTTGGAATGCATTCGTGCATTTTATGGATCAGTTGTTAACGCATCTTATCTGAATCTATGCACGATGCTAATGAAATATTCGCTTAGTTTTCAAATAAGAACAAGCTCGCGTGTGCCGCGGGGATAATTATTTCGAACGTCGTGTAGAATGTATTCACATGTTCGCCGTTGTGAAGAACACGCAGCCCACGGCATACCTACCTCCGATATGCGATACGCCGCGTAGGAAACAACCTGTACTTTTTTATGTTTATACGATCCGTTATGACACGAACTGCGGTCGACCTTTTGAACTGTAATACCGACGGAGTTTGCGACATGCACCGAATAGTGCCTCCCGCATTGTTTGTGATTTGACCGCGCGACGCCGCCGGTCCCGTTTGATTCCACTAATTGGCGATAGTGGAATAGAATAACGACAATGTCCCGGAAAGCGCTCGTTTCCTCGTCCGTATGGTGCACTTTATTAATTGGAGGGGGGTCGCGCGAGTCCCTTGTTAAATTTTACTTGGAACACCGAGTCTCTGCTGACACCAGTACTGTCTATTGATATTTTATAACTTACATGGATTCTTCGGCGTTTTGAAATTTTTCGATAAGTACTTAATTTATTACGGGTGCACAAACATTTATTTACATGTGCACTGTGGAAAAGTTTTTGAAATGGGTTTTTTAAAATATAAAATTGTTTTTTTCAGTGGGTCGCGAAAAGTTTTTGAAATGGGTTTTTTAAAATATAAAATTGTTTTTTTCATATTTGGAGGTTCAGATACAAAACCGCTACCATACAATTGACGAAATTGATATAGACGTATTTGTAACTGATTTTATTAGCCAGATCGGTGATTTAAAATTGATAAAATGTTTTTAAAACATACAAACACGTTTACATGAAACTTTTCAAATACGTCATTTTCTATTTTATATTACCTTCATTTGTAATATGTAGGTATGACTTTTTTCTGTTAGCTCCGGTCTAAAGGTTAATACAGGGACGCTTAATAGGGCTGACGTTTGAGATATGTTATGTACTGCCAGATATTTGGAAGTTAAAAAAATGAACCCCTTCGATCTAAACGACGCGAACTCACCCCTGATTGTGGCTGATCCGGTAAGCTGGTCACGATAATTGCTTAAGATGGCGTCTGCGGAATGTGTCAATATTTGCATGTTTAAGTTCGTGATGCGGTGCAGGCGTATGATATGCAAGACTGAAGATCATGTTTCATCGTTATTAGTTATTTTTCGTGCACGCTTTGCTACGCTATGTCGTCCATCGATGAATTAAATCGTCCAGATTCGAAACCAAATCAATTTTTTAGATGATTTTAATATCATTTAATTACCCATCATTATCATCAGCCGCTTTCTATCCACTTTTGGATGAAGATCTCTCAACTCATTCGCAGCAGAGTTTTTTTGGTTTCGTCAGTCCAGCAAGTGTTAGTGTGGCCTTTTGATCTATCGATTCCCGTGGGGTACCACTAGATAATGGATACATTGTGTTTGTTCAACGATTGTCCGTTCTTCGAACGACGTGGCCTGCCAATTGTCATTTAATTTATTGGTAGTCGTCTTATCCTTTCTCTTCGTGTTGCACCCTTCTTTTGTTGAAGAGTTCACGTTTTGCAACCATACGTAAGCGAAGAAAGTATGTCTAATTGAACACCTTCCCTTTCACGCACATTTTTTTTGTATTTTATTTTATTAGAAGATATAATTCATTTTTAAACATAATCAATAATTATGTATATATATATATATATATATATTTATTTTTACATTTTTTTCTTCGAATCGAAATCTGCTAGTCTATATACATAGTTTTTGATTTCAGATACAAATTTATAGTGGTCTGTAATTTTTCTAATTGCATGGGGAAAATTATTAAAGAATTTGATGCCTTGATAAATATGGTGATTTTGGGTTGCGGTATATTTAAGAACAAATATCACTTGTGTGTTCCTTTTAATTCCATTGTAAATTACGTTTCAATACTAGTCTAACATCCTCTGGTTTCTCAATACATATTTAGACCGGGCTCGGTAGATGTGGATGACTATATCTAGTTCTAGATTGTAGATGGCACTCAAATAAATATGTGTCTTGTTTTTCTTATATTTTCTTTTTAAAACATATAGATGCTTACGCGGAATACGTGTCACATCAATATTCTTACTATTTTCAAACCAAGTTAAACGCTTGTGCTATGAAAATAAGATTTACTTGATGGCCTCCTGGAACGAGGCTCGAACCCCCGACCGCCAGATCACTAGGCGAGTATCGTAACTACTAGACCACAATCACGTCAACGTTTACGATACAGGGAGCCCTTTCATTTTGCATTAATGTTTTTATTAATATTTTGCATTAGAGCCAATGTTTTTTTTTTTGCATTAGGGCCCAATTTTTAGTTACGCCACTGTCAATATACACAATAAGATCCGCAATTGATGTTTTTTATACATCCATCTTGAATTGATTATTTGTGTCGATGGCCTAATGTATATTTGCTTGCTTTTAACACGCGTCAGTATTTATTAGCTGATTCGAGCGATATATGTGTATTCTCCATCGACGCATTTAACGAGCATCGGAAATCGAATTCTGCGTCAGAGGGGTAAAAATAACTTGATGCAGGCGATCTCGATCCTCGGCCAGACGTTAGTATGCAAAAAATGTACGCGATGTCACGTGGCAGACAAGAAAACGGCCGCGAGGAAGGATTCAGCAGAACTAATGTGCCTCTCGCACGTCAACTGCTGTACGTAGGTAACAAGCGGCGAGGACCGCATTTAGGCCGGTCATTTTTAATTACCTCGTGATAATTTACTTTTGTAGAAGATACTTAAACGCAGGTGATTATACGCTCGAGAAAGATGTAATGACGTACGGTAGAAGCGTAACATAAGGTCGACATATAAATGGATCATGAAAATAATTGCCGATTTTAACCTTTAAAAACAATTAAATATAAAACAAATTATAGATATCTCATAAAGGCGAAGCTTTATTTATTATATTTAATCGAAAGATATGTAAGTATCGGTAATTAATTACAGACCTTACGACCTGTCTTCGGCTGGCTCAAGTGATCACTTTACACAAATATAACTTTCACCATTCTCACCCATTAATCAATCTCCATATGTATCAAATTTTTGTAAGTTGTATATATGTTACTATGTGAAAACACTTCGAGTACAACTACACTATCGCCATCTACGGACTAAATTTGTTGTTCATTTCCCTGAAACGGCACAGATGTCAACTAATGAGAATCTAATTATTTAAAGCAGTATGTGTAAATGTTTTTAATACATTATACTAGATTACGCCTGAAAAATCAACTTTAATAACAGTGCCTTTGTATGTGAAAATCCAGTAATTGTGTGTTCTTGGACATGTTCAAATATTGCTAATTAAATATAATTAAATATAGACTAAATAATAATTAATGCAAATTTAATGTATCAATTATAAAAATATACAAATGAAATCAATTTATCGATTTAAAAGTGTAGCATATATGTTCGAAAATTTGTCGTCAACTTACTATGTTCGTGTTGTGCAGTGGTCGGCAAACTCATTTAAGTCAAAAGGACTAAATATCAGCAGAACAACGATTTAGATTTTTTTTGAGAGCTAAATTTCTTTACACAAGAATAAGTTTTAGAAGTCTTAAAACTATGTGTACTGAGTAAAAGTCTGTTAAAACTATGTGTACGTATATCATCCTTTATAATAATCCTATTTATTGATAAAAATTACATTTTTATTATTAAAATTAAAACATTGTCATGTTTAGAACATTTCCTTGGAAAGTTTGGATAAGTATTCATTTAAAAAATGTAACATGTTTCCAATGTTCCAAATCCAGGTTCGAATCCGGTAGCAACAACAATATATTTTTTGATAAAATTGATAATATATATGTATATCTATCTAATTAATATTTAAAAAACATTAAAAAAATATCTGCAATACCATTCTAATACTTTTTTATTTAGCACTACACTACTAATTGTACTGTTATCCAAATAAGAATAAAACATTTCGGTGCTCTGCCTGCTATACTAGTATTTTATTGTATTATAGCAGACAGTATTTTACCGGTAGAAGTAGTAACGTACAAAACAAAGTAAAAATTAGACTAAAAGCGTTATGTTAAATAAATGTAAAATAAATAAACTTTTTTAACAATATTAAGAGCCATTTGATTCTACCACGCATATTAGCCGATGAATTACGAACTTCTTTATGCCTGTTGATGTGGTAATAAAGCGTTTTGCAAAATTATTTTTCTGCTGCTTTTCTCTTATTGAATTGATTTTTTTGCCGTAAATAGTTGTAAAACTTGTGAAGCAAGATAGGCCTTCTTCGGTTGACCTGTGCTGGTGTTTTCTCTCACTTAAGCTTTTATTAATCCTTTTCAACAATAACAGGACGTCCTTGACCCCTCTTAATTTTTAATACGTGTCTATTCAACTTATCAATCAACGCTGTACTATTCGTTCAGAAATGCTACAGAACGGTGACGTCTTGAATGTTAACCAGTGGAAAGCACTGCTTAACAAATTAATATAACAGATTCCTAACTGTCAAACAAATGAACAAGTATTTTCTAGCAAAGAACGTTTAAAATGATACATTACAATATTAAAATCGGTCATTATTTTCGAAACAACCTCATAATAAGTAGGCATGTGTAGCCAGGCGGTGCGAATTTCTGATTATAAAACTATATAGCAAGCAGGTATTAATTATATCGACGCGGGAAATTTCAAAAGCCGCGCGGGAAAAATATGACGCTACGGACTCCATGGTTCAGTTAAATTCAGTTTTTTTTCTCTCTTTCATTAAGGTTATTTTAATTTCTTCTATCATGAAAAAAATTACCATCAGGTACGTCACTTTAAACTCGATAATCTTCATTTATTTAAAAAAAATATTAAGTAATTAATATCTGAAATATACGTATTAACCTTTCTCTTTAACGCGCTAAAATACACAGTGTACATGTAGACTTTGGCGATTTTTAAGTCGGATAAATATGAATATTCTACATTTATTTCTTATATTGGTCATTAAAAAAATGTGTATAAATGCTAAAATGAGTCACATCTAACTCGGCCAGCGCACGCTCATCACTAAGCGACGATCGACATCCGGCACCCCGCGCACTGCTCCATCCGCACCACTCCGCACGTACACATACACGTACTGACAAATTCACTCGTCATCCTTCGAGAAAACATATTTTATTGTTGCCTATGGTAAATACTTATATATTGTAATTATTTTATCCAATACATAAATATATTACGCAGGAATACTTAAAATATGATATTCACATAATTAGAGTCAATGTCAACTCAGTTTACATCATCGGAGAGGAAAGGTTAATAATATTTGGTTTACAAAATATTGCGTTTAGTCGGATGGTATTATCACGGACGCTCATTATTCGAATGCAGTGTTGCCACAACAGGAACAGAGATGTACGCAAAAGACCTGACATTATTAGGTAAATCAGATAGTGGGGAACGGCCATGTTAAATGTTTCATTTATCAACGACCATGCATAAGAAAATGAAAGTATGAAAGTGAATGAGGCAAGAATCGTATGTCAGAACAGAAAAGTGACTTTTCCTACTCCTGAATTAATTTTTGGCACTGAATAGTATTCTAAGGCTTTGCTCTTGGTTTCTTTTGGATCGGGTGGTAGAAGTAAAATTATTTTAATAGTTTTAAGATTGCTCTGGTAAACAGTTGTCTTATATCCTAAACTTGGAAGGATTTAAAGAGTTCTTCAGAGTTATGTCTAAATGGCCTCTTGTTTATTACTCTGATGAGCCATTTCTGAGCCTTAATTAGAGAATCTATTGAAGTAAGAGTTGCACCACCTCATGCACATATTGAGTAACTGATGAAACTGACAACGTGAATGGTATACCATTTTTAATAAAGTAGTATTCATGAAGCTGCGTAAAATTTTAAAAATATAAATTAATTTTCTCACTTTAGAGCTTGATCGATATGAGGAGCCCATCGTAAATTTTCATCAATTGTTAATCCGAGATAAATTATCTCATTCGATTTTTCAATGATGTCACCCGATCAGTTGCATATTTGATTTGAATCCGAAATATATATCAAAAGTCAATACCATTCTCGTCTAAAAATTTAACTAATAGAAATCAAATGTGAATTATTGAACAAGTTTGTCAATCTCTTTTTTTTTGTTAGGTAAATAAAATAGACTTTTTTTTTTCATTTATTTAAATTGACCACGAACTTGAGTAACGTGTTCTACTAATTGATATGTGAACTTCCTCGTCAGATATTAATCTTATCTAAAATCTAAACACGGGTTTGATTCCATCATAACAATGCACCGCTTGGCGTGATTGATTCGTCTGTCATGGCAAGATAACAAGTTTCGATAACTCGAAGGTAAAGAGATGTCGTAATACTTCCGGTACCCGTGTTTGTAAAACTAACCGGAACCACAAACATTTACAAATTTCCGGACCGGGAATAATGGCCGCCGGTCCAGTCATAGTTTGCAACACACGCACAATTCTTTTCCGGTACAACATTTTTGTATAGTTTGTGTACGACTATTATGGTCTCTATCTTCTGTCGCAGTTCCGCATCAAATAACTTCGCCCGCCCGCTCCGCAAAGGGTCTCGGAATGCTCAAATAAAAGGGACACATTTGAAAAGAATTTTGTAATATTGTTTGATGCATAAAAAACGGAAGAGATATTATATAATAGGTCTTAATTTTTTTAAGATTTAACCTAATCTATCTGTTGCCGTAAATACTTCGATAGCTAGTTCTGGGTTTTCTATTGGTAATGATGAATGCAGTAATTCGATCTATGTAAATTCAAATTACACAAACCTTTGTGAACCTGTGCTGGTTGAGGCCGACGTCGCTATCCTTGTAGTCTGATGGTCCTCAAATATGCTGGTCAACCACCGAAAACCTTCACACAACCGATAATCCGAAAATATATATACTAAATGTTTTTATTATCGCCGCCGTAAAAAGTCCGTCCGAATCACAATAACTCTCTTCCCAGAAGCAGCTTCGCTTTTGTTTTCTGTTTTTAAATCTACACAAAAAGAAAACACATATTCAAAATTTATATCAGGCCTACCTATCCAAGTATGAAAGCGCGTAAACACTATCTATGTAATTTTAGGTAGATTTCGATAGAAATTCATCCACTGCAGAGGGGAAAATTTGTGGACATAGTAACTCTCGAAATTTTATCAAATGTTGCTGATCGCCATATTTCTTGTTTAAAAATGACTGTAGTTCAAAAATCTAAAAGCTTCGTAAGTACGTTAATATCGGTTTTAAAGTGAAAAGAATAAACACTTTCTCATACATGGGCGAAATCTACCTGATTCTTACGCTAGTGCAGCAAATAATTTTATTTATTACAGCATTATAAAAAAATAATTAGGAAGCTTTATGTATAAAGAAGTTAATAACAAACGAAACAAATATTTGTTTACAACTAAAATTAAGCTTTGATAGTTTCAAATGTTATATTGTATATTGGTGCAGAAGATAATTTATTTTTTTAACTCGTTTGATATATCTGAATATATATTTTAATATAAATTATTAAATTACAATAAAATGAATAAAAATCATAATGTTAAATTTGCAACAAATATTAAAAATACGAATATATCGTCATGCTAATAATGCATTTCCATCAAATCGATTCAAGGGTTCTGAATAATTTTCTAACAATTATTTGGATACCATAAATTATTATAACAAATTTAAATAACTCACTTAGAGAGTTACGTAAAAAAAATAAAGTCATCACCGTAACCCGAACCGGTAACTTCTATTGCCGATAGAGAACTTTAACCGATTAAGCTACGATACCATGTACAAAAGTCGTCACATTGTCAAGTCAAGTGATTTATCTAATTTCAAAAATATATTATTTTGACTTTGTACTACACACACACACAATCTTTTTTTTTTTAGTTAATATTACTGTTATTTTCGGAATAATATCACTACTACTTTAAAATAAAAAAAATTCCAAATTCACTAACCATATCATTGAATCCAATCATTCTTTCGACAGCCACAATCTAAAATTACTCCACTCGGTACCATAAAGGGAAATAATAATGAATAATTTTGAAATGATTGAAATCCAGAAAAAATTAAATTCGGAGAAAATATTAATGAATATATCACATTTTCAAATACTTCACCGCTATTATCGATGTTCCCAAAAAAACAATAAAGCCACTCCCGCCCTTACGCATCCCACCGCCCCATAGCCAACTGTATTTAATTTAGTTCAATTTGCTTTTAATTATTAAATTTGTGGATGAGAAGGACCGCTCTTCCCGAAACTAGTAGAGATATTAACTCAAAAAAAAAATTGTGTGCGTGTAGTCAAAGTCAAAATAAAAATTATATATTTTTTAAATTAAAATGTTACACCACGAAGTAACTGCCAAATCAATTAATGATTTATCTAAATCATCGTTATTGTGTTATTTATCATCGCGGAACTGTTCTGAAAAATCTCACAAAAAAAGTGACTTCACTAGAATGAACCATTAATAATTACTATCTTGGAATTAAAGGCTTATTATGAGAATGAGTAATGATCAAATAAAAGCTGGTGGATTATCTGTAAATAATTATTGCTGAGGCGAAATGAGTTCAATCCGACCAGTAGAAAAAGTGGTCTAATTTTTAACTTGCGGAATTTATGACCCAGATATTTTTGATTCTTAGAAAACTTAATCTACTCTTTCCTATTCTGGCATGGGTCCGTTTTCCTAGTCTCCCCTTAATTAGAACCTCATATTAATTGGAAATTTAGAAATGGCTATAGCCTAATCATTTTTTTTTTCTTGTTCTAAGAATACACGAATATAATTGCACTGGTCCGCTTCTTTACTGAACCGTTGATTGCAGGAATTGCATTCATCGTTTCACCGGCCCTTTTATGTTTTAAATAACGGACTTAGTTTTAGACTCTAAAGTGCGCCCGTTAGCGACACTTCCGGGGCGGGTGTGAGCTCACTTCCTTCCGCTTCCTGCGGCACGCGCCTCTAAAGGGGAGCCCGGGATGTCAATAGCCGTTAGGGGTTCGTTCCACTGGGCGAGTTCCATTTTTGTAATCTTAGGGACTTCGGTTGGATCTTGTGTTTATTTTTGGTGGTGTGTGAAACGTGCAAACACATTGATTTTTAAAAATTTAATCTTAGATTAATATAATTTGATATAAATAGTTTATTCAATTACAGACAAATTTTAATCCATAAAAGATGATGCAATTATCAAGATAGTATATTTGAGGGGTTCAAAGCAAAACTGCCTCTATTCAATTGATGAAAATAGAGGTGACATATTTGAACATGACTATCTGACAATAGTAGAAATTTTACAACCGATTGAAATTTTAAAATCATAATATAAAATCAATTATAAATATGTTTATCGTAATTTCGTCAACATGAAATAGTGATTTTAAATTTTTTAACAATAACCGCGCGGTCTGAGAGTACATTATTCATAGGGGCGGGCTCGTATGATGCCCTTATTAAATTTAAAAAAAAATCATATTCTTATATCAAACAATATCGTTTCGTCTGTTGATATTTTAAATATCATGGAACATAAGATTTCTGCGTCTTTTTGAAATCCGACGTTAAATATTTCCACTGAGCTCCAAATATATAGACATGAACTAACGCAAATTTCTTGTCCCAATATTTTCATTTTGGTGTCACCCACGTGATCACTTTGGTACCACTTACGCTATCAATAGCTACTTTTTTTAAAAATATGACTTGATTGCAACGAAAAATTAAACGCTGACCATATTCATTCAACAATGAATTTAGCACAACTCTTGATTATATTTATGTATGTGTATTTAGTAATTTAATTCTATAATTCACATCTTACTTGTATACCTACCTTTATATTATTTAAAACTAAAATAATCGTACTCCCCAATTCTAACGCGAGAATTGATTTCTCTATCGAGTTGGGTAAATTAGTAAAAAAAAATTATAACTATTTTGAGTTATGTATATATAATAAAATAAGTGTGAAATAAATTAATAAAAAAAAATATATAATATACATTAATATAAAAAATACGTCTTGTTTACACGAATATTTAATTTTCGAAGAGTAAATATTTTTATTGTTGCATAAATGTATCATAAACTATCGGATTTATGTTTCCACCAATAATGTGTGTAGAATTACCTTCGTCCCGTAACTAATGTTCCAAAACCCTCTCCTATATGTACACTTTATTTCATATCTATTCATTTACTGGTCTGTGAATATTTCATTTATTACTGATGAAAATAAAAAACAACCGCGACCAACTATGTAGAGGATACAACAGCCGTAGAACCAGTAGTTCTGATGTTCTGATATATTTGCAGCCCACCCGTTCTTGTTCATACCTAACGCACGTACACTTCTAGTGGTGACACCGACGACAGCACCCTTGCAATAACAGCACCATATCTCAATTTAGAATGCAATATAGACTCCACCACTATTTGGCACTATTTGAAGTGAAAAATTATCAGGAATCGCGCAGGAAGTGACGGTACGCCGCGGCGTGCCCAATATTGGAGTGTGGTTTTTTGTGCGTCGGAGCACGTGTTCGCTATGCATCGGTATTTCGGTGCTCACATTCCTGGACTTAATTCGTCTGCGGGCGAGACATCCAGCTCTAATAGGCGACACTCCTCCGGGGGGACTCTCAATTAAATTGATCAGAGCCGCGTCAATGTGATTATTACTCTTTATTATTGTGGTGGTCAGTAATAGATACAACGTCGGCGCTGCGATCGTATGTATGTGTTGATACGATTTATAGAATAAGATGAATTATCCATTTTTGATATAAAATAAGTTTTTTATCCTCTTCATTATGTACAGTGTAAATGAGATCTAATTATTTCTCTGATAAATTAAATTAACTTTGGATATAAATAAAAGCTAACTGAGCCCTGTATCATAACATTTTATTTTAAAATATTGAATTCGAATTGAAATACGAATTAGGTGAATATATAATATTGTGACTTTTCAAATAAAAAAACAAACGACTTCATTTCTACTGTCAGAAATTGTTCCTGGATTTTGAATCATATTATTATGATTAACAGACCTAGTCCACAGTATTTTATGGGTGGATACCTGACTAAATTATGAGTCGAAAATGTTCAAAGGATAAGTGCCTAATCTCAGCCATGTCAGAGATATAAGCATTAAAAAAAATCGTAATTATGCGATTATTTTGATGATATACATTAATAATGGGACAATTTCGCAAATATTTATTTTGAAGTATCTACGTTAACTTCAAGCTTAACACGATTTTGTAAAAATTTCAAATAATATTTTCCGTAACAGTGTAGAATTTGTACATATTCGTTGAATATTTTTGACCCGTAATTTAATCGAATATCCACCCATAAAATATTGTGGACTAGGTCTGTTACACCCTGTATATATATTTATTACGATTATTTTAATAATATTATAAACGATCATTTTTAGCATATCTAACAATGTATAACGCTGAGAGATTGTTAATAGTATTTTTTTTTTTTTTTGTAATACCTTTCAGGCAACTATTATCCCGAATTTATTTTTATTATATGTCTGACGGGTAAAAGGGTAGTAAATAATAATAGGCCAAGTTTTTTTTAAAACAAACTGCCTTGCGGAACCTATAAAACCCGCGCTATTTATGTATTTTGAATTGATGGTGTGTAAATATATTATAATGCGAAACACAGTAGGCGCCCCCTTCGTCAGGATTGACATTGATCTTGATTGCCGTAAATATGCCGAGTACCTGCCTATTCGCAATAAATGGCGCGCGCGTTAGGATGCGCGGCCCACCCAATGGCCCGACATCCTGAAGTCGTCTATTTCCTGCCGCCAACCGGAAGCAAACATCCTTGTGGCGGGATTCGCCGTTCCTTTTTTAAATCCCTAGAGAATGAGCCATATGGCTGTCGGTCTCCTCGCTTGATCTTTCTTCTGTAGACACCTACTGAAGTAAAAAATAATGTTTCAATACGCTGCTCAGTTTTTTAATTGTTCTGTATTGACGTGAGTACATTTTATAATTTACCATTTTATTTAGAAATTTTATGTATTCTTCAAATCTTGTGAAGTTATATTTCATTGTAATATTTTAGATATATTTATACTAAGCTATAGACCCCACAATATAATTAATAGTTGGATAATAGGCATGCCTCGAAATGGACCGGAACTAGGGATTCTGTGTTCTCGACTTTTTTCAATTCCCGGGAATTGAGACCGTGAGTTTTATTTAATTAAATAGAATTTATATTTTAATATATATTCATTTGTATGATGTACAATACCTATTAAGAATATTATCTCTGTAAAAAAACATATGTCAATATTAATTGGTTAATCAAATAAAAAAAGTTTTAAATACAAATTAAATGTATTAATTAGAATAAATACATATAAAATCAATAAATATTGTTAATTCTGGCGTCTCCTATCGGTTTACTCAAATGTATTTGAAATTCCGTAAAAACAAAGTAGATGGCTTTCGAGTAATGGAACGATCGATGTACTAATTTGAAAAGTGTAACATATAGGTTCGAAATTTGTCATCGGAAGTTCCCTACTTAAGTTTTTCAAATAATTTCATCCCACTCAAATTTTGTTTCAATAAATGACATGAATTTATCCTTAAGATAAAAGATTACATTTTACAATGAAACATAATACCCTGTTTAAACAAACCGACAAAACCATCTAGTTCAGAATTTATTTTTTTGTTGTAATGCAAATCTTCATGGCTGACCATATAAACTATGGAAACTTTAATAATATCAAGAAAAATTGAGTGTTGAGTTATTTTTTTTAAAAGTTCCGGGACTCGAGTCAGCAAAAAATCATGAAATTCCCGGGTTGTCTCGACACAGAATCCCTAACCGGAACAAACCGAAACGCCGCTCGATTCTCGCAAATATAGATTCTGATGATGATATCCTTTCAATTTCAATTACAGCTCCGGTTCGTTATTTTGGATTCAATCTCTCTCGGTCGATGTGATCATAACTTAGTCGTGGTCTTCTATTCTGCTTCCATAACGCGAACTGCTTGCCTCCGCTCTTCGCGATCTTGGGCCTTATTTAGAGCTAGCGCACACCTACGACTTTCTGTCGTAATGGCGGGGGCTATGGAGATATGCAGTCGTCGGTGTGTGCTCTATCATATACAAGATGTCCCAAAAGTCTTTTTTATAATAAGAATTCTGTAATAAAATAATGTTTATTTTGCAGTTAAGTACAGTCACTGAGAATTCATTTCTTAATAATTATGTTTTCTAAATGTGATCCGCTATTTTGCTGGTACTCTTCTAAACGGGAGGCAAAATTTCTGAGAACTGCTCGGCACGTATTCTCCGTGATCGCTGTCATTTCTTGTCGGATATTTTCGTTTAATCGGTCCAGAGATGGAGGATTGTTACTGTACACATGTTGTATACACCTTTGATTTAAGGTATCCCCATAGGATCCATCGATGTCAAATTAGGGCCACGCAGAGGCTAGTTTATGTCACTAATTGATATCAATTTCCCATGGAAAATTTCACGAGAAACTGGTAAGGACAAGCTCCATAGCGACTGAATTCCCAAAAACGCGCCATACCCCCCGCCCCTCTCCCGCTCGTTGGGAAAGGTGCAGCGAATGAACCAGAATGAAAAAAGACTTTAGGGACACACTGTATTTCCATAGCCCCTCGCCGTTACGACAAAGTCGTAGGTGTGCGCTAGCTCTTAATGCGACGTGTAGCGAGGCTCCGGTCATATTTCGGACTCGGTGTGTCCATTGTATTGGAGATAGACCTCTCGCCCTCCGTCCTCGTACATTCCTCGTGATCATTATTTTCTCCAGGCTATCTCCATCTGTTGTAGCAACATGTCCGCAATGTGATATTTTCCTGCATGTTGTAAAGAACCTTCATTTAGTTCCTGAAGAGTGGAGACATTTCGCTTGTTTCGCAGCCCATGATATACGCAGCATTGGATTCAATAAAAACTATTTAAAATTCTATATATATCAATAAATGGTTTGCAATAATATATTCATTCATTCAGAATTTATTTTCGTTATCATATGAGTCATAAACACAGACTACCAAATGTATAGACATGATTTATTAAGGAGAACACACTCTTATTGTGAAGTTGTAATTATTCAGAACAGACGGTCTGTCATATTTTAAATACTAATTAAATGTATTAATTATAAAAATATACATATATTGCAGTCAAGTCACTGTGTCGGTATAGCATAATCGGATAATGCACTTTCTCCGGATTGGAGGAGATCCTGGTTCGAATCCCGGTAGCAACAACAATATTTTTCGATAAAATTGATTTTTTATGTATATCTTTCTAATGAATACATTTCATTTGTATATAGACAGGAAATAATTCAAATTCTTTGTTTCAATATTTTCAATTTGATTATTTTGGTACCACTTACGCAATCAAATAGCTTGGCCACTTTTTTTTTTAATATATGACTCGATTGGGATGAAAATTCAATTGCTGACAATGTAATATGGATTAATATAAAAAATACGTCTTGTTTACATAAAGATTAAATTTTCGAAGGGTAAATACTTTTACTGTTACATAATGTGTCATAAACTATCGGATTTATATTTCGACCAAGAATGTGTGTAGAATGCCCTTCTTCCCGCAACTAATGTTTTGAATCCCTCTCTTATATATATACACTTTATTTCATGTCTATCCATTTACTGCTCTGTCGTCATAAATCAATCCTCCTAGAACGAAAAAATAATTAAGTCAGCCCGTCAACTGTATGTAATATATAATATAAATGTATTCTTTCGTTCTCTATTGTATTTGTTTCTTGTTCGATAAAAATGTTAATAAATTCAATTAAATAACTCTAATTAAAAATAAATGTGAAAATAAAATTAACATTTCCGGCGGGACAGATGGACATACTTACCATTATACTGCCGAGGAACATACGCTAAACGTAAACATAGCAGTTTACAAATATGTTAATGCTCTTTATTAAGATTGGCTTGTTACAAAGTTTATTAAGGTTTTCATTTTTTTTTTTTAAATATTAATATTAAAATTGATCTTAAGAATGTATAAACAATAAATAATATCACAAATATAAATCGATGCATCAAATTTTAATACAAAAAAATCAGCATTATGCGACAATTTAGCACAGAAGCCAAGTAGAGCGCTATGCATGTGAGAGGTACCAGGATCGTTTCCTGGAGCCTTTAAAATATTTTTTTAAATAAATGTGTAAAGAAAACATAAGGTAAAAATTTTGCGACGTTTTCTAACGCATGACGAATTTTACTTGGGAGGCCCCTGAAAAAGTATTCAACCTTTCCCAAACCATCCAGTAACACAGGTCTACCATCATAATTAAACCTGTAATATTTCGGTAAATACATGCAACATAAAATTCGTATTTTAGATAATCTAAAAGAAAATATTAGCGCTTAGGAATGACTAGTGAAAAACCAATTATGAAAAGGGAATCGTACAAAAACAATTATTTTTCCATTCAAACTGTTGTAAAATTAATACGTTGGTAAAAATACCGTTCTTGATATGAAAGACAGAGATCACACACTATTTTCATAGTGAAAAGAACAACAAACATACAAATATAATTGTCTCCTTCACACTAATTAAATAAAGTGAGATAAGAAAGAAGAACACATTGTACAGGACTTGATGAATGCTTTAAATTATGTTTACTTTATTTTTTTTCAAAATTGAATGCTCATTATTTAGAGTAAATTTATGCCATTAAAGCAATTTAAGCTAATAAAAACTTTTTTTCTGTTATTTACGGTAACACGAGTTGACAGCATGGCTACGTTCGGATATTTTATATCATGGTATGGTAAAGGTTAAAATCATGAAATACTCTAATAATAATGGATAATATGTATAGTGCCATTTTCGTAAAAACTTTCATCTCAAGGGTGCCAAGTTTAATTTAACTCTAAATGTAGTTAACTTATATTTATATCGGTACCATCACTATTACATTACATTACATTATTATATATTACATCATATTACATTATTTACCAACAAACGAGTTTAGAAAACAAAAAGCCTTAATTTTGATAGCACCTCTCTGCTACCTACCCTGGATATTTGACCGCCCCGACCCAATCGGAAGTTTTACGATGTTTATCCCGACGCTATGCTCGTTGGCCGGAAGTTCCTCTTTTTTATTTTTTAAAAGGGTTTCTTTCCTAACCCTATTAGGGACAACAGATTATTGTGTTTTGAATATCAAATTTTAAATTACGTTCTAAATCATCTAAGAATGGTACAATATCACGACTTTATACCAATACGAAGCATTTAAAAAATATTTTTTAAATTAATAAATTTTTGCAAATTTAACGGTTTATAACTCAATTGGTTTTAAATATTTATTACATACACACAAAATGTTCGTAATTTATTCTGTATTCACTCCAATTATACATTGCTAGGGAGTTTTGTTTTACACCGAAAACGTACTAAACGAAAATACTATAAAAAAATTAACTTGTATTAATATTATAATAGTGTAAACTTACGCCATGTTATAATAAACAAACTAACGCTTAATATTATGTACATCTTAATGGATAATGTTTTCGTAAAAAGATCAGATATTCAATTTTTTATTCTAGTATTACTTAAATAACACTATACCCGTTTTGTAAGGCGACATTTTTTTCTCGCTTACTTTAGTTTTATGACTCCAGTCTCCCTGATACATTAATTAATTAATGTATCATTCAGTGGCGTAACTGAGCTAATGCGGCACATTGGGGTCCATGTTACATAAGGCTTCAAAAGTCAATTCGCGCCCTACTGTCGTACGAGTGGTGTAGTAATGCGGGTTAGAAGTTAGAACCGAATCAACGCTGCAAAGTGAAAATCATTGTGAAGCGAAGAAAGAATTTTTTCAGTTGCGAGTGCGTATAAAGATGCTTAAAGACACACTTTTGTTAATTTTTTTTTAAATATTTTAAAAAGCAAGAGTTCAATTTTATTACTGCATTAATCTTAATATACTTATATATGCAGGGGCCTTTTTTCCATTTTACATTGGGGGCCAATTTTTATAATTACGCCACTGGTATCTCTCCATTCGTCTGTGCACTTGTCACAGCCACCAGCTGTGATAGTCGGATAGTCGCAACTCGGAGAGATTCCGGCTTCTTTCATACGGGCCTTTTGATATTGTAATTCTCCCACATTTGAATGTGGCTGCAACAAGCCGGATACCGAAATACGGCGAAGAGGCGTTCTAGTTTTATATACTGTACACATGTAGCATACTATATACCTACATATATTACGTACTTAACGTCCGAGCAATTCACGATTGTTGCCTTGAGAATTTTGTTTATTTTTTTTTTGTTTGGTTGACGCCCATAAAAAGTAAAACTCTGTAATGCGAAGTTCACTCATTTTGAAAAACTGTGAAAATTGCGAGATTGTACTTTTAGATATTTAACAAATTTTTAATTAGCATAGAAGGTGTTCTACAATGATGTGTAAACTGAACCTCACATAAAAACGGTAAAAAATTTGAAAATTTGTGCGGAAAAATATATAGTAATATTAAGTTAAGTCGTCACGTTTGATTTTTTTTAACATTCAAAAATGTGTCAAAAAATGACGTCATGGTATCATTTTGAAAAAATACAGACACGTGCACGTGGAATTTTTAAATATAAGTGAGAAGACATCATTGGTCAAGGGCGTTAACGAATGTCGTGGCGTTTTCGTTTCCGTTTCTGGCGTCGTTTGATACACATATTAATATTTGAATGTATAAATAAGTTACAACTGTAGATTTCGATGGTAAAATTACTTCTATCTGGCGGACAATGATCATTTTATGACGTCATAAAAATCATTTTGTTTACCATACCATTCTTAATACAATAGTTTTGCACGACAACAACAATATTTTTTCGATAAAATTAATTTTATATGTATATATTTCTAATTAATACATTTAATTTGTATTTAAAAAAAAATATTTATTTCACTATCTGTATACACTTTTATATATTTCATTATCAACCATTATCCATCTACTGCTGGATGATATTTGCCATGTCGCACATACTGCTCCTATAATTTTGTGTATCCATTGAGACTTTGTGCATTTTCTAGGTTATTTTTTTTGCATTGACAGTGACATTTGTATTTTAAAAATCAGTGTACACTGGTTTTTTAAATTAACCATACAACAAAATTGTGATCGACTATTTTTTACTTATTAAGTTCACATACTTTAGCATTTATTATATGTGCACAATTCAACCAGGACTCTCTCTGACTAATAGACAAGTAAAGCCTTAGGGCAGCATTTTCAGGGGGCAGCAAATTTAAGATAATAATAAATATATAAAAAAATCTGTAATACTATTTAATTTTAAAGATTAAAAACTCCTGACTTAAACAGCAATTAATGAATGTAATGCAAAAATAAAAGAAAATAATCAAAGAAATATAAAATACATTATACAACTCAAAACAATGAGCTTAATGTGAAGAGGTTGCTTTATGTAAAGTTTTTATAATTTATCAATTTTAATGTAATTACATTTTATTTGTAAATGTACGATTTTTGTTATTAAATAAATTTATTTATAATAGATTACAAAAATGGATTATTTTATGTCAATTATTACAGTTGTAGAAATATAAGTGCCATTTTATAGCTTGTCTAAGAAGCAGGGGCACAATTTCTAAGGATATCCTGTATTCAACAATTGAAGAGTAGCGCTGTAGTTTATTGAACGTAATAAATTGTGAATTTAATTTTTTTTTTTTAAATAGAGATGCGTACACGGAATACATGTCACATCAATATTCTTACTATTTTCAAACTTAGCTAAATGCTTGTGCTATGAAAATAGGACTAATTTGCTGGTGTCCTGGAACGAGGCGCGAACCCCCGACCACTAGATCACTAGGCCAACGTCTTGACCACTACACCAACAAGCTACTCAAAATTAAATCTATGATTTTTGGAATGTCGGTGTGCATTTCCATGAATCTGTCTTCACTCTTCCTTTCAGTTGAATCAAACAAAACGAAAAAAGATAAGTTATTGAACTTGTCAGCTTTTATCTCGAATCCAGCCCATTCATTATATAATTTATTGTATTTATCTTTTGACCTTACTAA
This sequence comes from Eubasilissa regina, assembly GCA_022840565.1. Classification (NCBI taxonomy): domain Eukaryota; kingdom Metazoa; phylum Arthropoda; class Insecta; order Trichoptera; family Phryganeidae; genus Eubasilissa; species Eubasilissa regina. The sequence continues at coordinate 30,607,351 of JAINEB010000003.1, read as the reverse complement.
ACTAAAGTTTTTATCCTATTTCAGATAGCCTTGAGGTCAGTTCGGTCCTGGCCCGCGCAAGGCTGCGCCAGGAAGAGGGGTCACTTGGAGATATGTGGTTGCTGGACCAGCCCAAACTCTCGCACCAAGGTCAGTTCAGTTTCTGTTTCATAATTACATCACTATTGTGTCCTTCCTTATCTATTTTTATTTCCAATTTTCATCACTAACCTTAATGACAATTATTTATTTATTTATTTTTACCGTTCATAGCTAATATTTTAATTTTTATTATAAACACATTATATTCTAATTTTATTATAAACACTACGGTCTGGATATACCTTGGCCATCTCAAAGAGATCTCTCTCATTCCTGTTCTACGCCTTTGGTTCGCTAGTCATCAACCTCAAGAACTAGTTTGTCTCTCTGGATCACGTTTAGCCAATGGAGTTAAAAATACAATAAGTTGTTTTTAATATCTCAAAGATTTTCTCGCCTATGAAACGTTAGATAAAGATTCTTTTTTTATCTGAGCCAAATGCCCAACCCATCAAAGTAGTTGAATTTCAATAAATTTTACAACATCGGTGTCATCATAGAGCTCATAAACTTTGAATGTCAAATATCACTTTCACAAATCGAACTAAAGATCTTTCTCAGGGTTTTGCACTCAGACACAAGTAATTTCATTCAGAGCTCAGAGTCCAGGTTTCTTCTTCGTACATCAACACTGGTCTAATATGGATCTTATTAGTGCTATAACAGTTAAATTCCCGAATGCACTTTTAAAAATATTCATATAGAACTGTACACTAGTGAAAACTGTCGCCTTGTGCTTGAGGCTTGGAATTTTTCGGAACGCTGTTAAGTACCTGTCTCACTTTATGTTGGATACCAGTTTTACCAGAAAGTTCTCAAGCCTTCGGTACAGTTTTTAATTTTGGAAATAGCCAAAAATCACAGGGAGATTAGTCAGGTGAATAGGCAGGATGATCTAATTGGGTAATTGCTTTTTTAGCCAGAAAGTTTTTCACAGCGCGTGCACCGCGACCTCTTTAAATTTCAATTGCCCATTTTTACACCAAAGTATACACGCAGATATAATATATCTTGAAACTATATCTTACAATATTGAAATTTGGAGAGGTCGCAGTGTGCTTGCTGTGAAAAACGTAATGGTTAAAAAAACATTTACAATATTATTTTACCTTTTCAATAACTAACTAGTAGTTACAACTGTGTCTAGGAGCTTGGAATTTACGCACGTATTCGTATTCAAATGCGAATACTCATGTGATTTCAATATGATTACGTTATGGGCGACTACACAAACATTCCGAGAATTAAATTGTCACACATAGTATCGATGAACTTTAGTTTTATATGTTATAAGAATGAACTTCAGGAATTCAAAAGAACATCTATTGGCTGATAGGATCTGTCTTCTTATTTCACAAAAAACAGTGAAGTAAACAAAATTATTAAAATAAATTAAGTACATGATCTAGCATTTATATCTTCTAGGTTTAATGAAAATCTTCATCCTTATAAATCCTGATTAAGCTAAAGATATTTTCTTTTATTTTCAGAATGTGAAAAACTGTTGTGTTTTCGATACTGCAGTGGCCAGTCCACCGAGTGCCTCGCTCAATCTGCTAGCTTCACAATTACTGACTTGGAAGGTTGCCCCAGGCTCGACTCGTCACCTCTAAAAAGGTCAAATGATCGAAGTTCATCAGAATCTATGGATAACTTGTGCTTCGAAGATTGTATCGATATCAATGACCTTAGTAAAAATGTCGACAAGTGCTCAATTAGTGAAATTTGTAAAGAAAGTGAAAAAAGTCATTTAATGTTGGGTAACAATATTCCGTGTTTGGAAAATATAAAAAGTGATTTAAAATCTCCAAATTGTAGTGCTAGTGTTTTAGATGAGTGTTCCAAATCTGTGATAAATGAACAAATGAAAGAATTATCTGATCATTCGCCAAATATAGAATCACTAGAACAACAAATTGCGGCAAGCTCTTCCGGAGTGAAAAAAAAGTGTCTTCCACTTTCTAACATAGACGGTCAAATTTTGAACGGTGCTAAAAAGAAAGTCAAAATGAACGGGGGACTCATTTCTCCCGGATCCGAATACTACAAAATATGGTCGCCAAAAAATCCTTGCAAAATTATGAAATTTGTATATGATAATGAAAACATAGTTAATTTAGCCAAAATGGAGGATTCTGCTCCTCCACTTCCTCCTCGACTCGTACACCGTCCCCTGGAACGCTCGCACGCTATTTCTCCCCCGCAAGTCTTCCGGCACCAGAAACCCAAAAAAATGAGCAAGCCAGAAGACACATTCAATTTCGAGTTGATTGACATTGACGAACAATGTTTTACTAATCCTAATGAAAATATTACTTCTAATAATGCCTCAGCAATGGCTGACTTCATACCGGGTGAATTCTTTATGAAAAACAATAGCAATACAATGCCGCTTCCCTCAACCTTAGATCCTTTTTCTCATGCTGTTGAACAGTCAGCTCCGCTTGCAACTCCCGAAACAGACGGCAGTTTGGGAGAATCTATATCTACACATCTATCGCACAAGCTTCTTTCAAATAAACGCTCTTTAGACATGCCTTTTGACTTTAATTCTCCACTTAAATCTAAAACAATGTTAACCAAAAATATTGGTATAGATAATTATATTACCACAGTTTACACTAAAAAGATGAACAAACCAGAGCTACCTCATAATGAAACACCAAAACATGAAATCAACAATTCTGTTAATTTAAGTAATTCTCCTAATGTCACACCCAACCATCTCAAGTCCCAAGAGAGAGCTCAGACCAATTTTTTGGAGAATATAAGCCATCAATCAGAATTTGAAGATGAAAATAAAAATCAAGTTGAAATTAAACAAATATCTGCTATTAAAAGCCACAAACCGCTATCAAGACAAACTTCTAATACTTCATGTAAAACTTCAAACACAACTGGAAATCTCGCCAACGACTCTATTTGTTTGGGGGAATTTTCTAAAGATGCTCCTTCCACATCGTCAGCAGGCAACACAGACAACTCTATTGTCAATGGAACTACAAATGAATGTTTGAATTCTTTATTTGATCAGCCACACAGCTCGTCCTATTCACCTATGAACTACGCAGATGCTGTAAGTAATGGGCTGTCCTACAGTGTTAATTCTTCACCATTACCATCGCACTCTTCTTTATCTAGAATATTTTCAAATGGTCTTCCTAAACCGGGGATTTGCAATGATGGTACACCCAAACATAACATACTTAGCAGAAGTAATTTAAATGATGCCATTCATAAAGGCGAAGGCAGTCCGGTCATGAGGCCTCACCCTAAAGCGTTGGCTAGAGTTGCAGGTCACGCACTGCAATGTCCTCCTACTCCGACGCATCACGCAAGGCGCAACCGACCGGTACCTCCCCCAGATATAATGAGGCCACCAGGTCTGAAAGCGAATCAACCAGAATTTGTGGCATCTCCGGAGATAAAACATGCAGATATCCGACCCTTAGACACCACGTTCAATGAATTGAGACCAGTAACTGATCTAAGGATACCAGAGTGCATGACTGAGCTTAGAACCTCAGAAATTAGATCACCAAACATGGACTTTAGAACATTAGGAGATTTTGTGTTGGACAGAAGAGCTCCCGATGTTAGATCAAACGAGCTGTCATCCGTGAGTGTCGATATGAGGGTGAGAGAATCTAGATCAAATAGTTTAAGTAGAAATGAGTCAAATGAATCCTCTAGTAATAATTTACCATTACCATTAAGACACATAGCCAGCACCAGATTACCCTCCATACCCGAGAGAATAAATCGCCACATTCCTTTGTCGTCTGACGCTGCAGCAACCTCACAAGGTCGAAAATACAGCGAATGCGATGAACCCTTACCTCCATGTAAGTACATGTCATAATTTTTTTTTAATCATTCTGATATAAATCTTTTATTTGGGTGTAAACTTTTGTGTCAGTATGTAATTCAGTACTTCACACAGTATTCGAGATTTGCCATAAATACACTAAATATTGGTGTTTGAAGCGTTTGAAACTTTGTGGGTAGACATAATTTTAAATCGGATTTATATTTAACTTTGTTTAAACCACTGTGTTATTTTTACATCAACCAGTTTCGATAGTAACATATCTTTGTCAGGTTTGGCATATGACTAAAGTATTCCATAAAATTTAAATGGCATCCATTACGGGGTGTAGGTGGAGTCTTGTTAAGAGTGGGGAGGTGATTAACAGGGAGACTTTGAAACAGGGAATATATTAAATAGCGGGTTGTTTGTAAGGTTTAATTGGTTATTGTTAATTATATTGGACTTAGTATTGAGTTTTTTTTTTATTTCTAGACTTTCTAAATTATCCAATCTAAGACCTTTATTATTTATGTGTAAAACTTCAATGCCGTTTTCTTTTATGAAATTGTGGCCTGTCTCTAAAAGATGGTAGGAAAATTCTGAGAAGTTATTATTATTAAGGCACCGTAAGTGTTCTTTTATTCTAATATTAAAACTCCGTGCAGTTTTACTTATATAACATTTTTTATAATTCGGTAAAAAATCTGTCAAATTGGTAAATTATTTTTTAACAGTATTCTGGGATTATTATTAGTGACAATAATTTATAAAAATAATATGGACTAGTAGAGTATATAAATGTGTGTTTAACATTATTTCTCTAATTTTTTTCATTTTCACTAGACATGGCAATTTCACTTTATTAAAAATAAATAAAATAATTTATACAGTACATACATTTATTGAAATTGTTTTTTTTTTCCTGGCATCTGCATTATTAATCTCGATTGATCGAGATTAATTAGTTATAATTTAACCTGAACCTTCCAGAAAAATATTAATTCATTTATTGAAAATTAGAAGATAGCTATAAAAAATAATATTTAATTGTGACCTTTAATCTAAATAATCACAGGGTTGATGATTTTTTGATTAATGCTTGTGAAATTTTGGGATTTAAATATATGTTTTGCACATTTGGCATTTTGATGAATGGGCAACATATTTACAATTAGTTCAAAAGTTATCATACCCCCCAATATATTCTATCATTGCAGTTTAATATTATTTTTTGTCAACCTGAATACCATGAACAATGTAAACACATATCTTAGATCATGTATTTATAATTTTCTAGCGTGGGAGGCACGTCTAGACAGTCACGGTCGTCTGTTCTACATTGATCACGTCAACAGAACTACCACCTGGACGCGCCCCTCTCCATCGGTTAGCATCCTCAGGCCTCGGCAGTCTAGCAACGAGCTGCAGCGGAGACAGCTGGACCGGAGGTAATAAATAATACCTGTATAAACAGTAGAAATAGATGCACAAGAATAGCTATTGAAATTTGCAAATTGCATAAATAATAAATCAAATTGTCGTGCTCAATCTCCTGAAATCAACAAATCTGCTAAGCACTTTGTTTATATAAATGCCTAAAAATTTATTTAGGCCGGTTGTGTGATCAGTAATAACTTTTTACTATAGTAAAAAAAGTTACTAAAGTCAACATTTTTGGGAATACGGGTTGTTTGATCGTTAGTAAAAAAATATTTACTTCTCAAAAGTACATCCCGTAGTAAACTCATTTTACTTTCCGATATCTGATACTAAAAACGAAAATTAATAGTTAAATTAGACTTTAAAGTCATCTGACACATTGATATTTTGAAAGTTGCACTATACATTACAGTATCATTCAATTTCCCATTATTTTAGTGATGAGAGTTCATCTGATGATGATCTCATTGTTTAATATATTAAAATGTATACATTAGCACATAATTGGAAAATTTTTCTCCACCAAAGTGACAGATTTCGAATACCTTGGTGAAAAAATCCATAGATAATGCATAAAATGAAGCATATTTCATGATTATTTTTCGCTCCTATAGATATCTCCATCTATGCGTTGACAGTAGTAAATTTGATGTATCAACAACCCACAAAGAATTTTTACTACGGGCATTAGTTAAAAGTTACCATAGTAAAAATTTGCTACTGATCACACAACCGACCCTTGAAGATGTGAAAAACACTACTAATGGAGTTACATCTTAAGTCCTAAATATATGTTTAGGCATTTATATCAATATCAATGCAAAGTGCAGAGATATGAAATCAACAATAAGGACACTTAAATCAGGATACTGTTGAGGGACGAATGGATTAGATTTTTAAACTTATTAAAATAATATACAAACTCATTTTGATATTGAATTTTAAAATTCTATTATTATTCTTTTTCAGATACCAAAGCATCCGTCGCACCATTACCTCACGTCAATTTGAGTGTGCTGACGAACCCACAACATCATCGTCGCCCCCACCTCCTCCACCACCACCACCACTGGCTCCCGTGATACCTTCAGAGCGGCCAGGTGCAGGACCCCTCGCGCAGGGCTCCCAGCAGGAGGTGAGGCAGCCTCACCCAGCTGTCACATTGCTCTGTAGGCCAGACTTCTACTCCATACTTCATATGGATCAGGTGAGATTCCTACTTCAGCGATGTGAAAGATAGTACATATATTGACATATAGTACATATATTGGTGGTATCATTGATAGTACATATAGTACATATATTGGTGGTATTTCATTTTAGGAAAATGATTTTGTCTTCTAAATAATTCCACCAATGAAATATAACATATGTATAGGTTTTCAGATAGACATCATTTGTTAATCTGCCTTTTTTCTATTATGATTCTTTATCTCAGTACTTTCGATACTCATCCAGGGACAGATTTCTGGTGCAGAGGCCTGTCTCACTACACATTTTAGGGGCCCCCTACTTCAAAATCAAAAAAATAATATCAATGTGAACTAACAACAGCAACTCAGATATGGAAATGATGTTTTAGGTTGTTAATTAAAACACATTTTTATTGCAGAGTTGCAATTTCAGAACATAGTTCTGTGGTATTTTTAATACACCATATTTCCTCGATTATAAGATGCATGTTTTTTTCCTATTTTGGTGTCTCTAATTCTGGGTGCGTCTTTTAATCAATGGCGTCTTACAATCGCTGTAAAATTCTGTAATCGTCATGAATCGTCACCGATTATTAGCAAAACTGAGTCGGAAAGTGGTCTGAAGAAATTTCAAAACTCTAATGGTGATAGTATATAATAATATGCCGATTTTTAAATCCTTTTCATTGTAATCATATGACTTTGTCTGTTATAATAAGGTTTACATAATATTATTGGTATATAAAAACAAAGATGCGTCTTATAATCAAGGAAATATGATAAATTAAATAATCACTCTGAAAGATATACAGAAAATATCTATTTATTAATAGTAGTCGGATGTTCACGCCTCGTTCCAGGAGGCTATCAAAATAGTCATATTTTTAGTATTTAGCTTTGTTTGAAAATAGTAAGAATATTAATGTGACATGTATTCCGTGTACGCATTTCTATTATTTTGTTAAAAAATAAATAAATAATATTTGGTTGTTACCGGGATTTGAACCTGGATCTCTTCATATCTGGAGAAACGTGTTACCGTTCCACTACAGCAATCAATTACGTTTACTATAAATTTATAACTTATATTTTGTATATTTTATAATTGACATGATAGGGAGGTTCAGGTTCAAATCCCGGTAGCAACCAAATATTTTTTTCTGTATACCTTTCTAATTATATAATTTAATTTGTATTAAACTATTGTACTGACTGACTGACCTGGAGCTTACACCTTCCAAGCCGATCTGATAAAATACGATTGTACACTACAAAGTCAGATGGCAGCCGAGCACAAATGGATCTGTTGGTACTTTTGGTGCTAAAACAACCTTTAATTTTTTAATTTGTTTTTTTTTCTTTTCATTTTTTCTGTTACTCATGTTTTCACAACCCTTTTCTCAGTGATTCAGAGGCTCTCTAAAAAGTGGGACCCATGTGCAATTGCAAATTGGGCAACTAAATCCGCTACTGTATCCGTCATTAGCTGAATTGAAAATCCCATAACAGCATTTTAATTATATTATTGTATTAACTTGTATTTTCATTTGTGAACATCTGTTGCTATTTTTTTATAATAATTTGGGTACAATTTAATTTGTGGCCCTGATATAATTTTATTTATATAATTTATATAATGTGATTGACTGTATTTAAGATGATATAAATTATTAACATTCCAAAAATTGGATGTATCTGAGACCATAAAAATTTTATTTGGCACATACTTTAAATACTCCTCAAACATTTGTAATTTTTTTTTATTTTTTTTCAATTAATTTTTTCAGGATGCACTTTCGCTTTACAATCGTAACAGCACACTGAAGCACATGATATCCAAGATAAGGCGGGATGCTTCTTCCTTCGATCGATATCAACACAACCGAGATCTTGTCACTCTCGTCAATATATTTGCCGACAGCAGCAGAGATCTACCCGACAACTGGGAGACAAAGTTCGATCGAAACGGAAAGGTATTAAAAATACTATCGTTAGAACACTTTTTTACTTCCTTGATTTTAAATGATTTGATTAAAACGAACTAACAAAGTATACGCACCTGGAAGTCTATTAAACTGCTGTTATTTTTTATTGTATCAGAATATTTATATTATTTATCTTTATATGCTTTTAATCAATTTATCTCTTTCGCTAGTTATAATTTAACTCTTGTCGATGAATATTATTGAGAAATATTACCATTTTATTTCAAAAAGATTAATATACATTAAATTCTTATTTGTTTCCCAGAATCCCATTTTTATTTTGTTGGAAATATAACGTAAAGATTTGTCATTTTATAGGATATTATTCTGTGAACCTTTTCACTCCTTAAACTTAAAAATCTATGGCCGAGGACCACAAACCCTGGTTTAAAAATTTCTTTGAAAAGTGAAATGATATTCAGAATTTTAAGATCTTGGAAGAATCATATTACTTATCACAGTCTGGTTTATTTATAACAAATTTGTAACAAATTAAAACTACACATTAAAAATTATTTAAATATCTAACAGTAGTATTTCAAAATAATAATGTTTCTTTTTAACTATACATGTGATTTTTCTTCTCTTTGATTAACTTTCAGCTATATTATAATTATTTTATCGAACTTATTATCTATTGAGCAAATTTTTCCACTTATAACTATGGTGAAAGGCTAATGCTTTACTGATGGTGTTGGTGTTTGTCTTGTGTTGTCTCCGCAGCAATTCTTCATAGACCACAACCAGAAGCAGACGTCCTTCATGGACCCCCGCCTGCCCCAGGCACCCCTCGGAGCCCCCATGGCCTCCCCATTCGCATCCCCCATCCCGTCAATCAGGAGGAGGAATCAGCAATCCAATCAGAGCAATGAACAGGTGTCGATCGGACCAAATGATCTCTTATTTCATTCTTTGGTTTTATTTTCCATCGTAGTCATTTTATATTTTAATCTAGTACATTCAATCCAAGTATGTATTCAGTCTTGTAATTTGTTGCAAATTTTAAATATAGCATGTGATGTTACCAAGTAAAACCTGGCATGGCAATGGAACATGTCTTAGAAGGATAGTAATTTCACAAGTATTAAAAATGAATGACAATCCACGCATAATCAAATTGTATGTGTTTTTCTTTTTTTGGATTCAATAATAACACTGCTGCATTTTTTAACTTTTAGAAAAATGTTTTATTAAAATAAGGTGAACCTAATGGTATTTCAGATCTGCTATTTGTTTTTCTCTTTCTCGTAAGGTTTTTGCATAAATTAGTTTTGATCTTTTTATTATTATTAATGTGAAGAGGGCAAAATAAATCGTAAAAAAGTAAAATTTCCTTTAAAAAACATAAGTATATTTATAGATTTTTACCAATACTAATACTATACATTGTATAAAAAAACATATGTAATGACTTGAAAATATAACGAAAACAAAAGATAAATATAACAAATTAATTTTCCTCCATCTGATGCAGATTTAACTTTTTAATTTTTTTCTTGGGTGGGTTAAAATTTATTTTCCTTGATTTTCGCCCCTCACTAGTGCCGTCTCTCTTTAGCATAAAACAGTAGTCGGTCATCATGCTAGCATTTCACCTTCCTTGGTACCTCTTTTCCATGTCTTGATGGAAACGTTCTTCTTGTTCTTCGCTGATGTTTCCGAGGTTCTTAGAGAAACAATCGATGTGCGAATGTTGAAAATGAAACTTTAATTCATGTTACATCTTAATTTCCTGAAATTCTGTAATTCTTGTTACCCAAAAAATCTGCCACTACTGAAACCCAAGCCCTTTTTGTACTGTATTCATTGTACATTCAACTGTGTTGTCTTTCGTTCAATTTAAGCTGTATTTCATTAATAAAGTACTATAACAACTCAACAATAACTACTGTTTGATGCCTAAAAGCCAGCTGAGTGTACCAAGTGCTGCCAACTGTTCCCTTCCCTGCAAAAACGTATGCAATATATGTTTTAAGGAATAATGTACTTACTTGGTTAGAAAAAAACTGTATGTGATATAAACAAACGAATACTAAATCTGAAATCAGCACAAAAAATAATTTAGATACAACCGAAATCACATAATCATCAAACCTCATGCAGCATAGCGTAATTGACTAGTGAACCATGGATCAGTTTTTATGTGATTGCGTTTCCATCAAAGTTGACCGAACTTGTGTTCCATGGAATGTAAAGACAATTATTGACAAGTGTGAATGGGTTATTTTATTCAGTTTCACTTTATATTTACAGTGTTGGTGGACAGGTCCAAATATGTAGAAACATGAATATTACGTGACATGTTTTATTTTCATTATTTTCAAATGTACAATATTTTAAAGTCTTCAATATGGCATGGCAGTACACTCTCTTTCAGCCGATGTGCTCAAATCTAAGCATCGTGATTCTTGGCTCTGCTTTTACAGCGTGAATTGTTTACCTCTGCTCTTTGCGATCCTAGACCTTGCTAAGAGCAATATATAGCGAGACTTCGGTCATTTTGCAAATTTGATCTGTTCATCATGTTGGAGACCATCGACCTCTCACTCTTTCTGCTTGTGCATTCCCAGTGATCGCTAATTTCTTCTGGCTTATCTTCAACATACCTAAAGTATTCAAGAATTCTTTTCCTTCATGTTGCGGAGCCTTCAGTTCGAAGTTCATCTCGTTCTTCCAAATTTTGGTCATTTTCGGCATAGCAAATTTGGCCATACCATTTCATGTTTGGATCTCAGCTTCATACCGTCCATTTGTTGAGACGAAAGCGCCTAGATAGAGCTCTTCATAGTCATCAAGAACACACTCTATGATTACTGATTTCAAGTTAAAATGGATGCATTTTTTTGTGTATTAATCATGCCAACTTGAACTATTTCATCAGTGCTGTACTGAAAAAAAATGGAATTATTTGAAAGTATGGAACAATTTCCAGCTTGTTTATTAATTCTCTAAATATTATTCATTTCAATACAAATTAAGTGTACCAAGTAGAAAGATATGCAGAAAAAATTAATTTATTGAAAAATATTTTAGTTGCTACCGGGATTTGAAATGCGGGGAAATGCATTACCAGTTACACTAACAGAGTTAGTTAATGACAAATTTACGGACTTATATGCTGATGCATCTGTAATTGCATTTTTGAATTTTTTAAATATTTTTTTTTTGTTAAATTGATTTTTTCTGTATATCTTTCTAGTTGATACATTTAATATGCATTAAAATACAACAGAACTATGTTTTAAAAAAACTGCAACTCTACAATAATATGTAAATGTGTTGTTCTTAAAAATCATTCATTTCATTTCAAATTCTCTAATATTTATAGGCATCTCTTGGTTATTAGAATCACTGGTGTCGTATCCCACAATCTTGTTTTCTAAACTGGATATTTTATTAGCAACAGTAAATTTTTTTTGGAATTGTGGATTCATTAAGGCAATCAGACCACATACTTCTCGTACTATGAAAAAATCATTATTTTAAATGATTGTAAATTCAATCGCAGGTAGAGTGTGATATTAATATTAGTGATGGTAAACTGTTGCCTGACTGTGATTGTGTCGATGATTGGTAACTGAAATTTAACAATGATTAGTAAGTAAGATTTAACTGTCAGAGGACTACTTTCTAGTGTACCAGTCATTGTTTGAAGAATTACGTTAATCAGTTATCAATCATTGCTACAATCGAACACAATCACAGTCACAATAACAGTCAAAATAATGGTTTAAATAATGATTGTACCATCACTAATTAATATATGTATTTTTATTTTTCAATATTTGCTATCTCATCTGATTATGTATATATCATTGATTAATTGCAAAACATGTAAAAAAGAAAATGTGTATGTGAAAGAATAATTTAATAAAAAATTCTAAAATGATGCACACCTCGTTCTCTGGTATTTGTTACACTGCTTTTAGTATTGATAACTTTGCGTAGTTCGTAGTTAGTACATACATATTATAATTTTATTTATTATCTTTGATTTATATTTTAACCACAAAATTAATATTGCTAATTTTAAAAATATTACATATATATTATTTGAAGTTGTTAAAATTATGAAATATTGAAAAGTATCACAAATATCAGAGTGGAGTTAGATGTAAATAAATTTTATAGAAATGAAAATATGTAATTATTAGTTTTAATTTATTTATTATATTTTTGAATAAGAAAATTAAAATATTATATTCGTTAGCATAATTACAAAATTTCTTATAATTTTAATATTTATTTTCTATTATAATATTTCTATGCGACTTTGACTCTGTATGCGATTTTCTCGATTATCAATTATAAAATCACCTATTTAGATAATTTACACAAAGAAGTTGTCAAAAACAGAATTAAAAAACTTTCCCTTTATTTAATATATTATACGTTTGATATATTTAGAGGTAACCGCTATTGAAAATAAAGTAAATTGTTCTGGAACTGCAACAATTTTATTTCTTGTTAATTTTGCAGGGGAAAACATATTGATACGCTCCAGAAACAATTATGTCTAATTATAATAAATTTATTTCCAAAAATGTGGTATGTGCTTAGTGTTCTTTACTTGCATTAAAAAGTATAATGTACTCCATCACATTAATCTTCATTTGCTGACATTTATTTTTTATTGCTATAACTCTAGTTGAAAAAAGAATTTCTTAAATGTAAAAAATAGTTATAAATAACATTTCAGGTGAAATTTATAAAGAATATTTTGACAGGTTTTGGTAAATTTCCTGCCTATGCTTTTACTGGTAAAGTTATGTGTCATTATATTAGGATGCTTTTAAAATCAGTCTGGGTGTTAGAAATGTTTAAATTATATGGTCTTCCCTGCCCTGGGGTTTCCCATGGTGTGTGTATATGGATGAGACTTTAATCTCTCGTCATAGAGATTTGTCATACGATCGGTGTGTAAGAGTTGCTTCATTCTATTCTGTGTACCAAACAGTGAATCATTATCGTCCTTGATATGCTTTTGAGGTGAGTCTCCGAAACAAGACTCATCTGTGTGCTTCCCATGAGAGATAAGATGCAAAATGTTTGGAAAAAAAAAAATATTTTGACCACATCCGTGAATATCTGAGATAATTTTAGTTATGTTTATGTTTGATTTATCAAATCTTTTCTATCAATATGTAGACTTAGTCGTGTTCATTGTAATTTTCAAATTATCAAATTATTTAATAATCTATCTTTACAATATGAATAATTCATAACATGTAGTAATTTAATTTTTTAAGTAGTTTTCAAATTATTAATAAATTCTTTAATTAATTATTGTTGGGTTTTCTCAAAATGATAATGCCTATTCTACTCTTGATTTTATGTAGCTAATATTAATCAAATCCTCTTAAAATATATCAATGTTTATTTATTCTTGTAAAATATAACGTTACTGGCACATTATACTAAACTCGTGTCTTCTTCCAGGCTCCAGTCCCGCCTCCTCGCCCTCCCTGCTCATCATCAGGGGCAGCAGCATCGGCTATGCCAGAGATCCCTGTAGCCTATAATGATAAGGTGGGCTTTTCACAAACACCTTTTCTTTACGTATGTTCTTTGACGCTCAACATGTTGGTTGTATTTTTGCCTAAAAGTTTCTGTCAAATGAAAGTCTATCACTTAGTCTATGTATAGCATTGGTTGGTAACAACTTAGTCTATACCTACTGCGCGCCACTAGTATTTACATTCTTAACTCACTCATCAGCTGTTTACTAATTCTAATGATAGACTGCGCAATGGAATCCGAAACATTGCCCAACAAAGTGGTTGAAGAAACACAGAACAATAAACCAAAAATCTTATCACAGAATATTCTTATGCAGTTAGAAATATAAAATCTTGCTTTGTGAATTTTTATCTTATGAACACTAAAATAATCTTGCAAATGAAGTATAAAAGATGAATGGCAAAGGAATAAATAATGGACCAATGGTTACCTGATGTATCTAACTTAATTTGTTTAGTATAAACTGATGCTGAAAATACTTAGCTTTATCATATTCATATTTAATATTGCAATTTTTATTACCAATGCGAATAAAAATTTCTAAGAAAATGTATTAAAATTGATTAAAAAATTTAAATTCAAAGAAATGCTTTTTCCCTAGCAATCATCCATGCGTGTATTCCTTTAGGTGGTAGCATTCCTTCGCCAACCCAACATCATGGATATCCTACGAGAACGCCATTCCGGGGTGGCAGGCAGTCCTGTCCTCAGGGACAAAGTGACCGCTGTGAGAACTGAAGGGGCACCAGCTCTGGAACGCTTCCAGCACGATGTGCAGCTCACCATCCTGCTAAGGTAGGATTTTTATTATATGCTTTTATATCCATTTTCTAATTCTATTGTGTACGTTTTCCCATTACAAAAATAACTGTGAATCAAATCCAAATATAATGGATATTAAATAAAAATAATAATGAACTCAAAAAAAAATCTTACGAAGTGGACAAACCTGTTAAAAAAATAGACTGTTCCTTTAAAGCTTATTTTCCTATATTTATTTTTCATTCCGTTTGTTCCTACTTTCCTAGCCTATTTTTTTTATAGAAATCCTTCATATTTAGAAGGTAGTAAGTACTGCGGCTTTTAATTAAATCAAAATTAAATTTATTAATTAATCAAAATTAAATGACATTGTCAAAGTGGTATAGAATATTTAGAACTTTCAATAAACAAAAAATGGTACACAATACACACTTATGCATATAGATATATTCATGCCTATTATTGTTATTTATACATCCATCTTTATCACCACCACCAATATTCTTAATTAAAAAAAGTTTTATCTCACGTCATAGTTTGATAATATCGCACAAGGATTTGAGACAACCTGTTAAAAATCCTTTTATTTTTTATCCTTAGATTTTTTTTTCATGAAGTGAATAACACAAGCAATATTTTGTAATTGGATTTCTTTAATAAAATACAAAGAAAGAATTAAATTGATACAATTTAAAGTTATGAAGTAATATTTGTCTTAGAAATAGACCCCAAAGAGAAATATGTTGTTAATCACAATACATTTTTATATTAGAATACAAATATATTCTCACTTAGCAACGTTGTCTTGCAGTCTCAGAATTTACTTTTATTTATTTCATGTCATGTGCATATGTATATAAATTGCAATTTGAGTACATCCAGTATCGCAGAACATGCAATGCTCATTTAATAATGTGAAAATAATTTATTTTATACAATGTAATTACTCGCTTTGAGATAACATCTATTCAAGTACCGAAGCTTGTTTTTTCCATCTTTAGTTGCTTGTGAGAAAACTTGACATCTTAAATTTATACTTCAGACATTGTTCATTATTTATCTTAAAATCAAAAATAAACTGTGTAATATGTTTCCGTACTAAAGCCTTACTGCCTTTTTATACCTATTTTGTGTAATGTTATATACGGTAGACCTTTATCAGTATAACTTCTTCATTAATATCAGGTTGTTTTATTCTTATTGAGGATTTAACATGACAAAACTAAACAAAAAATAAAACGTGCAGTAATCGGAGTTAACGGCGTCCTTTTATGTATATTTTCACCTGATTAACCCTAAAAGGTAGATATTTCACACTGTATAATGTTTTAACGGAGGTCATCGAGTTCTTGGAAGTGTTCATTTATATGGAAATGAACCGATAACAATGTGATATTTGGATTAATGAAGACATTCAGAATTTTATGTTGGTTAGTGGAAGTGGTGTAATCGTCACAATTATACGTACAATACTACAGTATGAATACTAAAGTTAATTAAACGCAACAATTAAAAATTTTGAAATGTACTTCATTTTATAATGTTAATTTTTTTTATTGATGAAGAAATTTAATAAAATATTTCATTTTGTATTTACCACAATTTTACAAACCCTACAATTGTGTAGATTTTAATAATTAATTAATCAAATATTGATTTTTCAGAAGAATTATAAACAATTAAACAAACATTAGTAATCAATGATTGTGATAAACTAATAATAACTGTCCCTCATTTTATATAGGCAAAACTGCTTGTAATATGAATATTTGTGTCAAAGAACATCTTAAATGTTTAAACAGTAATAGTATCTCAGAATTTTCCAACCATATTATTGAAAAAGACCATTCTTTTAACAATAGCACAGGGGTCAATATTCTCCATAAAAACGGGTTTGGCCTTCGGTTGGACAATTTAGAGACCCTGAAGATAAAAAAAGGCAATGAATAGTGGTAGGGCAATTCTTAATAATCAAATAATTTTTTTCATTAGCCCCCATATTAGGTATGTTTCCTTTTAAATCAATTTAATATCCATCAACATTGTACTTTCCCCTCACTTAATGTTCTGTCTAACTGTATATCTATTCTGTCTCTCTCTTTCGCATATAATTTTATATTTTATCTCCCCTTTTTATATTTATTGTAAGTTTTAAATACACCCTGATGAAGCTTGAGCTAAGCGAAACCGGTTGGCGTGTAATAAATTTCGTAGTTTTTATACAAAGTGATCATGTTTTATTTAATCAAATATATAGGTATTATGATACTTTCAGATATTGAATCACTATTAGTGATTGTGACCTAGAGATATTAGTGATTGACTCACACATTTGGAGCTCAATTATCTATAGGTTGGAATGTAACTCAGATCCACTCAAAAATCAATTTGTATCCATTCATGTAATGCTTTAATAATTAAAAAATGAAATTTTAACTGTTTATAATGGTAAAACGCTGAAGACAATATCTATTTATTAGAAAATTGAGTATTTTAAAAATAAAATTGAGGATTTGATAAGTATGATAATTAATGTATGTATGTACGTAAAAATTATCACAGTATCATTTCTCAAATTTGTACCATTCCCCTTTGATGATGAAGCCTCACATTTTTACCTGAAGAACTATTTGATTTTTGTCAATTTTATTATAGATATTCTCTGGCTTAATAAATAGTATAACTTTAAAAAATGTATCAAATATAAAAGCGGATATATATTTTTATTATTGGCGTTTCAAACTTTTAACAACATATAACATTGTTATTTTCAATTGGATGAAATATATTTTATGAATATTATTTATTAATCGTAAATTTTTTATATATAAATTATGTCGATCACAGCTTTCAGGAAATCATTAAAGAAAACGAAAAACAGAAATGTTTCAAATAGTATCTAATTGTTAAAGTTTTCCAACATTAACTGAAAAGTCTCAGACTTTTTTTCCGATTTTTTAATGTATTGTTAACATTTTCGTATTGTGAATCTTTAAGAAACGTTCCACGCAAACAGTAGGTAGTTAGGTTTAATCATTCTTCAAATCCTTATGTACGAGTATATTCATTTTCCGTTGCATAAAATCTTATTTTTTAAATTCTTTTGATTGATGATATTGGGTGAATTTTACAATTTTAATTTACGCACCAGACTCGTTTTTTTTGCGCATAATGTGTTCTGTGATGTTCTGTAGTCTACAAATGTATTTGAAATATTTCCCGTCTCACCTTGTCAAAATATTCAGTTCATATTCAGAAAAAAAAACGCAGTTTTTATTTCGCGCATCGAGTAGTAAAAAATGGAGGGAACGTTGCCAACATGCCGAGTCTCGATACGACGCAGGCTGCAAATTGCGACGTTAGATGTCTCTTTTTAACTACCGATTGGCAATTTAATTATCAATTATTACGCCTTATTTCATTTAAAAGATCCGCGATAGCTTAAGGTCGAGTAATAAATATATTGTGGGCTAAATGGCAATCAAACCCAATGACAGCTGTCCCGCCGCACCGGTGACGAAGCGGGTTATATTAATGTCAGCTATTGTTTAAAATTTACCCACTTCCCATAACCCGGCGGACGTGTGCTGCCATGCGCGATATTTTTATAAATTTGTTCTACGAATTCTGTCTAACATAGTTGACATGATAGCTATCATGAGGAGGGTGTTTCTGTGTGTATTTTCAAAACTGCATATCAAATCAACAATAGTAATACCGAGGAATTAAAACACTATTTTCGCCCACTATGGAATGCGGTCGCTCGGTCGCGTATTAATTAATTGCATTAATCCATTTCCGTTTGATTTATATCGTTTGTCATTTTTTTTTCGTGAAATCTGGCCCAAAAAGTTGATTAATGTGACTATCTAAGCGCGGATGTAAAATTATAATTGAGATAGCTATATTCGCAAGAGTGAGCGCGATTCTTTGTTTCAACTTCAAATAAACTATAAAAATGCGAATATTTTTAGTATAATTGAATCTATCCTGTGATCTCAGATACCACATCTTCCATTCCAAGAACCCACAACACCTTCTTTCATGGTATTTCGATCCCACATAGATTACTGCAGATATGCATACAGCGGAACTTTTTTTTTTAGTAGAAGATTCTGGAAGCGACTCCGTTCATCCAGTGTACTCAATGCTACACTTGCACATATTTATATATTTATATAAAGAGTTATAATAGGTAAATGTATTGAAAAATAAATGTTTCAAACAATAGTAAATCCTAACGTTCATCACGGATGAGACTTTGGTCTCTATCGTCTCGTAGATTTGGCAGTAAAGATCGATAGGTATGCAGAAAAAGATACACTATTTTATTTATGCAGTGTTTGCGCACCTATTAATAATTAATGTATTACTCAAGAGTAATTGGTTACGCCATGGAGTATTTATAGCGCCTATTATACGCGACAATCGCAGAGATAATATACATTTCTGTCGCGCTAATGCATGAATCAACATTTCACAAACGGTTATCAATGTTTTTTTTTATCTTGACCCAATTTCGATTTGTAAATTATCGTAATGTAAATTTCATTATAATTTTTACATGCGTATTAAAATAGTGCGTTATTTTTTCGAGGGCAAAGCTCGACCCTAAAATAAAACATTGCATTCGAATCCGGACATTTTTGTCCCAGCAAATTTTCAATGATTCAATTAGATATATAGAAAAAATGCATCTGTCGAAAAAATATTTTTGGTAACCACCGGAAAAATGCGTTACCATTTCGCCAAGATGACCATTCAAGTTCCCGACAAATTTGAGACATATTATGTAGGGTCATTTTTATTATTTTATTTTTGTAGTTGAAAATAATGGTAATTACTTTACTAGACGTGGTCTGTTCTAAAGCAACTACCTAGATAGTTTTTATAAGTTGGTACAATCGGAAGTTATAAAATGTTCTTGTAAAAAAAATTATAAAAATATTTTTGTCTATCATGTAGTTGGAGACAAACAGTGTAGACAGTTAGGTTAGCACAAATGACAAATTAGTTTCATTTTGCTTTCTACCAACATCAAACAACCACTTTGTTATTTTTGGTTTAAAATCGTTAATCACTTTAAACTCTTGAACTTTTAGTGGCAATTTATTAAATAGACGCGGTGCACAAGACAAGAAAGTTCGTTGACCAAATTTGATATTCATTCAAAAGTATCCTACGGTTTTACTCCTAGTTTCCTTTGGATCAGATTGTGGATGTGAAGTTATTTTTTTTTAAAGATAGATTTAGGATTGATCCGGTAAACAGTTGTCTTATATCCAAAACATGAAAGGATTTTAAAAGTTCTTCAGAGTTATATCTAAATGGCCTCTTGTTAATCACTCTGATGACCCATTTCTGAGCCTTAATTAGAGAATCCATTGAAGTAAGAGCTGCACCGCCCCATGCACATATTGCGTAACGGATGAGACTGACAAAGTGAATAGTATATCATTTTTAATAAAGTAATATTCATGAAGCTGCGTAAAATTTTGAAAATATAAATTAATTTTCTCAATTTGAAGCCATTCCATATAAAATGGTCCAGAAATTAAATAGATAGCCGTTTTGACCATTTTTATGAATTCTCATATCTTTTGTGCAATCACGCTCACTCGTTGGTAGTTCAAAATGACCATTATTTTAATTTTATTGTTTTTGGTTTTTGCGTGGCGGCCATATTTGTTTTACGGAGCGTAGCATATTTTTCAATATAAAAATACATTGCAAAATTTGCTACGGCCCTATAAAACAAATATGGCCGCCATGCAAAAACCAAAAACGATAAAATGAAAATAATGATGAAGTTCGGGTGATTACACAAAAAATGTGAAAATATTTAAAAATGGTCAAGCAACCAGTGTTAGACCATTTCGTATGGAATGACCCAATAGTCTTTATTTAAAAAAATCATCTGTATTTCATTTTTTAAAACAATTATTTACTTTAGTTCCTCAATCAAATAATTTCATATTTTTAACAATCAATAAGGATGGAGTGCTTCTTGTTCTCACGTGACATCTTTGTGCGTCCAACTATGTGTTCAGCGTGTATCGGAAACCAGACCACACCTGTAGTTATCCTCACTGTTAGTCTACGCGCCGGCAAGTTAGCGAGTTCGTTGTCACATTCAATTATATCTACTTAGTATATTATTTTTGCAGAGTGGTTTTTGTTGTTGTACATTAAAACGACATTCTTTGTTTCCTAATTCTATAAACTGACAATACCTTACTTGTTTCATTACATTTGATTAATATATTAGCGTTCTGAATAAAGTAATCTTTTCGTTTGCGTACATTCTTATTTGCTTGTAATTTTTCAATTTGTCAAGGAGAATGTTTGCTATTTGCCATTCCCACGCCTCCTTAAGAAGTTAGTTTAAATATTCCATTCTCTTAAAGTTACGGTTCACTTTTTTTTTAGTCGTTTCTTCCAAATTTCTGTTATAATACTTTCATCTTATTAGCCACACATTCCCACTTTGTTTTTTTAGACCATTCAATCTGACGAAATGTCTGACTAAACTGGCTTTGCGTTATATTGAAATTTTTCAAGTTTTTTTTTTCAACCCTCTGAATTTTTTCGGTTATGAAATAATTTATTTTCGTTACAGTGTTTTCGCAATATAAAATAGTAATTAGAGATACACGGCTGCTACTATATATACAAGAAAGAGTAAAGTAATAGGACAATGCTACACAAGTGCTAGGTGGTGAATGTTTGTGGTATTAAGTAACTAGATAAGTTTCTACTTTCTATTTCCCAAATATATAAACTCATCAACCAAGGCAAAACTAGCGGTACACAATGAAGTCTCGATACCAACTCTGATGTATGGAAGTGAAGCCTTAAGCCGGGAGAAAGGGAACGAATATATACTAATCGCAGCAGGGGGCCATCTTATTCATTGCATAGGGCCTAGGAACCTACAAAGATCCTACAAAAGTCTGAAATTTTAAATATAAATTATAACAAAATTAATTAATATTAGGTGGACACATTCTCATCGTGAAGTTGTAATTCTTTAAAACATAGGACTGTAATATTTTAAATACTAATTAAATATATTAATTAGAAAGATATACATATAAAATCAATTTTATCGAAAAGTATTGTTGTTGCCCCACCGGGATTCGAACCTGGATCTCTTTCCAAACCGGGGAAAAGGTACATTGTCCAACTATGCACAGCGACAGCGAAATTTTCGAACCTATATGTTACACTTTTTCAAATGAATACATCTATCGTTCCATTATTTGAAAGTCATCTACTTTGTTTTTACGGAATCTCAAATACCTACCGATACCGTACCTACTACGTAACTACGGACTACATGTAAATCGATAGCAGACGCCAGAATTAACAATTAAATTTTATTATATTTTGGACACATTGATACAACTTATATATTATTTAAGAGAACACATTCTTATTGTGAAGTTGTAATTATTCAGAATATAGGTCTGTGATATTGTCATTCACATATTTGCGCATTGAAATATTAGTTAAGCAAATACCTAGCTAAACGTGCTGGTTTGGTACAATTGTGAGATACTCGCCTAGTGATGGAAAGGTTGACGATTCGAGACTCTTCCCGGGAGACCACAATGTTAGTCTTGTTTTCATTGCGCAAGCGTTTAGCTTGATTTCTCTTTCATCTCTATAATTTATTTATTTATTTTTAGTTTCTCTATCTCTATAATATAATATTTATTTTTAGTTTTAAATCTTAGCGTAGTGAATTCGATTAAAAAAAGAGTCGCGTAGGTAGTTTGGCCATGTAGAACGAACGAATGAGGAGAGAAATATAAAAGACGCGAGTGTTGATGATACTAGAAATCGAGGATTTGTCATAAACAAGTAAACTGGAAGATGGTTCTATTAGATATCTCAACAATCGACACGCTTGCATGATAAGACGCATAAATATGGTTGAGGCGAGACTTGTGTGTCAGGACACGAGTGTTGCACTCCATTCTCTCTGCCTGCGCCAGTGGAGAAACGACGTGTTAGTGAGTTGGGTAAGTTAATTAGCTGCTACCACCATACGACCGAAAAACCTTTGATTAATACATTTCAATAACGTACATGATAGGCCCCTATCATAAATTAGTTGTACTCGTATATGAACGTGTTTTATCTTGCTAATAAAAATTCTATCATGCAACAGCAGGAGAGGTTTTAATTTTTTTAATAAATCGAACCTACTACAAAGTATTATTTATGTTTGTAGTACAATGTTTAATTTATTTAAAATATTTTTTAAATATATACATATTGTTGTTTGCTTCAATAACGCGAGTTTGGCGATTCTGGGCCTTGTAGTAAGGCTCACGCCAAGTCTGTGACTTGATATATTTATTTATTCTGAATATAGTGCATACATAAGTATTTTTATATATGCTCTAATATAAACAAGATCAAAATCGTTTCTTTTTACTACAACTTATTTTTCACATATTTGCTTAGTTTCATTTTGAATCTTTATAGATTCTCTTATTTTCTTACGTTTTCTGGCATTTCATTAAAAATCTTCATCGCACCTTACATCATTGATTTCTGAGATTTAGCCATCTTTCTGAATGAATGGCAGTCTCAGTCTATCTTTTACTCTTGTATGATGTTCGTGCTCATGTTGATTTGCATTAATTTTTTTTATACCTATCTGTGCATCTTGTTAGAGAACAACCTCTCGCCCTATGTCCTTATACATTCCCAGCGATCATGAGTTTCCCCATCTTTTCTGGCAACATGCATGAAAGGATTCTTTTCCTGCAAGTCGTGGAAGTTGTTCGATGCATGAAATACGCAGTATGTGATGCCAATGCCAAATTTCGAAGGCGTCGAACATGTTTCTTTCTTTCTTTCCTTCTCGGGGTCCACGTTTGTTTCTCGAGACGGAGCGGGTCATCCAACTTTGTTCATCTCCGACAAAGCATAAAAATTCTATACACATTCTAAATTGCTCAATTTTATAGATAATTTTCAATCAATCAGCATAGATCGATCATGTCGCCGCGCTTGGAATGAATCACTGCACATCAAATTGCAAAACGATATCCATAACCGACACTCGAAGATTGCACTATAAAATGCTACGCAGTTGTATAAGGCTGTCTCGAATATTATGTTGTAGGTCTGCCGTATTTGTACTTTAATAACGGCCAGCCCCCGCGTGATTCAATGATTCAAAACGGTTTTGATTACTGTCAAATGACATTATTATTATTTCGAGTAATGGCTTTCCACATCTAGACACCCAAATTGGATACCTACGTACGTGTGGTGGAGAAGTTTTCGTACAAAAGGCAGGCATTTTGTTTTTATCCTTGACATAAAATGAAGTAGGTACCCACATTGCGATATTAAAAGTTGCCATTAATGTATCTACGATCTAAGGTAGATGCATTCCAACATGAAAATGCACATTGAAGTACTTTTATCTCTATGCTTAAATATATTGTGTAAGTTTTTTTTATTGATTTAGAATTGTGTTGTTTAATTTTCATCAAATAAAAAATGTATCTTTGTTAAAATATACAGGGTGTAATAAAGTTTGTCCGCGATTCTAACTCGATAGTGCTGTTAATAATAAAAAAATTTGTTGATGATGAATGAATAACATATTGAATGCATATTCCATTGACTTTTGAAAGCATTTATAATTAACGCACTGTTAAGAAATAATTGCAATGATAAATCTTATTTTTTTTATGATTAAATCGCGCAAATCATTTTGAAATTTTATTTGTGGCCGTTATGTCAATGATCAATGGTCGGCTGGATGTTTTGTCGTGGACGTATAAATCGTTGGGCCATAAGTCCATGGAACTTTTGTCGTGGAACCAACTGAGATATCTGGTTCGTCATGTACAATATACAGTTCATGGTTCTTGCACTACTTTTTGTATCTTGAAATCAATCAAATTCGTAAAATATTGTCATCTAAATCAGTTACACTCTGTGTATGACTTACGATTCTTGACAACATTTGAATCAGTGAGACATTTGGCTTTGTGATATACTCGTATATGACAGAGGAATTTGATCTCGACGATGGATGATGTAAACTCACATATTTTTGAGTCCACCACAGTCTATATATCACATCTGGCTAACAGTCCTTGAGCTATTTTTCAAAAAATAACCAATTTGAAAAAAATCCCATTTATACGAGGGCCGTCCGGAAAGTAGTACCCGTTTTAGAATTATAAAATAAGTTGCAAATAATTTTTGACGAACCTTTTTATTTGTTAACAAAAAATCTTAAACTAATTCTCTACATAGTCACCGTGCAAATTTAAGCATTTGTCATAACGTGTTACGAGTTTTTGTATCCCAGTTTCATATTCCTCTACCGCCAGTCTAGTGAAAAAAGTAGTTACTTCTTTTTACAGTTCTTCATTACTTTGAAATTTCTTTCCTCCAAGAAGGTAGATGGATGGTTGAAGATTTCCCACTTAAATTGTTGGAGAAGTTCTTGTGTTTACCCAACAATATGAGACCTGGCATTGTCATGAAGGAAAATGACGCCGCTGAATTACGGAGCTCGCCGTCGATTTTGAATTGCCCGCCGTAATTTCTTCAATGTGTCACAATATAAATTAGCATTGATAGTGGCTCCGCGGGGTATTTCTTCAGTAAGGAATCTGATCACAGCTTTAACTAACTAACTAACGCGCACTAACACAGAAACAATAAAAACAATGACAGCGCTACGAAACTTCCCACACATCGAGCAGACAGTCAACTGAAATCGTTTCACCTTGAGCGGCAGCTACTCGCGTCACTAGCGTACCGCACGGCGCGAACGGGTACTACTTTCCGGATGGCCCTCGTAGTCCAAGCGAATGATAGACTGTTGATCAGCTTCTGTATGATCGTTGTGCTCCGTCACGTTCTAAAGTAATTGGTGTGGTGGCAATTAAAGTTGACCAGCGCACACCTGACTCCTGTGTCCCGTTGTGGCACCTTCCACCTTCATCATTTTCTATTGACGGAGTTAATCGTTTTCGGGACAACTGGTGCGGAACGGCCGCCGTCACCGGCTCCGGTAGCCGTTCTTTATTTGGTTTATTACTCCGTGAGCTCCGTCAAACGGTACAAGGTCGCCATACTTGCACTTATGGTAGATATTATTTCTTTAGATTCTGGACTTTCTGCGAATTAACTACCGCCCGTCCGATGTTTTTTCTGAGAAATAATAATGAACGCGATTGTTACATTTTTTGCCGTTGTCTTATTAAGCATCGCTTTTTCGTTGCTTCAGAGCCACGGTATTTAAACGGTCTCGGCGCGTAATAGTTTCTCAGGTATGTACATCAATTTGATCTTTAAAGATTTTCAACATAATAGTTGCTCATTTTTTTTGTTGAATTCAATAGTTCATCTTCTGCTCTCTTAGAATTGTTGATCCTGCTTTGTAAGGAAATAGCTAATTTCTGCACGTTCTCACGTAGATCAGAATATTTCAAATTTTATGA
Source organism: Eubasilissa regina (assembly GCA_022840565.1). Classification (NCBI taxonomy): domain Eukaryota; kingdom Metazoa; phylum Arthropoda; class Insecta; order Trichoptera; family Phryganeidae; genus Eubasilissa; species Eubasilissa regina. Next base: position 30,581,070 of record JAINEB010000003.1, on the reverse strand, counting down.
TTTCATTCCAAAACATTAATTTCTAAAATATAATTGTACCTAGATGTTCATCTATTATTACATTTTATGTGAGATATATATATACCAGCAAATAAGCACTCGATTGCTAGCTGCTAGGCTCTGGAAATATATTGTTTTAACAATAGTGCATTCTGCATCTTTATTATATTGCTTTAGATGAAATATAGATCCTACGGAAGCTCTGGCCGTGCAACGGTCACCATGGACCACTATCGGCCGCTTCGCGACTGCAATAGCCGCTCGCAGGTCCTAGCAACGAACAAAACATTCATGTCACATTTGACAGTGACATAGATAAAGAAAGAAACCATAGTGTGCGACGCGATATGACAATGAGACATAGATGAGGTGACAAGATGCTTTTATTATCTATGTTAGGATGACAGATGATCAATATATTTGCCGTTTTGCGTACTTTACAGTAACAAATGACGCAACCGAAGTCGCCACGGCCGCCACATCCAGAAAGTCATAGATATAGATGGAGAATTATAATATTATTATGGGTATTATACTCTTTCTGTGTATCACAAGGGAAAATTGAATGAGAAATTGATAAATTTCACTGAAGAGAAGTGTGAAATTTCTTTTAAATGTAGATATTGAATGTATATTTTTTCAAAATTGTCAATGAAAAAATATACTGTCATATTTAAAAATTGGAACATTGCAATGCTGCAGTACTGTAGGTGATTTATTTTTAAATAGAGATACGCACACAAAATGCGTGTCATATCAATATTCTTACTATGATATTTTCAAACTAAGCAAAACATTTGGGCTATGAAAATAGGACTAACTTGCTGGTCTACTGAAATGAAGCTCCAACCGCCGACCACTAGACCAACACTAGGTGAGTCCACTAGACCGACACGCTACTGAATTAAAATTAATACAGAATGAATATTATATTCCAGACCGATGTTGTTTTTGAATAGCTAGGAAATGAAGCACAATTTTTTAATTTGGTTTTTATTTATCGATTATTTGATTTATTACAATTATGTATGGTATATGTACAGAGGCGGCCAAGTGACCGCCTCTGGCAGCGGCACAGATGCGTGCTCTTTTAACCATATTTTTCATAACATTCTCGCACACTTCGCGTGTTATTTCAACAATTTCATTTCGAATATTGTCATGTAGCATCGGAATTGTTATTGGCTTATTGGCGTAGACCTTTCATTTCAAATACCCCTACAAAAAATAATCGGGAGCCGTCAAATCAGACCAAAAGAAGCCAGTCGATATCACCACTTTTTGACATTATGCGGCCGAGAAAAAATTCTCGCAAAATTTCAAGCGTAGCTCGGACTGTGTGTGAGGTGGCACCCTCCTGTTGAAACCACATGTGTTGCAGGCTCAATCGATCTAATTCGACCACCATGAAGTTTTCCAACATTTGACGATAGCGATCACCGTTAATGGTTACAGCATTGCCACTATTATTTCAATAAAATGTTTTAATGACTTCAACACGTTTTTGAGGCGTTCGATGCTCCATAAATGATCCATAAGAAGTTTTATAATCTACAAAATTACATTCATAACTCGTTTTGTCCAAAAATGGAGATGTCACACTTTGATACCTAACGTCACAAATAATGTAATATTATCCGAGCTACAAATAAATATATGTGTTATTAATTAAATACATGAAAAAAAATACCGAAGTTCTATAAATTCCTAATCTTTTTAAAAATGCATTCTATCTATAAAATTCACGTCTCGTTAAATTGTGAACGGTTTCTGATGTTGCGGTTTGGTTCATACCTGTATCCGAAAATATTTTTTGTTGCAATGTTACAAAATATCGATCGAATTCTGTTATTTATAAAATCGACCCATTCAACCGTGTCGCGAGAACGTTGCGTTGAATCACAAATAGCTCTTCAAAATATCAGTACGTAATTATAATGCAGATTTTTTTTTCCGACAGAGTAAAGGGAATCCAACTGATCTTCCATTATGCATGGCGCACAGAATCCGAGCTGTAAGATTTACCGGATGCTACTCAATACTAGCGTCGTAAGCTTGGCTATTGTGAGGTTTTAGACCTGTTTATCAATCATTCTTTACTACTCTCAAAAGCTAACAATACGACGAAATGGGTATTTTTTATTTATTATATATATATAATAAATAAAAAATATTTAAGACTCGCGTAGTATAAATAATGGGTAGATAGATTTTTTCTGCATGTCTTTCTAATTGATTAATGTAATGAAATAATAGTGTCACCCTACAGTCTAAGTACCAAATTTTTTGTGTAATTCCAGGCAGTGCGTGACCAGTAATTACCTACATTATATTACTTCTGATGACAGCGCAGCTTTCTTTCAATTATAATTTTATTTTTAATACTGACCTTTGGTCAAATGCATTACATTGTTCGATCCAAAGTCATCGGTCACGCTACTTTTCGCCAGACATATATTTTTTTACAATTTAGTTCGTTCTTCTTAACCTTTCCCTTGCTGTGCTAAAATAAAAATGCGGTGCTGTGAACTCAATGTACATGTAGACTTTTGCGATTTTTAAGTCGAATAAATATCATTAAAATAATAGTTGACATATATATCAATTATTGTTTAAAGTGCTAAAACTGAGGAAAAATATTGATCATCACAAACGACAGCATAAAGCATACTCTGCCACTAAAGTGACGATCGGCATACGGCACCTCGCGCCCCGCGCACTGCGCCGTCTGTACACATACACATATTGGCAAATTCACGTCAGGTTCTTCGAGAAAACATTTTTTATTGTTACGAATGGTAAATACTTATATATGTATTATTATTATTTTATCCAATACATACATATATTACGGAGGACTACCTAAAATATGAACTCTATATTTAATATATTTACACAGATATTCTTACAATTATAGGCAATGTCAACTCAGTTTACATCATCGGAGAGGAAATGTTAAAGATAAGCAGTTTAAGTCTGTGCATTAGTGTTTGATAACTCAAAATGTTGCACTGTATGTATTAAAAATGGATTTGATGACTGCTCACGGAGTCGAGCAAATCAACAAAAATTTGTTACCATTTTAAATGAGCACTGCGATAGGGCGCGACTTAATGATTCCGATATGATTCTCTGAAAAAAAAAACTATTTTTGAACTGTAGAATCGAACGTGAACGAACGTCTCTTGCCTTCGATAAATTCTTGCAGCCATATTCCATATCTTGAATTTGACTTTTTTCAGCGCCCTTTGACTTTAGCTGTGTTCCGAACCGTTTGAGTTTGCTCCCGCGAATTCATTCATGCTTCGGCCGCACCGTTGGCCATAGGTAATTATTTAACTTGGACCCAAGTTTTTTGTTCCACTTAGATTCCTAACATCTTTTGCCTCGGTCGAATTTAGCGGATGTTGCCTGTCTGGGTTTTAATTAACCTCATTTAACAACCCCTTTGAGGCCGCAGATCACACACGAGGGGGTGCGAGCTTTTGTAATATCCGTCACCTGTGAATTAATGGAAGGGTGCTGGCTATTATTTCAAGTAATTTTTTAAAAAAAGTCGTTTTGTTGAATGCTTTTTCATAAGCAAATTATAATTTCATAAATAAGATTTTTGACGTCACACCCCATTTTTTATTCAAATATAATAGTATATCGAACTTTATGTACTGATTTTTGTAATTCCATTTACAGTTTAGGTTCGAAATTAACTCTTTTAATATAGGTTATATAATATAATAATATTTTTTATTACATTTTTTCATTTGAACACACACTCTCTGCATCTCTGAGCATCGTGGTCCTGTGGTCTGTTTCTATAGTGCTAATAATCTCTCGCTCATTCCTAGTGATCATTAATTTTTCCAGTCTATCTCAACCCCTTCTATCAACGTTCCAAGTAAAATACGTAATAATTATTTTTCTGCTGTACAAAGTTCCTGAAAAATAGAGATAGATGTGCATTCGTCTCGAAGTTCATAGTATAGGGTGTTCAGTGGAAAAATTTCAAGATTAAATTGTAATTGCTCGGAAGCCATCAGGGTGAGGTAAGTGGGAGGGGTATTGTTCGACGCTGATTTGCCAGTCACAATGAGTCACTGATCAGGAGGGCACCGCGCGTTTGCGGTTGAGCAATATTTAAAATGCGGTGATTCATTGGTTCGTGCGCGTCGCGCTTTTTGTACTCACTTTAATATTCCACGAGTAAGTGATGGGCCAAGCGCACAACTTATCTGGTGTTATGTTCAAAAGTTCAGACAAGAAGGGACAATGGTTAACCAAACTTCTCCGAGACCATCAACGTCAGCAGCGACGCCAAAACATGTGGCTCAAGTTTGACGTGAAATTATGCGCAATCCGCGAAAATCGATAAGGAAGATTGCAGCCTTTACTGGAATAAAAAAATCAACAGTGCACGTTATTTTGAAAAAGAAACTACAGTTTCACCCACGCAAACTCCAAATCGTGCAATTACTCAACGAAAATGACTATTATTTACGTGAAACCTTAGCGAGAACGATGCTGGAACGTTTTGGAACAGCACGAACGCTTGGAAACATATTGTTTACTGACGTAGCACATTTTCGAACGCCATCAAAAACGTTTGCATTGTCCAAAATCGACAGTGTGGTGTGCAGTATCTGCCCGAGGGATAATTGATCCTTATTTTTTTAACCAGCGAGAGACAGTCACTGCTGACGTACATTGGCGAATGATCGACGAGGTTTTGGTACCACAATTACTGCTGTTTCCCGGGTTCAAAAACAGAACACAATTTCAGCAAGACGGGGAGGGAGGCCACTCCACACGCAGCTAGAGTTTCAATGGAGAAGCTGAGGGGAATTTTTCCCAATAAATTAATCAGCAAGTACGGAGACATACCCTGGACACCTCGGTCACCGGACCTTACACCGTGCGACTTTTTTTTGTGGGGATACCTTAGTCGAAAGTTTACATCAACAATCCTCGAACAATTCAGGTCCTACAAGAAAATATCCACCGTGAAGTTGCTGCCATTGAACCAACGCTTTGCTCTCGCGTGTTCGCAAATTTAAGAGTCCTGAGAGAAATGGACGGCATTTAGACGATATTGTTTATAGAACGTAAAATTCGCATCGTTAAACTCCATTTTATATAAATAAAATATGAATATAACATTGTAGTTTTTATTTTTATTTAATATTAAACTTGAATATTTTCCGCTGAGCACCCTTCAGTAATCGGTACATTACCTAATTTTAAAATTAAATATTCCAATAAATTATTATAATAAACCTAGAAATTTCCAGAATACAATGAAATGTTTTTAATTAAAATATGCTTGTCAGAACGTTTCAATAAAATATTTTTTATTTTTTACGATTCAAAATTTAGTAGAAATTTGTAATTTACAGCATTCCGGCCGCAAATTTGCGGTTAAGCAAGCAACATGAAGATATTAAATTAATGATCGTGGGAATATTGTATAGTATCCATTATTCATATCAAAATTACATTTTCCGCTATTTTGTTGGTTCAGTTGGAAGTCTAATTATTTCGAAAGATTTGCTTAAATTTAAAAAAAAAAAAATCCACAAACAAAAGCAGCAATCGCGTTGGACTATTCGCGTCAACCAGCTGGCCGGATATCAGCGTCAGTAAATGTCAATTAGCCACTAAAGTAATGTTAGAAATAGAGCTTAGTAACGACATGTAATTTATTGCCGCTGGTAATTACCACCCCTAAAGTATTTATGGAATTAAATTTTACGTATTTGTACTTATTTACAAACTAAGTAGATAATGCAAAACCTATCAGCTGGCTACGATTAAGGGTGATATATGTCTGAATAGTTTAGAAAAAAAACTACATACGTACCAAACGCGTTCGCTTCATACATACTTTGGATGCTCCGCATCCCTTGTGTTCTAGAGTCAAAAAGCACCACTGCTGCATATAAATTCGTCTTCTCTTTTAGAGACCAGTCACAGTGCACAGAGTGAGTCGAAATACATATACATTCTCAACTTTCGAACATCTATGAATCACGTAAACCAGTAATAGTGGATTCTATCGTTCGTTCCGTATCCACAAAGTTTGAAAGTATCCGACTTTCGTGCATGCGCATTCTGTTCTGCCTATTAAGGTCTTCGAATACTGTATACGCATTCGTTAACAGCATCCAACGTTCAAAAACGACATTAATGCTCATGAATATAATGCACAGAATAGCATACATATTACGAAACGAGCGGATCATTTTGAGAAATTTGTTTGTGTGACGCATTTTTGACTATTTGGCTAGAATACTTATCTATTTAGTTCATCATTTGAATAAAAAATGTGTACAGAAAATAACATGGCTACTTCGCCAACGTGTTTTACGCTGTAAACGAAAATAATGAATTGTACGAGTCTATAATTTAATTTTCACGAGCATTTCCAAAAAAAAAAAAAACACATTATGGATACTGGAAAATTGACAGCATCCCTTCCACAAAAAATCACCGACCGCCACTGATACGTACATCTTTTTTATTACGTTTTTAGCCATTTGTTACTCTTGCTTTTATTTCGTCACGCGTTATTAAATACTGTACAGTAATAGAATACAGAATAACTGAATAAAATAAATACAGTGTACACTAACATCAAAGTTTTAATGCGTATCGTCTTGTTTACTCTAGCGCTTCTCCCTCGCGCAATCACAAACATTGTTGTTACGCTTTTGTAAAGCTCACTTGCCAAATGACAATTTTTAGCTACTATTACGCCACTACATTTTGAAAACAAGTCTTGTAACATGCCATATTCAAGTACAATGCACTTTCAAAATATATTTCAATGTTTTCGATTTGGTTAAACTCGAAATTGAAAATTTAACGAACCTGGACAGTCGATATTTTTTGAAATTTTACATTTATTATTTATGTGTATATATTTCTTTACTTACAGTATTGACTGATAATATGTTGGACAGTTATTAAGCAATATTTATACTCTGCGATAAGATCATTGAGATTGTTTAGAATCACCGTTTAGATAACACAATACTCTTGTTATACTGTTGATAGTTTTGGTTGATGATTTTTATCAAAATTTAGATTTTCAACTGATCCGCAAGCAGAGCAACCTTAACTTTTATTTCCTGTAATAAACTGTATTTATTTTTAAAGCATTCAAATTGTTCTCCACTCCATAACATAATAGTAAATTATGAATTCGAATGGTAAATAATATTACCTCTGAATGATGATGTATAACTGAATAAATAACTAAATTATTTTTATTTTATTTATTTACACCCTATCTCGAATCGTTTTGAGAGTTGTTTACTCTCGTTTCGACTCGTCATAATTACATATTTATTTTATTACATTCAGTCATTATTAACATTATCATGATAATACCATCATAGGTTGGCTCCGGTATCATCGCACCAGAGCCATACCTGTACAATTTAACGTTAGACTCGGTATCACATTAAATTCAGAAGGCAGCCAGATAGAAGCTATAGAAATCATACACCCCTAAAAGGGGGGCAGGGGCAGACGTCACATTATGTGTTGCAGTCGCAGAACTCGGTCACAGTCCGGCAGAAATTCACCCTGTCCAGGTCGCAAAAGGTGCGAGGGAAAGCCAGTAGAATGCTCCGTTAGATCTTTCTAGTCACTGCTCTTCTCGGCGTCGTCCATCCCAGCAACCTCCAGCGAGAGACCCACACCCTAATAAATACACGGAAATGTCCGAGATTCCTTTAATTTCTTAATAGGTCACCTATTACTTCTAATCCGGCAATCATATTATTTAACTATTTTATTCATATTATTATAATTTGTACCTATTATTATAACCTATACTATACTATTATAATTTAATTATTTTGCAAAAGATATATGTATTGTAGATTTTTTTATAATTTTAATTGAATTCAAAATAACTAACGCGTTCCGGTTTGCTCCGGCCCTTTCCGAGCCCAAAATTAAACATAAAATGTGTGTACCAAGTATTACGCAATAGTCTCCCATCTGCGTACCCAATGTGTTGCAAACATCACCAGATTGTCTTCACTGAAATATTCGTGCCGCACATTTGGCTGCTCATTCTCACTGGTAATTTCGTCTGTCATAGCCACCGGTTTGTATGTAAATTAATTCTACTAATGCAGCACCACAATGTCGTCGTTCTCGCGGATCAATCCGTGTCTTCGTTAGTCTGATCATTGAGTTTAGGTGTTTGCTTACGCTGTGTAGCTTTGCCATCGAGCGGTGCCAGCGATGTAGTATTCTGAGAAACATAATCAAACCCCGATAGTAATTTTAAGTGACCCCATTCTGGTTTGCTTTTAAAGAATGGACTCTCTTGGGAAGAGCCTGGTTCGGATACCGGTTGCACCATTCACCCATTGTTCTGCGAGGGCCAATTGAAGTGAAATGTAAAGAATCAGAAAAGATTGCCTACGATTAAATCGTAATATTTAATCCGGGGAGACTGCCGGTTTCATATCTCGTCATGAGAACGCGAGTGAAAAGGAAACACACAACCTCTTGCTGCATTGGGTTCTCACAGAAATGCGTTTTCGAATTGTCCACACTTTTATCTCTCTTATCATATTTTTTTAATTGTTTATTTTGTGTTAATAATTAAGCAAATTATGCATTAAGTAATCTTTTCATTCATTGTTTTCGTATGAACATTTCGTACATAACTATTATTAATATATTCCTTAAAAATCATTACCGTAAATCAAACAACAAAACGAATCAATAAGAAATATATAGAGAAAAAATCTATTTATCGAAAAAATATTCGGTTACTACCGGAATAGAATAGGAAAAGATCAATTTTCGAATCCCGATAGCAACTAAATATTTTTTTGTTGAATAGATTTTTTCTGCATATATTTCTAATTAATTTTAATTTGTGTCAAACAACTAAGTTCTATGTTTTTTAAATTGTATCAATAAATAACGCTATCCACTCTCCAATGATTATTTATAAAACTGGTACTATTATAATATAAACAGATTACACTTTATCGTACGATTTAATGACAAAAATTGTCATTTTGCATTATCGTCCTGTACTTTGGGAAGGTCTTAATACTAAGCTAACTCACACATAATAAAACTAATCTTATATATTTTTTGATCAATATATTTGGTAAAAGATATATTCAACTGAAAATGTAAGTATTTTAATGATAAAAAGAGCTGAGAACTCATCCAACGTTGTTTTAAACTTATTTTTCATTGAGAAAAATAAATAAATAACTCGGAGCACAACTTTGTTCGAGCCTATTTATTACATTATTTTCATTCTATTAACTGATTTATCATTTCGACTAATTGAGCATTTCAAATCCAGTAAGTAACTTATCATTATCAATTAAATAAAAAACGTATAATAGTTTATTCTCAATTTGTGTCATTTTACAGTACCGTTTTCAACAAGGTGATGGATGATCTTGTGATGATCTTCGAAATTTAATCGAGATGTATATTTTAATATATTACTATATACTATATACAGCATCCGTGACTTGGTCGTAGGTATCGTAGTTAACATAACTTTTTATATCCAAAAAAGTACGGTCCACCTCACCGGTATTACTTTTTTTGTAATAATACAATGGACAATTTTACAAAATAATTATTCTTGTGTTTTGCGGAATTTTATGTTTTAATTAATGAAATCTGCAATGTTGAATTGGCATTAAAATGTCTCAATCGTTCGCCATTTCTTTACGGCGTCTTTAATCGCATCCCAACAGATTTAATTAAGGTGCATTTCTTGTTTAAATGTAACAGATACCTGGAAACGCTAGCAAATTGAACATTTCAGAGGACGAATTCTTAGTTTTCGAGTTTCACCGGCCGAAGACTCGATATTGAATCAATGAATGGAATATCTTTGAACAATAGAATGTTGCAGTTCGCATACTAATGAAATTATACATTGGTAACTAAGTTGGCGGATGCCACTCCTGTCTAACCCTTCTGTTTTATTTTTAAACGGATTTATTTAACTTTTTTTTTTTTTACGAATCTCCTCCCGTCTTTTGTGCGACGCTGTATAATGGGTACATTATTTGCGTTTACAGACAAATTTTAACAAGCTTGAATTTTTTAATCTTAACAATTGGGTGAATTTAGTAATTATTTATTTTTATCAATTAATTACAAGTGTTTTGTAGAAAAATATATGTTTATATGGTCAGTGTACATTAATATTTTGTACAGTATAAATTATCAAGTATCAAATCGAATAATGTTTTTTTGTCACTACAATTTTGCTTTATTTGTTAGTAAAATTTGTGGTCCATATAAACAATAAAAATATAATAATATAAAATATAATCGGATATCTCATAGAGACGAAGCTGTTTTTATTATATTTATTGGAAAATATATAGAATATGGGGTAATTACAGGGCTTGCTACCTGTCTTCAGCTGGCTTAAGTGTATATATATATATATATATATATATATATATATATATAACTTTCGCCATTTCTCACCCTTAAATTTCCATATGTATCAAATTTTTTAAAGTTGTATATATGATGGTGTAGTGGTACTCGAAGCGAATCCACGTACTAACATATACACTTTTCAAATTGACTTATGGTGTTATTGTAAGTAACGTCCTTTACGTTCGAGAACTGCCTATCATTGCCGAACAACCCGAATGGCCTTCTCACATACTATAAGACCTGACTTCAAAATTTATCTCAGTCCAATAGGACAGTTCGACTCTCTGGATAAATATTCTTTGATTAATACTAACCATTAAAAATGCAGATAAATAGTTCTATATAAAATTAAATTAATTTTTTTATACTGACTCAATAAATATCAATATTTTATTATATTGCTGACTTTCAACTCTGACGCAGACATTTTTCGTATTAATAAAAATTGGTGACGATTTTCCTACATATCGCATATCTAAATGCTATACACATCTCATGTCTAAATAGTACGTATCTCAAAAGTCGAGTAATTAAATTCCTGTTTACTAACTTATGTATAAATACGAGTATATTGTGAGCTGTAAAGAAATGAAATGTTTATGTAATTAAATATACCAACGGAAGTGTAGGTTCACTTCCGGATATTATTAAACCCGTTTAAATATTCAAAAAGCGAGTCGTGTCAAGGATCAAATACGGACATAATGAGTCAACATTTAATTTTTTGAATATCTCATTAGATATTGTTAAAGTTTGGCTAGTGTATATTGTCTTATTGTATGTCTCTTCATAGCATTTGTTGAATATATTTACTCTTTGCTTAATTAAAATATTTATTACCATCGTTGTAAATACTTACGGGCGGTTATGGCTTACCAATAATAGTTCAAATAGAGTATGACCCTGCGACCATAGGTGTCATTGTGTCGTTCAAACACGTTTAGATTCGTTATACAAATATAATTTGTGTATCGAAAATATTTTTTCGATTGTCGAATTTTTCGATGTTTTAATTTTTACCAGCGTTTTAAAAATATATTGTTTCATGTAACGTGAGACAAATACACATTTGTTGTGTAAAATTTAGTTTACTACCAATTTAATTGCAGTTTCAAAATCTCAAAACCACTCTCCGTTAAAAAATGTATCTATGTAATGTATGGGATATAACGGATATTATGAATACGATAACTCCCATTGTTCTTATCAGATTATTATGAAACTTTTATGAAAAATTGATCTGGTAAATATCTCGGTTACGTTCATTAACCAGCCTGATCCGTCGTCCTGCTTCAAAATGACGGCTCTTTAAAAAATATAAAAAATCGTAGCTCTGTTAGTACTGGACTTAGAGAAAAAAGTAACAACACACGAACACACAGACGAAGCCTATCTGATTCTTATGAAGAGATATTTTGAATCCGAAAATTCGGCAAAAACATTCGTTTAAATGCATTTCAATTACTGTTTTTAGTATTTCTGTAGACCTGACATGTCCTATTCAGGGGGGCAAATTAAATAAAACTGCAAATGAGTATTACTTTCCTTTTTATTCCTTTCATAGTACCGGGTTTTTCCTTTAAGAAGCCCATGGGTTCGTATTTGGTTTTTGCATTTTTCTGGTTCTCATGTTGTCCCTAAATAGAAGCCCATGGGCTTGTATTTGGTTTTTGCATTTCTTTGGTTCTCATGTTGTCCCTAAATAGAAGCCCATGGCTCGAATTTGGTTTTTGCATTTCTCTGGTTCTCATGTTGTCCCTAAATAGAAGCCCATTGGCTTCTTAACGGCAACGGTTTTATTTTGAAATAATATTTATTTGATCAATGAAAGGTTATTTTCATTTCAAATGTTGCAACAATAGAACAAGATAGAATTGAAAATTATGACGTTTGTGTTTACATATTTTAACCAGCTTCAATAATTCTGCTTCTTGTTGCAACCAACGGCGAAGATTTTTCCTTTCAATGCCTATTAGTTGCGATATCGAATTTTGACTTTCCCCCGCTTTTAAACGTGTCACAAACTGTAGTTTTTACTGGATAGTATACGATTTTCGTTTACTAGACTTTTTATTTTCCATTTTTAAGGTTAAATATTCTGACGAGTAAAGACGCGCACGCGCGGTTCACATCTATTGCAATGACATCTCGGGCATGCGCAGAGCGCCGATATGCGTTACGAGAATGTGCGTTATTATTTGTCCCCAATTAAACCCCATGGGGTTCTATTTGGATGGGCCTCTTAACGGAAAAACCCGGTAGGTAGGCATATTGGTGGAATCCGTATATTACCTGCTTGTAATGGATTAAACTACCATTAAACTGTACACCTGGTGCCAGCATCTAGGGTACTGATTAATTGTATCGAAAGTAATTACCGATTACAATCGGACGTAAACATTTACAATTTGGGACCCGTATCACAATAGATCGCTACCCCATTCAATGGCCTCCCGGACGATTTGCATACCTAATGTGCGAATCGTCTGTCACGGATTCTCTACACATATCGCGCCCTTGGAACAACAACAAGGTGTCATATGACGTACATTAAACTGAGATATTGAGCTTTCAAGTTTAGAGTATTAATATTATGATATCAATTTTTACAAAAATGTCGCTATATAATTTATATGAATAAAGTAAACTGATTTTTGATTTCGGACCCGTAATACAATATAATAATACTAAAATACAACTTTGTTTTCTTATTATGTCCATTAAATATAATTCCATTCAATGCGCAGTTCACTATATTCCCTGCAGTCACCCTCCTTTCGATATCATTCTCAGTATTTCCGTTTCTATCAAACATACTTTTCAATTACACAAATCTATCTACTTGTTCGTAACATTCATTACCTACAAGTTAGCCAAGTATCTATATTCACTGAATAAATTAAATATTTTATGTTTAAAAAACAGACGAACAACACTTGATACTTTAAACTTGTACAAAATCTGTCTAAACCAGTTTAATTGTCCACCCTTTTTGTCATTATTAAATTTTCCTGTCTTTTCACCATTCGTACAAGTCGAATCGATTCTGGATTACGCTTTCCTGTAGTGATAATGTGAATTTATTTACCGACATTGATATATTTTCTGTTTCATTACCAAAATCTAAAAACCTGTCTAACAATATTCTTCGATGCAACATATAAATGGTTTTAATTTTTTTTTTTTTGTGTTCATATCTTTCTTTTCGATCATACTTTTATCACCTCGTTTTCTCATCCGTGAGAAATACATTAAGATGTAATTAAATTGTCCACATTTTTCTCTCTCTATTTCTATTTCCCTGTGTTATTTCTAATAAATAAATAAATCTAGTCCAAAATCTTCCGTAGAGGTAGGTAACGTGACTTAATATAATAGGCCGATTGAATTGACTCGACACGGCATTGATTACGTAATTGAAGTAATTTTCCTTTATGACTTAATATCAACTTCCATTTTTTAATTACATTACACATCCTTCTCGTCACGCATGACTCGGTTTTTGTTCGAGTTTTTCTTTGTCACGTCACGTTCTTGCCAAAGGTTTACGGAACGACTCAATTACGCGGCCTTATACCTAATCTGACATTGTCCAATCCAGTACGGTCGTATTTCGTCGGAAATGTATTTTTACTGGATTTAAATTTAATGCGTTTAAAGATTACGTGCTAAAGAATTCTCGCCTTGTAGTCGTTAATTATTTTTTTTAATTATACTTAAACATTATCACTACTATAAAATTATAATTGTTCTAAAAATGAGCGTTTAAATATAGCTGAAAGCGAAGTGGATGTCAAAAGGAAAAAGGGCTGGACTGGGTGGAAAGTTTTCTTATTTATTTATACCTACGTAAGAGTGAAACTGGGAAGAGTATTTTCCGAATATTTTTTTGACTATATGAAACCATTATATATAATATATCTACATAATATGTTGTTGTACACGTATAGGATAATTTTTTACACATCGCGTGTAGTCTTATATATTATATAATAAGGTACGTAAAGATAATAAATGTAATGAAGATTTAATGTAGATAAATAAAATGTAAAATCTGATGTCATTTTTTGCGCCATGTTATTTATGGATCTTGTGTCTTATTGTTTATTGACAGATGCCGGTCAATCAACAACGATCGATATAAAGTTGAGTCATAAAGTAATAAATAGTAAACAATTTGGTGACGTCGCCATGACCAGTGAATTTGTCAATGTATCTCTAAGATGCAAATTTTTTTAATATTCATCATTTCTGGATTCATGTTAATATACACGATAAATGTGAAATTACATGACATTTTGTCTGGACCAGAATATTTTTCCATGTTAACCGTTTTTTTTATAAATATTAAACGTTTTACACGTTAAACGTATTCCACTGAGTAAACGTATTAATAAACGAACTCCGTCTCCTTCCGAGTGTATCACATTACACAATATTGTGATACCAATACGCCAGTACAATTTAATAACACCCAAAACGTATTATTAAATATAAACTATCTATTTAAATTAGGCTGGGACCGAATAAATTAACAAAACTCTTTATTTTTATTTTTTCTCTATGACCTTGGCACAATTGCATATTTTCATCTGCTTCGGATCGACCCTAGAAAAAAATTCCTTATTATGTAAAAAAAAAAAAATTCCGAATGAAACATGTTGATGTATTTTATTCCTCTATTTGGAACAAGAAAAATAATTAAAATTATATGACGTAAATCATCATGGTGCGGAAAAATATGACTTGGAAATGTATTAATTTCGCTAGCTAAAATTTATATTTGAAATTTTGTTAGATCGCCCCACTTTACTGGTCATGGACCGTGACGGAGTGACTTACTATTATACATTTCGTTGATATTGTAGAAATATTTGGTTCATATTATAAATATTGTACATTGCTATTAAAAATTTTAACAAATATTGGGCAAAGTATTAAACGATATATGTCGTCGAGTTCAAGCATAGACTATGATGACTACATATAATCGCATGTGTGAAAGTGTTTCGTGATATTATGTAACTTGGTGTTTCCACCAAAGTATGGAGTCGACCTTCTAGGGTTAATTATTATTAATGTTGATTAAGACATATTTTTACATAATCATTTGTTTTTTTATGGTTATTGATTATTATTTATATGACGACACAGGTCATTGATGATCGAATAGATTTTTAGATATATTTTATTTTTGATAGGTTATCCGCCCCGTTTCTACTTCGTACTGCCTCCAGTAGGCCTTTAGCAATTATATTAATGCATAAAATTGGACAATATTTAAAATCCGTTACATTATTATATTACTTACTTATAATATTACATCAGCACAGCAAAAATGTATAAAGAAGAGATCTGCACATCTTAAAACTATAGTAGTGACAAAAGTATAACTCGACGTGTGTGTAGTACGAAGATAAGTTCATTGAATAAATATACTCACTGTTTCTGAGGTAAGTTTGTAGAATTCCATAATCACGTATATGAAAATAAAACACTTGTTTTTTTTTATTCTAATCGTTTATGTGAAAAAATATATATATATATATATATAATAGGAGTATGCATTAATTCATACGGTTTTCTAAGAGAGGGCGTTACTAGTATTATTTCGCGCCGTGTTCATCCGTGACTATATTCATTTGAAAGCTACTGTCATTGCGCGTCTTTTTCAGTATATGTCATTTGATTGAAGTGTAAACAACATTTTTTTCTATTCATTTGAACATGTCGAACTTTGTGCCAGAAAAATTGTTTTTGCGGGGAGTTCTTCTTCATTACTTTAACATGAAGAAAAGTGCTACCGAAAGTCATCGTATTTTGGTAGAGGTTTATGGTAACCATGCTCTAGCTGAAAGAACGTGCTAGAAGTGGTTTGCACGGTTTAGAAGTGGCGATTTCAACTTAGAAGACAATGAACGACCCGGACAGCCAAAAAGGTGTGTTGTATTATGAGCTGTTGAAATCGGGTCAGACGATCAAAGGGGACCTCTACCGAACACAATTAATTCGTTTGAAGAGAGCGATTGCGGAAAAACGACCAGAATATGCAACCAGACACGAATCCATAATTTTCCATCATGACAACCCTCGGCCACATGTTTCAAGACCGGTTCAAAACTATTTGGAGAACAGTGGGTGGGAAGTTCTACCTCACCCGCCTTATAGCCCAGACATAGCCCCTTCTGATTACTACTTGTTCAGATCAATGCAGAATGCCCTCACCGGAATACGCTTCACTTCAGAACAGGGTATCAAAAATTGGCTTGATTCGTTCTTCACCACCAAGCCGGAGAAGTTCTTTTGGGATGGAATCCACAAACTGCCAGAAAGATGGGCAAATGTTGTAGCTTCCGATGGACAATACTTTGATCATTGAGTGTATAACCATTTTTTCACAATAAAGCCTTAATTTTCGAAAAAAAAACGCATGAATTAACGCATACGCCCAATATATATATATATATATATATATTATTCCAATCGCTTTTTGATTTTCTAACGTTTGCCCGTTTCCCCGCGGGGGTAGACATACAAATCTCGCCTCATTCACATTCTTACATCTTCTCACGAATACCATCCTGTCTTAATTCGTTCATTCCACATAACCAAGCCGACGTTTTTCTCTTTGTTAAGATTAATTTTACGTTCATTACTAATGTGACCTCATTTTCCCTGCATTCTGACTACTTTCGTCTCTCTATTTATTTATTATTTATTAGTAACTATATAATACTATACAAAAATTTGTTTGGACTGTGCCCGTCTCACTAGAGAAATTCTGTATCGAGACGGGCATAGTTTTCAAGCAATTGTTCAATTAAATAAAATTACAAGTAGATAGAATTACATTTATTACTATATAAAAGGTGTATATGAAGAACTATTTTAAAATGGACTTAATTTTTGGATCACTTTGTAGCAATAATTAATATAGGTATGAGTCAATATGTTTGGGTGAGTGCACCAATACTGGCTCTACCCATATTACGAATCTAAGTTTTAATATATAGTTTCGTGTTCTTGTGACAATTCAATTGATTTAAGTCTTTTAGCATTCTATTAAACAGTTTGGGTCCAAAATATTTGTAGTTCCTTTGACCAAATGTAGTATTTGTATTTGTCCGTGTGGAAATTATGTTTTGGGTTGTTTTGAAATGTGTATGTTTGTATTTATATATGTATTTGAGAATAGTGTTAGCGTATATTTGTCTAATATCAAAGACGTTGAATTTATTAAAAATTTCGTCAGTGCTCGTTGTGATTGGGGATGTGAGGATAACTTTTAATATAATTTTTTGAGCTGCTATAATTAGATTAATTGCAGACATAGTCGCTCCTCCCCAAGCAATTATACCATGCTCTATGATTGATTGACAGATAGCGTAGTATGCCATTTTAAGAAGTTTTATATTAAGGAAATTTCTAATTTCTAAAAAAATATATTGTTTTTTTATTTTATTTGTAATGAGTTGTGTATGATGATTCCATTTATGATTCGCTTTACAGTGAAATATAAATATAGTATTATCTTTTGTTTATGTTCAATTGTGCATCTTCGCCATCGATTACTGCAAACCCCTCTAGCTGCAGGCGCTGTTTCCTCCTTCCTCGCTCCAGTAGTCAGCTATTCCCCATACAGTATTATGTACGAGTAGGTATTCCACTGTTTCATCGATAACTCGGGCCGAATGCGGTGGCGTGGTTATAAATAACTGTTACACTCGATAAATCATGAAATTTAACTCGTTCACTGTATAAGTATTTAGAAATAACAGTACGAACATAACAATATTCGCAACTTTGTACTTAATTTTTGACTCGCTGTATTCTATATACAGATTTATGGATTATTTGTCTACGGTACGTGGCGATGGGTAATGAATACTAGTTTGAAAGTGTAGTGCTGGGAAAACTTCGTAATCTCTATTTCAATTGAGCAGAATATATAATACAATGTATGTAATGTACCAGTCCACGATATGATTTAAAATATTGTTATTAAGGAAAACACATTCTTATTGTGAAGTTGTGAGTCTGTCATATTTTAAATATTAATTATAAATATATACATATAAAATCAATTTTGTCGAAAAATATTGTTTTTGCGTCACCGGGATTCGAATCTGGATCTCTATTTCCAATCCGGGGAAGTACACTACCAATTGTGTTATAACGCCAGTATTTTTCATGACAAATTTTCGAACCTATATGTTATATTTTTCAAATTAATACACCTGTCGTTCCATTATTTGAAAGCCATCTACATTATTTTTACAAAATCTCGTCATGAAAAATACTGGCGTTATAACACAATTGGTAGTGTACTTCCCCGAATTGAAAATATAGATCCAGATTGATTTTATATGTATATATTTATAATTAATACATTAATTTAGTATTTAAAATATTGTTAATTGCCTCATGATACGTCCTTTCAAAACGACTCCACCGCGTAAACTCCTCAAGATGGCCGGCTGTCGCATTGTACGACACATAGTGCTGAGTTACTTAGAATAGACGCATGGTGATTTAATGACTAATCTATGTTAGTACACCCATAATTACAATTACGACATTTACACAGCTGCAAAATGTTCGCAATGCAAATGACAGCACCTTTTCCCAGAGAAATGTGTATGCACGAGTGGGCTGCCTATATTTTAACAAGAGGCTCGTGTCGTCTTAGAGCTATTACTTCGAGGAGAGGGTTAATTTTTATCCTGGTTACCCAATATCTGGAAGTAATAAATATCAAACATTAAACAAAGTATTTAGCATGGAATTTCAAAGAGGCAATGTCTTATGTTCCATGATATCCACAGTCAAAATGATACTGGTTTGATCTGAGAGTATTAAAATTTCTCTGATTTAAAAAGATTTCAAATCGCAACAAATAACAAGCTGCTCGCGCGATTTCTCCCATGAATGTAGTACTGTCATCAGAATATGTAATATTATGAATTTCTACGCATTAATCATGTTCTACTGACTATTTTCATTTAATTATTTGGTTCAGTAAAATAGATCTCTTCATAAACTGCAGTCAGAAATAAATTGCGCTGTGCGCTGTTAGTTATGAATCACGTACGACCGACGCAATGACTGTTCCCATATTTCTGTGAATAAGATATGTTTGGATTAGTTCTGCTATATTAATATATCATATATTCATCAGGTATCAGTAAATTATGGCTCGTGGACTGTCTTTGTATGTACATCTCTTATATTTATTTATTTCACTGTTACCTTATGATGTGTAGAATTCCAATTTGATTTTGTGTTATTATTATATAGAAATTTCAGTGAGTTTCTGCATTTTCAGTTTGATTTTAAACAATAAATATCTAAAATTATTTAGTTAGCGTTGAAAATTGTCAGCTTAGGTTCAGTTAGCTCGTTTGGTGTCAAAAACAGTTAACAGGGAGTAAGATATTTGTCTGAACAAGGGGGTTGGGGAAAACACAATTAGAAAGCAGGGCGGCTGAAGAACCACCCAAAATTAGAAAATACGACCCACCTGTGAAATTCTCCTTTAGAAATCTAGATTCCCTATTGGATCCACAGATCTTCTGGCTTCAAGACACGTACTACGTTGTTCCCCACGAAATACTCTTGTTCATACACTTCGGCGATGGCGCGAAGTATGAGACAACAAGCACAATGCACAATAGCAACACGTGCAGTATTTGGCACGCACGGTAGCGAGTAGTCGAAACACGTATAAACAATATCAGCCCTACACAGCAGAACGATAATTAAAACAGTTCCATAGCTTACTGTACCACACTGGTAAACGATGACCATCAGTTCAAAGGTTCAACTTCAACTATTCAGACCATGAAGAACACAACAACAGAAAAATATCGTATTCTGGTATAGGGGAAGGGGGTAATGGACAGGAACTATTCTATATGTCGCGTTCATATTCGCGCAAGACGGCTATTGGCGATTCATAGAATGTTGTTATAAACTTCGAACTACTATCGATGTCATATCCTATTTTGTATAACGTAATGCAAAGCAGGATAGGGTCACTAATGACATGATGAATATGGTTGATTCGGTTCCGACATGAAAAAGAAATCCTTAAAATGATAAAAACACAAAAATTACAATATTTTGACATCCAAAAATTATCAGATACTGCAGATCAATAAAAAATTGCTAGCAGAAGTGGCCCTGGAAGGTGGAGATCTTCCTGGCTGTAGAATCTATGGTTTGAGAAGTCTACGGTCCAACTATTTCGAAATGTTTAATTACAGTGATGATCGCTACCGTTCGTTTAACTGACAAGCACTAGATGATGAAAATAAAGAATCTTGTTGCTGAAAATATGCAAAGTTTTGGGTTGCTAACCTCTTCGCCGCTGACGATATGTAAATTTATAAATACAACTGACCATATATAATACGCGTTCCTCCCAGAGTTGATTAACCTGCCTGATGTGTTGTCCTGAGCGGTCGTGACAGATCTCTCGCACCAAACATCCGGCCATTCATTTCACTTGCATATCTGGCCAGTGTAGTCCTGCCAAGTAACGGCGCTATTGTTTGTCTAACTGGCTCCTGGATACGTGCTGGGATGGATGGACGGTCCGGCTTTAGGGATTGTGCTCGAGTGCACCTTCGCAGAGTTTTCTGGCCTTACCGCGTGCGACTTTTGCCTGCGTCTACACCTGCGCCTCGATCGTCAACGTTAAAACCTGTGATTGCTGGCACCTTTTTCTAGCGAGTTTTTTTTTACTAAAAAATAGTGGCTTTTTATTCTCATGTAGGATTTTCATCCAATTACATGTTATCAAATATATCGTGTATCGAGACGATATTTGACTTCTGACTGATAGTCTTGACTATTTTTTGACTCCACATTTTCTTAACTGTAGAAAATTTGTTAAAATAATTGTCCTCCATACCGCGTATCCTCTCTCTGCTTCTTTGAATTCCTCTCTATTTAACTTATTACGTATTTCTACGTTCATAGCGTTACCTTTTTACATTAACAATCAATCATTCGTACGTGCTACACAGACCAACAAATAATTAGACACGTGATCACTTTGGTACCACTCGCGCAATCAAAGAGCTCCGCGACTTCTTTGTTCTCGATTGTAGCGAAAATTTTAACGATGACAATACAGTATGTATTAATATGTTAAATATACGTCTTGTTTACACAAAGATTTAATTTTCGTTTTACTATCGCATAAATATATCATAATCTCTTGGATTTATGTTTCGTTGTATAAATGAGTGTAGAATGCCCCTCGTCCCAAACGTAAATAATGTTCCAAACTCCTCTCCTATATATACACTTCATGTCATATTTATTCATTTACTAGTCTGCGGCATGCCACCATTTTACTATTTTTTTAAAATATTAATTTATTTTAAGTCTTTGAGACCTTTGACCGGCCCTGCGATTTGACCCGACCGCACTCTCGACATTTAGAATGTCCTGTCCACCTTAGGAATCTTGATGGGCACTAACATAGGAAAGAGAGTTAGTTACCTTATACTGTTTTTGAATTATCATTTTCTTATCATTAGTAATCTGCTCACTTTTCATCGAGACATATGTGAACCTCCACATCCGCAGGACCGTCCTATGAACCATTGTATCATATAAGACTATGAACATTATTTTAACAGACGTGTGGAACATGTTTTTACATGAACTTTAATGTTAGTCGTCGTGAAACTTGCCGACTACTAATTGTCAATAAATGTACTCATTTCAATTCATCTTTAAATACATATTATACACCTACTGTCATATTAAAATTAAAAGTAATATTGGTGATCGAAGTAAATGTCTTGTTGCACCGATAGTAGTCACAAATATTCGATAACGTTACCATATTGCCAGAGTAGGCATAATTACACTCCATACAGGAGATAAAGTCGACCGGAAACATGATTTTGTAGAAGGAAAGACTCTTTATATTTACCAGGTAATTGATATGGTCAGTGCCCCTGCTGAAGGTTTCTTCAGAAGTCTTAAATTCATATATGCAGAATACCTTAGTTGTACTCGAATTTGTTTAAGTTAAACGGTGCAGTTTCGCGCTGTCTTCAATCGTCTTCAGTTATTCTGCCGTATCTTTTAAACCTTTGAATTTTTTCTTACAATTATACATATCAAAACGTCCAAACGTAGCTTACTATTAGGGGACATAACTAGTAACTTCGTTGAGCTTCAAACAGAGTTATCAGAAATTTAACTATTTAAAAGTTATTCGAACTTATAAAAATGAACGCTATGCCATGAAAACTCTGAAATTTGGCACACGTATGCTTTGATAATACAACTACCACATAAGTCATTAATCTTTTAAGTTGAAATCACAAAAGTTCGAGTGCCTAACAACTCCTAAATCGTTGATTTTTTAAGGATCCTATTTGACGCTCAATGGGTTGCTAGTGATGTTCCCTATCCACAGGCGGCTCCGTTTGGACTACTGTCTCAGAGATACCTACATATTATATTGTATATAAGGTTTGAGACAGTACTATTCATTAATATAGTACAATTATATACTCGTACTTATTTTAAGAACATAATTTAATACAAATTAAATTATTCAAATAAAAAGATAAACAGAAAATATATTTATATATTTATGTTTTGTTTATCCCGGTAGCGGATAAATATTTTTTTTGTATATCTTTCTAGTCGATTCATTTCATTTGTATTAAAAATACCGCATAACTATGTTCTGAAAATGCAACTTCACAACAAGAATGTGTTTAAAACATAATTTAAGTTAATTATTATCAGTTACTTATTTGATTTATTATAATTACATTTTTTTACTGTCATCACAAGTGATACGATACTTTAAGGCAAATAAATCCTCGTTAATAGTTTAAGCGTTCAATAGTTAGTTCTGTAAATGTAATAGAAGATTATTTTGCGACAATTCTCATAGCTAATAAAGTCTCATTAACAAAGACACATTACCTAGATAGGTGGGTGCGCACACACAGCGATGCGATGGTCTAAATCTAAATCCTGTCGGTTGGGCAACCATCATCGCCAAGTGTGTGGCAGACCGCAGTGATGGCGTGTCGCACGCGATATCAACCCGGTCGGTAGATAATAAACAGCAGATCTGCTGTCAAACAAGAATCGCCAGCTGGGTGCCTACCGTAGGATACAAACTCGCATTGTATGAATATCATGTTCGTAATTCTAGATTATCGAAAAAAACATCTCCAACTCTATAATATTCACCGACCGTATCATTTTGGATAATGTCTAAATATGTGCATGTAATATTTCAGTTTTAGAGTCTGAGTGACTGAAGTATTCGATTTTAATAAAAAAGTATTTGAAATCTTATAAATAAAAACCATTTATATACTAAAATTGGAATCGAAACTGTAATATTTCTGAAATGAATATTTTGTAAGTAGATAATTATTATTTAATACCTTTTTTTTTAAATTTTCGCGTTCATATGATCAACATTTCAATATGTTAATTATTAAAAATTATTTGTGGTGCTTAAGTAATATGGAAGAAGATCCAATTGTAAAAAGCGACACTATAACAACTTTTTAGGGTTTTATACACTACAATATTAAAAATAATGTCACATATTATATGGATATCTTAGTTTTTCTTGCATTTTTATTATATTCATGGCTTGTCTTGAAATAAAAAATGTTTTCACGTGCTGGTAGACAGTAGTCATCTAGAGTCACATGGCATGTAGGTATAGCTTAGTTTAAACAAATTCGTGTATCATGGTGGTATCGATTCTACGCTACGTACTTAAATATCATTTTATATTCTCGATTTGATGGATCAACGTCTTTTTTTGTAATTTGTTGTGTTCCGTGGTGTTTTTTCATAAATCATATTATTTGTGAAACAAAAAATTCACAGAGTATTAATCAAACCACAATGTGCCGGAAAGAATAAAATAAAACATTAAATTAATTATCACAAACCATTACAAAACAAATGAGTTGGACATAAGAAACTAAGCGCTCGTTAAGTTGCTTTATATCTTAAGCCACTAATTAAGCGAAATCTTAGTTCCTGGCAATTGCAGTTATTACCGAAGGCATTTTTTGCCATTAAACCCGCAGATTTTTTTATGTTACCCCGCAGAAAATAGGAAACTATCAAGATACATGTTTATATCAAGATTGATGCAGTCTCGAGAACGTATTTTTTAAGTCTGATTTTACTACAATTACACGATGTTCATATTTAGATAGATTATATAAAATAAAAGTGGTGGGTAGTCGCTTCTAGACCATTTTACAACTAAAATTAATTTAAATATTGACATTCAACGTACGCAGTTGCGAATAATCGCATTTATTATAATAATGTTATAAATACTAGCGATCTAATAATTCTAATTAAACGTGTAAGATAACAGGCGATCTTGTCAATTATATAGGTTACCGATGTAATCGTAATAATTATCTTCATCGTCGAATGATAGACAAACAATATTTTATATCAGAAATGACTTTATCAGAATGAAAATCCTTTCTCATTCTCCAACAGAAGATTTCTAGCGATGTTTAAAAATTTCAGCAGAGAGGTCATACAGACACACACTGACATGGATTTATTAAAAATATATATTGTATAGTTTCTTTGGTTTCTAAGGTGCATTAACCAACTATGCTACAGCAGACAGTACTTTAGATGACAAATTTTTGAACCCATGTATCACACTTTTCAAATGAATACATCTTTTATATCAATACATTATTTGAAAGCCATCTACTTTGTTTTTACGGAATCTCAAATACCTTTGAATGGATGGATAGTAGATACCAAAATTAACAATTAGATTTTATTATATTTTGGACACATTGATACAACTTATATATTATTAAGGAGAATACATTCTTATTGTGAAGTTGTAATTATTCAGTACACAGGTCTGTGATGTTGTCTTTCACATTCATATTTGCGCACTGAAATATTAGTTAAGCAAATACCTAGCTAAACGTGCTGGTTTGGTACAATTGTGAGATACTCGCCTAGTGATGGAAAGGTTGAGGATTCGAGACTCTTCCCGGGAGACCACAATGTTAGTCTTGTTTTCATTGCGCAAACGTTTAGCTCGATTTCTTTCATCTCTATATTTATTTTTTAAAAAGTGTTTGTTTATTGTTTACGCACGTTATTAGATGAGCTTTATAGCTAGTTAGTAATAAAATGAGTAATGTATGATAGGTGATGCTCCCCTGTGTACGGTCTCTATCAAAATTGTTTGAAATCACGATCGCGAATAAGAGGGCTCGGCCCAATTCTGTCATCGGTCTCAATTGTCGGCAGCCGGCGGAACGAGCGACGGTTGATAAATAAACTTCGTTTTGTTTGTTTTATCGGCTCGCCCGAACAGACTGCTGAGCAGACTGAGTACTGAGCACCGGGCGACCGGGCACATGTGCGGGCTGCACGCTTCCGGCGCCGCGTTCCGTATTTCGCAATGTTCAACGTTTGTATTATTATAGCATTTATTATTACGTATTTATAAACATGCAATTGAAAATGAAATGATTGTTAAATTTGTTACGCCCGGGGAGCGGCGCTTGGCGGGAACCGAGTGCGTATTTTGTATAAATATATACTGAGTGGATGGAATGGAAAATCGCTTATATACCTACTGCCTATTTTATTGATTTAGCGGGTGGGTAAGGATTCAAACTTCCCTACGGACTCGCGAGATCGAAACCAGTGGCGTAGATACCGCCCGGGCAGTCGCCCCGGGGGCCCGGACCCCGAGGGACTCGGAATCGCTGAACAAGTTCAACAATCGCAACAATTATTTGAAACATAACCTTAAAAGTCTCGGTTACGAGTGAATGGGTATATCCTAAATTTAAATATGAAATAATTCCGTTGTATTATTGTAATTAGGTATTCCATCGAGAATTAGTAGTAATTAATTTTTGAACATCCAACCGGTATCCACTTCAGGACAACAGTAGCTATATTAACTATTTTATTCTTTATTTTTTTAATTTTAATATTAGAAAATATTATACAATTCAGAATTATCAGTAGGGGATATATATGTATTTCATTTAACATTTATTTCTTCTTATGAGAGTAGGACTCGTGTATGGAGAAGTATATAGGAGATAATTTATGTTTCAGTTAGTCTTTGTATATATTTTTTTACTTCAGGTACAAATTGATAGTAGTCAGTAATTGTTCTAATTGTAAAGGGAAGATTGTTAAAAAATTGATGCCTTGATAAATATAGCGATTTTAATTTCGGAAAATCAATTTGGTCTCTAAATTTTGTAGATCGAAAATCGCTTCTAAAGTTTAATTTTGAAAATTTGGAGTATTGAATTTTTTTTTGTACATGTCCATTATTTTTGGTACTTTGAAATTTGTGAAAAGTTTTAAAGTGAAGGTAATTCGTTGCTCAGCAATATTTTCATGCAATTTTTAAAACGCTTATAATTCGAACAAGGTACCTACGTTCAATTACTATTCAAAAAGGGGTAAATATTTTTCAATAATTGTATGAAATAGACCGTAAATAATAAGAATAGAAAATATTCTCAGCGGGTGGATAGAAAGAGTAGAGCATCATTTGTTAAATCATTTCCAAAATATACATATATGCAGTACCTACGCTGTGGTTAACAACGCAAAGATGTGTGTACATAAATGATTTATTTCGAGTTGATTTTTTTTATTTTACCTCCTTGGCTCCCACCGTCATTACCGATCCGTAAAAATAATAAGCTAATACCTCTGGATCGAATGTATAAATAATTCCACGACTCGCGTTGGTCCTCAATGGGTCCAAATTTAAAAGCGTTTCAATTCTATACTGCTTTTAAATTATCCTTAGCGTGATTCTGTACTAATTTTGTCTCAATCCTACATTGATATATCGCTAAGTTTGTACAGTGTATGAATTTTTTTTTCGTGTAAATACAACAAGATATCCAGGATAACTAAGACAAAACTATACAGAGTGTAACAGACCTAGTCCACAATATTTTATGTATGGATGGATACCTGACTAATTTACGAATGTAAAATGTTGAAGGAATATGTACAAATCCTGCACCGTTACGGAAAAAATATTGTTCGAAATTTTTACAAAACATGATAAGCTTTGAGTCTTAATACTTCAATGAAATATTTGCGAAATTTATCCATTATTAATTTATATCATTGCTTCAGACCTTAAATCATCTAACAAAAAATAGTTTGGCCGTTTCAAATTTGATGACCTTTAATTTTTTATATTCAATATATAATTTGAAATCAATAAAATAGTTCAATTTATCTAAATAATCGCATAATTACGAAAAATTTTTGAAATGTTTATATCTCTGATTTGGTTGAGATTAGGCACATATTCCTTGAATATTTTTGACTCGTTATTTAGTCGGGTATCCACTCATAAAATATTTGGAGTAGGTCTGTTACACCCTGAATAAAACTATCATTGTACTATATTGATTTATAGAGGGTGTGAAACGTGGACAATTCTCAAATTAAATTGCGAGAAATGTTGGACAGTTTTGAAAGAAATACTTTATGGACGATTTAATGACGAGTTATATAACATTTATCAGAACCTATCCATCCACAAGAAACCACAGCGAGTTAGATGAGCGAACCAGGAAGCGTCGGTCCAAACTAAGTTGTACCAGTGTGTTTTAAAAATAACCGAGAACTGAGTAATTTTCGACGAGTACCCAGTTCTTTTAATTTTTTTAGAAATTGTATTTTTTTTTCCAAATGAAACATCTTTTGTCACACTAATATATTATTATTTTCTTGGCATTCAGGTATGAAAGTATAGAAAGCGTTATCATAAATACAACTGAAACATAATCCATTAGCAATACGAGAATTTTTCTTTCATTTCCGCAAGAATATTGCTTTTAACCTTTTCAACTCGTAAGTCCACCCTCGGTAGACATTACAAACCTGACCCACAACTCGCAAGTCTATTCTAGACGAGGATATCGGATAATGAATAACACAGGCTTATAGAAGAAGACTTTGACATCTACAATGTATATAATGTGGTTAATAAATGTTAACAATTAAAAATGTAAAATAAAAATAATAAAATAAATAATAATGTAAAATATTAACAATTATATAACTCTTTATATGTAAACAATTTTTATTTATTTTATTAAATATTATTTGAACGCAATACTGAAATCAAACATTATAGTATATATTGTACATATACAACATGAATCTAAATTCTGGATCAGTATAATTATAATAGTGGAAAAAAATTGCCCAGAACCGGGACCGAACCGGGTATTGAATTTGGCTGGGTATTTGGATGCCAAACGAATCCTTGATGGAAACCCAGGTGTTGGAAGAAGAGTAAGAAGATCCCAACTTCGCTGGGAGGGTATCGAAAAGAAGAACGCAGTAGATCTGTTACAGATTCCGAACTGGAAAACAATCGCCGAGAACCGGAGCATATAGAGGCGAAATACTGCAGTAGCTGGAGCGACATTGAAGAAGAAAAATAATTAAAACAATAATTTCTTCGCTGTAAAACTTTTTTTTTTAATTTGAGGTTTACGAAATCATTCTCAGGAAATTTCCCAACATCTGCCATGTTTTACATGCAGTGATCGGTATGTTTTTATCATTCGATCCAATGTGTATTTTTTGAATTTTCGTAAGAATATATTCCTAATTGCATCTAATTAACAGTAGCTCGGTAATTTGTGATCAACATGAAAGTTTATTCTCAACGCTTCTAATTTATTTGCGAATCTCTCGTGGAGCATTGTTAATTTCTATTGTACTTTGAGAAGAGATCGTCTTTTTCGATAATTTATTGTTGGGGTCACGGAAGTATATTGATTCGATTGCTCCATCTATTCCGCATTCTTGTCCACTTTTTAAAATACACTTTTACTGTTTCCTCGTTGAAGACAGTCGCGTGCATCCCTGTATAACCGGTGATTTTATTTCAAAACCAGGAACTGCCTGCACTTAAAGACTTTATTTGAAGGCTTGAATAATGAATAAGGCTTGATGTACATTTTTTTTAAATGTATTATAAAAGGTTGTAATTAAATGAAAAATGAGCGTTTTATCCCGAATGTTGTAACACTATGTGATATCTCAAATGCAACGTCTTAGTATAGAGTTTTGTTCTATCAACATTCATATTGATTTAGTCACATAAGAAGCGTGTTGTTAGAAACTTGAGACGGGTTTCATTCTAATTCCTGTTGTCCGTTGACGAAAGTCACATAAGTAAAAATAGATCACGTTTAGTAAGATAAATAACAATTTTGCGCTTCCCCATCTGTTATCTATGACTTTCTAGATGTCAGCTTTGGATGCAGTGTCATTTGTGGCTGTAAAGTGCTTGCTTAAACTGCCAGGTCTGTGAGACGCGAACAGGGCAAAAAAAAAATATTTTTAATATCACTAGGTTAAGATTACTTAAATGTTTTATTTTTTATATATTCAATAACAGTAACTACGTAAATATATAGGTATTCAATTTGAAATAGTTTACATTGTCTTTATTATTATTACAAGTGAGAAAAAACACACAATAATAGGCAATCGCCCGCAGGGCTTAGCAGCAAGAAATCGGCGACCGCCGATGTGACCTTGACCGCCCGCAGGGCCTAGCTGTTAGTAATCTGCTAGCGCGAGTATATTGTACATAAATTAAAATATCTCTTCGTTTAAAGTGATTATTTAAAGATCCGATAAATGATTAAACGTTGAACAATTAAATTTGATATATAATAATCGATTTGCACATAAAAATGGATAGAATGCATATTGAAACAATTTTTTTCACCGAGTTATTACAGCTATATTAATAAAAATTGTAATTAATTACTGCAGGCGCTTTGCTTTATTATTCATTATAATAATTCTCCAATAAGCGCTCCGTGGTGAGAATAACAGGAATCAATGTCTGCGAATGCTAAATCTGCAGTTAAGTTGTCGGGCGTGCAGTGCACATTCATTCTGATCTTTCAATGAATACACAAATCAGTAAAACTGTCAGTGCATGCTGCCATCAACTAAGACAGATTAAAAGTATTCGGAGACACCTTCCTCTTGAGGCAGCCCGTCTACTTATAAATGCATTTGTGGTGTCACGTGTGGACTATTGTAACAGCATCTATGCTGGCCTGCCAATGTTTCAGCTGGATAGATTGCAATCTATTCTAAATGCGGCTGCACGAATAATATATGTAGTTTCCAAATTCTCTCATCCCTCATCCCTTTACATCATAATATCCCTTTTACATCAGCTACGTTGGCTCCGATTCCCTGAAAGAGTTGAATTTAAATTGTGCTGGTTGATGTACAAGGCGACACATAACATGGCGCCTCTGTATCTTCAAGAACTTTGTATCGCAGACAATTTGAATGGCAGACGTCAAACTCTCAGGTCAGCCTCTGCGTCAGCTGCAGGAAGGGTTGTAGAACCAACCGACCGTTGCCAGAAGTCTAAATTTAGTGAGCGGGCATTTGCGATGGCAGGCGCAAAAGCGTGGAACTCTTTGCCCTCCGTTATAAGGAACAGTGCATCAGAGACTTTATTTAAGAAGAAACTAAAAACGCACCTTTTCAAAAAATCATTTCCATAAGTGAAAATAACGATTTTTAATTTAAAAAAAAACAAAGATAATTGTAGAACTGTAAACAGTTTGTGTGTAAAGCGCCCTTGAGGTGAGAATTTTTACGAAAATGGCGCTATACAAATTATCCATTATTATTATTATTATTGTTAATATGCTAGAATAATCCTTGTAACCGTTAAAACTTATATATATATACTTAAGTTGTCGATAATCTGTTTGAACAATCCTTTGCAATGTGAAAACTATCCAAATATAATTAATTAATGATGTATTGGAATGATAAAAAAATAATTTAAATGTTGGGTGTAATACATTAATATACTTTTTTCCATATATTCCATTTTATATTTAGATTTTATAAAGTCATTTCGTTTGACACAAATACAATATGTAGTAACCACTATTACCGGCGCCGAGTTTCGATGAACTATTCTCGCATGTCGAATATTCATACACAGATTTATTTTCAAAATATCATTAAAATTTTGCCCTAAATATAATTCAACCTGTATTTTTGTTTCTTAGGATAGATTGATACACACTCGGCAAATTTATTTAACGTTTCTGAAAGCAACCTTCCTTTTTTTTTTTACTTTGTTAAATTTTCTAATTAGCCATTTTGAGAATAAATCTACTATAAAATAATAATTTTGTCATAAGAAAACAGTACAGTACAGCTGTAGAAATTGGGTCAACGAATCTATTGCCATATTAATATTTATCACTGTCATTATCGGTGCTGTCAAATTTATCTTAATGCAAATAAATATTGTTTTATCAATTAATTTAATATTTTCAATATATTTTTTGTCAAATTGTTATCAGATTATTTAAAACACGTTAAAAAAACATTTAACTAGTCAATCAAATGTATTACACCACACTCATAATATATCGTAACCTTGGAACAACAAAGTTTCATCGGCATTTTGGTCAAAATTATCATTTTTGTATCAGAATTCTTTCAATTATTTTGTATTTAAAACTGTATCACAAATATTCAAATTTCCTTACAGTTTAGAACTAAGAAGGAATCAAAATTATATTTTAGTATGACTTGTAATATTTTTTAAAAATAGAACGTTCGATTAATGTAATATAAAGTGTCCGAAATCAATAATCTGTTTATTTTATTATTCTATATTATCACATAGGGTCATCACCAGGCGCGGTCGCTTCATACATGCTTTGGATGCTCCGCATCCCTTGTGTTCTAGAGTCAAAAAGCATTACTTTTTGTTTCTAGCCGAAAACAGCACTGCTGCAAATAAGTTCGTCTCTTTTTTGAGACCAGTCATAACACGCTATGACACGCGCACGAAGCGAGTCGAAATACATATACATATCAGCAACAGTGAATTCTATCATTCGTTCCGTATCCACAAAGTTTGAAAGTATTCGACTTTCGCGCATGCGCATTCAGTTTCGCCTGTAAACGTCTTCGAATACTGTATACGTATTCGTTAACAGCATCCGACGCACAAAAATCAACTTTAATACTTATGCGTATATGCACAAAATAGCATACATATTACAAAACGAGCGAATTGTTTTGAGATTTTTTTTTGTGAGACGCATTATTGACTGTTTGGCTTGAATACTTGAAGCCGAATTATTTAAACATTGAATATCTTTCGATTATATGTTATATTTGTATATTTGACAGTAGGTATAAACTTGTTTTCCAGCATCCCTTCTACCAAAAGTCACCGACCGCCACTGGTCATCACATGTATGTTCATACTTTGAAGTTCAAAATCTCGCCTTGATGTAAATGTCAGATAATACCTTATTGTTCGAATATATTTATTATATTAATATTTATTATATTTTTTTGTCTCGAGATTGTTTCCCTCACTATAAATGTTTTTATATTGTAATTTTATATTTTGTTTAACGTATCGAAAAATTTAGTTCGTATTGAAATTGTGCAATAAACGACTATCTTAAAAAATCTGCGGGTAAATAAGTTTTGACTTTTAAAAAAATATTGTATTGATTTGTCTAGACATTTCTTAGTCAGATTAACAAAAATATCAATTTAATCAATAGTTACTATTTACCGAGAAATACTGTTATCAGGTACATTTATTAATGTGACTTGTAAACAAGTAATGAAGCAATAATCGCGATTTTAAACATTATCAAATCGTTATGTATGTTAATCAGTAATTAATTAGCAGCGATCTGCAGTCTGCACTTCGAAATAAGCTGTACTAAACTATAATTTCTGCGAAATAATTATAAATAAAATATGAATTATATATATTAATTAGAAAGATATAAAATCAATTTTATCGAAAAATATTGTTGTTGCGCCACCGGGATTCGATCCTGGATCTCTTTCCAAACCGGGGAAGGTGCATTATCCAACTATACTATAGCGACTATATTTTTAGCGTTAAATTTTCGAACCTATATGTTACCTTTTTTATATTAATACATTTAATCGTCCATTATTTGAAAGAGCCATCTATCTTATTTTTACGGAATCTCAAATACCTTTGAGTAATCTGATACAACTTCACAATAAGAATGTGTACTCTAAATAAAATATTTATCTGGTAATATTTTTATAACAATTATTATCATATTATATTACAGATAAATATTTAATTACGCTTTATTTATCAAAATATATAGTCAAGTACAATTTATTTCAATGTACTGAATGGACGCGTCTGGTTATATTTATGCACATACAGCATTTTGAAGTCGTCATCGAGTAAAAAGTGCCCTGAAAAAGAAATAACAATGATGAAAAATTAAAGAATTTAAAATAATTAATGTTTCTTTAAATTGGGGTAAACCTTATATAGTAGGGACTTTGGGGGGAATAGGGACAATCGTCAGGAAAAAGTTTAGTCTTATTACGCCAATGAATTATTAAATTTAAAAAAATTTTGCAAATTAACGGTCAAATTTTACACCCTAAAACTATGCTTGTAATACTGAAACATTCACCCCAGATTAAGATACTCAAAGCATGTTATGTGCATTTGAATATATTATTTTATTAATACTTACATTTATTTATTTTTATCTTCAATTATAACATTAACGAAAAGAAGATGTAACATAGAAGACGTGCTTCTTTGGTCTAGCTATAAAACACTCGCCTAATATCTAGTGGTCGGGGTTTCGAGCCTCGTCCTGGGAGACCACCAATTTAGTCATATTTTCATAGCGCAAGTTTTAAGTTTGTCTTGTTTTGAATACAGTAAGAATATTGATGTTACATATTTTGCACGTATGCATATCTCTATTTAAATATTACACAATAGATGTTTTGTTTATCAATTGCAATATTTACATATTGTCGATAAAATCCAAAAAAATATTATAAATCTAACCATAAAAAGGTTTACATACAGATGTCTAATTTTCCGATACACTGCTACTAATGAATATGAATTATACAATGGTTCAAAGTAAATTTATTATGTAACTTCCGGCTCTAGCCTACTCACTAAGCCCTTAATTTTTTATTATAATAATTCGTGGTAAATACAGATATGTTCGTTTAACTGATATGGCGCGCCGTTTTGTTAGTAGTTATTGTGTAAAACGCGTTGTACGTATTTTCGTAATAGAAAATATTCCATCGTATTATATTATTCATTATCTACACGCAAAATTCGCCCTAAAAAAACATATTATCGTCTGTAATTATGTGGTTGCAACATGACAAGATAGATTGCCGAAATTTGATACATGCGATAGAATGGTTTTACGAAACAGCCGCGGAGAAAAATCCGTTTGAAAAACCTCGTTTGCGCAAAATCTCTTAGTGTTCCGCGATATAGAATAAATTGAATTTACTTCGAAGTATTGCCTGGCGAAGGCAGACCATATTAACGTGTTTATTATTAAATCGTAATCACCAGTCTGGAGTCGGGCTGGAGTCGCGACGCCCGCGCCCGCGGCGGCGATTCGGGACACCGCGACGCTTCTCTCTCGGTTCTCGCTTCAAACGGGATATAAATAGATGTCGCTGGAATAAATAAGCACAAATAAACTCGGCTTCCGCTAGCTAAGCTCAAGCCTCAAATGCACACATTTTGTCTCACTCTACATACATTATGTAGGTACAGGGTACCACTAAATATTTACCGAGTCGATTAAACTAAAATTATTTTACTTTTTCCTCTTCAGTCTTCCACTTGGCAACGTTATTGCAGAGATTGACATGGCGTCGCGGTTGTTTATCGTGCTATATCACCGGGTTGGTAAATTACGTATTTAAGTCATTTATTTTTAGAGTAGGTATGCATGTCTAATTGGGTAGATCACCTTCGTATTTTTAAATTAATTATTATTTAAACTTCTTCAATATTAGCAACATCACTTTGTGACTACATTTTATATAAATAATAAGATAAAACACTTTGTTTAAACCACTATTTATTGATAAATCAACATCTTTCGATACTTATGGTATCTTCTTCAGGAAACAATGTAATATACTAAAATTTAAATACATATATAGGTAAAACATGCAGATATTTTGATATTAGAATTAAGGAGCACTTGAGATGTCTAAATAGCAACAACTATTCTGATTTCTTCAATCACCTTTTGGAAATAAACCACTATTTTGACATTATCAAGGGTTTAGAAATTATATATATTAAAATAAAATACTAGTAATAATAAATGTAAATAATATTATAAATATTTTAGTCACTTATTCAAAAGGTTTATAATAGTTTCTGCTAGTCTATGTTTAATATCAAAGCTCTCCTGAAATTGGTATATTCCTTCACCTGGCTGCACGGTATCCTATAGTACCAATGGTTTTTTTTTCTGATGGGTCCATGCTTCTACGAATACCTTTCAAGTATTCGAACGAACGATCTTCGTTTTAATAGGTTAGTTATTCACAATCTTCCGTTAAATTCTGTAATTTTTACCAATATGTCTCCATATTTCTTTAGTTTCTACCATTTACATATTTCTTTTTCTGACCGATTTATGGGTACAAAAACAAAAATAAATGCCTTCGTCCGTCATTAAAAATTGAATAACAAAATGATCCCCTTACCGACTTTATGCCATTTTACGCGTAATCGTGTAGCGACATTTTTGAGTTTACACACAGATTACGTTATGTAGTTCTACCCGAAAAGGGGTCGCTGGCCTTCGGTCCCGCTATGGGTTTGCAATGTCCCACAATAATGGGTCAGAGAATTCCATAGTGAAAGTCTCGTCCCCGGAAATGCTAAAAACAATAGAAACATGACGTTACAATCCAGCCTTGAATGCGTTCAGAATATTTGAATCAAAACACAATACAGGTACCTATTCCTGGATAAGATTTTGTTCTCTGGCTGAAACGACGGAATTAGACTAAACCTGTTATGTTTTCTAGGAATATTTTTACATTCCAGCATTCCGATTTTCAAAATTTGTTCAGTTTGTGTCTGCAAAATGTTTCACGATTTATTTTATTTTACTTCAGAAAAAAGCAATGAGAAAAATATTAGAAAATATGTGAAGTATGAATAAATTATAATGGAGTGCAGATGTTTGTAGCATAGTCGATAGAATTAAGAGATGGTAGAAGAGTTTAGCGTTCTATCGTCTTTGACAAGTTGTTAATTAGTTATTTGAAATGGCATATTTGTATTTATAGATTTAATATACCTACTAATTTGTTTTGTATACATACACCATTTGTTTTGGTATATATACACCAAAGCTTTATCTTGAGCGATCCAAATGTCGCACAATTGATACGACATTGACTAGCGCGCTCGGACTGCTCACGATAACGTTCGACCTCGCTAAAGCAAACCCGGAATAAATCAGCAGGAATGCTCTTTTGTAAAATAAATACGGCCTAAATAATGTAAAACTAATACTATTCTACGAAGTAACATTCGTGAATATCGTAACATTGTGATCCTTGTTCACATTTCACACATCTATAAAATGTACTAAGTGAATTGCGCTATATTTTCTTTGTTCTAACTCCTTTTATATTTTACCTTATTCTAATTCTGTTAGTGTATGTAATACTAAATCCTATGCTGACCCTTGTGCAAACTGGTTAACTGTTACATATTGCCTTAGGAAAAAAGTTCTCTATTTTCACAATTTGTAAAGAATTCAATGTAATAAAATATTACTGAGATAACAGCCTCCCATGATGAAACAGCCTGTATTGTATTCCGTTCACACTGTCGTATATGTCGAAACTTGAGCACACATTATTATATAGAAATCAGCATTTGTGATTGAAATTTTATACTTAGGATGTCTGAAAAGATCTCAAATTTTTGGATTCCTCCCAGGACCGTCTCCAGCTTCCGATGTTAAGACATCTCAGCGGGGGCGTTCCGCTGGAGACGGTCCCATCGATTACCGATACGTTGAATAGAAAATAACGGTAAAAGCGCGCCTTTTCTGATGCGGGACGAAGAACCGTGTTTTTTTTGTGA
Organism: Eubasilissa regina; assembly: GCA_022840565.1. Classification (NCBI taxonomy): domain Eukaryota; kingdom Metazoa; phylum Arthropoda; class Insecta; order Trichoptera; family Phryganeidae; genus Eubasilissa; species Eubasilissa regina. The sequence goes on along the minus strand of JAINEB010000003.1, from coordinate 30,543,566 downwards.
AGGAAGGTTCCCCAACTTCGAAGAAAAAGTACGTGACCCACGATTATTCCGGCGATTTGCAAATGTTTTGTCGGTAGGTGCAATTTTATTTATTCAGAGGCTTTCAATTTTTCTGTTGCCACGTTTAGCATGGTGCAGAAATATGTATTTTTTAAATATTTATAAAGTAGATTTATAAAAAATGAAGGGTCTCAGTACTGAATCACCGTATATATTGTGCGGTGAAAAGTGGTACCTAGTTTTTATATTACATCACATTATTTTCAAGCCATGACGTATTATGTTCATCTTTTTTAACATTACAATTATCATTATTTCATTCCTAGATTTGTAGGAGTTGTGGCAAAATTAATTTAAAATGTTTCAAAAATCTTTGCTTTGATCTTGATAAATTAAACTCACTGTCTCAAATATCATATAAATAACCGAACTAAAATATACACGTGCGATTATCTTTTTTAAACAGTTCAGATTATTATGATTGTTTCCTTTTCTAAACCGTAAAAAAGTGTGAAACGTTTTTTGATTTTCAATATGTAATTAATAAAATGAAATTCTTTTTTTTTTTATCGCGGAACTAAGTAAAACTGATTTTTTTAATCAGAAGCCTCAAAAACCAACAGTTACCGTATCCATGGAAGGAGCAAAAGATGTTCATGGTATTTTCTCGAAATGTTACGTGCTTTATGATAGGTGCGTGCGATACCTGCGATTATATAATTAGTATTAAATAATTCACAACATTGTATTCATAAAACTTTTAGTTAATAAATTGTATGTCACATGGGAACATCCAAAACCAACTGAACTCTTCCTTAAATGTATTATTCTTCATTCCTCATTTCATTCTTCTCATCCTGCTTTGGTCCATCATATGTGCCCGTATTACGTGCCACCAGAGTAGCGCAGCTCAGCTTCTTCACAGCCTCTTAAAAATGTCGTGAACACGAATTATTATTGAACCCAAAAATATGTAAGTATTTAAAGGATTCAAAATAATGCACACCGCGTTTGTTATATTGCTGCATATAAAAGTTTAACAATGGAAGTACCTACCCAGTACATAATTTAATTTGTTTGCATTACCTCCCCTATTTGAAAGAGGGGTCAATGACATATGACCGCTTAATGCGTTTTGTGTTTGAATGCACCACGTGTGGAAGTGCACCGATTCGTGAACGTGAACTCTTTATTATATGAATCGGCGACCTTTATGCTCGCTGGCAACAAAGTAGGAAACTATTCAGTCGGGAGTGGCGCTAATATAGGCTCAGCCCATTCTTCAATCATCATAAAGTATATACTTACCTACATAATACGTAGCCGCTTATAATGCAGAATACGGATGGTCAAAACCACGTTCGCTCTCATAATATCATTATATTGTTATATTTAATTTTATCACGTGTGCAATATTTACCACATATTTATTCACTCTTTTATATTTCTGACTTGATTTTATAAAAATTTTGAATTAAACCTTCAAAAGATTAAAAATATAATTTCTGGCTTCGAAAATTTGTTGGTTACGTCTGGAGTAGCGGATGTCTTTGAGGCTATTGTTCCAGGCAATGTGCGAAACGTGACAGGCTGACGGATTCAGTAAGGGATGGGAGTGGATTCATAGATGGGTCGCAAGGTGAGGAGGAACACCGGGTCTTTGTCAATAATTTTAGAAGCGTATCTTTAAAATCTCTATTTGCATTATGTACAAATATGTTTCCATCAATAGTAAGAATTGATGAGGGTTTTTCAGTCAAGCGAACTAGTTCACACAATGTATTATATTTAACCCTTTCGTATCATTCAATGCTCAAAATACTTTGAAGAATTTTTTTCGCTTGAGCTGCCTGAATTTTGAATCTACCAATTCATGTTTTTTTTTAAGGCCATGTTCTTTATATCACATTTTTGTTTAAATTCTCACGGTGTTGTGAAGTCTTAAACTATATCATCACGTGTCTCGCTTTGAAGTTTAATTTTCTTAAAATATTTTTCATCGTTCCTTTGTAAACAAACTATCATGTTGTATTTATATCTTGAATTTTTTTTAGTTATTAATAGTTTGTTCATTTAGTAGTAAATATAGACATTTGTAAGGGTCCGACACATTAATTGACGACCATGTTTGATTTTCTGTTCAATCCGGTTGATAATCAAGCGGTAGCTTCTCGCTCGCTGACAGAGGTGGTCTTGCTTCACTATAGTTTATCGTCTAATGAACATGCCTCGGTCCATCTTTATACGAGTATCTGTTGTCTCTCGTAATTCATTGTCAATATTTCAGCTGGTGCACCCGTATGGCCACCACTCATAATCTTGTACTTGCCTACCGAACTTTCGTGATTAATGTAAGTACGTGATGCAACAGTATACCGGTATGGCACCAATAATGATCATAAACCAGAGACGGGAGCGACAACCAGCCAGGGTGGGTTCAGATTTGTTGAAAAGTGTGAAAACGGAAGGAACTAAACTGTACGGATTAAAATTGCTAAATGAAAAGGAATAAAGAGAGCAAATTAAAAATAAACAATGAGATTTGTCAAATATCATTAGAAACATTGTTCAAATTGCTTAGTTAACGTATAGTCAGAAAGACTTTGAATCTAAATTATTTATCGAGATAAGGTAAAGAGGAATTATCATCCTTACTTCCTTAAACATTGATACATCTTCTCATGCGAGCTTCTTCTCCTTCTTCTTCCAATGCTGCCCGCTCACGGATATTTGCAATCCTGTTAACTATTCGGACTTTACAGCAGGCCATGGTGAAATATTCATATGTCTGACCGTACCATTGTCTGTGATTTTTACCTTCATGGTGGTGACTTCGTTGTCTATCTTTATTCTCATTGGTACGGTGTCATTTCATACTCCATCGGTTCAGCTTATTTGTTGCGTGTGTCTGTAAACCCACATTGGGAAAATATAACATCGTACCAAAATTACTCGTAGTACCAAATCAGTGTCGTGACTCGTGACAATTAAGTTTTTCATTTTAATGAAAAACTTAATTGGCTTGTAGTGGTCCCAGCTCTCATACTACGTGCAACCTAGATAAGTAAATTATAACCAGCATCATCTTTTGTCCAATCACCTTTCAGTAACAGGGATCGTTTCGATTCTGGACCATGTTGTCCTTTATCGAATGTTTCATATCTGCTTTTTCTACCAAATATTTAGTAAATTCTCATATTGTATTGTATTTATGTACCTTAAACCGACCCTGGTTCTAAATTTGACTGAACTCTGTTTCTGTTCCGACCATAGACTTGCTGGACAAATTACCCGCGCGTAGGGTAACACAATTACTTCACCCGGTCGTCTCACTATAGAAGCAATTCAGTTGGTTTGATCCCTTTTAAATAGCAGTCTTATTTTGATCACTCGAACCCATCTCGGTTTCTATGTGGTCTTGGATAATTACAGCAGCCGCAGACTCTTCCCTGGAAACAACATCTCGAGGTCACTGCAGTCGACCATCCATATAGCTCATATTTAATTTTGGTAATTATTATGGTGTAGGTACCGCGATGTTGTGATTTTTTTTTATATTACCCCTTATTTCAACTGTTCTATACAGGTACCTAAGGGAAAACTAATATTTTCATTCAATTATTCAGTTATTCTCAACAATTTTCTTCATTTATTTTTTTATATTCAAATGAGAGAAGATCCTTCATTATTTTATTTAATATATCTTATTGTAATCACTTTACCTTATAACTTATTGTAAATATTTACGTTTCATTTAGTATATCGATACCTTAATCTGCAAAGCAGCTAACTCCACCCATGGTCAAAAACCGTTTTTGATGCCATTATTTTACTCTTTTATTTTTCTATGGTACACTAAAAACCAAAAATTTCCATTAATTTTAAAACACGCGAAATCACATGTTTTAAAATAATAAATAAGTACTAGGTGCTGAAAAACCTTACGTTGATTCTTGTTTAATGTTTACCTGACCAAGTGTTGATGGCACCACAAATAAAGGACGTCCGCGGAAATCACAATCACTACATTATCATGGAAAACCACCTAACTCCCAATAATATTTTACAATTTTGTTAAAGAAATTCAGCTAACTCCAAATATTCCCTATAAGTACGAGATAAATCATAATGTTAATAAAATTTCTCAACCACCTTATTTCTGCATAAACATTCTACCAAAGTGTGTTTTGAAATTTTCGTGATCCGTTTAATTACAAAATTAAAAAGTTTTTTGTTGCTCCTGAACATTTTAGAAAAATGGAGTTAGCCGCTTTGCAGATGGAAAATAAAGCACACTTTATAAAATATATATTTTTTAAATTTATATTATTTATTACTTTATTGTTTAAACTCAAGTTATGACATTATTATTATTATGCACATTTGCGGAAAACTACAATAATGAATGTTGTATCGCCTACGTGTAAGTCTAAATAAAACTGAAAACCCTAGGATCCATACAGAATGAATTCTAAGTGTGATTCCTTAATATCCTTCCAAGCACAATACACATCATAGAGGTCAAAATTGTGGGTGTTTTTTTTTCGTACTTAATCTCCACCATTGCGGGTCGGCTGCCCCGCGCAATTAAAACACAAAGCCCATAATTTTCCTCATATTTTTCTAAAATGAAACCATCAATTCCAGTGTGGCCATTAACTGACGCGTGCAGCCGTGATTTATACCGACAAACTGGGACTGTCTGCATTGTTTATTTAGTTGGAGCTAACTAAGTAGAAGGAAATATTCTTCACGGGGTTATTCATCTGTTCAAAATTTGTGAGACTCTTTGAAACGCTGAATCATATAATTATAAATATATTTCCTCTCTTACTCGAACTTAATCTTTTCATCGTGCGCATTCTCTTCAGTCTGCAGATTCTAGTGTTCTTTTGAAATGCGTACTCGATATTTTGACATGTTTCGTTCATTTTATCCACACTGTTCAGAGTCTCTCTTGCATATTTATCTTTTATTTTTTTTTGGATGTCTATTGTCTATTTATATACATATACGCTTGTAGATGTACTTAGTGCAGAATATTTTAGGGGTACATTTTCGACACATATTTAACATATGTTATACTTGTACCTAATCTCAACCATATCAGATATACATAAGTCGTAGAGATATACGCATTAATCGTAGTTATACGATTATTTCGATTAATTTAAATATTTTATCGATTCCAAGTTATATATTGAATACAAAATATAAAAGGTCATCTAACTTCGAACGGTCAAACTGTTTTTTGTTAAACGATTTAAGGCCTAAAGCAAAAATATATAATAATAATTGGTCAATTTCGCAAATATTTATTTCGAAGTATATAAACTCAAAGCTTAATTTAATTTTGTAAAAATTTCGTGCTATAATATTCTTCTCGACTGTACAGAAATTATACATGTTCTTTGAACATTTTTTAATCGTAATTTACCCTCACCCACAAAATATTGTAGACTAGGTCTGTTACACTCTGTGTATATATGCACGCAATGCCTGGCTTTAAGGGTTCTAAGGCACAGTAAAGAGCTTATTAGTGGATATCTTTCTACAGCGAGTAACATAGGCCTTTCAGGGGTGGTTGAGGGGGCGGTTTGGGTGGGTACGGCGGGTGGTGAGTTGGTGGGGTAGGATACTGGTCCAGGGAAGGATGCCGAGGATTACTACCCGTGTAAACCAGGTGTATTAGTTAGTAAGCTCTAAACTGAATTTAAGTGTAGCTGAATTCCCTTTACTTTCTCCGATTACTCGACACAGACATTTTCTAAATTAAATTATATTTAAAATAAAAACACTTTACTTTCACTTATTTGTTATTTATTACAATATTTTCAATGCTGTCGCATCATCTTCAGTAATGTTACTAATACTAAACTTAAGACTCAAGGATTACGTGCTATTTAGGTTTGAGGAGTGGAGGGAGTTAAATAAAGTTTAAAGTCGCATCATCGGACAAACTTACATCACTAAAATAGCGGGATATTGAATGATTCATTGACGTGTACTGCAACTTTCCAATTATCAAAGCGGAAAAGCGTAGTTAAGAGGAATGGAAAATCATGGTCATGTGATCATGAAAATGATCACGACGGGCAAACATGGATGATGTCAGAGGGTAAAATTAATTTACTTTCGATGAGTAAATATTTTTAACTGACGATCGAACAACACGTTTTCGCAAAATTTTTTAGTAAAGAAACTTTTTTTGCCATAGTAAAAAATTATCACTGAAATTATCCGACCCTAATAGTAACATTTCAATACGAATATACTATTCACCGCTTCTGTAGATAATTCGTAGAACTCTATAAAATATAGGAGTAATGCATGGAATGATGTTTCTCCTTGAATTCTCAATTAATAATACTCTAAGAGATGTAATCGAGATTAATGCTAATAATAATAAGAAGCACGTATTTTGTTCATATTGAATACCAATATAAAAGATTTATTCGCATTACAGGCCCTGTTTTACTTCAAATATAACCATGGGGTCGGCGATGTTGGTAATTTTGTTCGTTTTTATTAATCGGTATAACATTTTTCATTTCTAAAAGATTTTTTTCTGTTTAAAACTCGAGTATCGTATGCAATACTGTGATCAGTGGCGTGCAGTAGGTATATATTCAGGTTATGTTGTTACCAATGATATTATAATTACAATCATATATAATTCAATTTTTAGAAGAATTAATAGAATTTTTAGTTATGCACAGCTTTTTTGCTTGTATGCACTGCACGCCCCTGACTGTGATAGTGAGTTGCATAGATATAATTTATAGAAAATACGCAAAAATTTAATAATGACAATCTCTTCCAAAAATGTGGCAAAATGGATCCAAATTACGATGTTAATTAAAAAGTTTTGTTTACGTTTGTAATTTTCACTGTGTATTACAGCGTGTGTACAAAATGTGTACAAGGAGTAGGAGCCGTAAATCTTTCACACGGAAGTTGTGACAAGAGTAAGGACAAGTAAAGGATTATAACAGTAACAGACACGGTCGTATAGTCACATCATTAGCTTCGGCAAGGCTGAAACTATTTCAAATATTCACGCAAGATTTCAAATTTAACAAGGACATTAATATTATTCATCACATCAATTACTGTTATCAGTTCTTACTGCAGAATAAAGCTTTGAGAATAATACCCAGAAAAAATAGCTCGATCAGTGCAATGCTGAAAGATCTGAATATGATGACCTTTAAGCAGAAAATATATTTTAATACAATGGTATTTATTTTTAAAATCCTCACTAAAAAAATATCGTCAGAATTTTTAAGAAAATTTTATACAAATCTGCATGAGCACGGACATCATACAAGAAGAAAAAATTGCCAAGACTGGCATTCAGGAAGATGGCTTAAATCTCAGAAATCGATGATGTACAGTGCGATGAAGATATTTATTGAAATGCCAGAAGGAGGAGAAACTACGTATATATAAATATACTTATGTATGCACTATATTAAGAATAAATAAATATGTATCTCTTTAGAACGTGTAACAACAAATTCATCGGACATAGACGTGTTTCATATCTGCACTCATGCTTTCACTGATTCACTCAAACGACCATTTAAATAACTTAGGGGTCCGATATAGCATGCTCTGTACTCTTCAACTCCTCACAAACACTCTCGCAACATGCATACTAAACACCTTCTTCGGCGTATTTTTCGTTAATTATGTCTCATTTTATTTTTATTTTTTTTATTATTCCTGTAATATTATATAATTGATATTTTCACGTTACGATATTATATATTTTATATGACCAAATTAAAATATAAAGTATTAATATGATTTGTAAATTCATGTGACTTTATTGCAAAATATCTAGTCCTTCCGTTTTAAAGACAAAGGAATATAAAGTCACCTTCAAATGTATTTAAGCTTTAGAACAGGACAGTCGACAGGATATTCAGAAATAGGTTGCTCATTTTCCTGTTGAGTCTTGAAATTCCTTTCAGCGAGAAAAGGATATCACTCACACCACAACTATCTCATGAAGTTTCTGAATAAAGCCACGCCCTGAATTGACCATTCTTGACATATTTTTTTCTTGTCGCTATAACAATTTTTAAATATTCCTCCTTTTCCAATTCTTATAATGAATTAACCAAAAATATGTATTACGATATGTACTACAAAAAAATTTTAAAACATTTTATAAAACTTGCTTTATATTTAAATACATGAGTTTTATTTTAAATACCAAACGGTTTTGGAAGAATCTTTTTCCTTCATCTGGGTAATAAAAATTATTTTTGTTTGATGAAGGAAAAAGTTTTTTCCGAAGTCGTTCAGTTTTTAATATAAAGCTCAGGTGTTTAAACGCAATTTTAATTGTATAAATTTATTTAAATAAATTATCAATCCTGTATTTTATTATGCTACAAGAATAAAAATAAATAATCGAATACACAACAGTCAACACAATCTTTCTGTTAGCATTTTTTCACTCTTTCTACCCAGCGCCGACGATTGCAGTATTGTTAATTGTTTTATCAGTACTGTTAAACGTATTTAACTTGACGTTTGAAAAGAGTTAGTTTATGAGTGCAAGTGAAATAATATTTGTAAAAGAAAGAAGAAAGTTGTGTCGCTGAAGGGCCGCCGTAATAAACTTTATTGGGCTATTAAAATCAGTTTCATTTTATTTTCGGCTAAACACATAGGTTGTATTCTAAAAAAATCAAATTATCCGTAGGTCGTGACAGTAAACAAAAAAAAAATCTGGTAAGATATATGGACCCGGGCGGAAAGGATGGACGCGAGGATCATACCTGGACTAACCTTACTAAAGCTGTCTATGATTAAGGGTTGTTAAACCATTGACCCTCGTCTTTAAATCATTCAAAATATTTTTATTGATTCTTTTCGTTTTAGATCACACTTATTTTTCTCTCTTGTACCGTGTTGTCTAGTTTTCGATCAATGTGTGATTAATGCAATTATTTCTAATAGATTACTGTTATATAATTTTATAACTTCAGTTCCCTTTCGTATTATATTATTGTTTTATGGTACCCTTTCTTTTACACGTGTTTCGCAATAACATAATTAATGTGACACTATTGTTGACAGTTATTAACTGTTATTAATTCGTTTAATAACACAACTCATCGATAACAATCACTCTACTTATCGCTGATTGTATATTTTCTTCTATCATGTAAGCTGTCACCGCGAAATACAAACATTCAAAACATTGAACTCGGAAATAGAGGCCGAGCTAGTGTAATACTACCCAGCGCAGTTATACTTGTCCAATATATAACTTGCTTTATTTATTGTAGTTCTAACATAAATAAATAAAGCAACTGAGTTTTAACTTTCCGTAAAATTTAACAAAAAATGACAGTTTTTAATAAATTAGAAATAAAGACATTTAGTAAATTGAGTTTAAATACTATTTTATTCCACTATATTTTATTATCTTAATCGTTAGAACGTTTTTGGGAACACCTTCCCATTAACAATAATACAATGATAAGAGGGGGTGTAGTGGGCTGTATTTGAATGTTTATTATTTTCTTATTGTTTTTCTTATTAAAAATTTCTAAAATCTCTATAATGTCTAACTTTCGCCTTCGTAAAATGTTTTTAACTTTAGTTGAATTATATTATTGATAATAGGAAGATGTTTCCGAAAACGTTCTTACGTTTAATATAATAAAATATAGTAGAATAAAATAATGTTTCAACTCAAATTACAAAATAATCATGGAATTCCACAAAGTTTTACCAAAAACTTTTGAACACAAAAAAAATGTCCAAAAATGTTATTTACTTGATCCCGCCCCATCCCTGTCTTGATTAAAACTATCATTTCCGCAATGAGAACATAGAAAAGTATTTAAAATTTATAACGATCGATACCCAAAGGTTCACAATATTGATTACCCCAAAGCTGTCTGGCCACAAGAAACTCGTAGAATTGAAAGTAATATTTGAAATTTGTGTCTCTTTTACATTTTAACAAAATTGATTACAGATTAAAGGTGTGAATACCCTCTCTTCTCCATCAGCCACTTTTGTTTCCATCACCACAATGTTCTGAATACCGGCAAAAGGATAGAATCTCAACAGTTTGTTTACGACGCAACCCTTGGTAGTAATTTCTTTTAAGGTCCTCAGGGCAATGAAGGGTTTTTATGTGTTTTATTTTATTTATTATTATTGACCCTACGATTGCGAGATAAAGATGCCCAATAAAATGTTTTCAAATGATTCAAGGAATATAAATAAAAAAGTGTATTGCGGTTCCACGTTTTTTTGACAAGGTTGCACGGGATTGATTCAAGAATGGGGCGTTTCCTACGTAAATATAAAAACTTATTTTTGAATTTGATTGGCTTTTGATTTATTATATTATGTACTGTTTAAATTATCTTTATTTTTAAATGCGTCATATTGAACGTATTTCTACTTAATTAATAATGTCCAAAGAAGAACGAAAGTTGACTGAATGCGTTGGAAATACTCAGGCGCATGTATAGAATGTGATAAGTCTCAAATCATCTAAAATTTAATGAAGAATGAACAAATTGGGACCGAATGTAAATCTGGTTTGGGCATTTGGAACGTGTAAATGCGGAGAGAGTGCACGATCAACTGGACCAAATAGTAGAAGACGGCCCTGTTAAAAGCTTCAACAATAGACGAGCATGTATGAGAAGATGTACAAAAGTGGTAGCCAAGACAGAAAAGTGTGGCGTTCTGTCATCTCTGCCTACCTCTGCGGAATAACGAAGCGATAGTTAGGACGTACTCGTATTTTTTAATTATTGAAACTTATGTTTATATATATATTAAAAGTGTAGAACTCTCGTAAATCCTAGTCAGGCGGTAATTATTAATTTTTTCATCAATTATATCGTGCTTAGCAACCTGTATATATTAATGGTAATGAAGTATCGCGTGCAAATATTGACTATACTATCCGCTTACAACGTATTGCTGTCGTTGTTTACCAAATATTGCGCAATTGAGCGCAAAGGGTTCAACCAAATATTTTTCTACACATGCTTCACTGTTGTTTTAAGGTCGTATTATTTATCAAATCGGATTGAACTTATTGTACTAGTACAAGTTTACCTAATTCTCGTCGAGTCTGAACTTCAATGTTGTGATGCTGCACAACATGTCATTAGGTAAGCGTAATTTGAAGGACCTTTGAGTAATCTTCATCCCTCTCCTGTCTTGGACCGAATTAATTGTTAAAAGATTATTAGCACTCCACCAATTGAATCTTTGAACATTGAACAGTTTTTTTGTTCTAATGAGAATTATTTTCCTTCGTTATGCTTTTAGTTGAGCGGTCACTGTGACCAGTGTTTCCTCTAAGCTAAAGCGGACCGTACACGATCATTCAGAATGACATTCACAGCGTGTCAATTAGAATGACGAGGATCCTTACACAATCATTCTGAATGATATTTTTTTTACATCAATTTATCCCGGACTGTCGTGCTGAATAGCTGGTTAGCCAAAATTATGGAGATTAGTGAAAAGAAAAAGGTGTGTTTGGCAATTATATTAGTTCTATCCACTTCAAGAAAAGTTAACCTTAAAATCTGGGAGAAAGAATATTTTGAAAAACGTAAAAAATACACACATTTGAACTTGCTGCGTGAAATTTCACAGATGACTATAGGAACTACTACTGTATGAACAAAACGCTTTTTGAAAAATTACTTAAGATCAGGCGCGATCGCTTCATACATGCTTTGGATGCTCCGCATCCCATGTGTTCTGGAGTCAAAAAGCTTTGGACTTTTTTGAAAACAGCACTGGTGCTAATAAATTCGTATTGTCCTTTAGAGACCACTACCTACCTATGAATGTACATTATCAGCTTTCAAACATCTATGAATCGCGTAAACACAGATACTAGCAACATTGGATTCTATCATTCGCTCCCGTATCCACAAAGTTTGGAGGTATTCTACTTTCGCGCGTGCGCATTCGGTCCGTCTGTCAAAGTCTTCGAATATACGCGATCATTCGAACGTACAAAAAACTACTTTAATGATTATGGGTATAATGTACAGAATATTATAAATATTACGAAACGAGCGGATTGTTTTGAGGGATTTATTTGTGTGACTCATTTTTGACAGTTTGGCTTCAATACTTATTATTAAAGTCGAATTATTGAAGCATAAGATGGTAACATTTAATTGATTTAATTAGCCAAAATACGGGAATCTCAACATCTTAAGTTTTCAGTTATAATATCTCTATCAACTATTTCCCAATCTTTATTGGAAACATGTTTGGCAATTGTCCTCGTTCTCCAAGACTACATGAATGTAAGCCCATATGAAAATAATGCTCTTATTTCTTTATTAAATCAAACGGTTTATATTTATATAGTTGTGTTTACATTGATTTAGTTAAATCAATAAAGAGAGTTTAGAGATCGCTACAAATAGCAAAATACCCGGCAGGCCAAAGTTTTATGTAGCTCAATAAATCGTTCCAACACATTATAATCTTCATTGTTGGTAGGATTGTTATCTTCTACGTTTGTGCCGTCCTCCATCATTGCAGGTTCACGCAAGACTGACGAGTGGACTGACGCGACTACACCATCATTCCGACAGATAGTCTCACTTCCACCAAGCATGATTGATGCTTTGATTTCAAAATATCTAGATAATCGTCATTCACGGTCTTCAATCCAATCATCACCATACACCATCAGTCCGAATGTCAATCTCACTCTTAAAAGTCATTCCGAATGAGCGTGTAAGGTCCGCTAAAGATGTTTTAGCGCATCATTCTGACAAAACGTACCGTTTCCAAGAATTTTAAGTACGAGTATTTGACAATAAATCGTACTAATTGGTACTTACATCACTATGCGCCATCTCTGCATTTGGGACTTTATTTCAAAATATTTTAGGGGTTCGGTACCTAAAAAGATACATATTTTTATTTTATTGATAAGCTGGTGTTTCTCCACCCCTAAAATATTCAGTTCATTTTAGTCTTGTGGCGCGCGACAAAAAATGGGCATCCAATGATGACGCCAAGACGAAAACTATCCGGCGCCACCTGCTTCTCATTCTAGCATTCCTGTCAGCTTCATCTAGTTGACGATCTTCCGCAGGATCCCTTGACTTCGCCTTGTACCATCAGACTTACGTCTTGAAACGTGCCCAAAGTACGTTAGTATACGCACTTGTACTGTGGAAGAAAGACGTTGTTCAACATTTATTTCGTCTTCTTCACAACATGGTCGCCTGCACTTATATCTCTTTATCCATCTATTTTCTTGCGCTTTTATCGTAGTCTCCATGTGTTAGACCATTCAGAAAAATTGTAAAAACTGGCGTTCTCATTGTATTATTTTTAGTTAACCGGGTTGACTATTAAAGTGATGAAAATGAACAGCTGATTCAACCAGTCATATTATTTTTATTTGTTTTATTTAATGTCGCGAATCATCACTTATTACCAAACCTACTTTTCTAGGGCTTACAGATCATGTTATTTCAAATTGTTTTATATTGCGTAAGACAAAATGTTTATTACTTTTTGTTGGAAACTGCTTCTTCATTACTTGCTTACTTCATCAATAATCTAGCTTTTGAGTACTTTTTATTAATAATAATAAATAATTCAAGCTTGTGTTTCACAGCTTACCAAATGTAATGTTTATATGAATACAAGAAAATACATTCATTTCCCACAAATAGTAAATGTTTACCAAATTTTGAACCATAACTAAAAATCTTAACTTTAATTAATTTAATGTTGACTAGATATTTACTTCTTGTCACTCTATTATATTATTACCACTAAAAAACTTTTTGTCTTTGTGTTCTAACCTAACCTAACCCAACTAAATGTTTACAAACGTAATCTCTAAGCTGCATTGGGCAATTGCTTGTACCAATCAGTCTTGTCCTGTGGTAATTCTACTTCCCACTCGCTAAAATGTTGTTCCTTGTACTCATCGAACGTTCCCCCGGAATTGTCGTAAGTTTTACATTCACATGGAATTCTGTAACACCGCTTCAATTCAGTTTTATTTGTTAGGAGTTCAGAGTTTAATTTGGTAGACATTTAATCTGATCCCCATAATTACTAGTACCTTTGTACAATGTCGCTTTCTCGTTAATTTATTTTAATGTTTATAAGGCGCATGGCGATGCCATGCGGGTAGAAAACGCACTCGGCCTTGTGATAATCGCGTTTGCTAAAATGGAGTAATTTCCGTTCGGAATAACGGATACGAATTGGAAAACAAATTGTATTTTGAAGGATAAAATTTACGGCGGCATTATCGCGAAACCTGACTCCTCCTGACCTACTTTTGTTTGTTAAATGTAATTATGTAAAGAAGAAAAAAATGCCACCTCCTGTTGTTGACGTCCTGATTTAACTATTTGCAGCCTGACATTGTGTTCTCACCAAACGGTTTAATCGAAGTTGTTTGTCACAAATATCGTTTCCTACGGAACCTTATATATAAATCTAATAAGTTTAATATTTATTCAAGTAAATTTATTGCATATCGGTGTCTTTAAAAAAGTACTATTTCACTTGTAAAATATTCATTTAATTAATTTTAAAAATCTTTATAAATTTACTTACCATAATTATATTTTTCTACGTTTTTTGTTTAAATATATGTTTATAAATAGTCGCATTTTTTACACACTTTATTTGAATTGCTGTGGTATAAAAACCAGAGAACTACTGTAAAACAGAACCAAGGATGGCATTTCTTCACCCTTAACAGCAGTTGTAAAACTAAATTCCGGAGAACCTTGAAAAGGGTTAATTCATAAAATAATTTCCGAAATATTAATTTTGCTGCTTGTCAAATTTTTATATTTTTTCTTTATTTTCTACTTCTACTGCCATTTTTTCCGATTTTGATTTATTAAAGAGCACAAAAAATGATTAAATTATGTTTATTATGTAAGTACTCAAATAATGTATTTATACACTCGTTGTATGGAAGTGAAGCCTGAATCCGGCAAAAGTAGAACGAAATTAACTAGTAACAGTGAAAATGAGGTCATTTAGGCGTGCTTAGCTATGCTAAATCCATTTATGACAACGTTAAGAATTAACAAATTAGGGGTGATTGTAATGTTGATCTTGACAGCAGGATTAAGAAAGAATCACTTGGAGAGGATGAGCGAGAAGAGGATGGTGATAGTGGAAAAACCAAGAAGCTTCAACAATCTACAAGCGTGCGTGAAAAGATGTTTAAATATAGAAGACGAGTCGTAATGATAGATGAGTTAGTTAATAGAAGAAATTTGGACTGCATTCTACTGCTGTTTTATTAGTCGATACTTGTCAGTCTTATCGCCGTCTCGTGTCCTCCGTTAGGTTGCAGTCAATATAAAAATAATCGCCATTATTTTATCATACGTTAGCGTTATCGACGCCCTTCCTCAAGTGCTCTGCAAATACCGAACTTGTTTAAACTAGGTTTAAGTTGATGCCCAATCTACCAATAATCTAAATGGATAGACTGATCACACACGATTAGCTTTAATTTTCCTGCCATTTTTCACTGTTTGAATAATGGTACTACATCGAAATTATTGATTATTTACTAACAAGGATAGGCAGTCAATTTATCTATTTGAATATTTCATTCGACACGTGGTAATGTCGAATTTCGAATAGTATTATCATTTTTCTTGTGACTAAATCTGTAAAATTTTTTAATTTTAAGTAGTAACTTTGTGGTATTTTTTATTATTTCTAAATCTATTATTTCAATAACTTCTGCTGCTTTTTTAAATGCAAATTAACCTACGGATTAGAGGACGTGGTCATTCTCCTTTCTTTTATTTTTCTAAAAAAAAATAGAGGTACTTGCACGGAATACGTGTTAGTTTAATATTATTATTATTGTCAAACTTAGTTAAGCGTTTGTGTTATTAAAATAAAATTAACTCGCTTGTCTAGTGGAACGAGGCTCGAACGCCCGACCACCTAATCACTAAGTGAATGTGTCTTATCACTACACCAACATTAAAGGGGCGGAAAGAGTTGGGGAGAGGGAACTATAGTAGTGAAAACTTATTGTATAACCTTTTAACTGCCAACTCTATTTAAAATTAAAGACACCACATAGGGTAAGACTAGACTTCGAGAGTCTTGCCTTATCTATCAAAAGCTGGGACGTGTCGTTCACAGATGGCAAAATAATTTTAAAATATGACTTTAATCCCCGCAAGTTTGCAAGGTCCAAAAGTACGCGTTAACACGCTTATAACTTGGCGTGACATACAAAGTTTGACGTGTTAACGCGCTCATGACATTTAAAAGATTAACAATTATTTTCGCTTTTGCAACCACCCCTCAGACTCTGGAGGCTTCAAGAGTCATGTTTAATTCTCCATTGCACAGAATACAACACTTAGGCAGCAAGTACGCGTGGAATGGAATGGCTGATGTATGGAATATAAGATTACCTAAATGCAAAACCTATTTTAATAGCTTGTGGTCTAGTGGTTACGATACTCGTCTAGTGATCGGGGGTTCGAGTCTCGTTTCAGGATGCCATCAAGTTGATCCTATTTTCATATCACAAGCGTTTAACTTAGTTTGAAAATAATAAGAATATTGATGTGACACGTCTTCCTTGTACACGTCACTATTAAAATAATTTGTTTATATATAACTGGCAGATCGGCCGAACTAACTTGAGACCATCGCGTGTTGCACGGTCATATATTACTATTTTTAAAATAATATTTTAATATAATGCTTTTACTCTTTTTTTGTGTTTTTTATTCTTCTTTTATTTTTACTTTATTTCGTTATAAATATTTATATGTATATTGAAGAATATTTGTTGTTTTTCATTTTTCAATAACCGTACCGTGTATATGTATAAAAAAAATTCCTCATTCAACTCTACTTTTTTATTTTGTTGGTTTGTGCGAGTGTCTGTACTAACCTGTAGACTAAGGTTCATACACCAATGACATCTATTTTTTTAAATATCGTAAAATATTCCGTAGTTTCTTCGAATCGTGGAGTCGCCAGTTAGAAATGGACGAACTGGCCGGTGCCCCCGTCACCAGGGGCGCGAGTCCGCGTTCCATGGAAACAGTTTATAATGGTCGAGTGCATCGTAAGCGTGCCGGGGCGGGGCCGCCCGGGGCCCCCTAGTCCCCCGGTCCCCTGGCCCGTCGTGGTCTCTGACTCAACAAAAACAATCTCCAATTCTTGAAGGTTACAAATCTTTAAAGATTTGCAGTGCCTTGCTGTACTACCTCTTTAATATATGGATTTTAATAATATTTAGCATTTTTTTTATTGGACTTTAATATTTATCTTCTCGGCGTCAATATCGACGTTCATTATTTATTACTCAAATTATTGAGAATAAATAGCGTAGTTTATCGAAATAAATTTATATGTCACGGAAGACATAATATAACGACCAAGAGAAAATGCGAATCCAAAACAATTCTTGAATATGTCTATTATTAATTAAATATCCAAATAATCAACCGATTATGAAATTTTTTAGACATATCGATACGGTCGAAGACATATTTATCCCCGTATTTATATTTTTTGATCAGTAAATATCATTCTATGCATTATATTAGTATAATCTCAAAAAAACAGAAAGTGACCAAATAATACCGTGGTGATTACATATTTTATTCAGTACCCCATACTCGTTTAACTTACGCTTTGATACTTTTCACATGTTCGAAAAGACACAATTCGAGTGTTCGAAAATTAAAATGTGTCCCTTCACAAGTTTTCGGTGGACAAGTAAAGAAGAAAGAACTTCTTTGTAAATGCAATGTATATACGGTACCTAAAAATTGAATTTAAAAAATCATACATACCTAGTATTAGTACCTGGTTATACAAAGTATCAAGCTATCCGACCATTTTCTAAGAAATGAAATTCGAAAGTGTCAATAACAAATTTTAATTCCAGTGAACTATACGTAAAATACACATGTGCGATGTTTACACATTACTCACTCACTCAATTATTTTTATATATTTACGAAAAATTAATACAATAAAATATTAATATAATGATGTAAATCATTTTCTTTATTAAAACAAAATCAAGAATGTAACAGCTTTATAATAATATTTTTTATAAACACAATGGTACACTAAACGGTACTTACTGTATATGGTAAAATACTTAAAAATTGGGCTACTTTAC
Organism: Eubasilissa regina; assembly: GCA_022840565.1. Lineage (NCBI taxonomy): Eukaryota > Metazoa > Arthropoda > Insecta > Trichoptera > Phryganeidae > Eubasilissa > Eubasilissa regina. The sequence goes on along the minus strand of JAINEB010000003.1, from coordinate 30,525,367 downwards.
ATAATTAAGTGCTATTATTATCTGCAGCACATACTGTATTAAATTAAATAAATTGTAATATAAATAGTTTAATATTTATACGTTAATATTTTAATTATATATTTTTAAAAGTTGTGTTCTCGCTTTGCAAAAAAGAAAATCTACCGCCGTCTTCGTCATCCGCGGACTCCCCATGAAGGATCCCCCAGAGCAATCGACTAATCGTTCATTGATTTGTTTCGCCTCAATCCTCCTTTTGCTGGCGACCGGATCGATACTTTTTTTTCCGAATGTCAATAACATAATATCTAATGATTATTTCAAATTTAAAAAAATATACATTTTTAATGGCAATTAAATTTAAATGACGGCCTCTCGTCCGCGTGTAATTTTGAGGAACCCATTGAAAAAAATCCCGCAAGTCTTTTAAATAAAATATGAACTCCACTCTCGGGCAGAGTTCTGTTCTACGTACTGTTACTTAATAATTTTTTGATTCTTCTTCACACTCCATTATTACGCGGAGATCTCCGAGCGAGTTAATTTCACGCGGTCGCTGGTCGGCACCGCGCGGACGCACATCTTCTGATATTTTTTGTACACAAATATTGACCATTATAAATACCCCGAGGAACTCTCGCCGGTCGTGTGTCTTCGGCGATTAATCACCTTTTTATTGTGCTGGCATTTTTATTTAATTCATAAACTGAATAATAAGCATTAGGTCTTGTTGTATGAAAATGTATTAATCTCTCGGTGATGACTCGCGGTGTTTGAAGTTTTCTAAGACTGCTTTTGAAGAGTCCGTCATAAATAACCGACGGAATAGTCGAATGGTTAACAGTGCCACCATTTTGTGGCGTCTTTTTATTCATTATTACATCAATATAAAACCTATTCATCAAAACTGTGTTTTTATCACATTATGGTCTTTATAATTGTGGTTACTCTGAAAGCGTCAAACGGCCATTCTTTCACACTGTATTATACAATATTATGAAATTAACAATGTGTTGGCATTTAGGTCCAGGTGTTGTAATATTGTGAAGTTATTTTAAATAATCCAAAAAATTGCTGTTGTAAAATGTAAAAAAATTATTACATTTTCAAATTTGAATATTTCCCACGTTCTTTGCCGAGTTGTTAAATATTTTTCAAGTAAAATTTTCTAACCATTAATTTTTATTAGAATTTTTAATTGAAACACAACAACAGTAATGAACTCTCACATTCGATCATCACAAACTAAACAAATATTTTTTACATTAACAATTTAATCATATATTATTATATTGTACAATGTGACAGACAATATTCCTTTTACTTTTAAAATTAGCAATATTAACTTGGTGGTTAAAATTCATATTTTTTATTTATTATCTTAGTTTTTTCCTAAAAATTATTCGACCAAATTTGTATTGAGTAGCAATTTGAGTTAGGTACTAAATTTATTTTTTAAATAATTGTTGTTTTTTTAAAAAAAAATTAAAAATAGATTCTGGATAAATAGAAAAACAATGCTATATTTTTAGTTAGTTATGACATCCTGAAGAAGGAAAAGGTGTTTTCCGAAACCGGTAGATGTTTTTTAAACTCAATTGTGGTTAATAAAACTAAGATAATAAATAAAAAATATAATATTCCTTTTCTTTTTAAGGAAAAGTAATATTAAATATGCAGTCAAAATTATCTCGGGAAATGATTAAGCCACTAATTTTTAAAGGACAAAGAAGACACTCACCTAGTCCAGTTGTCTGGGGTTAGTCTAGTTCCAGGAGACCGCCAAGTTACGTCTTAAGTTAAAAATAGTAAGAATATGGATGTGTCACGTATTCTGTGTATTCATCTCTATTATTTTAAAAAGAAAAATAAAACGCTACTAAACATACCTGTATAACATCGTAAAATTATTATTTGATATCTTAGCTTATTCTCACAAAATTTCCAAACTTGTAAGAAACAATTTATATGTAGGTAATTAAAGTTCACACCTTAGTACAAAGATTTCTGATTTTATCGTAATACCGAATTTTTTTGTATATTTTAATGTGACGTTTGATTTAGAGTCGTGTCCAATGTACGTAAGACAATACTTTGATATGAAATAAGAATATTATATTCTTATTGTGAAGTTGTAATTATTCTGAACATAGCTCTGTGATATATTAATTAGAAAGATATACATATAAAATAAATTTTATCGATAAATATTGTTGTTGCTACCGGGATTCGAACCTGGATCTCCTCCAATCTGGGGAATGTGCATTAACCAATTATGCTACAGCAAATAATAAAAATGAATTATTAATTCTGGCGTCTCCTATCGAATTACTCAAAAGTATTTGAGATTCCGTAAAAATAAAGAAGATGGCTTTCAAATAATGGAACGATATGAAAAGTGTAACATATAGGTTCGAAAATTTGTGCCCAATGCACTGTCTTGCTATAGCATAATCGGTCATTGCACGTTTCCCGGATCGGAAAATATCCAGGTTCGAATCCCGGTAGCGACAATAATATTTTTCGATTAAATTTATTTTATATGTACATTTTCTATTTAATACATTTAATTTGTATTAGAAATGAGAGTAATTTTTAAATTTTGCAACTACATGCCATCGTAACAAATGATCTTTTATATCGTACATTTTTCCTCCATTTAAACCGCACGTACTATTTGTCAGATTGATTTAGGAACAGGAAAAAAGATTTTTGTCAAAATCCGTAAGTAAGCGTTAACTGTTCATTGCGGTCATTTCCATCGTATTCTCGATGAACTCTCAAATAATTGCATTTTTGCTGTAAAATCTGTGATGTAATAGAATAACGGTATTCGTTTCTCTCACAATTTTTTTAGTCTTGTATTCGGCGAAGTGAACACGGTTTTGGTTTTGGGACAATATAATCAAACATTGGCCGAATGTCGTTGATAAAAACATAATCTTTCTTTGTAAGCCTCTTTTCTTGCAGTGTTCCATTATATTCGGAATATTTTGCCCCTTTGTCTGGAATATAAAAAAAATATTATAAATACATGTAAATATAGGCGACGAACAACGGAGACGTCATTTTCGAATTTATGCGTGTCCTTTATCAGATATTTGTGTAGGTTTATTTTTAAATATGCATATTGTAAGTTCGGTCTAGTCCTAAACGGTCGATAGCCAGTGGTTATAGTATCATCCTACGTATTAGTCCAGGATTGTGGCTTGTGCACGGTAATGTCTTGTTTTGCCCGGGGTACTCTTTTCCGTGAATGCACGAACGTCTGCGGAGCAGGTATTTTTATATTACCCCATATTTAGTTTTCAATCTCCGTTCAGAAGTTTACCGATTGCATGTTTGAAATATGAGACGTTTTCAATTAGGTCTGTTTCGATGAATGCTAATTGTTTCTGTAAAAAATATTTTTCAAATATTCATGTAGATTTGTTCCTTGCGAACTTTGAAATTAAACTCTTCTCCATAAATAGTTTATCTTCAGGAGGCTCCCAAAAGCATGTAGGTATATTGTTTTATGCTACATATGCACACTTTCGAGTGACGTAGGTGTTGATGGAGGATAATGATTAATGATGTAATGAAACGTTATTGGTAATATCAGGCCTTCCGTCTGTCAAGTGAGAGCTATATCCAACTTTTTTAGTTCTTTTTTAATGATTTCATAGTTCTGGCCTGTTTTATGCCTTCTGATAGATCGTTATATAGATTAATAATAATTCTTTATTTAGTTTAATCATTAACAGATACGACTTTCGTTTAATATTATGTTTCTCTCTCTCTCTCTCTCTCTCTCTCTCTCTCTCTCTCTCTCTCTCTCTCTCTCTCTCTCTCTCTCTCTCTCTCTCTCTCTCTCTCTCTCTCTCTTTCTCATTGGTAACGATGGTTGGTAACTGAAATTTAACTGTTGGAGGTTTAGTTTCTAGTGTGTCAGTGTATGCTGTAATACAGTAAAATATCAGTGTAACAGGCAGGGTACCCAAATATCAGTGGCAGTCGGTGACTTTTTGTAAAAGGGATACGAAACGAATGATATAATCCACTGAAGTTGGTATCTGTATGTTTACGCGAATCATAAATGTTCGAAAGTTGAGAATGTATATGTATTACAACTCGCTCCGTGCGTTATGACGAATTTATTAGCAGCAGTGTTGTTTTCGGCTAGGAACAAAAAGTCCAAAGCTTTTTGACTCAAGAACACAAGGGATGCGGAGCATCCAAAGCGTGCACCTGCGAAATGTATGTTTTACTTTGCTGCATTGTTATCTGATTATAACAATATAATAACACACTGTACTGTTCTATGAATCAAAAAAATAAAATATTATTATTATTTATTTATTATAATTAAAACGCAGGATTCGTTTAGAGAAATAGTGTTATAATAATAAGGCGGCGACTATAATATTTATTTAGTTTTGGGGGACTTTTGTGTGGGGATAACGTTGATTTGAATTTCATATGAGTTTGGACTTCTGAGCGAGGCGCCACGAGAGTGCAGACGAGATGAAAGATAACCTCGTGTAACAACGTAAAGATAACCTCATGTAACAACGTTAAAAAAACCTTTGTTAACCGATGTATTTTTCGTAGCTAAAGTGTAGGATGTGATTATATCAACCCCTATTGTCTAACTCCTTGAACTAAAATTTGTGTGCATCAGGAACAGATGGCGTATATGGTCAACATTTTAACTATTTTTGCAACTAAATCAAGCGCTTGTGATAGATAACAAATTGATATGTGTATTAAAAAATATCACTTAAAATTATTTACATGTTCCGGCGACAATTCTGAATATGATCCGGGCAAATTGCTTGTTTTGTCTTGAAAAAATTTTCTTTTTTTTTAAACATTTTAGTGTAAAATATTCAAGCAATTATTAAGAATACATATTAAAAATGAATGATAGTGACAGTAGGGTATCTATGAGTTACCATATAAAATGCTAAAAATTAATTTAACATGTGCTGATGATTTAGGAAAATCATTCAGCCACCATTTTGAAACAAGATTGCTGATCAGATTGATTATTGTGACCATAATATCCGTTATACCCTATATATTAACAAACTGTCTAAAATTTTAAACGAAGTATGGTTTCGACGTCACTTTGTCATGTTCAATAACAAGGGCATTAAAATTTTACATCTCTCTGCAATAGGTAGTAATTCTATCTAATATCAATTACATGGGTACATAGAACTGAATTATTAAAATTCAGAAGAAAAAAAAAATTTAATTCTCGATGAGAATAATTGATTTCGCTTACGTAATTCAACTAACAGTAATTTAATTAATATTTATGATATAACTCTCGTAATGGCCGTTGTACATTAAAACAATTATTTGTCATATTGTCCCTAATTAAATATTCATCGTTGTAATGTTTTTGTTCGTTCGCTCCATCTGTCCAAACAATTTTGTAATCTTTATTGTCGCAAATGTTCCACAGAAAGTATTGTTTCTACCGATGCTATTATCATTTGCAAATTTTCTTATGTTTATATTGACAGTCCGCCATTCCGCTCCGTAGATCTGCAAAACATTCCTTGTGTCGATATATTTGACTGTCGATAATAATACGCTGTCAACTCAATGGCTACTGTTTACTCGGCGACAGGATGTTTGTCTATGGTTATTACATAATATTTTGTTGTATACACATTAAACAAGCTACACTGCTACAGTCATGTCGATCTACATAATGTCGAGAATGAAATAGTAACGTTATTTATTTTACATCAAAACTCACGACCGCACACATTATGTTCAAATCAGAAATGAATTACGAATATATTCGATATTGGGTCATTTATTAACTCATTGTTGTGACAACCGAAGTTTAATATATATATATTTTTAATGCATTTTTGATCTGTCTAAAGTATGATTAATATTTACTACTTTATGCAGAAGTACTCTGCAAGCGTATTCACTTGATTTGGGAAATGCAAATGTTTGTTTGAAATCAGTGGCGTTAGCAGTTTGTTTGGCCAGCCGCGCAGAATAGTTGAACAAGTTCGACAATCGGAACAATTACTGCATTTGTTTATAAATCTTATTTTCGAATAAATTACCGGACATATCTTAAATATAAATATAAAATAATTTCGCGGTATTTTAAACGGTTAACGGTATTATTTGGTTAACCTTTAAACGTTCAGCCACATAAAACCGTTTTAAGCAAAATGCAAAAAATAAGAAATCATAGAATACAAATAATTTGAAATGAAATTTTGCTGAATTTCGGAATATTGTTAAGAAGATGTACGATTGTCATTGCTGATTTATTAATTAATTCATCAAATTGTTGATTAATGTTGGTTTTTGGAGAAATTTTTGTCCCAAAATTCAAAATATTTGAGATATTGAATAACTATTAATTTTTATAGACGTGTATGTAGGGCTATATTATTCATCTGATTTACCCCGTGCTTATTATTATTATTTACTATTTTAATTAAATGAGATATTTACTGTTGCTATTGAATAAATGTTGATATTTAAATCTATTTTTCGTTAATTCATTATTTATTTACGATTAGTTTCATATAAAAATGTACATATTTAAAAGATCTGCATTTTATATAATAAAATGATTAGATATTCTGTTAATTATTATAATTTTAATCAAATCTTTCAAAAATAAATTCAAGAAATGTCGTAATTAAATGTTCCCTGAATTTGTATCTCAGAATTTGTTTACCCAATATGTTCATAATATTTTTTCTCTGTATTGCTTATGTGATACGTCATTTCTTTTTTTAAATATTTTTTTTGTCGTTATATTTAATACACATTTCGATTTGTCAAATATACATCCTCAACAATGGTGACGTTAAACGGAAATTGAATATTGTGTTTTTGTTTTACTAGTGACTGGTCAAATTTTCCCGGAGGAATTACGAGTACGTTTGTTTCCTGACCTCTCTTTTGGAAATATCTCCATAGTCACCTGCATATTCATTATTTTTTTCAAATAGTACCACAATAAATTATGTTCGTGTTTAATATTAATGTAACTATCTGCTTATTTTTACAAATTTTCACATTTCCTTTTGTTATTTGTATAAATGTAAACACTATTTAAAATGTAATATTTTGCTTTGTTTACAATTTAATAGTTTTTTTTTAAGAGCTACATTACGATTAAGAGACTACAACGCATTTTCATTATTTGTTTTGGTTTATAGTGTGGGTTATATGGTGAATGTTTTTGTTAAATAAATGTATTCGTAGTTATATTAATTAATAAAAATAAAACCCTCATATTTCAATTTGACTTTTAGGTTAAATATTATACAATCCGACACACATTGTAAGAAATACAAGTGCAATAGTTATACTCGGAGGTTGATCATATTGCCTAAAACATATTTATGTATATTGTTATACTTATATATACTTGCTGGCAGTATCAAGTTATTAAGGGCCGGTTATGTAATCAGTAGTAACTGTATCAGCGCGGGTTGTTGATACATCAAGTGTACTACCGTCAAAGCATAGATAGGGGTAACAAATAATAATGAAATATGCTTTATTTTATGAATTATCTATAGATTTTTTCGCCTGTGCGTTCGATATCTGTCACTTTGGTGGTGAAATTTTTTCGTATTATGTGTATTAATATATATTATACAACGAGATCATCGGACGAACTCTCATCACTAAAATAGAGAGATATTAAATGATTAATTATAGTATACTGCAACTTTCAAAGTACCAATGTGTCAGATGACTTATGGAACAGCTGTGAAAAGTCCGCCATATTTAATTATCGATTCTCGTTTTAACTGTCGGATATCACAGAGTAAAATGAACTTACTACGGAATGTACTTTCGAGAAGTAAATATTTTTTTACTAACGATCAAACCCGTTTTCGAAAAAAAAAAAAATTAGAAAATTATTATACTATAAAATACTAAATTAATGTATTAATTATAAATATATACATATAAAATCAATTTTGTCGAAATATATTGTTTTTGCGTCACCGGGATTCGAACCTGGATCTCTATTTCCAATCCGGGGAAGTGCACTACCTTTGTGCTATAACGCCAGTATTTTTCTTGACAAATTTTCGAACCTATATGTTACATTTTTCAAATTAATACACCTGTCGTTCCATTATTTGAAAGCCATCTACATTATTTTTACAGAATCTCAAATACCTTTGAGTAAACCGACTGCAGACGCCAGAATTATCAATACAAAATTGATTTTATATGTATATATTTATAATTAATACATTAATTTAGTATTTAAAATATCACAGACCTATGTTCTGAATAACACAATAAGAATGTGTTTTCCTTAATAATATTATACTATAATAAAAAGTTACTACTGATCACACGCGAGTAAGTTGGTTTAGTACTGAGTAATTCAATTACGTATCCGATGATCCCAAAGTTCGATCCCTGCATCCACCAACCGTAAATTAACCTCATTGTTTTATCATTGATATACCTTATATAAAAAAGTAAGGAAATTTTCTATAATATGTGAGTGTTTTATATTCATATTTTTTCATGTATAAAAATTTTGAATGATGCACTATGAATAAGGATCTAGATCGTTTTACTGAACATTTTTGTATACGTGTAATGTTCATAAACTCATTAATTCGACAAAACTAGGTAGCAGTGGCGGTCGGTGACTTTTTGTAGAAGGGATGCTGAATAATAAGTTTATACCTACTATCAAATATACAAATCCGCAGACTAGCCCATGAACACACACAATTCACCATTTTCGCTCACAGTTTCCATGTTATTTTCTGTGTTTATTTTTTATTTAAATGATGAATTAAGTAGATAAATATTCGAAGGATATTCAGCGTTTCAATAATTCGGATTCAAATATTCAAGCCAAACTGTGAAAAATGCGACACACATACAAATTTCTCATGCTTCGGAATTAAAGTTGTTTTTTGTGTGTTAAATGCGTTTAACGAATACTTATGCAGTATTCGAAGACCTTGATAGGCGGAACTGAATGCGCATGCGCGAAAGTCTAATATTTTTAAACTTTGTGGATACGGAACGAATGATAGAATCCACGCGATTGGTGCGTTTACGCGATTCATAGATGTTCGAAAGTTGAGAATGTATGTGTATTTCGACTCGCTCCATGCGCGCGCCGTGTCGTAGTGTGTGTTATGACTGGTGTCTAAAGGAAAGGAAGAATTTATTTGCAGCAGTGCTGTTTTCGGCTAGAAACATAAAGTCCAAAGCTTTTTGACTCTAGATAATACACACAATCTTAATTAATTAACTGATTATTTGGAAACATAATTATATATGTTTGTATTTCCGTACGAACTTTAGACACAAAAAATTTAACGTAAAAAATACGTATTTTTATTACAAACAGGTGTACAATAAACGTTATTGAATCACGAATTTGAAAGTGATTAGAAGTCACGCAGTGGACGCATCTCTCCCCTATATCGGGGTCCGTGCCCCGCGCAAGCCTCGCCGCTCGCAGTATCGCCCTGACCGGCGCGACAGTCGGTTGTGTTCGCGACGCTTCGCTCCGCAATTTCGCGCTTTTCCACGACGCATGCGAAATTAAAGTCGATGCGAATTTTACAGAGTTATAAATTTTCTGGAGTTAACATTGTACACATCAATTTCTGCCCAAGTTAATTGTGACTTTATTATGTTAGTTTATTTAAAATAAAATACTAATATTAAACATTTTGTGTTGTGACTTTTCCCCAATATGAGTGACTGATTATGTGTGCATATTAATTAATGCCAATAGAATTGGTTTCCCAGCGGGTTCAGAGGTTATTTGTGTATGTTACGATCGAGTTAAGTGACTAACGGTAATTATTCTGTACAAAATCAAATGTAGTAAAAGCATACATATATTTTCGTTGTCAGTGTGTCCGCAGTATTATCAAAAGAGGAATCTGAATATTTGCACAAACTTGACAGTTAATGGAAAAGATTGGTTCGTAGACTCGCGGTATTATTGTTCCGTCAGTGCTGACTCTTGGACGCTGAACCTGGATCTGGCGAGGATCTCCGATGCCCGGGGTGTCGTCCGGGCTCAGGAGTCGGGGTCCCTCCGCGTGTGATGCTGACGAGGAAGCGCGCTAAATGGAAGGGCAGACGGTGATCTACAGACATGGGGATTATCACCAAGACCCTCGGGGTTCTGTTCAGCCTGTGAGTTGACCGGACTTTATAATAATCATTTATCTTCAGTTGATACATTTTATTATATTAGGAATATTGTTTAATGCACCATCAATTAGAATATCTTCACGCTACTTTACGATACTTTAGAAATAAACTGGGTTATATTTTTTAATGATAATTAATATTTTGGTCAGTACGTAATAGATTTAATTCAGTAATCTAAATATTAACGTAATTATTATAATTAGTTTGGATTATAATTACATATTATAAGCATACGTGCTGTACAATTACTGCAATGAACATGTATTTACGCTAATTAATCATATCTAACGGTCTGGTATACTATTCTTACAATTAAATGGCAACCTAGTCTGTATTAAGATAGGTGGTCGTGGAACTTATCTAGTTTTTTCGTTGCATAAATTATATATATTAGTGAATATGTATATTTTATTTTAATACAAATTAAATTAATCAATTAGATAGCTAAACAGAAAAAAATCTATCTATCGAAAAAATATTTATTCGCTACCGGGATTCGAACCTAGTTGATTCATTTAATTTGAATTAAAATACCATAGAATTATATTCTGAAAATGCATCTTCACAACAAAATGTGTTCTCTTTAACAAATATATTTTATTTATTTAAATACAAACGAGTAGTTATTTTTAGTGTTACAAGCGTATGAATAGAAATTATATTAAAGAATGTGAAAAATTGCCTAGTTTAGTCATATTTATTTATTCTTTCTTAGATTTAAATTTGACTACAAAAATAGTTTAAATTTTTCCTTTATCATGTAACTTTACTTGTTATCTTTGTTAATATTAAATGTAAAATGATAAATAAATTAGTGTAAAGTAATATAAATCAATTTTAATTAGGCCAAATCGTTTTAATTTGATTTAAAGAATGCCAATGCTGTTTTTAAGTATGCGTCTAATTTTATTAATGATTTGGTTTTAATAGAGGTTGTAAAATGAATTGCTGGATCGTCATCATAATCATCTGTCATAATCATCTCAATCTGTTTGTCGCTCAAAAGGCGATGGATCAAATATTGTAATCATTTTTAACAATATCACTTTCAACGACACGTATGTCTCGTATCCTTTTTGTAAAAAATCAGGAATATGAAGGATCCCGCTGTCGGAACACCGCCGTGACACGTGTATAGTTCAGAGTCGTCTGCCCGCGTGCCCGGCCGCGTCATTCATTCACCGCCCGGGACGACAAGTGATTTATTTTTATGTCTCTTTAATAATGTGGCCAGATGTCCTCCCATTGTGCGCGGAGGACTGTCCCGGGGCTTAAGTCATCCTCTCCGTCTTTTTGTCCTTTTCTCTTCACGTTCAGTTTAACCGATTTTTTCCTCCAAAACGAATCCTAACTCCACGGGTTAATTTATGAATTGATTACTCACGTAAAGTAATATTTTTTATTTTAATAAACATCCTATTATATAAAAATAACATATTTGTAATGTTTCTTCGTGTTATTTTATTTTTTTTACTCGGACAATAGATGCTTACACAATAATTGATATTGTCATTTGCATAATAATATTAATATATTATGTGCACACCATCTAGACTCGGTAAAATCGATTTGATTTTCAATTGCACGCAATGCTCGAATGAAAACCCCCTGAATAATGATTGATTGTCTTCTTTGTAAATAATATGATAATTTAAACTAACGTTCCGTTATTGTGGAACTACGTTATAGTGGAACAAATGCATTAATTTGATAAATTGTTTAAATTCATTAATTTCTTACTGTCTTATGTTTTACAATGAATATTCTCGCTATTTCACTATACCAATATTAATTTGAAATATTCGACTGCTCACGAAATAATATCTTATTCTAGAATATTTAATTACATATTTACAATGGACGGTATTACATAGCAGCAAATAAAATCAGATCATTGTAAAGTTATTTAAATTTAATTTTTTTTAATTAAAATTTTATCTATCCAATACTAACAGAAATATGACTAATTACATCGGGTTTATTTCAAACGTCATTGACGCTCAGCTGTGATTGTTGTTTTAGGGTGTAGTATTTGTTCATCCCTTGCTATAGCGCGGGATTGATATAGCACGGTTCCATCAGACGATCTTTTTCTTCTTCTTCTTCTTTTAAATAGGCAATTCGAGAGTGATCTGTGTGATTAATCAAGTTAAAACTTTATTTTATTTAGAAAAAAGTACTATAATATTATAGAATAGGAAATGACGTTACAAGTCAATATCATTATCGTTCAAAAATTGCTATTATATAGATTAAATGTGGCGAGTTAAAGGAAAGAAGATGACACAAGTTAACCAGGAGTTGAAAATTACCATTGACGAGATTACTGTAAAAAAATGTTGTGATTCGCAATGGACAGGCAAAAAGATATGGTCAAGGTGGCCATCAGACGATCTGCTTCAGTAAAAGTATATAGCTACTATGTTGTGTATTTTAGCTCAATTATTCATTAAATTTATTGTAATTAGATTATTTTAGTACGTGGATTACATGGATTGAATATCCATCGCTTAATGACTGTTTATTAATAAAAAATATAAAATTTTAGTTCATTTTATGTATATTATTTAACTTTGTTAATTAAAACCACTTAATGGGTATTTAAAACGTCAACCGGTTTCGTAGAACATCATTTCCTTCTTCAGGATATCAGATTAACTAACCAAAAAATATATACGAGTACGTCACATTATTCTGTTTTAAAAAAAATCTATCTAAAAAAATAAAAAATAATAGTAAATCTAGTGCTCAACATAAATTCCTATGATAATGAAAGATGTGGAAATTGACTTGATACGAAATTATTATAATTTTTTTAGAATAGGACTTGTGGTTAAATTTCGTTGATTATTTATAATATTTTTATTAATTTTGCATTATTTACTGATTTTAAATTATTCAATTTTTACCAACATTATTTATATGTAAAACAGACAATCCCGAATTTTTATCAAAAGTATGAACATTTTCTAACGAATGGTTGGAAAATACAGAAAAACCATTACTATTTGAACATCTTAAATGCTCTTCGACTCTTATGTTAAAATGTCGACCTGTTTTACCAATATAGAAAGCAGTACAATCTTTACAGCTAAGTTTTATAACACGGGAATTCTTAAATTTTTCATTTTTGTCTTTAGAATTTATCAGTAATTTTCCTTTATTATTATTTGTATAAAATGCCTGTCTAATATTTAGTGGTGGGTGTTTAGATATTTAATTCGAAAATTTATTTATGAATAAAATCCTACGCCAATGATCATTATTACTGTTATGTTTTATCTCTGAATTATATAAATTTATAATTTTAAATAATGTTATTATGTCTACCTACCGCTTACTTCAAAAAATAGACGTCCAAAGGAGAATCGTTATGCCCAAGTTTGCTACGTCAAACATTTCAAGATGGAGCAATTTTTGGCAGTCCAATAAGAGTTTGATCAGTTAAAACTCTGACATTCTCCAATACTCTATACCCTTCGATATGCGGTGTTGGCTCCATTCTGCAGGAACTCCATACTAATGAAAGTTTTCCCATGACATGCAGGAAAATGAATCTTTTATACGGAGAGTGAGATGTCGATCTCCAAGAAGATGTACAGACTAAGTACGAGAAATGACAGGAGGAGAGAAGCCATTCTGTTCAGGTCGTTACAATGCCCAGGATTGTATAGTCCAGCAGATCAAAGAACCATGAACACATCGACTGAGATAAAAACAACTTTATTTTGGTACCCGTGAATTAGAAACTTAACAATTAAAAAAAAACTAATATTATAATATTCAAGTATTCATTGATTTATTTATTTTTCCTGTAATAAATTATACATCTGTCAAAGCGCAGCCTTACGGACGCCAATGTAAGTAATGTAAAATTTTAAAGACACCGACACAAAAAAATAATGTTTTGTTGAATAGAATTGAATGATTTTTCGTACGCAGTTTTGTTTTGTCTAATTTGATTGATGCTAATCAAATACCAGTATTTATATATTATCTGACAGTGGTAGTTTACAAAACAGTATTATTACATATATATAATTGGTCATTTGTCAAGTGGTCTCTGCAATAAAATGAATTCCTGCATTATCTTCGGCGTCTTCAATTGCCACTAATTATTGTGGGAATGTCATCGGTCCCGGGTTCGGTCCTTTCTGCATTCCTCTAATCTAATCGCTGGTGAGGAACGCCCAAAGGGCACACGTGTCGGACCGTGGACTTGCCTTCAAAGGCAGTACCTACCTATACACTTACACAATGGAATTCGTGGTCCTGCTAATTTTCCTGACTTTTGTCATTCGACCCTCGTATATCTAGATAGAGTGATTTAATTTTTTTTTTATTTTACCTCAGATAATTAGTACATTTTTTAAAAATTTATTCATTTATGTATCTGACTATTTTGTGTCATATTTTATGCACGACGATTCATTATTAAATTCGATAAACCAACGAGCTACATTTTTATTATTTAGTTTAAGTGAGCAACATTTGAAAACTGTGTAAATAATTTTTCTCTTATCTTAATCTAATCTAATTTAATAATCTTAATCTAATTTATTTTGAACCAATTTTTATATTATACACGTTTGGAGAATGGCGGTTTTATCCCGAGTGTCGTAACACTAAGTGTGCATTGTGTGCTATATGAATGAACTCCAAATCAATGAGGAATACATTACACTTCATTATTTTCAAGCCATAGTGTATTAAATCGTTGTTTAATTAAGCGAGAATAGTATATCTCCTGAGTAAAGTCTATTTTTCACTTGAAATGAAGATATTGATCCCTTTTTACCTGCTGCATTAGATAAAAATATTAATAAATCATAATAAAACTATTACTGTTATAATCTTGTGATGGGTCTCGTACAAAAATGCGAATTCTTCTTTTTAAAGTGCTTTTTAATATCGCGCTGGTCACAGCGTCTAAAATAAAGATTAACAGATCACATAAAAAATTATAACGATTGTATTCGGAAAATAGGATATCTTTATTTTTCCTGCCGCACATGGAATAATTTATGGTACAACGGGAAGAGCGTCTATTAAACAATTTATTAGACGCTCTTCCCGTTAATTTTATTTTACGAAGGTTTTCCACCGGAAAACACGACACGGTACACCCCAACCGGATGATGAAGGAATAAAGTATCTCGCTTGTATTTAAAATCAATCTTCTTGTCGGCGCAGCTCGGCCACATTAAGATTGTAATGCTGCGATGTGAAGGAAACGGAAACTACTGTATTATTCTTCCAGATCTAGTAGTAAATGAATTGAAATGAAAGTATAATATAACTTTATATATTTTATTAGTAAATTATTCAGTATTACACGTTTTTTTATAAAGTACGCTCCACATTTATATTTAAGATAAGACTTCAATAAAGAGTAACATATTGTTATTTGCTTCTTTATCATTACAATGTATTTTATTATTATTATGTATTGCATCAAAGTATATTGCGTTTTAAAATGATCGATCTCAAACTCGATAACACTTTGAGTTCGAGGTTCAATTCTTGATATAATGCCAAACCAGTGGCATAATGGTAACTGTGTCTAGATTGCGAAAGAATACAAGATCGAGTCTGTCCATCTGCAGTGTACACATATAAATAATATGTATGTCAAAGCTTCCCAAACAATTAACGTCCGAACGAACGATGTTTTATTTTAAGTGAAAATATTCTAGTGTCGGACAAGGTTACTGACTTTTATGTATAAAAAAACATCTTGACAATTTAAAGCAACTTGTTTTCCAACAACTTCAATTGACATGGCGGTTACTTTGTGGTGTGACATGATTATTTTAATTTTTAAAACAAAACTTTGTGCTGCACAACACGCGTTGGATTATATTCACTACTAGTTTCGAGGGGTGCAGTCCCTCTCATCATCAGGTGATAACTAAACTAAATACAGTATTGTAGTCTATTCGGGCAATGAGGCGGAGTTTGAGAAGAGGGGGAAGGTTTCAATCGTTAACAGAAATATCGACAGTAAAGGCGAAGTGTTGGGGAATGTCGTGCTGTTAATTAATGTTTTCTTTGAATTTAAATTATTTTGTGTTTCAACGGTTTCCAAATTGTTCATTATTAATCTTTTACAATGTTTAGTTTAGTTATCACCTGGCGACAAGAGGGACTGCACCTCTCGAAACTAGTAGTGAAAATGACCCAACGTGTGTGTAGCGCAAAAATTTGCTTCGAAAATTAAAAAAATTAGTAAATTACTATTCAATGGAACTGTACAAGGCGGCACAACATGGCTTCTCTGTATCTTCAAGAGCTCTGCATCCTACAAACCTTGGATGATAGACATCAAACTCTCAGATCAGATCGGATACTATTTCAGGCACAAGAAGGATTGTAGAACCAATCAACCATGGAACCAGTTCAGTGAACGCTCATGGAACTCTATGCTCTCCGCAATAAGGAATTCTGTAAAAATGCACATTCTCATAAAATCATTGTCAGAAGTTCACATAACAAAGTTTTACTTTTAAATACCAGTGTAGAACTAAACGATTTATATATTTTTTATTACATAAACGGTATTTTGTAATTATACAGTGTTATTATTATTATTATAACTGAAAATATAAAATCAAAACCGTTTAAACTTTTTTAAATCGAACAACTGGAACCGAAGTTATGAGCGATGTAACGTTTTATACTCACGCCCGGTACTATATCTTAAATGTTTCCACTCAAAGCCCTACTTCTGTGAGGTTTCCCTGGTGCCGTTTTGGTTTCGCCGAGATGAAAAATAACAGTTTAGAAATCTCGCATCTGTTTAACTTCGTTGCTCGCTGTCCGTTTGATGATGAAAATAAACATTTTATTATTATTTATTGGATTAATCAATGATTGCTACCATTGCGGAATCGCTCCATCCGGATTAATAACTATTTGAGTCATTATCTTGTTTAAAGCGTGCACGCTGTGTCCGCTGGTGCTAATTAATAATGCCGGAGGTATCTTTAAATTTGTATAATATTCCAGTACTTATATTGGCCAAGTTCCTCGAATGTGTCGCCGTGGAAAATATCAAAAATGATAATTAAAACCTTTTACGGTGTTGGTTTTACGTCATTACGTTATATCATTAAGAAAAAATATTTCTTTATTCATATTAAAGGACCGTTGAAAAGGCAGATACAACGAAACTTACATTTCCGTATTGAATCAGGTTTTTCTTTGTCGCGTGTTCACTGTAAACAAATTAAGCATTTTTATGTATTATTTTTAATTTAATTTATCTTGAAAAAAAATGCCTTCCAATTCAATAAAACATACCATTAAATTTAATAAATTGTATTAATCAAAGTGAAAACCGTTTGATTCTCCGTATTTTTGCCTATGAATTACAAGCTTATTTACGCCTGCAGCATAAAATTGAGGCGGATTGGAATTCAAGAATTCTTTAAATGCTTTTTTGTTACTTCTCTGTATTCAAATTTATTTATTTAGGTGCTTGAAAAGATGCAAGTTGTCGAGAAGCAAGATGGGTCTTCTTCGCTATATTTTCTTCCAATAAAACTTCCAATTCGTCGTTTTTAACAGTAGCTAGACGTTCTCAACCTTCTTCTTAAACTTTTCGAACCATCACCGCATTGTTTGTTCAGAAGTGGCTCCTTCACTTATGCGTGATGTTCGAGATGCGCGATTGTTTAAATTCATGTAAAAAAAATGCGCGTGATTTTTTTTTTTTAATCCTATTTCTGTAATATTAAAATATATCAAATTCCAAACTGTCAAATGAAAATAAATTGATGAATATCTCCTTGAAAAAAACTTTCAAAATTATATAACATTCAAATCGACCATTATTTTCGGAGCAACCTAACATAGTTAACGTAAATAAATTTGCTCGTACGGTGGATTTAGTAATTAAACACGGCCATTCACCATATCGACGCGAATATTTTTGAATGAATTTAAATAAAAAATATTATTAAAACTCATAACTGCTCAGTCACCCAATTTTGTTGGTTCATATTTAAAAAAATAAAAGAAAACATTGGAAGTGGCGCATTCTACGTGGGTTTTTTTAAAGGCTTTATGGTTTGATTTTTTAATCGATTCACTAAAACGTGGGAATACACTATCGGAGACAGTAATGCGTCTTGTAAATAATTAAAGAATTTATATATAAAAAATCCCAAATCAATTTAAAGGACAAACAACGATCCACAATTGGTGATTTTGCCGCTACTCTTATTGTTCGAATTTAATCATTCTTAACAATAATAATGCGTTTATTTCAGTCTGATTGGTTTTTTTTTATAAAGACTCGATTCGCCATAAAGATAATACATATTATATAATAAACACATTAAAGGTACAAAATAATATTTATTTTATGAAAAAAAAAACATAATAATTTAAAAATTAAATTCCATCAAAATAAAATGCACATATCTCTGAAACGATAGATATATTGCACATGCGGCTTAATGATTTTTTATGAATTTCGAAATAGTATTCGCCCCTAAAATATTTTAGGCTATAAATATATCTATATAGAATTACTCTACGTCTGTCTATCTAACAACCGATCTAAACAAAATTTTGCATAGTTACTCTTAAGGATCCTGCGCAAAATAAAGGCACCCTCTCCCTAGCCACCCCAATTTCAGCCCTCCGAAACAAATGTGTATCATACTGAATTCCATCCGTCTTAAATTTTGCGTAGTTATTCTTTAGGAGCCTACGCTAAACGTAGCCACCCACCCAATCCAAGATATAACTTTGTATTGTATTGAACGTTATCCAAATTTTGTTCAGTTGCAGTGTACGATCCTGAGGATAACCGTCAACCCACCTCACTCCGCTGGACATATCCTGCCTCTGCATGTCATTAATCAGCCAATTGTTATATATGTTATAATACGTATGTGTATATTGATTCGATTCTTGACTTAACTTTACCGACATCGCCTGTAAATTATCTCAATAATTTTATATCGACTCGAGATTTGAAAGAAAATTGTCCAAGCGCCTCCCCTCCCCGCCGCCCGCTCGGGTATCAGTGAGTCGAGTAGGCCAGTGTGAGTGCACGACCCAGATTGCGAGCGGAGTTTTCGCCATAATTATTTCACTTAAGATAAACAATGGGCGAAATAAGTGGACGCACATCACTCTTATTAGCTTTTAATCTCATTTTCATATCAACGTTTGAATCTAATATTACTTTCTCACATTTGAGCCAGACGGTCTCGATTTCTTTTATGTGCTCGCGACTTTAAACGGTCCCCGATTTCGGGAGTACCGGCACCGGCCCGCACTCGTACCTGCGAGGTTATCGAAAGCCGGGGAGTGGAAGCAGGTGTTGTGACCCTCTCCCGTTTATCGGATCCGAATCAGTCGTCATCGTCCCCTGGCGGGGCAGGCCTGCAATAATATCGGGTTATTTGTAAATTTTGTCCAGAATCTTAACACATTTTTTTTTGCCGGCAACGTTGTGAATCATAATCTCCAGACTGTTCTGTAATTAATTTGATCGGTATGTTTGAGATTGAACCGAGAATTTGACTGCGATCAATAATTTCAACTGAATGCAATATTTCAATACGATTTTTTTTGGCACAGATAGACAAAGATTAAACTAATAAATTAATTTAAAAATCAAATCCGGTCACCGATTCCCTATCTTTTTCACATGCTGTCGTTGCACTGGTTCGGTTCACTCAATTTAATCAGGATTTTTTAACAATCTTAATTAATAACAGGCCACTGAGAATTCCGAAATAAGAGTTCAGATATAATTGAATAAATTTTTTTTTTTAAATCTTGAATTAGTCAGTATTCCGTATTCTTCATTTTCATCTATCTTAATATACAGATGTATCAGACTTAGTTCACAATATTTTATAGGTATTAAATTACAAGTCGAAAATATTCAATCAATATGTGCCTAATCACAACCATGTCAGAGATATAATAATAATAATAATACTGCGTTTATTCCAACGTGATCGGTTTTGTTTTTTATGAAGACTCGATTCGCCATAAAGAAAATACATTTAAGTTACGAAATATTATTTATGTTATGGGAAGAAAAGCAAAAAAATATAAATAATTTAAAAAAAAAGTTCACACATACATATATGTAAATATAAACAAAAATTTTAAACATTTCGTTCAAGGCCATTATTGTATCTGTAGCTATTCTGTTGTCGTTGCTATTCTTTGGTCGGGGAACCAGCTTTCCGTGAGAGCGCCGCTTGCACCAGAGAGTTGGTGCTGAGCTCCAGCCGCAGCATTACGCCAGTAACTCGATGTCTCAAAAGCGGAACGAATCCGTATATACGACCTTCGGCAAACATTGTAGATGGGCTGCAATAACGCTCCAATCCGAACAGTATTCTGTATGAGTTGTACTGAATTCGGTTGTACGTCACTTGCTTGTATTTCGACCAGAGCTCGCAGGTATACATGCTGGTGAAGAACGATTTAAACAGGATCCTCTTCACCTCCTCACTGCATCGGTAGAAACGCCGCGACACTGTATTTGCACGAACGTTCAACTGTCTCCTCTGTCGTTCTTGTCATCATCGTCTTGTCCATCGTCACTGAATACATGGCTAAGGTATTTGACCTTATTTTAAATGCTCAATTTCGACCCGTCCAGCCACACGGGAGGGATATTATCTGACCCTTTTCCATATTTGAACGCCATTATGACAGATTTGCTGGCATTGTATAAAATATTATGATCACTGGTATATGTTTCACATTTATCCCTTTTATATATGGCGCTAGTATAACCATATTATTGGCATAACTAATGTGTAATACAAGCATTACAAAAAAATATCCTAATTATGCGATTATTTCGTTTAATCGAAATATTTTATTGGTTCTAAAATATTATATATTGAATACAACAAATTAAAGGTTATCGAATTTCGAGCGGTCGGTCTATTTTTGTTAGATGATTTAGGACCTGAAGCAAGGACGCTTCGCAAATTTCGCAAATATTTATTGTAAAGTACGTAGACTTAAAGCTTAACATGATTTTGTAAAAATTTCAATTGATAATATTTTCCGTAACAGTGCAGAATTTGCACATTATCCTTAAACATTTTCGACTTGTAATTTACTCATGTATCCACGCATAAAATATTGTTGACTTGGTTTGTTACACTCTGTGTATGATATATAATAAATATTGTCTGTCGTACTATTCTTACAAATAAATGATAACACAGTCTGCCTTAAAACAAGTGTTCACCTAGTTTGTCCAGACATTAATTTTATATGTATATACATTATTCTTTTATATAGACTCGATGTCCTACATATTAAATTTGACTACAATAATATTAAAAATGTAACCTTAACGATGTATTTATTACATTTGTTACGACTCAACCGTGACGAGACTAGCGGTTCATAATGGAGTCCTGGTACTGACACTGATGTATGGAAGTGAGGCCTGGAGCTGGCAGAAGATGAAAGAAAATAGACTGAACGCAGTAGAAATGCGATCACATAGGCGTATATGTGGCAAATCCATTTATGACAGAGCAAAAAATGAAGAAATAAGTAAAGAATCTAAAGCTAATATTAGTATAGTGAGTAAGATTAAGAAATAATCACTTAAGTGGTTTGGTCATATGGAATGGATAAATGAGGAGAGAATGGTAAGAAATATATATGACGCAAGTGTTGATGGCACCAAAAATAGAAAAACTTGGCACGACCAGGTAAACCAGATACTGGAAAATGATTCTGTTAGAAGCCACAATAACCGACGAGTTTGTATAAAAAGATGTATGAATGTGGATGAAGCGAAAATTGTCAAGACAGAAGAGTCTGGCGCTCTATAATCTCTTCCCACCCCTGCAGGGAAATGGCGTGATGGTAAGTAAGTAAGTAAGTGAATTAAGACTACCTTTACATCGGCTACATCGGCTCCGATTCCCTGAAAGAGTTGAAGTTAAATTGTTCTGGTTGATGTACAAGGCGACATACAACATTGCGCCTCTGTATCTTCAAGAACTTTGTATCCCAGACAATTTGAATGGTAGACGTCAACCTCTCAGGTCAGCCTCTACTTCAGCTGCAGGAAGGGTTGCCAGAAGTCTAAATTTAGTGAACGGACATTTGCGGTAGCAGGAACTTTTTGCCCTCCGTCATAAGAAACAGTGCATCAGAGACTGTATTTAAAAAGAAACTAAAAACGCACCTTTTCAAAAAGTCATTTCCATAAGTGAAAATAACAATTTTTAATATTAAAAACAAAGATAATTGTAGAACTATAAACAGTTTATGGAAAATGAAAATGAATAGAAAATGGCGTTATACAAATTATCCATTTAAGTTATTATTATGTTTTTTTTTAATCTAACAAATTTAAAAATTCTTAAAGTGTTCTCTTTCAATGTCAGTGAATTATAGTACGTTCAATTATATTATGAGTAGAATTGTAATAATGCTTCTTTTTTATTTTTACAATCCTCATCAAACCTTTGTCTGCATTATTATTGTCAATATATTATAAATATTGATAAACGAAAAAGCTTTAAAACAAAACAATTTTTTTTTTAACTACCATTCAATTTTATCTAATTTTATGAGCGCTAATTGCATCTGCTGCCCACTTCATCAAGCTAGTACCTACTCGTGAAAGTTAAGTTGGAACGGAGCTGCCTGAAATTAATATCTGGGTACTCCATTTTTTTCATTCCGCACACGAAGTAGCACAGAGTACATGTCAGAACACATGTTCGCATTCCTTTTGTGATGGCATATTTATGTCATTTTTCCGGCATAAGGTTCTGAGTCAAATTAAACACGTAGGTACAACAAACAATTGTTTATTATCTGAATTCAGAAGTAAAATATTTAATTGCGGGTAGCGATCTATCGTGCAGCTGGATTGATATTCGAAAACTGGCGTTTGAATTCTCGCCAAGGATAAGACAACTGCACACGCGGCGACGCCACACGAGACAGGTGCATACATGAATACCAAGGCGCGGTCGCTTCGTACATGCTTTGGATGGTGCGCATCCTTTATGTTCTAAAATCATAAAGGTTTATACTTTGTGATTCTAACGAAAACAGTTCTGCGGCAAATAAATTCGCTCAATTCAATATCACTGACTACGACACGGCACGCGCATGGAACGAATCAAAATACAAACACATTCTCAACTCTTTGAACATCTCATGAATCAATGGATTATATCATTAGTTCAGCATCTACAAAGTTTGAAAGCATTCAACTTTCGCGCACGCGCATTCAGTTCCCCCTGTCAAGGTCTTCGAATACTGTATACGCATTCGTTAACACCATCTAAGATACAAAGAACGACTTTAATGCGTATGGATATAATACATAGAACAGCATACATATTACGAAGCGAGCGGATTGTTTTGAAGAACTTATTATCCAGCATCCCTTCTACAAAAAGTCACCGACCTCCACTGATGAATACCTGAATACAAAGCAATAGAATATTTGATAAATTATTACAAGGTTACCTCACGAAAGCTTACAAAAGTTGTATCAAGTTAGGTTCGATTGTTTAATACTAAGTCATGGCAGCGGAGTAACACGCAGACTGTGCGCAGTTTACTTATCTGTTTCAACAGTTGTAGATTGGTTTTATTAGTTATTCATAAATTTCTTTATATTATACTATTTTGCGTTGTTTTCGTTTTCACTGTTTGCGGTTTCCCCGAGCGTTGAAATCTTTTTGACGGCAGGAAAGCTCGAGCCCGGAACTAACGTATTTTTCACGGAAAGCTCTATGGTTTCTCAAAACCATCATGGTCTTAATTTATTCTCAAGTGTGACGTAATAATTGACATATAAAAGTGGAACCATTCGACGAATTTTTCTCTAGAAATCCGGATTTTGGAAGAGGAGCGTAAACATCTCAATTTTATTTTATGTTGTTTGTATTTTTAAATTTACCTACGTTTACTTCCATTAATTAAAAAAAATTGTACATTTTTAAAATATTTCAAAATGTTATTTTATCACTGCGATTAATTAATGGAGAGTACTGCACACGCTATTACCGTACTATCAAATAAGCTAAGTATATTTTTATGCAATATTAGTTATTTGATCTATTAAAATAAGTTGATTTCAATCTTCATCACAAAGATTGCTTTTTTCTTACGTTAATTGAAAAATGTATTCCAAATTACCAAGTCCATAAAATGTAGATTTGATTGACAAACTAACTACCTGAAATAAATAGATTGTGTCAGAAATGATCCTGATTGGTTTTACGGTTATTCTGTCTCTCAAAATAGTGTAATATATTTCCCGTGTAACATTCACACCTGTTTACGAAGATCGTATTTCATGTTGGCAACCCTCCTCGTTTTTTATATCCTTATAAATTGATTTTTTCTCAATACGCACCCCGGTACATTGTGAGATCATGCAGCATCTGGGCAGCGGGGGATAACGAGCTACGATAAGTAGGGGGATTCGTGGCTATAATGTTACGATATCCGGTAAGAAATACTATTGCTCTATGAAGGTTTACGTTGGCCGCGCGAACCTTTCTTTTGTATCGTGTAATCATTCTAGAAAATGATTTAATGATATTGTATAAATTTATTATTAATATTATAAAGATGTCGAGAGAATTTTTTTTTCTGTTTCATTTTAAATCTTTGGTGATTAAGTTTATACTGTCGAAGTTTTTATTATGTTTGATGATTTAATTCAATATTGTTTTTAAAGTTTGTTCAATGTTTTAAAGTTATAATTTACAGTGCAAGGCAATACGTTAAAACATTATGTTGCAATTACATATAGATATTCTTCTTCTTTCGTATTTATGGGGTCGGCAGACTTTAATTACATATGTTAAATAATATGCTTTAGGACGTCTGTACTGTGTAACTATAATTAAGGTTGAAAAATAACGTTAACTGACACATACATTTTTTGATTTTTGTGCTCAAGTCCTAAATGTAAGAACTGTGTTCTTGTCGGTGTAACGCTCGCCATGTGTCTCTGTTATAGACACCATCCAAATATTGTCTGTGGGTGTCTACATTCACATTACTTATTATTTGATAATATTGTCTATGTCTTCCACCCTATTCGCCTCCATTATATTTCTGATTTATGCGGTGTCTAGGAATACGTCCTATTCATTGGTCCCTTCGATTTTTTATGCTGTTTATTGTGAACCTGTTTTCTCGCACTCTTCTCAATACCATCATTCACTCCAGTTTATTCTATCTATTTCCAGAAATTTTTCGAAGTGAAATATTTTAGATAGCGTCAAATGAAACGAATTCTTCTTACGAAAGTGACGTCACACCTCTCACCGATACCGCTACTGATTATATTTGTTTTATACTAAGTATTCGACTTTAAATCATTGCTACTTCATTATAGGTCACTATTGAATCAGAACAGTCAAATTATATCGTGAAATTGATAAGAATCTCAAATAACGAACCTATGTTGTCGACAACATGACTGCCGAATGTCTGTATAATAAAGATCTAATTTTCAACAGACTATCCCGACTCAGTACTTTCTGGAAGCCGGCCACCGATTTGTGTACAAACTGATTGATGATCCCAAGAAAGCTCAAAAGATGGACGCATTATTTTTAAGAAGATATAGCTATAAACATCCGGTCAATATTAATATAATGGCGGTATCTATCGCCGCAATCATCTCTCGAGATGAAGTACTCACGACGCTAACATTAACACGGACACGTCCTGTCTGCGGCACGGTATTACGAGTCAGCATAC
The DNA here is from genome assembly GCA_022840565.1 of Eubasilissa regina. NCBI lineage: Eukaryota > Metazoa > Arthropoda > Insecta > Trichoptera > Phryganeidae > Eubasilissa > Eubasilissa regina. The sequence continues at coordinate 30,499,432 of JAINEB010000003.1, read as the reverse complement.
AGCACAATGCGCACAGAATCAACGACCTTGCAATGGCTTCCGAAACGTCGGCAAAATATGGCAAGTTCACGGCGCGAGCCACAAGTTGAAAGACAGTTGCGCTGCATCAAACAGTGTTACGCGTTATTATTAGATGCACCCCACACTTTGATAATCGTTCCGTGCCGGCTCATCAGCGGACAGACCCTAGGAGCTATCGGGCTCATACAGCTTCATGTTTAATGTTTCTTGCCCCTCCTAATAGTTGCCCTGGGCTCATGAGACTAATTTAGTACCTTCATGGAGCTGGAGTGATGTTCACTAAGTTCTTCTTGATTTGAACGGAGGCTCATCACCGCGAATCATTACCGTTGAAGTAATGGGGTAAAAAAGCACCAACGTCCATAAAATGCGTTGTTTTATTTGTCTTATTTATGAACTCGGTACCATATGCATTAGCTCACTATATAATTAAGTTATTACTTGACATGCACACGCACCGTTTATACGTATACAAAATTGTACAATATTGTTTTTTCTTGTGAGCACTCGCCTATCTCTTCCAGGTCCGTTTTATTAGATACCATATTTTTACGACTATGAGTCGCACCCTAAATTTGAAAACAAAAGTTTTTAATGAAATATATTATTACTGAACATTGTCAATGTCTGAATTGGCACTTTCTTTATAAATTGCATCATCTTCAATCCCATCCAGCATGATGTTCGACAGCAGTTCGCGTAATACGTATGCCCAAATGTCACGTTCGTTACTAGTGTCACGGCCGTCCATAGTCGTTTATCATAGATAGGACAGAAGATGAAAAAGCAAATATGTTTCACAAGTACCTAAACAATGTGCGAATATTTTATAACTTGCAAATTTGACTTGCACTGTATAAGCCGCAGGTTTATTTTTTTCAAAAAAAAAATTGGCAAATAAGTGCGACTTGTACTCGTAAAAACACGGTAGTTGATTGCTTCAGGTCTAGTAGACTTCTGAGATTCCAGGGAATGATGATGCATGGAGTGATGAGGTATTACCACCTCTTGTCTCCGATATCTCGAGTGTCATAACCTGTGGTGAAGTTTTGGGTTTGTACATCTTATTTGAATGTAAAATAGTGATTATTATAATATGTATACATAGGCACCGTTTTGTTACACAATCGTATAATACGTTTACAAAATAAAAATTACAAAAGTAATATTCATTTAGAGTAGCTTGTTGGTCTAGCGGTTAAGACGCTGGCCTAGGGATCTAGTGGTCGGGGGTTCGCGCCTCGTTCTATGAGACCAGCAAGTTAGTCCTATTTTCATAGTACAAGCGTTTAACTTAGTATGAAAATAGTGAGAACATTCCGTGTATTTAAAAAAATACTAAATTGCATTGGGCCCTTTTTTTAGTTACGCCACTGGATCTTTTCTTTTATTTCCGAGAGTAATATGGATCTTAGCGTGATCAAACCGATGATGTATCGCCAAGCATAATGGCTCACTGAGAAATGAACTCACTCCATCAACTATAATAGTCGCTTATTCATCTCGATATCATAATATTATAAATATTAACTCGTCTCAATGCATAGCGTGCAATCTGAGACAATTATTTTTATGTTAAGTTATACAAAAAATGTAAATTAAAAATTGATATCTGATCTTTAAGAAACGTGTCAAGTTCTCGACCTGTGAATGAATCCGCTAGGCGCCGCGAAATACAAACATTGGAACATTCTTCAAACCGATATAAATTATGAGAGGAATTGTGCTACTAATCGTGTGTTGTCAAGTTATAATGAAAAGTTTTCACTTGGCGACATATTTTTTATATGCCACGATGCATATTTTAGCAACCTGGTCAGCCATTTTATATTTGTTTAAGGAGAATTTTAAGAAAGTATTTTTAATGTAAATGAAATAAACTAAATAGAAAAATCTATTTATCGAAAAAATATTTTATCCCCGGATAGGAAAAAATCCATTACGATAGCAACTAAAATATTTTTTCGATAAATATAATTTTTCTTTTTTTGCATATCGTTCTAGTTGATTATTTTAATTTGTATTGACTGTTTAATGCACTCCTCATACACGCACACATATATAAAAAAACACACAAACTGTATTTATTTTTTCTCTTTTTTTAAATTGAATTGGCATATTAAATGAGTAATTTAGAAAATTCTTGTATCTGGCTTTATGATAAATAATTGGATATTAGACAACAGTTCTAATTACACCGAATAAAATAAAAAATAAGCGTGGACTTTTACATTACGCCTCCCTCGACTAATTAATATAACAAAAGCCCAGAAATGACGCTGTACTATGGTAAAATATTAAGGAGTATTTTGTGGAATATTCAACATTTTTCTGTCACACTTAGTTTTATGCTTTTCTTTGTGATATTAAGCCCTTTATTATATTTTCAAAATTTCTAGTGATAAGTAAAATTCCGCTGCATCTTCGTATTCTTCTGTCACACTTATTTTTACGCTTTTCAATGTGAGATTATTGCCACATCCAATAACTTGCTTTTTTTTTTGCCTATACAGAGGTTTTATCGACTAACATATAAAATACTTATTTCGCGATTATGACACGTTCTATCACTCGATAACGAATTTTTCGAAGTGACTAAGTAAGGAGTCGATCGTAAAAGTATAATTAACCCAAAATTTTAACAGCGCCATCAGATGTACATAAACTCAATGTCGCGACCTAAATAAATCAAATTATTTTCTATTGTCTAGGTGAGGTTAATTGTCTCCCCACCCGAGGTATATAGGTACGATATAATACGAGGTTTTCTTTCACAGCTCGGCACATTAAACGTCGTCATTGTTTGGGTTATTATCCCTTGAAAATTTGTTGTGTTTCATTCGTAGGTTTTATTTACGCCTCTGTCACCCGAGCGATTCCAAGATTACAGTATAAATGATTTTACCCCATTGCTTCGTAGTAAGAGGAATTAAGAAAACACGACATCTTATAAAACTGGTGTTTAAAACCCGTCCTAGGACGGGCTCCAGGGACTCGGTAGACGATTTCTGTAAAACAATTATTTAAATTATTCCTTACCCACAATAATACATCAGCATTAAATGTTCAAATTTTCAGACTTCTGACAATAGAAATGGACTTGTTTCCAATCTCCCTATGCGTAATGCACAGAAATTCATTTTGAGAATTTTTATACAAATTTATCTTACAGAACTATCACAATTCACAAAAATCCACAATTTTGGAATACTCTAAAAAACATATAATGATAATGAATACTGTTAAAATTCTTTTAAATGTAATCTCGTTTGCCCAGTAGGTAAATCGGAGTCGTTTGAATTTTCTATTCGAATTCCCTGACATCCCGGCATCCGCAACCGACATTCCTTTCACATATCTCTATGGTTATCTGTTTTTTTAAGATGGCGGTATTCGAATTTTGAATTTCGTAACCGTTTTTATGTCCGTTCCCAGTTTCCCGCCACATTTCGACACTCGTCCTCGCGATTTATCCCCGCGGGAAAATAATTCTATTCATAAATCTCGAATACCGCGTCGAAAAGAATCAAGCTTCGATTATAGAATAACCGTAATCATGGTGGCATTTTTACTATGTGCCCTGCCTCTTTAAACTACAAACTTTTTGTATATAATATTTTTATCCTTAACTAGAAATTCAAAGAAAATCGGAAAGACGTCGGGACATTTCACCAAAATGTAGTTCTATCCGCACTTGTAGGAATTTCATTGAGTGTGTTCGGATCCAAGTTTTTTGTGCGCAGGTGAAATTTATCGTTCATTTTATTATTGTTTTTTTTTTTTGGTAACTTTTCGTCTAGTTTTGAGTGTAGCCGGGTCGGTAATGGCCCCCGCCTCGCCCGCGGCACTCGTGCCCACTTCTTGTAACGTTTCTGTTTTCTCATACGTCACTATTAAGAACGTATTATAATATTCCTGTCTGTTAGCGCGATTAAATATAAATTAATTTATACCCAACACCAACTGAAACAGTTCACCAAACAACGCACCAACTCAATATAAATAATAAAGCTGGAAACACTGAAATAAGATTGCTAATGGCGAGAGAAAAGATAAAAGGACATCGAAATGAAAAACCTCAATACAATATAAGAACATCATATAAATCCAAAGTAATATAAAAAGCGTGACTTATTTGCAGCAGAATACATAATAAATAAAAATAAATTTGAAACTTATTTTATCTTTTATAAAATTTCGTCGCGTAATTTAAATTAATACATTTTTATAACTCTCCGGGTTTCTTAAATTTTAAATAAATAAATAATAATAATTTATCCAGTTTTATAGTCATACGATTGTTAAAATTTGTTTTGTAATCGTATTAAATTAAATAAATCATTTTACGGATAAACATGATCTGTTAACGTGGAATGAAAAATTATAGGGAATCAATATTATACATTTTCAAAATGTCTAAATAAATCAAGATTATATATCTGTGTCCATTATTATGAAAGTGGTCTAAGTCATGTTTCTTTCGCTTCGAGATATTTAAAGGTTTACGTTTGAATTGATTAAAAAATATTTATATATTACTACATTTCAAAATTTATTTAGTCTACTAGATTTATAATTTATTTCGACTTTAATATGGACTTAATATTTTTAAATCCACAGCAAAAATGAAATTATAACATTGTAAAAGTAACAGTGGAACTTCACTAATATAATTAAGTTAGGGATGCTCGGATTTTTCCGGACACTGATTATTCCGGACAAAAATATTAGATATATTTAAAATTATATTTTAAAGTAAACATGTGAATTGTTAAATTTTTAACCCACAAATTCAATGTAGCAATCGAATTGCATTATCCACTGAATCATATTTTCATTTTCACGATCTACTAACATTTTTAAATCCCGTAAGAGCCCAACGTATAGCGTATATTATGGCGATTAATTCTTTTAATTGATATTTTATACGACTTATCGTAAAATACTTCGCAAAATACCAATAGATCCAATATAGTGCATTGAAAAAAAAAATTCAAATTCGTGTTCGGAAATATCGCCAAACTGGGTTATGGATCAGAGCATCACCGCAAAATGGAAATGCTCTATGAAGAAGCAAGGATTTTTTAGTTACTAATGCACATAAATGTCTAAAGTCAAACATTATTTTCATGATAGTGTGCCTTATAAAAGACAAGAGACCAATTTTGCTTTTTACGATAAAACCGCGAAATTACGTATTATTTTATCTTATTTCAACACTCAACATATACAAAGAGTCCTTTTTACCATTTTCCATTGAAAAACATTTTTTTCGTTACGTCCTTGGTTTCGATACTGTCACCACCGTTGTGGAAGAAGTGGGCTGTCAGTTCCGCTGCCAGAAAAGCGATACCCACTGGATAGTCGCGCGACGGCCACTCCTCATCTTTTATCCGATTCCTGCACTAGAACAAATCGCCTCTGAGGTACATGTGTTTGTTACGGTCCCCGACCGACGTGTACCGGCAGCCTCCCCCTCCCCCTCCCGCCGCCGACACTCCTGACCCGCCCCGCTGCACGCGACCGCCGCGCGCCACTCGGACGGAAGTGGACAGAACCTTCTAGCGGGTGTCCACATGTCTACCTCCGACATACGGCCTCGCTGTATTGTCTATTTTTATTAAATAAAATTCAGAAGTTTTTTACTCTCATCACGCTCACAAATAGTGTTCATCTGAAACCCGTACGATTGCTCCGACCCTGGACGGTCCTTCTACTTCAAGCGCAAAGTCTACGAATAAACTCTCTCCTCAAACTCTGCCACCGGTCCCAGCCTCGTTGCAGTATATGTACATGCAAAGCCATCATTTCTCGTCAGGTCGTAATCCTGGCCTGGAGGAACCCGCAGTCGCCACCACAGATAAGCCGCGAAGCTAAGCGACGAAGAGGTATTAATAAATATGTATAACATAAATTAGGAACAATACAGGGGATATCTTTATCGTTAAATAAGTGTTTTATTTTACTTTATAAATAATAATTAATATATCCCACGGACAGTAGAGAAATTACGAGGTATGTCGATTTATTTTTATTCGCACGTATTTTGCCAGCGGACTTGAAACTGGTGACGAGAAAAAATGCTACTCTTGACTCGCTGGTGTGATTAGTATTCGAAAATATCAGTGATTGAAAACCGTGACAGTGATCACAGTTTCTGATATCACAATACACGAAATATATTTTTTTTAAAACATAATTTTGAGCGTAGTTATTTATATTAATAAAACTTCATTTGCATAAAAAACATATTCTAGCATAAATAATTAAAATAGTAGAAAATTATTGCAAACACATACCTACAAAATGTAAAAAAAATACCAACAAAATAGCATAAACATTACCAACAAAAACATATTCCAACAAGTGGCGCAAATCAAATTACAGAAAATCCAGTAGATGGCGCTGATTCAAGTGATAATCGATTTAAACGGCGGCATCGCAAAATCAATAGAATTTAAAAAAAAAAAATTGAATCACGAATCACGATATACCCAGATATTAAATCACTGATAGTGAGTGTGGCTCAAAGATAACAGTGATTGACTCACGGTTCGTGATTTTGAGCTCATTACTACTTGAAACTTTACGGACATCCTGTGCCGCGCTGCACCGAGCGCCGGCGTTGTGCTTAGGCATTCTTACGCTGTTCGGTGCTAATAATTCGCACTCGCCAGGTGCTGCACTGTCAGGAGCCGCGGAAACACAACGCGAGGTACAGTCGTCGTGGAGTTACATCATTTCTCGGGTGACTCTCTGGATTATCATTGCCATTCTGTGCGACTCGAACTTGGAGAACGCCGCAACTTCCTTCACCGGCGCTGATGTCATCCGGTAGCCTGATGTCAAACAGCACTGGTGACAAACACAGTTTAAAGTAGAATGAAATAATATATTATGTCATGTTTGTGTATACAAGTGATTCATATTATCTTGTTTACCGTTTTCCTGGCTTTTCTTTCCATCTCGGTCTCATGTTGCCATCGCTACTCGCTCCTACTGGTGGTCCAGCCTTTCTGATACACCATCTAGTAAAAATAAGACCTTATCCCTGCATAGCACATATTTTTTCCTACATACTGCTTCCTCGTTAACATCTACATACACACCAAATACTCTCAACAATCAATGAATTAATTTGCGAACCTAAAATGTTTTGAAATTTTCTATCGCCTTTTTGAATGTTCTAATATAATATTCAATGTTAAAACCATAATCGTATCAAACACGCAGTTCACACCGTATGATCTAGCAACATAATTGTCAGGTGTGTCGCAGGCTGCTGCAGCGCACGCGACACCGTCTAGCCAAGGATCTGAATTGCTGTCTGCAGACTGTTTGCCGCACCGCACCGCACGCACGTACCGCGTGACCACACTTTTTTACGCCAATTCTCGCTTACACGTATTTATGGTGTTTTTATACCTCTGATGGATGAGCGTCCTGTCCCTTGGATGAGCTCCTGATCACACAGGTACACAGGTAGCGTTCACCGCTCGCCGGTGTATCCCGGTAATGATATGCGGCGGGGACCCATTGTTCGTTGATTTAAATAACGATTATTTATTAAGCATAGAAATATCATCGTCGCCATATACTTCCGCTGTGACCGGTGGGTGTATTCGTCTCTCGTATTATATCGGGCTTAGTACTTTATTTTCGGTCACTTCGTAGCGTATTACTTTCACCATTTTTCAATGTTCAATGAAGAAAAGAAACGATTTTTTTTTTCTTTGATCGATAATGCACCTGCAGGCGATAATATTACCAACCTTAAGCTGTTATCTCCCAACAGGGATTCTCTAGCCGTGCTGCATCCTTTTCCACCCGTCTCATTCTTGTCTCAGGGGCCGAGTTCCCTCGTAGATCTGTGGCTTTGGAGTCATTACATTTGACATCACACATGTCTCCCCACCTTGGTCTTCTCCTTTTCAATATTACTGAGATATTTATTATTGGAATGTCTGGACACCATCGATAGTTATATTTAACTGATACGAGTGTCCTCCGAAAAAAATGTTTTCGAATTCTTGGCCTTTAATTGACGCGAAACTCCAAATTTTATATCCGTATAGTACTATTGGCTTAACGGTCACATTATAAATCGGTTTTCCTTGGCAGTAGCCTTCTGACACTGAACTGTCAAGATCTGTACTTTTTTTACCGTTCGAAAGCAGCGCCATGCGTAACGCTAGGACCGCGATTAGGCGGTGTTTTCAACAGCTCCGAAAATGCAGTGATATCTCGGTTCTTCACTAAAAGAGGTGCGAGTCAACTGGAGGTGAAAACGACGTCCAACGCAGGATCCATCTGCCATTATTTTCCTTCCTGAATCCAATTGTGTCAACTAATCATTATTGTAATCGATACAGTCCACGGGATCTTATCCCACCGTTTATTGGCAGAAGAGGATTTTTAAAGCGAGAAAGGTTTGTACATTCCTTGATATGTGCATAAACCTAGTATGGATATAATACAAAATATAAATCGATTGGGACTGCGAACATCTATCAAATGCAGAAAATTTTGCGGGAAAAAATGTACGCGTATAAAAGTAACTGTAGACGAGAGCCTGAACGGGATATGTGGTATATTATCGTCCACTTGCTTGAAGGACAGTTTCGTATTTGTTTTTATCTGTCAAGCATTGTTATTACGTAAATAATTTATGAATACAAGATTTATTCATCGATCGATGCGATGGTCGATAGCTGTTACCTTCGTGTCGACCGACAGCCGAACAATCGACCGGAGCAGCCGGTGGTTAGATAAACCAGATTTATTTTCTACTACCTCTAAGTGGTACCGGCTTGTTAAATAAAAGTACTGCTTGAAAGTGAAGCTGGTCGAACACGGTACGCGGTACTCGGTGCACGGTGTATGACCTGACACTGCCTCACAAATATTCATAAACTACTGTTATCGAGGTAGCTTTAGTTCAACATCGTGTTATTATTTATCTTGCAGTGGTACTTTTTATGTTCGATGAGATATTTTGTATGATACGCTTGTTGGTTCTGTGGTTAAGACACTCGGACACCAGCAAGTTAATCCTATTTTCATAGCACAAGCGTTTAACTTGGTTTAAATATAGTAAGAGTATTGATGTGACACGTATCTAGTGTACGAGTCCCTATTTAAAAAAAAAAAACAAGTTTTTAATGAGAACACATTCTTATTGTGAAGTTGTAATTATTCAGAACGTAGGCCTGTGATGTTTTAAATACTAATTAAATGTATATCTTTGTAATTAATTTTTTTAAACAATCAATATACGTGTTTGATTGCTTACATCTTGCACACCTGGTAAAATACATTTTTTTGGCATTTCATTCTAATCATGAAACGCGCTAGCGCATCGGTGCTTATACGTGGTGAGACTTTGATTTCGCATCTCGAAGATTCGATGGTAAAGATTGTTAAGAGCATTTAATAAATCTGCATTTTGAATTGAATGATATTGAATAAATTGATATACAAAAAATTTATCCGCGAAAACGCGTTGCCATTTCGCCACGTAAACCATCTACGTTTCCGACAAATTTGGAACTCTTATTCTGTAGTCTTTAAAGATGATACATCTACAGGGTGGCCCAAAAAAGTGAGAACATTTCGTAAAATGTGATAAAATAACATCAAAATTATTTTAACTAAATCAACAATAGCTTAAAATAGTTTACTAATTTACTTATTTACCTATATTACGTTTTATTTCGATAATTTCCGGTCGCCATCTTTGATTATTAATTTTCCCATTGTTTATATTTGGTTTTTTCAAATTGTTGTCCAGAATGACAAAAATCACTGCAGAAGACCGACCGTATTCTGATCAAAAATTTGCGAATTGAAAAACATCGTGGTGCTAGGAAAATGATCATAGAGTTTCAAAAAAAAGTCTGGAGTATAGCTAGACATTACAGCATAACTGGACATTATAGCAGAACAGCCCAGATGTAAACCCAGTAGATTATGCAATATGGGGTATTTTGATGATTTCTGATTAGCTAAATATTGTGCAAAAAGAATCATATTCAAAATTATAATTAATCATATTATGTTTTGAAATAACTCGTGCGTTACGAGATGTTCTCACCTTTTTTTGGCCCATCCTGTATATTAACCTAATAAGTTGATAAGTGAAAAGTTGATTTGTGATCGTGCTAAAAGAGATACCTGCCCCGTGCATAAAAATGAAAATTTAGGTAAGCAATTATTTTTCAACTGAAATGGAAACATGTCATGTGAACCGAGACTAGCGCACGGTGCACCCACACCGACGCTGCACCAAATGGCAACCCACCATGCTAAAACGTTAGCTCACTTTCTCAACATCCCGAACTGCCGGCTGCCGGCTGCCGACTGTCACCGTCCACCATGCTGTGTTCGCAACCGAAAAGATTAGCATTCTGCGTGAATAATATGGTTCGGAACCCATTCCGTATGAATTATCGCACTCCGTCGGATGGATTTCAGCCTTTATTGTTGTTGCGTATGTATTCGTATTAGCCTAGTTTTTGTGCTCGGCTTGTCAGCGATTGTTAATTTATGCTTCTGGTCCGTTTTTAATTTCACCCGCTTCTTCAATGCCGCGGCCGCGCGTCGGCTCGCTCGCACCTTTCATTCTTGATTTATATAGCCCACTTCTCCTTTCGTCGATTTCGCGATAGTCTCCCGGTCGCGGATTTGCCCGCGGGCATAATGGCACCTGGGAAATCGGGCTTGAATATAGAACACCGATGCCTGATTCCGCCGCTGATTTAATTATCATATCATTAAGAAACATCGTTCATATTGAAAAAGGTGAATACCTCATTTTAATCTCGCGGCTATCCCTCGCCGTCCGCGGGGGCAACGCTCCCGAGAAGCGCCGAAATCGCGAACATCTAACTATCACGCTTGCAGTAATAGAGAAAAGTTCATATTTCATTCACTTACTTACCATCACGCCGTTTCCCCGCGAGGGTAGGCAGAAAGGATTGAACGCCACACTCTTCTGTCCTGACACACAATTTTCGCCTCATCCACATTCATCCGTCTTCTCATCCAAGCTCGACGATTATTGAGGTTTCTAACAGGACCATTCTCCAGTGTCTGGTTTACCTGGTGGTGCCAAGTCTGCCGCGGACGTCCTCTAATTCTGGTGCCATCAGCTTTACATTCTTTTCTTATTTCTTCATTCTTTACTCTGTCATAAATAGATCTGCCACATACACGTCTAAGTGATCTCATTTCCACTGCATTCAGTCTACTTTCGTTCCTCTTATGCCAGCTTCAGGCATCACTTCCATACATCAGTGTCGGTATCAGCACTCCATTGTGAACTGTTAGTCTTGCCTCAGTTGACAAGTTCCCATTAGCTATAATTTCATTGAAAGCGTCGTTCACTTTATTCCCTGCAGTCACCCTCCCTTCGATATCTTTCTCTGTCTTTCTTATTAAATCGGTCCTGGGAAATGAAAAATTAGTCTAAGATTTTGTCTACAACAACCATTATTACAATTTTCAAATTATTATGAATTTGGGTTTTCGAACCTTTGTAATTGTTTCTTAATTTCGATTAAAGTTGTAAGTTTTTTCGAAATTAAAACCTTTTTCGCCGCCTTGTCTTATAGTTGTACAAAGAAAGAAGTGGCGTAACTTCAAAAATTGGACCGCAATGCAGAATGGGAAAAAATGCCCCCCTAAATAAGTATTGTATATAAGATATACAAGTATTCGTATTGCGTGATTTATCCATTAACCTTTTAACTGCCAACTCTATTTGAAATACACATAGTGTAAGACTAGGCTTTAACGATCTTGACTTATCTATCAAATGCTGGGACCTGTCGTTCACAGATGGTAAAATGATTTAAAAATATGACTTTAATCCCTGCATGTTTGCAAGGTCCAAAAGTGCGTATTAACATGCTTATAATTAGGCGTGACATAGAAAATTTGGCGTATTAACGTGCTCATGGCATTTAAAAGTTTAAATAGTAAAAACAAAAGTCATGGAAAAAACGCAAGTGTTCTTAGGCATTTATATCCACTTGCAATTTAAAAAATACTGCTATATTTACTTTACGGTGATGGTGTACACCCTAACCCCTAGATACTACTGTATACATCGATAATTTTTTCACATATTTTCGTAAAACACATGAGAAACGATTTTTAAATATATATTTTTTGTTGTCCATTACTATTAACGCTGGGAAAGGAATCGATACTCAAGAAATGATCAATTCCAAATTAATTAAAAGGCGTGAACTTTTTGGTTCTCTATCTAACGTGGGCCCCAACGCATTACATTAGCAGAGTTACGCCATTGGGTGAGAGCGAAGATGTTCTTTCATGATTTTATAATAATATCGAGATCTTCATTCTCACGATCGTCTTGATTGTCATTTGACCTCGTAACCAATTCATCCAACTCTCCTTCTGTCAGTCTTTTTGCACGCATCTCAATAATAAAATGAATATCTCTTGCGTCTATGTTTAGATAATTTATTTGAATAAATCAGCGACCGCGAATACGCGAAACCGCATATGGCGAGGGATTACTGTACACCGTTCAAGCCTATTTTTACATGCTTTGTTGGACGTATTCGTCTATAATGGGAACAATGCGGGTTTGAAACTTTGAAAAATAAGAACAATCTTGAAATGAGCTGGATTTTATTTGTTAGATACGGGTTACATTATCAGTTTAATTACGTCGGTCTAGTAATGTACTTACTGTGAATTTAAATAAATCATGTTCTGTGTCAAGCGCTGGTTATTTTTATTACAATGTCTGTCAGATTACCATTATTAATTAGTAAATGTAGATACCAAGATTTTCAGGATAACGGCTCGGTGTGCATTCAAAATGTGAGTTTTATGCTCATTAAGGCGATTGGTTGGAAATTCAAACGAAATTCAGCTGCGACGGCACTTTTTCTCGCATTTTATATCACATTTTTCTATGGAGAATCATTAAATTATAATTTAATCAATAAGTCCCACATATTATTAATACATATATATTTTTAAAACTACACAAACGTAATTATTTATTTAAAAAATAAATTATCAAACCAACATTGTTTTAGAACTGAAGAAAATTTGTCCACTTTTTATGCTTCATTTAACTGTATGAATATGTGGGATTTTTGGGTGTATTTTTTTTCTTACATTAGTAAAGTAAACTATTTTCTTTATTATATATAAAAATTATATAAATCGGTTAGGCGGTTTTCTTACAATTTATATTCTAAAAGAGCATGCATCTTTTTTGCATGTCATTTTCAACACTTTTTACGATGTTAACAACTCTTAAACACCAATAAATTAAAAGAACTAATACTACTCTTTAATAATTAACGTAATAAAAATGTAAAAATTATTCCGATCCCTCGCTTTCAGCTATTTAAACTAAACTTAATAAATGTTTATTTCATGTTTTCAAATGTTTCTTAACTTTGTCAATCTTTTTCAACTCTACATAAGTTTAATCTAGCCAAACAGGAAATGAAAAATGTAATTAAATTTATAAGGATGTAATAAAAATTTGTAATATACGCACCGCCCGTTGAACGGAATTGTTCTGCCAGGCGTCTCAGCCGACCGGCAGCGCTACGGATAGAATGGCACTAAATTTAAAAAAAAAACGCCAAAAAACTACCGAAATCTTCCGAAATCCATCCGCCGCTTTAGTAGACGATCGCCTTAAGTACTCGGGGTACTCGGCTTTGAATTTTTGTTATATATTTTCAGCGATGTTTACATATAATTTGGGTATTTGTGGTTTTCTAGAAATCTATCTTTCATCGTAAAGAGGTACTCTTGATCTAAAACTAGCCTTCTTATGTTCGGGCTAACAAAAATGCCCTCCTCGGGTGATAAGTGAGAGTTTCTTGCAGAAATATCAGAGGTAATAGCTTCTCAATTTTTTTCTATTTTTACAAGACTGACGTAAAATATTATTGCTTCTCTTTCTGTACACGATTTGATGTTTTAAATGCGATTTTTAATTTCATCATGCCAAAATACTAAAAAATTATAAAAGCATTTTCATCGTAGTCCTGTGTTATTTGAAAGTGTTCTTCCTTTTTCATCAGTTCCTTCTTACATTCTACCGCATCTGGCGATATAAATCGAGTACTGATTCTAGTTTCTCCGAATTTACATATGTATATTCTTATGTTCGTTCAAAGCCATCATTTGCGTATGATTCTGATAATATTTTAAGTATCGGAACTGTCAAATGAAACATCGCTGAATGTGAACCGCCTCTTTCTTACTCAAAATAGACGTTTATTTAAAATGACTGCAAAAAAAATAGTGCATTGTTTTTCATTTATTAATTGGGATATAATAATTTTTGTTAGATTTTAATTTTTTTTTTTTAAATAGAGATGCGTACACGGAGAACGTATCACGTCAATATTTTCACTTTTCAACACGCTTAACTTGCTGGTTTCCGGAACAACTTTCGAACCCCAGACCGCTTGATCACTGGGCGAGCATCTTACCACTAAACCAATAAGCACGTGTATTTCATCATCATCATCAACCGTTTTTACGCCAAACTTTTCCAAAGCTGCCCGCTACGTCGTCGGTCCAGCGGGCCTTTGGCGTGGCCACATCTCGCTTGTGGTTCGAGATCTCCACTCTTGTCACCTTTTTAGCCCACCTGTTGCCTTCTTATTTCACTAGACACTATCTTTGCCATCCGGTGTCCTACATCTTCAAATTCAGTTTAGCTAAATCCACAACATGAATCTTTTCATGGTTTTGAGCTTGAGCTTCCATATTTCCATATTTCACCCCCGGTATTTCAGGATAGGGTACGCATTGCTGAAAACCTTTTTTTAAAGATGTCCTGGTAGGTTTGATTAGGGGACAATTCTATTCTGGGTTGAGTGCTGTACGGAATATGATGACTTGGCCGAGGTGGATGTATCACGATGACGTATTCAATTAGCTTTGTGCCAACTGTAATCGGTGGAAGGTATTTATTAAACATTTGATCATCATCTAATAATAACAATGGTAGAACAAGAATAACACAATTATTCCGTGTATTCTCGTTTTTACCATAATGACATTAACGACCGTAAAATTTGTCATTTGAGGGTGATAGTTGCAATCTCAGCAACCTCCATATTTTTTAATTAGAGGAAGACTTGAAAAACTGATAGGAGTTGAAAGAACAATATATTTATTCATACAATAACGATACAAAATAAACAAATAAATAAATGCAAAACCTTATTCTAAATACAAGCTAGTTCCCATACTGGCGGCCATTTAAATTTCAGAGTAGTGAAGACTACTGCTATTGGTCGAATCCTCATTTTAAATGGAGGCCGGCAAAGGCGATTGACTTTGTGACTACAAATAAATTTGAATGACCAATCTACATCAAAAAGAGCTCAGTTTGATTGCTAATTAATTAACATAATGCATAAAGACTATATATGAAGATACTGCATTAAAAGTTAGAAAAAATATATATTAGAGGTTGCTGACATTGCAACTAGTACCCTCAGTTGATTCTGTCGAGTGTGATCTTATTGGCCAATCGTGGAATGTTGAAATGAATTTCTCAAGTTATTTCATTTCGTAAGCGAACGGTGTAATACGATTAAACATATATTTTACCCTTTTGTTTCGTATTTACACATTTCATCAAATGCTTATTGTTACTTTTTCAATTGTTACAGCCTGTTCGAACAGGAGATCATGAGCTACGTCCCGGCCGTGGGCGGCGGTGGAGGGGGCGGCGTCGCGGGGGCCGCCTCCCCCGGGGGCGCGTCCCCCGCGGCCTCCCCGGGCCCGGCCCGCCACGGGGCGCGCGCCCCCGCTCCGTACCGTCGGGACTTCGAGGCCAAGCTCAGGAACTTCTACCGCAAACTGGACAGCAAGGGTTACGGCCAGGGGCCGGCCAAATTGAAGTGAGTGTGGCTGTACCTAGTTATTACATTTACCCGAGTTTTTAAACAAAATTATTTCCCTGATCAGATTTATTATTTAGAAATATTATTAATCTAGGTTCTATTTATTACTGTTATAGATTATTAGTGAATAAGTAATGCCGTAACTAGGCAGGTGCAAGTACACAGAACGAAGGGAGTCCAATATTCCTTTACAATGTGTAACATACCTGGTCCACAATATTTTATAAGTGGGCACCTGACTAAATTACAAAATTTAACTTTTTTTTAAATTATTATTTAGGTAGGACCTTTGATGTAATATTAGTAAACTAGATAATTAAGAAAATACTAGCATTATAAGAAAAACCGCGACCATTCAATTTATTTTGCCTTAATATAGAAAGTTCTTGCATATACGAAATATATTTTCTTATGATCTTGAAAACAAATCTGCATTAAACCAAATGAGCAAAATGTTAAAAATTAATATAGTTTCATTCCATTCAATTTGCAGTACATTTGATCAATTTTCGACATTTTCAAAACACTTTGTGTTAGTGAATACAAATTATTTTAAATAATATATTATATTTACTTACGTGCTTTGAGACTTCAGCTACTATTTAAAATCAAGTTTCATATCAAAAACATAATAATTTCTTACTAAATAATATCTATATAGATCCTATTAATATGCGTTTTTTATCGGCAATTTGTAATAAAAAGAAAACAAAATGAAACGTGACGTTTTTTGAAAGCGCGCCCTTAAGCTTTAAGTCTACATAGATATTCTTCGAAATAAATATTTGCGAAATTGACCCATTATTATTGTATATTTTTGCTTCAGGTCTTAAGTAAAAAGCAGTCTGGTCGCTCGAAGTTCGATGACCTTTTATTTTTTTATGTTCAATGTATAATTTGAAATCAATAACATATTTCAATTAATCGAAATAATCACATTAATACGTCTTTTTAAAAATGCTTAATCTTTGACATTGTTGAGATTGGGCACGTGTAGCTTAGGTATTTTTTATATGTATCTTCTTCTAAAATGTTGTGCATCAGGTGTGTTACACCTGCGTATTACATAGGTAAATAATTATTTTCAATTATAAAAAATACATATTAATGATCCTATTTATTTCTATGTACGTAAAAAATATTTATAAACATCATAACGTACAAACATCAAACATGTTAAGAGCAGTTATTAATTATTAAGCTGCCACTATTGCTAGATAATTAATTTTAAATTTTCATCTATTCTGTTTCTAAACACCTCTATTTTCGTCAATTTGATAGTGGCGGCTCTCTTTTTGAACCTCTCACAAAGCACACGACTTTAATATATGTTACATCGCAAAACAATCACAGCATGGCATGTTTCAGATATTTTTACAACAATATTAAACATTAATTCCCGGCAGCCTTCAGCCTTCATTTTATTGACAATATGTATACAATCATTTTAGATGCTGTACATTTACGTAGGTGTGCTTATAGACACGTTTCGATGTTTATTATTTAATGTTAAAATATAATCCGATGAAATAACTTTACACAGCTGTTTTCGGCTGGCGATGGACGGACGTCGTTTCTATATAAATAATAAAAATTGCGCGTCAATCTGTCATCCAACGTTCATTCATGAACTTCGCTGACGATCGTCATGATAGAAAATCATCAATGAAGTTGTAGAATAAAACAAAACGCAGACTTGTACAGTTTACCTGTCTGCCTGCGTATACAATTAGATGATTTTTAAAAGATTTTTCAAATTCCAATTACTCGAAGACGTATTAAATATTAACAGCGGAAAGCAAGCTGCTGGTGGCTCTGTGCTAAAACCTATTTTTCAATGTTGAAAATACCACTTATCAAAGTAATACATGTGATCTATCACAGTACAACCTAACATAACCAATTAATGCAAACAAATACTCATTAAACATATTCTTAATATAATTGAAATAATAATGTAATTTACCGTTTCGGCGATGTGCCATTTGACGTCAGATTATATTCCTTGTGTCGCCGATCCGACGGTGATCAAGTATTTAAAATTATGCTTTTAATTAATGCAGTTTTGAGTATTGGCTATTTTTTAAAGGGGCGCTAGAAGGGGTGAACCCATCTTTTCCCGTAACCGCTGTAGAAGTTTGCAACTTCTTTTATCGGTTCCAAATGCGTAATCTACAATTAATAAGCGTACAAGAAAAAAAAAACTAATTTAAGAAATTTTTATTTTAGTTTGATAAGCGAAACAGACAGAGATTTTAATTTAGACCTTCCTGCACCCTTTTTAGTGGTATCTTTATTAATTCTTAGATACAGGTATATAACAACTTTACAAATAAACAGATAATCAAGTGTTATGTACGGAAAGAAAGACACCAGTGGGTACAAGAGTATTGGCTATTTACAACATCGTTCAGGTTACTTACGTTTTTGATTGTGATTGCGATTTGATTTAAGATCATTTTTTATAACAATAATGTTCCCAACTCAGTTTGTAATTTCTGCGTCACGACTATTCTGGTATCTTGGAATGAGGATGTTAATGAACGATGTTCTTCTGTCAGGTTGAATATAAGGCGAGACCACCTGCTGGAGGACGCCTTCCGGCGCATCATGTCCTGCGGGAAGAAAGAGCTGCAGAAAGGGAAGCTGGGCGTGACTTGGGACAGCGAGGAGGGGCTGGACTACGGAGGACCCTCCAGGGAGTTCTTCTTCCTGCTGTCCAGGGAACTGTTCAACCCCTACTACGGCCTATTCGAGTATTCGGCCAACGACACTTATACCGTGCAAATTTCACCCATGTCTGCGTTTGTCGACAATTATCATGACTGGTAAGGACCCAATTATATTTGCCACAGTAGTTTTCTAACATTAGTATATGTTTATTCAGAGGATATCCTAATTTAGTTCTCACTTTAGTCTTGTGTTTTATTTTCACCTTTACCTACTTAACCAATCCCCTAATGAATTGTGATACTATACTTTTGTATTTTATCATTTATACATCTTTAACATCAAATTTTAATACTAATATTTATTATTTAGAGAACGCATTCTTATTGTGAAGTTGTAATTATTCTGAACATAGGTCTGTGATATTTTAAATACTAATTAAATGTATTACTTATAAAGATGTACATGTAAAATAAATTTTATCGAAAAATATTGTTATTGCGCCACCGGGATTCGAACCTGGATCTCATTAAAAATGGACCGACATTATTTTGAGCCCCAAGATATTTTCAATTTTGACGAGTTACAACGGTCCACAAACCTGACAGAATAGTGCAATTTTACTTAATTAGTTACGACACAAAGTCCTAAATTATTGTGCTTTAAGAGCTGTGATAGCTTGTTGGTGTAGTGGTCAAGACATTGGCCTAGTGGTCGGGGATTTGCGCCTCATTCCAGGACACCAGCAAGTTAGTTCTATTTTCATAGCGCAAGCGTTTAGCTTAGTTTGAAAATAGTAAGAATGTTGATGTGACATTAATATTCGATATATACAATATACAATCGTTACTCATTCATATTTTATACCTCTCTTGTGTACTCTAATCGTAGTTATGAGAAACCAAAGTATTGCCTGTTTTTAGCCAAACTTTATAGAATAATAATTTGTTTTGATCTAGCTATTGATTTATATTTTTTAGAAGCAGTTGAAGTAAAAACATTGCAACCGCACCCAGTCTACCCTACATAAAGGTCCACGCATAGCTCGAGCTTGACTTGAGAGTAAATTATTGCTCGGTTATACTGAAGCAGTATCTTTTTACATATTGTGGTACATTAATGTACTCCAACATATTATTTCTTATAATAGTTTCGAGCCGAGTTTTGAGAACTTTGTGTTTACCAAAATTTTGTGTCAATAAAGCAGTGACTTGGTCCCGATAAGAATAGGTTAGTTTTAGTTACAAATATTTAAAAAATATATTTGTATCCTAAGTAGGTGCACTTACAAAATATTTTTTAAAAAATGTTTGGAGGAGAGCTGAAACGGTGTTACACGATGCAAAATGAATTGTTTAACACGTGGCCTTTTTTTCGAAAAATATTTTTTGAATTACGTTATTATTACGACTATTAAAATGTATTTAAGGGGATTATTTTTAATAGCCGGTTTAGTGATTATTTAATATTAAATGAATATAAACACATTTTGATGGATTACGTTGTATATAATGGTTATAATATCGCGCTTCCTTTTTTAATAAATAATAAAATTACATAAACGGACGCCTCTTTGAACCTTGAATATTTTTTTTTGTTACAACACAATGTGGTTCTTTGTTAAATTAGTAATTAATTTTCTTAAACGGACTGCTTTTAATTTTCTCGAGCCATTGTTTTACTTTACTGAGGCGAGTTTCCTCTCGCCCGTTTTATCGATCGTAGCCGGCCTTTCATCGACCTATTGTTCCGCTACAATGGTCGTGTACTTCTCCTTCTTCGTTCACTTATTCTTTCAATCTTCCGGATGATATCTATTGTGTTTGTTTGTTTATCTTATTATCCGGTGGACATTGGGCCCGCATTCCGTGGCCTGTCGCCAATATTTACTGCTTCTGCGTTTCCTGTGACTTATCCAACGTTCCCTCTAAACTGCAACACAATTCTTCGCGCATCATTGACACAATAACTGAACATTAAAATGTCTCCGAAAGATTTATGACAGTGCACAAAAAATAGACTAGCTTTCTCCGAGAATTGTGAGCAACTCTGGACCGTGATAGATTAATACCTACATCGCCGTGTTGCATCTGTGTATTTATTTGGGAATTCTTTAGGGGTTCGGTACCTAATAAGGTCAAATGATTTGTCTTACTTGTAAGCACGAAATGGATTGTTGAAATGTGACGCTGATTAGTTTTTATGTTTGATCATCTTAAATGTAATAATTGTTATAAATATACCTGCAGACAAAGACAAGTTTTGTGGGTCTAGTCTAACTATAAAAAAATAGATTTAAAATAATTTATATGTATTATTTATTTTGTTGGATAGCTGAAAATCAGTTCAGAAAAATATTCAGCTCATTTTTGACTTGCGGCGCGCGAAGAACACAGTTATTGAACTGCCCCGAAAACATTGCCAATTTTTCTGTTCCGCCATGTTTTTATACAATATTTTTTTTACATATTTCAAACTGTTCTTTCTTGTTTGTTTGAATTATTCAGTGAAATATTGTGTTTTTTTCTTTTTACTTGTGATATACGCGGTCGTTATCATTAACGGTATTACTGTTTACTTTTCTGAACTCCGAAATTGGCCCAGATAAGGTGGTGTACATTTCTGATCATCAGTCGGTTTGAATAGTGGTTGAAATATCATATATCGTGCCCTATCTTCACCGCAAACGGAAATTATAATCTTTTAACTTATCAACCGCTATAGTAAATATTAGTCCGATTTTAATTTATTGAATTTCACGATTTTTACTTTAAAATCTACATCGCCTTATATTTTAATCTTACACGAGTAGAATGTCGCTTTCTTGACGTTAAGGACCGGTTGTATGATCAGTAATAACTTTTTACTATAGTAAAAAAAGTTGCTAAAGTGAATTTTATTGCGAAAACGAGTCGTTTGATCGTGGTAAATATCCGATATATGATATGGCGGACTCCACAGCTGTTTCAAAAATCGTCTGTCACATTGATACTTTGAAAGTTACAGTATACGACAATTAATCATTCAATATCCCGCTATTTTAGTGATGACAGTTCGTCCGATGATGATCTCGCTGTTTGATATACATTAGCACATAATCCGAAAAAAATTGTACATAATTCCACCGAAGTTACAGGTTTCGAACGCAGGGGCGAATAAAACCACAGATAAAACATAAAATAAACATATTTCATGATTTTTCGCCTTGTCACACTGAGAGGTGAGATTGTCTTTGACAGTAGTAAATTTGACGTACTAACCCGAAATCGATTTTACCACGATGGTAAAAATTTACTATGGTAAAATTTTTCTACTGATCACATAACCGGCCCTGAATATGTTTTGTTTCGTTTAGTTAATTAATAAATGGATAGGGATAATTTCCATTCCCCCCCCCTTAATGTCCCCCAAAAACATCTGGTTTGCTGCAATAATTTTGGTAACTATTAATTTAACCCCCTTCCCCTCCCGCATATATTAAATGAATTTGGAACCGTCTTGAACCTGGAATTTTATCTTACTGGAAAAAGTCATTACCAATCACACCATATTAACCAAGTTCTTTTATGTTGAATTTTTATAATATATGTTATTCATTCTTTATTTTCAATGTAAAGTTCCAATGTGAGACATTTTTTATTTCCAATGTAAAGGTATCATATTTTTTCGTTGTCAATAAATCTCAAAAACTTTAAAACACATGCTAGGATTTTCAATCTATTTTTATTTCATTGGAAAATTTTTTGAATTAACATGTGTTTTAAATGACTGAAAACTCATTTTTATTGTGTCGTTGCAATTTTGCAAGATAATGTTCCGGGGGTAACTGTGTATTTTTTCGATAGATTTTTTCTGTTTAATTTATTTTATTTATCAAAGAATGTTTTTTGTAAAATTACAACTCCACCATAAAGATGTGTTTTAATCAAAATAACATTTATTTTGAAATTTTTTTGTTGTTACTTTCATGCAAATAATGTAGATGTAGTTACATAATAAATTTATGAGTTAAGTCATTAATATTTTGAATGTTTACTCTGTGGCTAGACTTAATCATTAACTATTAACTAGTGACAGATACTCAATAGTATAGTTACTCAATTATGCTACCGAGTATCCATAAAATCACTAGTTTAAGTTAATCACCAAGTTATTAAAACTGTAGAAAAAAATATGAATAGTTTAGTGGATTAATGTATATAATTTAACACAACTAATGGTATTTATTTTAACCATCTTTCTTATAATTCTCTTGATTGCATTTTACAAATAATAGTGTATATCTATTCCAGGTTCCGATTTAGTGGTCGTGTTTTGGGCCTGGCTCTGGTCCACCAATACTTACTGGACGCTTTCTTCACTCGTCCCTTTTACAAGGCCCTTCTCCGGTTACCGGTCTGCTTGTCAGACTTAGAGTCACTGGATGAAGAATTTCACCGCTCTCTACACTGGATCCGGGATAATGATCTCGGAACTACGGCTACTTCGGGGCTGGAGCTGACATTCTCTGTCACCGAAGAGCTGTTTGGACAAGTGGTAGAGAGGGAACTCAAGCCAGGAGGGAGAAAT
The DNA here is from genome assembly GCA_022840565.1 of Eubasilissa regina. Classification (NCBI taxonomy): domain Eukaryota; kingdom Metazoa; phylum Arthropoda; class Insecta; order Trichoptera; family Phryganeidae; genus Eubasilissa; species Eubasilissa regina. The sequence goes on along the minus strand of JAINEB010000003.1, from coordinate 30,476,246 downwards.
ATTCTTGTCACGGAGAAGAATAAGAAGGTTAGCATCGATTTTATTTGTATTGCAGCGTATTCCACACAGTATTGTCATTGTTTTCATCAAGTTTATTCAGATAGCGGAGTACATTCTTTACTTACTAGCAGAAAACCAACTCGCAATGCTGGAATTGTACAAACAGTGTTCTCACGTATCAACTTTGAATTAAATATACCTAATAATTTATTTGTCATCATTCAATGGACCCAATAATGACAATGGGACCCAAACAAACAAAATACTTATTTATGGTTGTGTTTGTTTGTATCTCTGAAAGTTCATAAATCGAAAGTTCGTTAGTAGAGGAGCATCCGTATTTATATACTGTTATTGAATCTATAAAAGAGAAAACATTTAAGTTATTTTAAACCTAGAGTTATTAAAAACACATTCAACTTTTTCTTACTGGCAATGACACTTAGATATCCAAATACAGATCATGTACAAATACTTTTACTGTTGCTTATATGTGTCTATGGGATTTATATTTCCATAAATGCCCCTTGTCCCGCAACTAATGTTCCAAACCTCTCTCCTATATGTACACTTTATTTCATGTCTATTCATTTACTGGTCTGTGTGTACAAGGGTCTTGTAACTTTACTATTTAAATTTAATATTCAATTTGTGCACACAATGTGAACATCTTCCAAGCTAAACTTTATGTACACGAATTTCCTGCACAGTTGTTTTAGAGGTATTTTTCCATTTTATTAATGTATTAATGAGGTATTAGATATTTCCTTTATCACAGAGTGAATACACTGACGGTTACTACAGACTGTCACAGTTTATCATACTCTCAGAATTCCACATATTTGCTGGCAGAATTTATAATAGGACTAAATGTATAAATACTATTCAAATTTACATTATTTGTACAATGTCATCAGTGGCATTCAGTAGACACAAACTCAAGTTATACTGTTACCGATGATGTTAACTAAGCATTTAGTTTTGTTTGAAAATAGTAAGAATATTGATGTGACATGCATTCCGTGTACGCATCTCTATTTTTTATAAAAAAAAAAAAAATACTAGGTATCTAAAAAAAGTTTGAAATTTTTTTATAATTTTGAAAACAATTTTATCAATTTAAATTTAGATTATGATTACTTTAAAATAAGCTAGTTCTTTTATTGCTCGGTACCGTACTCTGCTTTCGATTTTCCTTAATATATTTTCTATGAGATCTCCTTCGGACAACGGATTTAAAATGTTTCATTAACAGTGTTCAAAAATGTTTATTTACATAACTAAATTTCCTTTCGAAGACAACAGAATTAAGCAGAAATAGAAATTGAAAAATGTAGAAAATCTGCAGACATAAAGATGCCAACATAGATTCAGTAAGAAAATATTTAGTTCAGTACAATTATTATAAGGATCGAAAAAAACAAGTTAGGTTCATACAATACCTAAGTGCTAGCAAATTGCGGACGAGCATGCACATGAACTTGTTACAAATGATTCGCAATTTTCCTAATAGGATAATTTTCCACGGCTAGACAAATGTCATGGGTTACATCATAGACAAGGTTAAGCTAATCCGGTTAATAACAGCTTGAATTTTGTAGGGTCTTTTCATAATATAAAGATTATTTAATTTATTTTTAATTCCCTGAATTTTTAGTGATGCGCAGCTTGTATGCAGTGCACACCCCTGAATGTCATATACAATCAAAATAGAATTATTAAGTTTATTATTAATCATTCCAGGAATACCTAGAGCGAGTGGTGCGATGGAGATTGGAGAGAGGTGTAGCCGAGCAAACAGAGTGGCTGGTGCGAGGGTTCTACGAAGTGGTAGACCCCCGTTTGGTGGCAGTATTTGATGCCCGAGAACTGGAATTGGTCATTGCGGGTACTGCAGAGATAGACATTGCAGACTGGAGGAACAACACCGAATACCGAAGTGGATACCACGATCAACATCCAGTCATACACTGGTTCTGGCAGACCATTGGAAGGTAGGAATTTTCATGTTTTTTTATTTTATTTACTTATTCTAGTTCCCAAACCTTTCTGCAAAATACTTCTTTTTCAAAATATCTCTTTACCTTTTAGATCTAAACTACCCACTTTTCAAGCCTTTCAAACCTAATCTATTCCATTTTGTTCTGATTTTGGACCTTTACATGAAATTTTCTATTGATATCAATAATATCTATTTTATTAAACAATTTTCTGGATGCATTTAAGAAAACTTGAGTTGCCGTTGTAACCTAAAGTTGAAGAGCTTGTACAGAATAAAAACTTCTAAACTGTATGGTGTGACTGAATCCTTGAAATGCATTAACAAATACTAGAAGAATATTGATTCAAATCTGCAATATGTAATAATTTTATAAACATTTGATAATTTATTTTTATAAAATTCACCGCAAACAGTTTTGATCCTACAATGAAAGAATAAAGATTTTAAAAAGCAGCCTTATATTTCACACTTATGTTTTTTTTTCCACAATTATGTAATAAGTGTTGTTAGTATTAACACATTTCCATTGGGTACTTTTCGCGCAAACTGGCGATGTAATTGTAATGCGGGTTAACAATTATTGCTCTAATATATTAATTTGATATCTTATCTACACGATGAAATGTGATATCCAAAGGAAACAATTGGGTTTAATTAAATTTTTTTAATTAAAAAAAGCTTTTACATAAACGTTATTAATACCTTTCCCGCAGTGAGACGCTAGTCCAGTGAAGGGGTATTAATATCCCTTCCTTCAATTAATATAAAAATTGACCTGCTAGATTATAAAGCAATAAAATTTAAAACTGGTCAACTGCTTGTGAGTAATAAATTAAATGAAAAAATGTTATGTTTGTGCTTACTTACTATTCGGAAAATTTAGAATATAACTACAAAATATTTAACATATTGATCGCTGATCACACCCTTGTTGTGTTTTCTCGCTGCCACCGACGCCCAAGGGCAGACCATTTTTATATATGTACATCATAGATAGATGTTTATTGATGTCAATAAGACGCCGGCATCCCCTGCGACCTGTTGTTTTTGTGGCGGATGTACGCTTGAACAAAATATGTATAAATAATTCAATTAATTAATTCATTTACCATAAGAATGCGCTAAATGTGATAAGAAAATTCAAAAGTATCTGTGAAAAAAGGCATTCATCGTCACTGATTTTTCACTCCAATTTGATTAGTGTAAAACGTTAATTATTTCAAAAATTTCATTTAGTGAGTTTTACTTCTACCGTGGGTGTTTATCGAAACCTCATACCGGTATTTGAAAGAGTTGTTGGAGAAAGTGAAAATACATATATCAGAAGTTGTTTTGAATACATATAATGTTTCAGTCGTGAAGAATATTTTGAAACATTTTAACATAAAATATAAATATTACTGCAAAATAATTTATTATGATATTTTTTCTGATTACAGATTCAGCAACGAGCAACGCTTAAGATTGGTCCAATTTGTGACAGGGACTTCCAGCATTCCTTATGAAGGGTTTGCTGCACTCAGGGGCTCCGTAGGTCCTCGCAAGTTCTGCATCGAGAAGTGGGGCAAGCCCAACAGCCTCCCGAGAGCCCACACGTGCTTCAACAGGCTGGACCTTCCCCCGTACCCCACTCTGGAGATCCTCCATGAGAAGTTACTGCTAGCGGTCGAGGAGACTAACACGTTCGGTATAGAATAACCCAATGGCTACAGCGCCTGTACCATGTTTTGATTGACTGATACTAAAGTGAATTTGATACATCTCCTATTGCTGGAATCATGTGCACCTCTAGTCAATATTTTATAAGTATATTATTTTAGTAGGTAATTATTGTCTTGTCAAATTTGTGACAAAGACATTTCAATATTATTTTATAAATAATTGTAATCTCAAGATTTCTATGAAGAACAGGAGTGTTTGAGTATATTATTGTTTTTCTTTTTGTAATAAATGTTATTCCTTATTATTTGCTGCTTAATTTATTAAAAATATCTTTACCTCACTAAATCTTTTACTTGAACAATGTTTTTCCACAATTCCTTCTCTCATTCGTAATTTTCTATGGCAATATCCGTTATCCCAGTCAGTCAACTACGGCAACTACTATTTTCAACAATTTATCTCGACTTTGTTTTGTTCCTTTAAATGCATTCATAAAAAATTGGTACTATTTTATTTATTTGAACTGAAATGTTTTAAAACACTTTTAAGAAGACCACAAAATAGTACAATAAAAACTAACAAACTAAAATTTGACATAATAAAAAATACATGTCTCAAACACATACCACCCGTACCTAGAATGTCTTTTCCTACATATAAAACCTGATTTAGATGTGAAGCAAACAGATGGGTTAATTTTAAAGACAAAAATTATAGATACAGAATATTGATGATGTTAATCGGCTTTGTTTACCTAACAATCTCAGGTATAACATAATTAATGATGAAATTATTATTAAGTGCCAAGCAGACTGTGTATTCTTCTTAACCCGTGAGCCCAAAACCTGCTGTCAATTGAAAGCATCTCACAAAAATGGATCTAAGTCACGCTTTGATAAGTATACTATTTAATTAAGGCCCAGTAATCTAAAGTTCGGTGTATATGGGGCCCACCATCTGTTAATCAAAATGTGTCAAGAAAATAAAATATTTTTTTCTTTTACTTTTATTGAAATCTAGTATAATTCATAAGATTTATCTAATATTTTCATGATAAATGTACCCCCTGCTTAGTAGAATTTATGGGACTCTTTGTTCTAAATTTGCGAAATTATAATCGGTTCCAAAGCTCATCATTCAGGTGATTGTTTGAAATGCCCAATGTAAAAAAAAAAAAAAATAACCCATAGGCACTCATTGTATTCTAAATATTCCTACTGACAAAGACAATATTTGCATTTCTATCTGCTTTAGTTAACAATGGATTAGAAATGTAACAAGGCAATACTTACACAATTCTATATACCCTCCCTTTCTCCAGTGCACCTCACGACTTCCCAGTTCCAGCACGCCGACACCTTTGGCTCTTTTAACTGCCGGCGTTATTATTTTCTCATAGTATATTTTGATTAAATTAACTATAATAATAATACATGATATTATTATGTTCAAATATTGCTTTATTTTAGCACTTTCCACATAAATGTCTTACTTTATTTGGTACATAGTACAATTACGAAAATGTTCATTGGCGCATAGAAGTTTTAAATAATTAGATAAGTTACTGTAAGTTCTATTCTAGGCTTTCCACCAGTGACGTACATCATTAATGAGAGCAATCCAAGAATATTATCTATTATTATTATTACGTTTGATTTGCTCACATGCCAATATGCATTGCCAGTGCGAAATCTGGAATAAGGCTGTATAATACGAAATTAGATACCATATTGTATTCCTAACTATTAAAGTCCATTACATTTGTCTAGTTAGTTGTATTTAAAATCACAGTAACTGTAAGCAACCTGCAAACTATATATAGTGAGTCCTCTACATACAAACTTTCAAATATATAAGACTTCACGTTGAGTGCAAAATTCAAAATTGCACCAAAATTTCAAACCTGGCAATATGCAGGACCTACCCCTATCCTTTCAGTAATGTTTTCAGCGGTCACGGACGGTCTTCCTTAATGTGTGCACTTTTCAGTGTAGCTATATTTTGTTCCAATTACTGTAAGATTATTTTTTTAGGATGTGAGATGTCAAGCGCAAGGACAACGGTGATTATTAAAATGCTGTATAAAACTAATAACAAATAAACTTTCTCAGAATGGAACCAATTTGTATGTAAAGGACTTAATGCGTATATTTATTTGTAAAAAAAAAAAATATATTATTTCACTCCAAAATACAGTAATGGCACTATGTTATCATGGTATTATCTGACCACAATTGAAAAAAAACAAAAACATGTTTTTCAATAAATTATGTGGTTCCAAAATACATTTAGAAAGAAACCTTGAACAACAGCTTTCTAAAACAAAACATGAAGTTCATTTTAAATGTGGTTTGTAATAAAATTCAATTTTTAATCTTTATCAGTTTTTTTTTAAAGTATTGTTTTTTTCTTAATGTTGAATAAAATAAAATTATTCAAAATTGGTACTGTCAAAATTCACTACCTAGCTTCCACAGCAGAGTAGTCCATACATCTACCTTTTTACAGACATGGATTTAAATCACTACTTTCACAGTGCTATGTTATTTCAAACCACCAATTACTTTTAAAAAGATTAAATGTAGGATAACATCGAAGCTCTTATTATTCATTCAGAAAAATTTGACAATGTGGAAAAATAGTTACAAGTTTACCAAAGCACAGATCCTTTGATTGTTTTAAAAAGTTTATATTCATTGTCAAGATATACTTACTATATCAGTTATCTCAATTAATTTTCAGAAAAACTCAAAAAAAATTAAGCCCTCTCAGATATTGCTGCCTGCTAAACTGCTTCGAGATAAATTGTATCAAATACAACAGATTTTTGGTAGACTCTTAGCTTCATCTTCACGCTCCAGCGAGACAAGTAGTGACAATGAGGAAACCATTACCATGTTGTGAAATCTCAACCTTTGTGAATCTGCTGCCTGAATGGTATTAGCTTCATCGCAGTTTCAATCTTCTTCGCAAAATAAATTAATATAAAAACAATTGTTCTGTATTCTACAAAACTTTTATTACATTTCTATCTTCAGCTAGGTCATTTCCAGACAAAATTCTCGAGACAATATTAAAACAGTCTATGTACAAAGCAAAACAATTGTTTTATAAATTAATAAAACCGAAATATAAAATAAAAAGTATTATATGAAGGTATTGAGAAAAGTTCTGTAGATCAGTGATTACCTCACACATCACAATTTTATTAACACGTATGCCAACAATATTAACTAACGCCTTGTTTATGATGTGTAAAGTATCATCTACAGACGCAAGACCAATTTGATGACTTCAAAAAAGTCACATCTCTAAGGATCGGATTGTCAATAAACTTATCTTGTCTATTCAGTAATAGCTATAGCGTTCTTGTTCACTAACGTGTTAATGAAAATTGTGAAAAAAAAATGTTTACCCTAAGAACTCTTGCAATTAGTACTCTCGTGTATATAGATTTTTTTAAACAATTAATATAATTATAGAAATCTTTCCATAACACTCACTTGCGAGTTAATTGTAACAAGCATCAAACATACATTCAATACTTAATTACATTCAGGGACAATCTTTGATTCTTTGAATTTCGTATTGTGGAAATACGGAATAGGGCAGTTGATTGCTTTCGTCATGTAGAAAATTGAGATTTCTATAGCAACAATAAGGCACAAACTACAAATATTAATGAAAACCAACCGCTACACACAAACTAATAGCAAATTCTGAGATTTAAAGCCAAGCATTCGAGAAAAAAAAATGTTTCTGCAAGTTTGTATCACAGGCCATCCCTCTAGTCATGCATGGCGATCTACTAACCTTATAGTTAACGAGTTAGTAACCAAATTCACTATTGCTTACTGAGGCCTGGGCGAGTTGAGAAATATTACAATATTGTTTACTTAATCTGGACAATAAATCACTAAACAAAACCATGAACATGACATACATTACAAAAGCGATTAAATGTAATTACAAATAATAGTTAACATTTAGGAAAATAACACGAGATTAAAAACATGGTTAGTTTTCATTAATTTACATGCTTCAAGATTGCAAACAGTGGACAATGGTTGTACATATCATGTGAAAAGATATTCTAACCTCGCGCAAACTCCAAATAAAATGGAGGCGATTTGTGATGAGTGTAAAAAATAAAAAAAATGATAAAACTCAATATTTGTAACACCATATCAATGTATTCCAGTAGTTTATTTAAAAACTATTATTTACAGACTTCAATCTTCATAAGATTTACATATATAAAATAATAATCTTATGACAGTGATGTTGCAAAGTTTGAAAATATAATGATTATATTGAAAAGATGTCTATTCGATTTTTACTTTTCATTATCATTAGTGAGTCTTGTAAAAAAAACTAACAAATATGTGACATATGTGAGAACACATAAAAATTAATGAAATAAACAAAATGAGTCAACATGAAAATGTTACTAAACGTATTATAATAGTTAATTCTACTGCGATATCTTGTCCATGCTGTTATTAATATAAATGAACGCTAATTACCGGGAAATTCATTTCACATTTAAAAGGTACAAAAAGGATAAGTATATATTATGTACAGTATATTTTGTCAGTAGAGGGAACTTCTCAAATAAAAGCCACCAAATCACAAGACCGATTGTTTGTACTCTTTGTAAAAACCCGGGGAATCCGGCATTCACATTTAACAATACGGATGAATCTCAATTAAACTTTTATAAAAATGTCAACAATTTTTCAAAAGCACAATCGACGATGGTACATCGAAAGAAATCGAGATATCCCAGAAGCTTAACCACCCAATCCCAGAACACACAAACTACTGGACACATTCCCGCAACCCCTCGTCGAACAGAGAGGATGGCGGGAACAGCCCATCGCTAGCTCGAGACTCAGTCTGTTTTAAAAATAAACATTTCCGTAAATAATCATACATTTACTTCAAAATTAACATTACACAATGACTGTATTCCTAGCTCATAGCTGATATATAATGTTACCGGGATCGTCCACCTGACAGCCGGTGGGCCGAGCCGCCTAACCCAAGGACGGGAAGTCCTTGTTGTCATCTACCTTGGGAGCGAACTGACGCTGCCCCCGCGGCCGCTCCTCGGCCCCCGCAGGCGGGGGGCCCGGAGCCTCCTCTCCACGACCTCCGCGGCCGCCGCCTCGTCCGCCACCAGCCCCGCCGCGCCCGCGTCCTCCGCGTCCGCCTCGTCCCGTGCCACCACCACGCCTCGGCTCGTAAAATGTGAACTCGATGCCCACCACCTTCTTCTGGCGCCCCACGCGCTGCGGGTACTCTGCAGAGTCGTACTCATCATCACTATCTTCTCCATCAGCCTTCTCTTTCTTGAGCACCACCATGTTCTTCCATTGCGTTAGGTCCTCACCTTCCCCGGCTTTGCGCAGGTTGTACTGCGGCTTCTGACGTACGGAGCGGAGCGCCTTCCACTCGTCGAGGGTCAGCTCCTTTGCCTCTTCCTCGGCGGGCACAGGTGCAACCGGCACTTCTTCCTCGGCCCCCACCACGGGCTCCACGGGAGCCGCGGGAGGCACGCCCGCGGCAGCGGCAGCGGCCGCCGCCGGCTCGCTCTTCTCTCCATCTGTCTGCTCGCCCTCGGACTGCGGCTTGTTCCAGTCCTCTAAGTCATCCTTGTGCGAGCCCCAGTTGTGCGAGCCGCCGCCGTCCCGCTTGTCCACGGGCTTCACCCCCGTCCTGTCGGAGCCCGAACGCCGATCGAACTCGCGCTTCCCGCGACCGTCGAACTGTCCCCGGCCGCCACCGCGAGGCCCGTCCCGCGGACCCCTCTCCCTAGGCGGACCGCGCCGCTCGCCGCCCTCGGAGTCGCCGTAGCTCCTGCGCTCCACCCCGCCACCGCCTTCACCGTAGTTGCGTCGCTCGCCACCTCCTCCACCCTCGCCGTAATTACGCCGTTCACCATCTCCGTAGTTGCGACGCTCGCCATCTCCGTAATTGCGACGCTCTCCACCACCGCCAGCACCCCCACCTTCACCATAGCTGCGTCGCTCGCCGGTATTTTCTCCAAAATTACGACGTTCGAAAGTCCCACCGGGCGGTTTGCGGTCTCCGAACTCCCTTCGCGGGGGCCTCGGGTTGCCCTCGCTGTTCTCGGTTGGGCCGTTGGGTCGGTCCTCGCGCCGGCGAGGAGGTGGTCTTTCCGGGTTACGATCGGCCGGTCGGGCGGGAACTTTATTTTCTCTCTTCGGTTCGGCGACCTTGCCGTCCTGCGGTTTTACGTTTTGGGTTTCTTTAATGCCCTTACGTACCGGAGCCGGGACAGCCGTCTTCACTTTCGCCTCCGGCTTGCCTTTGTTCTCTTTTTCGGCTTCTTTGGTCTTCTTTTTTCGCTCCTTCTCGAGTTCCTTCGCCTTTAGCACATCTAAAGGATCCGATTCATCATCGAGGAAAAGAGCATATCTGTTTACCACGCCGACCCCGTACGAATTCTCCATGATGATCTGTTTGTGATATTATTTCTCCAACGGACGGATGTTGGAAGATTTCGTCACGCAAATAACTTCACCACACTGACATTTCTTAACTTATTGATTAAAAAGAAAATGGCGGAAGAACATGCGCTACCCTGCTTTCAAGCACGCCATATGATAAGAAAGCACAGACAAAAGTGACAATGTTACCATACCTTAAATAAATTGCTTTGATGTAAAGGTATGATCACACCGTTTCACCATAGATGTATGAGAAATTAAACACCAAAAACTTTCGTGGCACATGTGCCGTTTTATAGATATTTATAAATATTCCGTTGTCAATTTGAAGATTACGCCTTGTCCTTCGAAAATCTTTTGCCTTTAAATAGTTATTAATTATTTTAATATTTTCTAATTCATGAGTTATATTTCATTGATGTTAGATATGTAATACTAAATTGTTTTTTTTTAATATGTTTACCTAAATTATTATTAGTGCGCTATGTTAGAATATTAGTATGCAATTTATGAAAACTTAATTTATTTGGAAATTACTCTGGCACTCTTGTAAACATTCTAAGACATTCATTATTTTATCAAAGTGACCTATCCCCAGGACATGCGTGTTGATAATTATTGATTATTGCTAGTCTTACAGAAAAGATAAATTCTAGCATATGGCATATACAGAGTGGTTCAAAAAAAGTGAGAAAATTTCGTCAAATGTGATATAATCACATAACAATTAGTTTAACTATATCACAATAGCTTATTTATTTATCTATTTACCTATATTACGTTTAATTTCGACAATTTCCGGTCGCCATCTTTGATTATTAATTTTACCATTGTTTATATTTGGTTTTTTCAAATTGTTGCCCATAATGATAAAAATCACTGCAGAAGATTGTATTCTAATCAAAAATTTGCGAATTGAAAAACGTTGGGGTGCTAAGAAAATGATCAAAGAGTTTCAAAACAAAACCTGAAGTATAGTTTGACATTACAGCATAACTGTATATTACAGCATAACTGAACATGACAGCAGGACGGAGATCTATCTCACATAGTAAGAAATACAATCAACTTTCTTTTTCGTGAGAATGTTAATTTTATCGAGCCAGGCATGTGGTCACCGAACAGCCCAGATTTAAACCTAGTAGATTATGCATTGTGCGGTGTTTTGATGATTTCTGATAAGCTAAATATTGTGCAAAAATTTATATTAGGAATTATAATTAATTATATTATGTTTTGAAATGACTCGTGTTACGAGATGTTCTCACTTTTTTGGGCCATTCTGTATATATATCATTTATATATGAATTTTTTACAGCTACACAAAATTAACAGTAAAAGTACATTTAATTTGAATTATTTAGTAAAATGAATAATAGGCATCTTAGCGCACTTTTTTAAAGTAAATTTTCGCTTTTGTAAATATGGGCATTGTTATAACAATGTTAAAGTTTGATATTGGCAACTTATCATTTAATCTGTATACTTAACTAAACTTGCTTGAAAATATTGAAGGTTTCTTTGAAATTGAATTGAATTTGTATTGAAAGTAAAACATAAAATTAGAAGGCCCCACCTCAATCAATTATACTATTCTGTAAATCAAAGGCGAAACATTGCATTTTTAACATAATTATTTGTGTTTTGTGAATTGTTGTGTTTTTGAATTTGAATAACTATCATTTCATTTTACTCTTCTGGAAATCATTCAATTTTACTGATATATTTCAAAAAGATTTTTAAAAATCAATGAATTCATGTTTTTAATACATAATATTAGAAAAATATGAGTTTGTTAAAAAACATTGGGGATTTTAGTACAATTTAGAATAGTAGTGGAGCCTTTTTTTTTCATTGTTTTATTTTTAAATATTATTACTATCTTTACTTATTTTTTTAGTTTTTTTATAACTAATATTTTTAATTAACTAAAATAACCCCATTTTTGCACAAGAGTAGGCAGAGATGATATAATGCCACACTTTTCTGTTCCGGTATACCACTCTTACCTGATTACAAATTATCAGGTGAGACCGAGGAGAACCTGGAAAGAGCAATCATAAAGAAGGCATTGAACGTCATTATCCATACCGCCAACGTATCGAGTGAGTGAATCTGAAATTATTCACTTCTTATGATTGTTATATTTCTCTTATTAGTATCAAATAATTTGAATTTTATAACGCTATAATTTTTTTTCAAATTATTTTTATCGTTTATCTCTTTTCAAAATATTGTTAATTTCTGTTCAAAAGTTCTATTAATTTCTTGGTAATATTTTTGAATAAAATTATTTTATAGCGCACTAATTTTAAAATTAATAATTCATTTTACTCTTTGTATGCCTTTTAGCCTTGGATTTCTAATCTAAATAATTAAATAATATTAATGAGACACGTTTATTTGTAAAACACAACACACAGAACTTATTCTAAACTACCCAAATAATTGCTAACATTTATATAACTGAGATAATTATTTATTTGAGTAAAAAATTTATAATTTGAGTCGGAAGAACATATGAACTATCCTTGAGTATCTGCCAAAAGATTTAAATATTCGTGTTAAATGGGTGACCACTTGACCACTTCTACAGAAATATTCTATGAGAAATATTAACTTTTGATATGGTAATACTTTAATAGTGTTCGGTGATTTCCATAGATAAGTTGGATTAGTTTTTCAATACTTATTTTTAGTTTTCATATTCTACTTAACGAGCGTTTCTATTTTCCACCGAAATGATATGCGGCTTCGCGTGGTATTTATGGTTCTGTGCATAGAAAATATATAATTATTTGTAGCGACTAAAATTAAGAATCTTATAAATTAGCATTAATTTATTTCAAGTAGAAAGTTCGTGAAGAATAATTTAAATTATTGTTGCTTTAAACTGTGCCAACAAGTTTCATCATGGAAACGTTAGTAATTATCAGTTTTGCAAAATTGTCGAGTGCCTTTACTGAAACACCCATCATTCATCCCAAAAATGTTGATACATAACCTCGAAGACACCTGCTTGAAGAAATTAATTTTCACAATAGCCTAACCTAGAAAAATACTACTTCAACATGTTAATCGTTGTATTTTCGATATATTAGTATTAGTCTGTTTTTTTGAAAGAAAAAAGGTGTCGGAACTCGCATCTTGTTAATCTTCTAATTAAAAAATTATATATTCCGTTCTTAACATACATTTAATTTATTGCATTTAAGGGAAAATGTTCATAGTAAAAGTTCCAATGGATCAAACATAAAATTTTCAAAAGTTACTTTTAAAATTTGGAAAATCCGTCGAATAAAGGTGCGAAATGTCGTTCCAGTGGGTTCTATGACAAAAAGCACTGGTATTAGTAGACTAAAAAATTATTTGCAGTACAACTGGATTAATTTTTATTTATATTTATTCAGAAAACTTAATATGAGTATGTGGCTTTCCGAGAGCATTTTAGTACCATATAAATTAGCGGTGACACCTTTTTTTTAATAAAAAGCACAAATTTTTACCAATGGATTTCTTGTAACGTGATCTCTTCCAAGGATAATGATTTTGGCTTAATTAATTAATAACCAGGCTAATTCTTTGACATATTGCTCTTATATATTTTATGTTAACCATATTTGGCAGTGTTTTATTTACTTTTTTGGTCACACGCTAATCCATGAGAGTGCTAGCTGTACTTTAGAATGTATTGTAAAAATAAAGTACAGAAATACCCCGATGATTGCTTGTAATGCTGACAGTAAAAATACCGCAATGAATAGAAACCATAGCCCTTTAAAACTTGTTTTATTGTCTTCTTCTAAAATGATACCTGAAACCTTCATAATGGGTTTCTTAAATTCAGTGTTTTTATACATATTTATATAATCACAACTCAACCCAACACAATACATTAATAATTCATTTTATATTTGCAAAGTATTCATAAAATTTTTTATTGTATTTTTTACTCGTTTTAATAAAATTATATCTCAACAGCCCAAAACAAAAAACTAGCTACTCTAATATGGACAAATGTCTAGCCAGGACAAGGCTGTATCTATCAGAGATGGATACCTACTGCATCCCACTCAATAAATTAGTAAACTTAATAGCAATGTAATTGTAATACACTGGACTCTCTTTTTACATGGTGGATATGTTCCAGGCAATTCTGTGTAAAAAAAGTGTACTAATGTGAATGATGGTTTCCTTCTATAAAAATCAATTCAGAATATTAAAAAATAAAATTAATTATTGTATCTTAATATTATTTTAAAAAAATTACTTTAAAAAATCATAACGAAGATTATTCACTATCAGATAATAAACAAATCTGTTTACGTACATTTAGTACAACATCACAGATATCCAGAGCCTGTGTAATATTTCTTTCCAAATTTACGAGTTTACTGGTTTAAACGAAAATTCTGTTATTCTGTTTTTTTTTTGGGAGTTCCTTGTTTAACTCTTAGTAACGAGCCATCCAAGTGGTCAAATCACATTGAAATTGTAGAGCTCGTTTTATATTGTGATTATTTGTTATAAACTGAATTCCAAATTTATTAACCAGTTGCAGGCCTTCAAGGATTGAATACGCTGTTATTGGGCCTCCTTCATCATTAGTTTCCTTGGGGCTGGTGTGCTCCTCTAAAACAATTTTGAGTATTTTTTCCTTGTTGAGCACTTCATCAATCAATTCAGCGATATGTTCAATCGTAAGCTCTTCAAAGCCTTCTCAACCAATCGCATGTGTCACAGTTACGATATTTGAATGTGTTCGGGCTAATATGGTTAGTTTTAACACATTCTGGCCAAATTTGTCACCCCCCTTTATTCTAGCCCCCTTACACATACACATACATGAGTACATGTAAGGGATGTGGCACTGAGTTATTTCGAAACCGTGTAAAAAAGAATCCAGTATATTATATTATTGTGTTCACCGCTGATGTAAAAAAAACAATGTATGTTGATAAAGGTTTAATAGATGACAGTCAATTTTTAATTTAGAAAGCATTTATAAATGTGTCAAATATTCATAAAATTGTTTATATTATTGGTAAAATATTAAAGGTAATTTTTCTTCACCTTTGTAGCAGAGAATTGTATTTTCAGTTTTTCTGCACTTTGGCTCCATTTTATAGGTCAGGTTTTTATTGTAAATAAAATAAGCAGTATTAACAGAGAAACAACAGCAGCAAAGTGCAATACTGCATATATAAAACGTGTGCATAAATCCGCCCCTGCCTATAATAATGCACTTACATTCTGTAGCACCAATATTAATTTTTTTTTTTTTTAAATAGACATGCGTACGCGGTATACATGTCACATCAATATTCTTACTATTTTCAAACTAAGCTAAATGCTTGTGCTATGAAAATAGGACTATCTCGCTGGTGTCCTGGAACGAGGCGCGAATCCCCGACCACTAGATCACTAGGCCAATGTCTTGCACTACACCAACAAGCTACTCTATTATATCTAATTACATTTTAATTAAAATATTAATACACTGTTTCTCATATGTCCAATGCGTTGCGGGAGATTAGGAAAGAATGGATTGAAAAGTATTTGGCTCACACTGGATCGCTGTTGACTCTTAAGTAGATGTTAATTCTTTACTATTTGTGCATATTTTTTTTTTAGAATAAATGCTAACGCAGCATCTCTATGCAACTATGAAGTTATACAAATATTGCAGATGTTGAAAGATAACACCCAGAAGAAATATAAGAAGGAGGGATCCCTCGCAACTGTGACTTATGAAGTATGTTTGTTAATTGATAATAAAATAACGGTTCATGTTTTATTCAATAACTCAAACTCTGTTGTTTCATTCTAATGTGTTTTTTTTTTTTTTATAGACACTTCGTTACTTGCAAGATACAGAATGTAAAAATCAAAGTGAAGAAAAAATTAATAAACTGCTGACAGCTTTGAAACCGTTTAAACTAACAAAAACAGAAAAGCTCATGATACTCAATACACCACCAAGGTCACCATTGGAAATACAACTTGTAAGTTGATAATGCTTGTTTTTAAAGATATGATTTTTGTGCATTGTTCAGGTAGTTAATCTGATCATGTGTGAAGAATTTAGATAAACAGTCCTTAATATATAATGCGGTATTCTTTTCCAATATTCCATTTGATTGCATCTATTTTAATTTGAACACAGCTTTGCTGTAGTGGAGTGCATGTTTATTATTTTAATGTTTATAATATACCAGAGTACCGGGTCAGTCAGACCCCTTGCTCTTCCATCATGAAGTATGGCTTAAGGGCCTGTAAAGTTAATGGTGTTGTATAGTTAGTTAAATTTCTGCAAATGGGGGCAGGGACTGTTAGCCCGTGCAGTCTTATTATTAACCTCTAAAGGAGGACGGTTTTGGGGCGTTTTGGTAAGGTACGCGATGGTAAGGTTATGTCGTATCATTTATTGTGGGATTTTGGTGTTTGGGGATGCCAGCATAAAAACGCTTGGAGAAGTGTTTAATGAATTATTAGGGGTACCAGTCGAAAATGTCGCATTTTAAATAAAAAGGCAAATATAAATTTAAATCATTTATTATTTGAAAAAATTTATATTATATATTCCCCATTACTTTCTAATACAGTCTTCTATCTATTTTCAAGCATTTTTATGCCCTTTGAATAGAAAGTTTCTGGCTTCGACTGGAAATAGTCGTCAAGGGCAGATTTTATTTCGTCTAAGTTGTTGAAATTTTTTCCCGATAAAAAATGCTGTAGGGATCTAAATAAATGGTAATCTGATGGGGCTAAATCCGGTGAATATGGGGGGTGATCGATTTGTTTCCAGCCAAAGGCGTTTATTTTTTTTCGAGTAATCGCTGCAGTGTGGGGTCTTGCGTTGTCGTGTTGAAAAAAACTTTGTGTTCTGCATGCATTCTGGGTCGCTTAACTTTTATTTCTTCATTTAATCTGTCTAGTTGATTACAGTATCCGAGTGTGTCTGCAATCTGCTGAATTGATTTTGTTGGATTTGCTTCGACTTCACACATTAAAATGTCATCATCCACTTTAAAGACCTTTTCTTCTCGAGGCTGGTTTTCCGTATCAAAATTCCCACTCTGAAATTTTTTAAACCACCTTTGCGATTGGTGAATGGATATCACATCACCGTATATACTGCATATTTTTTCTGCAGCCTTCCTCGCAGAGTTTTTTTGGTGGAACTCGTAGATCAAGCAATTGCGCACAAAATTCTTATCTGGTATAAACCCTTCCATTTTAAATGTATCGCTAACAAAAATAAAAATAACTTTCGAAAGATGATCTCCAAATGTTAAGGAACAAAAGTAATATATATTACGTGCTGACGACTCGACGAGACGGACGCGACTGAGGATCAAACAAGGGCCATACCGAAATGCGACATTTTCGACTGGTACCCCTAATATTTTACAGGGAGAATATCTGAGTTGTGGTGGAGTTGTGTTATCCTTATTCATTTAGGTGCACCCAGTGCTAGCCGGATGACCTTGTTTTGGTAGATCTGTAGTTTATTTAAGAGTGTGTCTTGGCCGAGTGACCTCAAACGGGGGCTGCATAGAGGAGTATAAGCCTTAGGACGGCCTTGTAAAGGATGTCCAGCGGAAAATTATCAAGTTTAATATTAAATTTTTAAAAAACTACAATATTATTCTCATATTTCATTTATACAAAATGAAGTTTAATGATGCGGATTTTACATTTAAACAATAAATGCTTTTTTTTAAATTTAAATTAAATTTATCAAATTACCGGCATTATAAACAAGATATTATTTATCTATATATATATATATATACACAGTATATATTGGAGTCCAATAAATTCAAAACAAAATCATGGGCGGCCTCTTCATTTTCCAAAAGTTACTGATTGGGCTGCAATATCAGCGCAAGGACAAATCGGCCAGCACTTTTTTAAAGACCAAAGAGGTCGTACAGTAACCGTAAACTTAGAGCGATATGTATAGATGATTAATAACTTTTTTACACCAGCACTGCAAAATTTTATTAGGGCTAACCGAAACACTTGGTTTCAGCAGGGCGGAGCAACATCTCATATATCTAACATGTCTTAACAATTTATTTGTGGAATTTTCCCTGGAAAATTGATATCCCGACAAGGTGACATAAACTGGCCTCCACGTAGCCTTGACTTGACACCAATAAACTTTTTCCTATGGGGCTACCTTAAATCAAAGGTATATAGTAACAATCCTCCCTCTCTGGGTCAATTGAAAGAAAATATCTGAGAAGAAATGGCAGCGATCACGGAGAATACATGCTGAGCAGTCCTCAGAAATTTTACTTTCCGTTTAGAAGAGTGCCAGTGAAATAACGGATCGCATTTAGAAAACATGGTTCTTAAGAAATAAATTACCAGATACTGTACTTAAATGCAAAATTATCATTTTTTTCACAATATTTTGAGTACGTCCAAATCTTTGTAGGAACCAATTACTGGGATTTTTCCCTGAGGCATTGTCATCAAGATATAGATGTCTCACAAAGTATGGAAGCTTTGGGCATTACAAGACTTCCATACTTACCTTCCCATGTAAATAAAAATAATAGCTTCGTCTCTGTGAGACATCTATATCTTGAAACATTTTTTTATAAAACTCATCTATTATTTTATTACAGAATTTTTATTATAAAAAAGACTTTTGAGACACTTTGTATTTATTCAACCCTGTTGATGGTTTAAGCCTGAACCTAAACTGATTGGTTATATATTCAAATAAAGTTGTGTTAAAAAAAATAAATTGTTTTTTAAAATTTTTTAAAATTAAATTATAATTATGTCTAACCACTATGTGTTTGCTTCATGTGAAAGTTTACAATACTATTTTCTTTTTTCAGATTGTTCAGGAAAGTGAGGAACGTCTGAGTGAGAAAGAAGTAGAGGAAATCATTAACATAGTCTCAAATATTTTACCAGTTGCCGATGACACGTGAGACTCCATCCGGCTTTTTAAAGTAGGATTGCAAACAACGATGTGGTAAATTCATTATGACATGCCATGAATGATGTGGAATTCATGGAGCTGACCTGGGCTACCCAAACATGCAGTGGATCACTTTGGATAACAAAAAACCAGTCTG
Source organism: Eubasilissa regina (assembly GCA_022840565.1). Lineage (NCBI taxonomy): Eukaryota > Metazoa > Arthropoda > Insecta > Trichoptera > Phryganeidae > Eubasilissa > Eubasilissa regina. Next base: position 30,457,002 of record JAINEB010000003.1, on the reverse strand, counting down.
TTGTTTTCCATTCAAATAAAAATGGTTCTCATATTCATTTAAGAATAATTGGGGGGGGGGGGGGGGGGAAGAAAGAAAGAACACATGAAAAATAAAAAAGTTAGTCTGATATTTTATAAAAAATATATCTGTTCTTTTGTTTTATAAAAAATATTTTTTTCTCCTTACACGATAAACATTTCCTATATAGGAAATGTACATAATTCTTTTTTTCACCATTAGCAGATAAAATATTGAAAAGTGAAAGATGTATTGTTAAGCAGAACACATTCTTTTTGTGAAGTTGTAATTATTCAGAACTTAGGTCTGTGATATTTTAACTACTAATTAAATGTATTCATTATAAAGATATACATATAAAATCAATTTTATCAAAAAATATTGTTGTTGCTATCGGGAATCGAACCTGGATCTCTTTCCAATCCGGGGAAGATTCTTTAACCGACTATGCTACGGCACACAGTACTTTTGATGACAAATTTTTAAACCTATGTGTTACACTTTTCAAATTAATACATCTATCATTCCATTATTTGAAAGCATTTGTTTTATTTTTACGAAATTTCAAATAAAGTAGATGGCTTTCAAATAATAGAGTTCCTTCGATTGTATAGTATAATACATTTTTAATTATGTTATTATACTTTTAAGGTTTTCATGACATTAGATATTTTACCTGTCTGCATAGTGAAACATGATTAATGTTAATAAATAAAAAAGAACAATTGTTTTTATATATCTTATTTTCATCAAATCATGACATAAGAAGTTTTACCCGCCAAGCTAACCACAGAAATATCACTTGAAGCTGCATCCTATGTTGCAAATAGCACAAAATGGTTCAAAACTTATTTAATATTAATTTATTAAATCCATTATTTCAAATATTTTGTTTAACTTGAAAAAAACATAAAAATATTATCTAAAACAATCAATGTGGTATCCTTAATATTGTAATGTGTGTATGTCATCGCGCTAACGCCACCTGTTGACAAGCATGTGTGTATATATGTGTATGAATAGCGGGTTTTAAATGTGGCCCGCGCCGAGCGTGCTGAGTCTTAATCTGCTGCTCACATTTCCGTAAATACGTGTATACTATTGCACCATAATCAGTATTATTGTTAATAAAGATTGTTAATAATATCACCTGAAGTGTTTTACTACTGAACTAACAACAATCTTACTTCGGGTACACCATATTTGGGGAGCAGAGGTCTTTCCAAATACTTTTTAATAAATATTAACATACACTAATAGAATGAACTCATGATCTAAGAAATCTTTTTTTTATGTGGTAATAAATTAAAAATACAAATATATGTACATATAAAAGAAAACGAATCATCTGCCAAACCATATTAAACCAAACAATATTAAAAAAAAAAAAAAAATCAAAGAAAATCTATATTAAATGAAAATGCTTTGGAAGATTAGGCTAACTAGATATAGCAGTATTATTTTTTGTCACAGACGTTTCAGTCGTTTACTGACCTCATTATTTTTAATAACGTTGCATGGGGGTGATATTTGAAAACGTAAGTAGTAAGTAATTGAAACAAATATTTTGATAATAATTCACTTTTAGAAAGTGTTTTTAAACTGTTAACAACAATGTAACTCTGCGATGCGTTATCCTAATAATTTTATCTTGGATTCTTTTCAAGTATTAACCTTAATAACGTACAGTGATTTGTGCTGGCTGTCGGTTCACGTATTGATTTTCGACTGATCCACCACTCACCACTTACATTGTTCTGGGACCGGGTTGAGCGGGTAAACCATTGAACCGGTTTGTTCGCGAACGTCGCACCGCTACTAGGAACATCTTCCATTTGCTCATCAGTGTCTGAAAATAATATTTCCTCGTGTCACCATCTTTTGCTGCTCATTATGAAGCTGTTCTAGTTCTTCCGTAGTGAGTTTTGAGACTGCCTGTCTGTTTGGAAACTAAAGTATTTTTTTGGCAAGATTTTTGTTCGTAAACAGATATTTGTATCCAAGATTCCACTGTATTCATTTACTCATGTATATGCATATATGAGTATATGAATTGTAAATGCATTGACATAAATTGTATATGCATGCATGTATTTACATACATGCATGCATATACAATTTATGTCAATAATTTTCAATGAGTTGGCGTAATTTAATTTTGAAGGGAAGCAAATTATTATTGAAAATGTCTGTCATTAGAGGAATATATGATATTATATTTTTACATAGAGTGTGTTGTAAATACATGAATAATTCTGCAAAAATTAGGATAAAATTAATTATTTGAACATGTTGGGTGTGTGAGAGAGTTTAAACCTAATCTAGTTCCGAATGAAGATGTTATGGTTCAGATGAATAAAGAAAAGGAAGTATTTAAAACAATAAAAATCTAAAGTCTTATAAGCAGTCAATATCTCGAACGTGTGATGAGACATTCAGATCTTGCACCTCATAATACAGGGAAAAATTTCTGGAAGTCGAGGCCCTGGAAGAAGAAAAACATAATGGCGAATAACCTAAAGCAACGGTTTGGTCGGTCTACTGTAGAGCTTTTCCAGGGTTCAGTAAACAAAGTGATGATAGCCAACTCCGTTGAACGGATAAGGTACGAGAAGTAAAATACCAGAAAAAATTTGATTAGTAACTTCAAAAACTCTTTAAACAACAGTTGCAGTATTGTGTCACTCGACCAGGTCTAAAGCCCTAATTCCTGAGCATCTATACAGATTGTTAATGCATAATTATTGCTTGCTTTTTATTTTTCTTATGTATGTTTGACACAACGTTAACTGCGAGCAAAGATTTCAACCATAGAATTCTATATATTTGAATAAAATGTGACTTTCAAACATAAGATGTCGCTAATAATAAAGACAAAACAAACTTTTATTTTCTTTTCTAAATTAGTTTAACTTTAAATCCAGGATACTATAAAACATGGGATACCTAATGCAAATGAATAATGTGTAACTAACTATACATTCAATGAAAAATACAATTGAATAATGTGTAACTAACTATACATTCAATGAAAAATATTTTTCGCAAGTGGTAGGTAGTCTAATAAATCAAATCAATTATGATGTATCGTCTCAAGATAATTCTATAATATACCACGTCCTAATCAAATCAGATATTTTGTTTTGACCTTCAATATTCTTTGACAAAAATTTTTCTTGTCTCAATACATTTATTTAAATCTAGCGCCTAAAAATTAAAAGCTTTTGGTGTAGCATGATATCCAAAGATGGCGATCCTGGTTGCTAAATTACTACTGCTAAGACAGATAGTAGCGCTACGTAGTGGTAAAAATGAGAACGATTGCGTGATCAACAATGAATTTTGTAGCGAAAGATCTCATACGGAAATGTGACTGCTGGCGAGCAGCGCCGCTGACTGTTGACGTTGTCTTTACGTTTGTTATTTTGAATGTTTTTCAAATATTCGAACGTATTTCGGTATTTCATTAATTTTGAAATTATAGTTGTGCCTTTAGTAAGTTTTACCAAGTTTGTGTAAAAAATTACAAAGAAAAACTGTGATTTTACCCACTTCGATATGTTTTTTGTTTGGATTTTTCTAATACCCCTTTTATGCAATGATAATGATAAGTTATCGTAGTCGCTAAGAGGAGAGTGAAGCAATTAGAATTCGATGTGGATTTGATTAAACAAACGTCAGAGCCTTTATTTCTAACTGTTGAGTTATTTTATTGAACATTAATTTAAATAATACATAGTTTTAACGGCTCGCACGTCGCGCCTGTTTATATTGTGGATCAATCATTTCAATCGTGTTTACATTATCAAGTGAAAATGAGTGTATTGAGTGATTTCAAAATGAAGGTAGACGTGAAGAGTAGTGGCGACGGATTCCTAGAATTATGCGACGAAAGGCTCAAGGGACTCATGCGGTCGGAACCCATAGCCGATGTTTACCACGTTGAGCAGACACCATTTGCCAGGTAAATTACACATGTTTTGCACAAAATGCGCTAACATTTTATTGTACTGACATGTGCGAGTGAGACACGCTTGAAAAAAAAAATGCAACCAGAACCTTTTTATATAAACGGTATTTGAATCGCAAAATGTTATTTCACGAAACAATCTAACCATAAAACTGTTTTTACATTAATATTTCAAACTGTTTTTGTTTCGATATAAAAACATTGTAATCTTTGTTTGAACCTACAACCATTTTTATTTATTTATTCATAACGTCATCCCACGAATAAAAGCGATGAAATACCAAAGACAATTAATTATTAAGTTTGACACGATTTATACGTGAATTTTTAAAATTTCCTTTTATAAAGAATATGAGAGTAAATCAATAAAAAGGTTCCCTTTTATGTTAATCGGTTAATAAACGGTTCGATGCGCGTTCTGTTTACTTTTCCAATCTGCCAATAAAATGGAGTAACGTGGTCATGAAAACTTATTTAAGTTTGCATAGTTTCTTAAACTAAACATAGGTAATTTTGTACCTACCGGTAAATTAAGAAAAATGAGTTATTTTTCTGTACGTCGTAAGGAGTCGGTTGCAACATTACGTAAAATTACATCTCTTCTGTTCGCTTCCCCCCACTGTGACAGTGTGTGGGAATCTAGCGCCGCGTTCAGCCACTGTGACGAAGTAAATTAATTATAATAATATGTATAAAGGAAGTGAGAATATTCAAAAGTCTTATTAAAATGCGTCAGAAAACTTGTAGAATAAATTCTTGTAGTCTATGACTTCTTAAAGAAGTATAATATCGCCAATTACCGTATATTTCCATTAGCGTCTTCCTCTTTTTATTATATTTAATTTATATTAAGCCATTATTTATTTTTCATAAACATAGTGGAATAAAATAGTGTTTCAACTCAATTTACAAAATGATCATGAAATTCCACAAAATTTCACTAAAAACATTTGAACAACAGTTATTTTTATACTTGTTGTATGTATTATAGATAGATACTATTCTTTATTAAAAAGACCCGAAGAAGTATGGTGGAGTTAAAAATTATGAATATAATAAAATTTATGTAACTAGAATTGATAATATGAACGTTAAAAATGTGATTGAATTATTATTTTCGTATCTTTCACTAAGGGTTGTGTGATTTTACTATAGTAAAAAAGTTACTAAAGTAATTTTTTTGCGAAAATGGGTTTGATCGTTCTCGAAAATACGTCCCGTGGAGAACTGAGTTTACTCTCCAATATCCGATAGTAAAAACGAGAATCGATGGTTAAATATGGCGGACTCTTCGCAGCTGTTTCAAAAGTCATCTGTCACATTGATACTTTGAATGTTGCAATATATGACAATTAATTATTCAACCTCCCGCTATTTTAGTGATGAGAGTTCATCCGATGATGATCTCGTTGTTTAATATACATTAGCAGATAATCCGAAAAAAATTCGCCACCGAAATGACGGGCCTCGGAGAACGCAGGGGCGAATAAAGCCACAGATAAAGGAAAAAATGGATCATATTTCATTATTGCCATGCCACACTGAGAGGCGAGATTGTCTTTGACCATCTTTGTCAATAGTAAATTTGATGTACCGACAACCCGCAAAGGGTTTTTACTACAGGGGTTAGTAAAAAGTTACCATGGTAAAAATTTGCCGCTAATCGCACAACCGGCCCTCTAAGGCTTACCAACCAATACGCGTTGGTTTTATTTGGTAGTTCAAACCTATTATTAAGTTTCCAATAATAATAACGTCTAAGAATATGGCACTACTTAATTAAGCACCTTCGTCTTAGGTATCTTATCACGAATAAAAAAATTATAAATTATGGAACAATATATAAATCTTACTAATTGCGATGTTTTTCTCGTTTCCTGACTTATCACACCACACGAGGATAAGTCTGTCAATTTTAGGTGACGCGAATGTACGTCGCTGGATTCCTCGCACACTCAGCATATTAATGACCTACTTGAAAATACGAAGACTAGCTGACGTCGCTAACTTATTAATTATTCGACTTCCTATATGCTCGGCAAATATTGTGATCCTCGCTTATTTATAATTATCTATTATATCATCAAAGATCCCTTCCGTCAGAATCAGGCAGATACCGCCTGTGTATGAAAGAAAAATAATATTTCCTTATTTAAAAAAAATAATATTTGATGAACAGCTGCCATTATGGCTAACTGGCTTAGTCGAGATATTTACAAAGACAATTTTTCATAAAAGTTTGATCGATATTTGATAGAGGAAATACGGGAGATATCGTGCCCAGAAAATCCGTATATGATATAAGAGAGGATATATAATATTTTGTACCGCACGTCAGCATATAACATGGATATAAGATATATTATTATTCTTTTAAAATGTTAATTCTGGCAGAAGTGTTGACCACAACAAACAAACTCACTCGTATGTGGGGGGAATCGATTCAATCATGTGCTGAAACGAATCTGTCTACAGATGGAACCAGCTCCCTTCTGGTAGTTGCATAACACAACACATACCTTCCACCTGGCGGCTCCATTACGGAGGAATGTCCGCGTGTGCGATTTGCCATACACAATTAGAATAGATTCACATTGAGGATGAGAGCGGCGCGAGTCATGTTGCCTGACCACCCGGTGGCGCGCCGTGAATGTATAAACACGCGATATTTAATCCGAGATTGTTTAATAAACAAGTCTTCCTCTCGCGCATCTATCCGCACGTCTCTTCCCGACTGCTGAAATCGTCAGTTCGCATTCCTGGCCAATAATGATGCCTTCGCGTGATCGAACTGCGGACCCTCGTTCTCTCGGAGTTGTGCAAGTCCGACACGCGCACCGCATCTTTCTTGGCGGCACATTTATGTAACCATAGTCCTCTCATCGCCGTGAAAGGTGCGCTCGAATTTTAACTGACCACGCATTGTATGAACGATTTGTTTGTTTTTGATAAATATTCCTTCCAGAATCATCTCTAGCTTTGATGCGAGTTCATTTGGTCACCCATTGTCACGCCATTACAAATTTGATTAAATGTTGTAGATATTAGGAACAGCCTGTTTTAAAGTTGACGCGTAAATGATATAAATAGAAAGGAATATTAAAGGTAATGAATAGGTATAGATAAGTACATTTTCAAATGTGTTCGCAACGTATAAGCAACTAAAGTTTTCAACAGGTGCACATTCCATATCTGTTATTTATGTTAATCAACACAGGTATTGTAATAAGAGATAATTATTATTTTTGACGTGCGATTTTTTTTTTAATAATTATTTGGAACGGACCGCGACCGGCTGATAAGATATCAAGGCCGTGTCCCCTAACATCCGAAATTTTTTTAATATCGCAGCGAAGTGGGCTGACTTATCTCCAAATTCACGGCCGGAAATTCCGTCATATTTAGCGCGACTATTGCGCAAAATGATAGATAGTGGTGCATTCTTTATTTTTAATTATTATTATTAGATCTCCATTTTAACCAGTTACAGTTAAACAATCTTTATTAAAAAAAAAAAAACCATCAACTCGTATCGCATAGTCTGAAACCTTTCAAGATTGAGGTACGTTTCCTCCTGCAGTTTAATATTATACAGTTGTGATGCTTTTTCCCCCGACATGGAGCAGATGGCCCCACCGACGGATGGCACTGATAGGACGACACCGGAGAACCTGAAAAACACTTACCTTACTTAAATTTAGCTACTTGAAATTCCACCACGCATTCTTCAAATGCAAAGCCGAACGAATGTGTCGTGTTCGTTAGTAGTACAACGTCAATACATCGTAAATCTCACAACATTTTAATTTAATCTGTCGAATTAGCCAGTCGTTTTGTAATTAAATTCATACAAAATTTGTGTAAATACAATGTGTATGTATATTGAGTGTGTAGGTTTTGAATTTGATTAGAAATCGTCTAAAAAAATTCAACCTAGTTTGTGAACACTTTTTGTTAATGGATTCTAAAAAAAGTTTTCGCCTGTTGTTTGCAATTTCACCATTATTGGTTTTGCAATTTTGATTTATTTATCGTTCGCTAATACAATGATCATTATTTGATCTCGATAAGCTCGCGCGCGATTTACATTGTAATAATATCTGCCGACTTGCGTATGGATGTAGAAAAAATTAAGAGCGAGTCGTCGCCCACGACGATTCCAAAAAAGGTCGGTTCGCTGTGCAATGTAGATACCACTCTTCATTATTTGCTGTAGAATATGGACATGGACGATTTCGTTTTTCTATCTAAATAAATTACTCGTTGATATAATAATAATTAATTAAATAATAGTAAATTGCACCGATTATGTGCCGTTTTCTAAAGTTCATAATGTATTCATAATTAATGTTCCTCTAAGTTAGGATGACGGTGTGCGCATAAATTTTTTTTTGTACAATTTTAAGTATCATTGCTGTTATTTGTGTGCGGGGAAAATAAGAAAAACATTACCACACCAGTATAAGGCTACTGGCGGGGCCTGGCTTGACCACATTACTAATGAAGATCTATTGAGATGCATACGTAACTTATATACTTCGGACACATTCTCCGCATTAAAAAATATGATATTTTACAATTCATTAAGGCGGCACGAGAAGAAGTCTTGTTAAACATTGTGTGCGTGCTATATTTTTTTGTGTGCTCTATGATACCAAATCGTGTGCGCGCGCACACCTTAGAGGGAACATTGTTCACGATATATTGGTACACTGGGCGTCCCATACAACGCTCATTAGTTTTATTAAATGAAAAAATGCGCTTCCAAATATTTCCGATCGTTTGAGACAGACAGATCAATAGTGAGTATTAAATTAAATATTAAAATTTTACGACTTCGAAACGATAAATTATTTACTATGTTAACATATTATTTCGCAAGATACTAGACTTAACGGTGTGTATAGCTCACGAATTCGTGTTTTCATAATTTTATTTGCAAATTTCGTGGAATGTGGTTTAAATTAAATGATACCACCACATATCACTCAGATAAAAATTAGCACTTAATGGTTGTTAATATATGAAGCGACGCAAATATCATACTGTTAACTTATCCGAAGATATGATACATAAATAAATCATTAAAATTAAGTTAAGCAAGTGGATAATTTTACTAATATTGGATACGCATTCAATCCGTGAAAAATTTGTGACAAAGCCGCTCCCGTAACTCAAGATTTATTCTTATTCAGGAATGCGTAAAATAATTTATATTTTCGTTATATTACCTGGGTATGTATATGCATTGTTTCATTTGCCGTTCGTACATCGAACCGACGGTCATCTGAGAGTCGTTTACGTCATACATTATCTCTTAATTTTATTAATCCCGCAATCCCCAAGGTCTAGGGCCGATTATTATTAACACGCGTGCGCCGCAGTCGGCGGCGTGGATCGCGCGAACTAGGGAGGCGAGGATCGGCTGCCGGCTTCGCGACCTGCCCGGACTTCGCCCGAGACGCTCGAGAGACCCCGAGGAATGGTGCTCCGGGAGTCGGGCCGCTCGGCTCTCCGTGAGAACTGCACTCGGGAGTTTCGGTCGGTTGGCCGCGACCTTGGGTTTCTGCACTGCACCGCGCGCTGGTCTCGAGCGTCAGCCCTGTCAATCCTTCTGACGAAATCGCGCTAGACTTGTCATTATTTGAACATCTTTCTGTCTCCGCTGTGTTGTCCACCCTTTACGATGGAACGTTTTGATGGTTCATTTTCCCAAATATGTATATACCTTACATGTATTTTGTATTTTCACTGCATACCTTCAAATACCTGGCCAAATTCGTTTCCCGGTTCTCGGGTATTTTTCCATAAATATACCGACCCAGAATTATAATTTATATTATATACGTATAATATAAACTAAAATATTTAATTATTGTATTTTGCTCAAATAGTATTTTGAATTGAAATTAGAAACAGGTGTATAATTATCAAAATAACACATTCTTATTGTGAAGTTGTAATTATTCAGAACATTAGTCTGTGATATTTTAAATACTAATTAAATGTATTAATTAGAAAGATATACATATAAAATCAATTTTATCGAAAAATATTGTTGTCGTTACCGGGATTCGAACCTGGATCTCTTCCTATCCGGGAATGTGGATTAAAGAAGATTGCCTGCAAATAATGGAACAATAGATATATTAATTTGAAAAGTGTAATATATAAGTTCGAAAATTTGTTGTCAATGCACTGTGTTAGTATAGCATAATCGGTTAATGGACGTTACTTGGATTGGAAGAGATCCAGGTTCGAATCCCGGTAGCAACAACAATATGTTTCTATAAAATTTGTTTTATATGTATATCTTTCTAATTAATACATTTAATTAATATTTTTAAAATATGTATAATTGTTAATATTTGATTCATTCTAAATATTTATGTACACACACACACATATCGTTTAAACTAAAATTTGATAATATGTATATATACTCATAACACTTACATTATCAAACAATAATTTCAGAGTGTTAATCAGAATTCATTGTCCGTTTGCGTACCTCACTCTTACTAACTCCTCTGTACGCAGCTGTGAATTTAGCGGAATTACTGGAAGCACTGAAATGTCGTTCATCGAAAGGGTTCGCCTAATATCCAAATCGGTTTTGCGAAATAAAAGAATAAGCCGATGAATTGTGTGACAACAGATGTTTAATTTGGAAAATCAAATAATTTATTGAAATGATAATAACCGGGTGGATACCTGTTAAAAATTACCCGGTTCTCTGTTATTTTAAAAACATGCGGGTACCCGGTTCCGGTTTTACCCGGTTTGAAAGCCCTAGTTCCGACTATCCCGAGCCTGCAATGTGTAAAACCGTTTCTAGTCTTACGTTGATACTAAAAATAGAATTTGTTAAATATCTAGAAAAATTGTCAGTGCGCGGTTACCCATTGGAGATGTATGTTTATTGATAGTTTGAGACTTCGAATAGATCATTAACTTCGAAAAGATTATTAGAAAGCTGTGAAAGTGAAAGATTAGTTATAATAGTTTGTTTATAAAATCTATTACACTACACGTAATCCGTGGTTTTAGATTCTATTTAATACGTATTTTTTTTTTTTTTTTTTATTTAATTTAGCGAAAATACAATGGCAAAATAAATTCAATTTTTAAATAGATGGTTACATACATACATATGGTTATATACATAAATGGTTTTTCTTTCGCTTACCTCTCCAAAAAAGAGACCAGCTCTTGTGCTTGGAGAGGGAGTTACACTACAATAATTTTATATAATACCTTACATATTCTATTCATTGTCCATATTGTAAACTATCTGTAATTGTTATTTATTTAATTGCATCCTGATATTCAACAACATATTATATAATACAACAGGACTGACAGTTAATATTGTCAATGTTCAAGCACGCGAATCTTCAGTCGTGTCCTTACGAGTGCATCAGCGCTTGTTTGACTTGACGATTGAGCGCCGAACACGTGCAGGTAAAGAATAATTATCGACAAGGAGAAGGAATTCGATCCGCGTAATCAAACGCGTTCACCTTTCCTTGTTCATGCAGTCTGGCTGCATTGCATTACGCACATTGCAAGAGTCGCGCCCGGGTGTCGTCACGGTGAAAGTGGTCACTTTTGATCTTTAGTCTCGCGCATAACAGATAAACCTGAATTAGATGAATATCCTTCAGAAACAGAAACTGAACGTTGCGTAAATTATAGTGATGGCTTAAAATCACGATCTGTGATCACTGGTATCTGTAAGTCACAATCACTGAGAGTGATTGAGTAGAAGATACCTTAAAATGTCGAGATTCTTGTCCGAAGATATTGAAAATTAGTTGAATAGCCATTTCAGAAGTCTTTTCTAATCGACTATTTTTATGTGATGTTTATTTACATAAAAGGAGCACGTTGTCTGAACACGCGTGTAACGTGTGCGAGAAATTAACTGTTGACTGCTTTCCAGCTTAATAGCTTTGAAACTGAAGAAGAAGAAGAAATAATAAAAATAGCATTGCAATGTTATTCACGGTGATTAATGTTTAATCACTTACGAGTATATCATCCATTCGCAGTCTCGCCAACGAGACGATAATAGCAATTTATCTATTCACTAGTTAATGACAACCACAATATTCCAAATTCCCAGTCGTGTTCTCGTCACACAACCGATTTGCATCGTGTAAAGCTGTTGGTCTATTGTACGCGGTGTTGTTTCACTATTTTTATGATTGCCATTCCTTTTTAATCATGACCTTCATTTGTGTCCAATTAGTGTAGTTTACCCGGAATTTGCGACGCTATTCTGTGAAGAGTTCTCTACGCCCACAACCTCGCCCAAGTTGGTAATCCAATTAAGACACGCGCGTTTTCTAACAGTTACCCTGAAATAATGTTCTTTCCATAAATTATAACAAAACTCTCAACCGTGTGATGAAATTGCCTTTTTTTTTGTTTACAGCACTGAATTTTATATGGTTGATAGTTTATTAGATTCTAACATGTAAATTTGAAGTCTTTCTGTAGAGTATTTATTGTGGGAACAAGAATCCTATTAAACTTCCCGGTCCTCGATATGGTGTTCCACTTCTATGCGCGCCATGTTGCCTCTGCCGCCAGCGGTTTATCTCTGTAATGGGCCGTGTACACTGATGAATTTTTTATGAGATTTTCTACTCAAGGCAACTCGGTTTTTCGTAGTTCGGTGTGTACGCACTTTATCTCAGAGATTCACTGTATTCCGCCTTATTATACGTCAAATGTCAGTCTGTCCATCATTGATGTTCCGTTCGTCAGTTGGGTGAATTTAAATCTTTCCTATTATTTTTTGTGATCTGGGTGACGACTGTGCGCAATTATCGAGTCTCGTTATTAAATCGAACATCGTGTACACGGGTTTCAGTTTTTGTCTCTTCCTACCAATCTCAAGCACGTGTACAAGGTACTAAGATTTATCTCAATTAAATCTATGACATTTCCTCATTCTGGATTCTACATCCGGGAGAAGATTAAGTTGTAAATTTATAAAGCTTTTTGTTAAGTTTCAACGAAGATGAACGGATACGTGTAGTTCGGCGACCGACAAATTATATAACACGACTACCGACTAAAATTAGCAACCTCAATTGTCATGCGCGCGCATGATGTGCGCCATTTGTACATTGCGACATTCCGTCCGACGACATTCTACCGGCGAATGGAGATTTGCATACCGGTCCACGGAGGAGACCGAACACGTTAGGCGAAAGAATTGCCGAACGCTGCCCGTGGGGGTCCCTCCTCCGGGGGCGCGGACCTCTCGCTGTTTGTTCATTTCTTTGAGATTTTCCCATTGTCCCACCGACACTTTCGCAACCTTTGTGACCGTGTCACGATTCGTTTGTTCGTGTCCCATATCCCGATTTCAATGGCCGATACGACTTAACATCGATTAATGCAGCCTCGCAATCGCTCCGGCAGTTCTAAGATCAAATGTATGAATTAGTGCGTGAGTACCTGTATTTAAATGTGTTGGGGAGACCTAATTGAATATTGTGTCTGTTCCAGTCAACTTTATGAAATATGTTTATGAATTGCGCAAGTTATAGCTGATGATTATTTATCTTCATTGTTATTTAAACTGTTATTAATTAAACTGTTATTGTCATTGTTATTTAAACTGTTATTAAATTGTTATTTAAACTGTTATTTTGACTGTGTTCGATTGTAACGATGATTGATAACTGATTAACGTAACTCTTCGAGCAATGACTGGTACATTGTTATATCTCAGTTACCCATCATCGACACAATCACAGTCACGTAACAGTACCATCACTATCGGCTGATCTATTTTGATTGTTGATTTACTGAACAACCTTATAGTATTCTAAATGTTAGCCTTCACAAAGTATTTAAAAAAAATTGTTTTGGTTAATATTAATTTATCTTTTTACGCTTTTTATCAACGGGTCTGGGGTTTAACGCTGTCACTTGGTCTCTCCAACCATCCACCGGTATTCTGTTCCCACTGCAAATCCATATTTTTTTCACAAAACTTTTCTTCTTTATCTGGTCCAGCTGGACAAAGCTGGACTTCTACCATGATGATTGACAGGCCTAGAAAATTTTACATAGGCATAAGATTAGTCGTAATGGATTATGACAAGTGGCTAGCGAAAAAGTAAGGAGGAGGGGTAAGTCAAGTAATATTGGACGTATGTATAATATGTCAGGGTATGTAAACAAAAATGTCTCGCCGGCACATAGCTGTTACCCAAACTACATTGAACGGCCCGAGCTGGTGCTCCTATATTAGTTTCACTCAGCAAAACATCCCGATGCACGCTAATCAAATTGATTGCCAGTAATTAAATTATTTAAATACAAATTAAATGTATTAATTAGAAAGATATACGTATAAAATCAATTTTATTGATAAATATTATTGTTGCTACCGGGATTCGAACCTGGATCTCTTTCCAATCCGGGGAACGTGCATTTTCCGATTATACTATACCAACACAATATTTAATAATATTAATATTTTTCTATAAAATTGATTTTATATGTATATCTTTATAATTAATATTATTCAATTAGTATTTAAAATATCACAGACCGTCCGTTTTGAATAATTACAACTTCACAATAAGAATGTGTTCTCCTTAATAATTCAATTATTTGTTTAAATGTAGAAATTTAAAAAAAGTCACTCTCTGATATAAATAACATAGTTCCACTCGCAAAATGAGAGCGATGTTTGATCAACACGTGGTCATCGTTGATACTTGTATGTAAACTTGATGGCATCTGCGTGTTCCTGCAGCGTTTACGACACTATCTTCAATTTCGCATCCAGTCGTTTTGATCACTGGTCACCCTGAGGTCGACCGATGTGGCATATTTTTTGTTCCGACTGCTTTGTTCAAACATTTGAACTGTGGCCCGTCTCGTCTTGACCTCCGACCGAGGATTATTATTATTGCGCTCGGTATTCAATGTCACTTTTTTAACGGTCGCTTGACGGATGTGTTTAGAGGAGACAATCGGAATGTGCGTTCAATTAACTTGTGTTTATAATTAAATGACTCTGGGACACCGAATTCTTCCATTTTGTTTATATTCTGATGTAATTATATTCCCCTTTTAGTTTTAAAAAATAATTTTAATTATTTCTAACGGCAATTCTAATATTTATTTGCATTACTACAACGAGTAAATTATTTTTGGTGGTTTGGTAGTTTTACGGTGAGCCGAAAGTCACAGAATTCATAAAATTAAGGTAGGTTTCGACGGCTAAGCCATGTAGAGCGTACGAATGATGCATAATCTGCTAAATAATGAACCTGAAGACGAATAGGTGTGCCCAAAACGAGGTGGCAAGACAACATAAATAAAGACCTATCCATTCTTGACGTCAGCAATTGACGGGAATCACCCCAAAACATGACCGATAGAGGTATATTTTGAGGAAGCCTTGACCCATTCCAGCTGTAGAGCCAGGAATGATGACGATGGTGTATAAATCATTACGTAAGGAGAAGAGGCAACACAATTTGATGCTTTGTTGAGCAAAACTAATATTGGAGCGTTGGCTTCTAAATCAGTTTCGGGTGATGGGGCCGTTCACTGTTAATATGTGCTATTGTGAAACAAAAAATATGCGTGTAATTTGATGAAAAAACTTCCCCTAGTATTTAATCAGTTTGCTACCCACTTTTATCTCGCCGAATCGGATTTTGTTTTCTATACAATTTTTGTTCCTCTGTGAAGCGTGCTCCGATCTATGATTTCGAGGGCGGACAAACGTCCACATTGAACGCAATAAAAGCTACAGAGATGGAGGCAGAAAATACCCAGACGGCGGTGTAATTATTCGGGTGTCATACGCGATAAATATTAACGACCTCAACCCGTCTGACACATGTGTAGTTCTTTCACCCTGCGGCCGGTGACGACTGTGCGCGGAATTGGAAAAACATCGGCCATAGACGAGCGATCGGTGATGTCACCGCTCGGCGATGGACCGTTGCTTTTTGAAAGACGACCGTTAACGGCTCGAAGCTGTGGAGCTTTTTAACATTTGAAACGCTCGCGACATTTATTTGTATTCTTAAGATCGAATGGCTAATCTTGCGCTTTAAATAATCATTTCATACATCACGTCTCACTTTCTGTAAATTTGCATTCGTGTTTCACGAACACTCACTCGAAGCGAGTTCGTGATGGAACAGAGGTGATGTATCGACGTATGCGGTCAACACATTCAGTTTGAAAGTAAAACTCAATCAATGTGTACGCGTATGCGGTAATATGAAGTACAAGAGAACGTTTATGGTTTTTACATCTGCATACGTTTCGCTCGAAAGAATATCGTGATGGGATAATTACATATTTTCTTTGTTAATTGAAGTATTTAAACAAACTCGTATGTATTATGCATGTAACGAGGGGAAGTCGACCGTCACAGTTGCGCAACGCTCCGAGCGTGTTCAGATAAAACGTGTTTTAGGCCCATTATAATTGAGGTCTCGCAAGGTACCCGCCATCGGTACTGGGCTCTGAGGAAGTCGAATCGAGTGACACTTTTTGTGACTGCGTCATCGCTTCTCACTCAGATTACCACACTTGGCGGGTTTCTGCGCCCTTTCCACATGGCATTCCTCCTGGGAGGATTAGTGTTCATTCAATACCCGAGTGTTGTTTCATTACTTCGATCATTCACGACCGGAGGTTGTACACGACCGACTACTGGTACAGTTATCAAATAATAGCTCCCGTTGTAACATTTTATTATCCTTCGACTAATGATGATGCCGGAGGTGAAGTAGTTTTATGGCTCGCGGGGGCCTTTTTATTGTACAACGCCTCCGCGCTCAATTTATTACGATCCTTTTTGAGCCTTTAACGAACAGAATTGATCTAACTGACCGATGACTCTTCGCGCTATGAAAACCGCTTTTAGTAGCGCGAGGAATTGAGACCGGTGCTGCGGAATGATTAAGGGTCATTCAGAAGCGAGCAACGGACCGCTCTTCATTAGGCCCGTTCATTCATTCGCTGATTGCACCTCGACAACGCCACCGACTCGATTGTTACCGTTTGAATCGAGACGAGAAACCATAAAATCGACCCATTTCTGTTCGGTGTCTCCGAATTACTCGACTTTCACATTCTCGGCGACCGCTCATAATATTGCGCGTCGGACTTGGGCACTTTCTGGAACAGTGTGTTTCATCTCTCCGGTGTCTGAATGGTAGACGGCCGCTCGTACGGTACTTTGGATAAATCAATTTTGGATTCTGTAATTGGCCGCGCGCGCGCGGGTCACCGACAAACGAAATGAAACGCGAGCAAACCCATTTCACGCGGACCCGCCAATTGTACGGAGGTATTATTAATTACAATAATCGTCGTCCGTATTATGGAAGAATCAACACGACGTACGCAATACGATTTCTTCTGTAGCATCATTTTATCTCGTTATTCGCCGATTTTCTTTTTCAGTTTGATAATTCGCAATGGGTGATTAGTTTTCTTGTGAATTTAATCGAGAAAATTGATATATGAATAAAACTATCAAAGATATTATTGTTAACGACCAGATACGTAAAAGTGTACGCAGGTACAATAATTACACATTTATAACGAGGTCAAGGTTTTTCCGTGTCGTACGGAGGCCCATAGACGCGGAATTGTGCAAAATTGTGACACACTACGTCTTCTCGGGTCTGCCGGTGCATTCGTCTCGCGTTGAAGAGACTGGCCCGGTATGCGCGCGGTGGTCCGTCTGCCGCCGCCGCCTCTCGGCCGGTCGCCCGGAGTCAAACGGTTTCGCGCCACCGGTTCGCGTGCGGAAGCTGCGGGCGAACGGTCGGGAATTCCTGCGCGGGTTCTTCGAGGTGCCGGCCATCTGCCGCCGCGGCGGATCGGGTCCGGAGTAACGGTACATTCCGGTCGGCAGCGCAGAAAGTGATCTCGGGACCGCATTTTGTGGGACATCGAGGTGTAGCGAGGGGCCACGAATCGGGAACGGGTCACATCCATCACTATAAAACTAAAAGGGACTCCGACCACCTGTGCAACTCCCACTGATCTCGAGATAATACTAAATACAAATTCAAACTTACGGTTGATATTGCCGTACCCGGGTAGAGAGATAATCGTTTGATCACTTTTCTACTGCATTTATATATTTTATTTAGTTGTACAAATTATCCTACACCTAGTATACAACACTTTATAAAACATAAAAAAATTAATTACATCGTATCACTTAGCATTATAGAGATTATAAATACAGAAGAAAATGATCGGTTATTAAACTTACATTCTGCATATTCTGCGAAAAGTAGCAAGACTAGTTGCTTCTTTCACATGTGCTGGCAGTTCATTGAACGATTTGAAACCTTTATAGTATTAACTATCTAGTGTTCCTGTCAGATTTGTTTGTGGAACTCTAAAATCCCACCGACTTCTCGTAGGATAAGTGTGGACCTAAAAATTATATTTTTGTTCGTGTATGAATATTAGAACATTTTGTATGATCTTTTTGCTTAGCAGTCATTAATTTTAGTTGTTTTAGCGTATAACTTATTCTTGTATATCTATTAGATCTTAAAATAGTCATGATTGCTCTGTTTTGAATTATGTATTTGAATCTTTTTTCTGTTTCATTTCCTGAAAATAGTACTGTTGGAATAATAATTTATATATATGCGGAGTGGCAATTTAATTATAAACTAATTGCGATGTTTTTAGGTTGAGTTTCTATCTTATTCTGCTTAAAAAACCACCTTTTTTACCATTTTCGTTGTGATCATATATATATAATTATTACTCCTAAATATTTGATTTCCTTTACTGTAAAATATTATCGGCGGTGAAGATTTGGATCACGCGAAACTATTAATTTAATTTCGTCAATGTATTTGTGTACATTGAATTTCGTGAATCTGAATTTCGTGAGACTTTTATAATATTTCTTTCATTTTCCTCGCAGACAGGCACGAAATAATAATGCGACAAGGCCGCACCGCACAGTGAGGCAGTTAGCTCTCACTGCACGACTCGGTGATTTGGCCAATTTTCACAAACGTCCGAAGCGAAAATTGCAAATTACTTGTAGAATTTTTTTTGACCTGATTTAATTAGGTTATGTTCCCGTATTATTGTGTCTTTTGCGCAGTGCGGTTGTGTTTAAAAAAAATATATATTTAAGTTGTAATTAACATTTTTGCATTAAGTTTCGTAAGTCACAGCTTTTGGTGAGATTTCTGACTGCACAAGCCGGCCTGCAGACTTAAATATGAGTAACGGTGCAACGCGTGCAATAGAATTGTGCGTAGGAAAGTGGCCTCTAACATATGTTGCCTAACTTTACATTGAATGTTTAATTAATAATAAATAAAGTTTCCTATATTATTTGTGTTTCGCATCGCCCGTAATCAGGGATCAGCCTGTGATAAACGGAGACCGAGCAACAATGATAAGATAACATTATCCGGATGATATCAATAAATATAACGTACGACCTACACCGCAGCTTACTGTTAAGAATGCGAAGCCAATTTATGAAAAATGAAATTATTTTCTCAATTTTTTTTTTAAATATTACAGCGAGATTAGTTAATAATAATTTACAATATATGGCAAAAAAATCCTCCATTATTTAAATAATAAAGCTGGTGGTAATACATGTCAAAAATAATATTAAACCATAAAACCACAGATTTAATTAAATCTAAAAAATATTATATAGATGATCTAATTCTAGTGAATAGAGAACAATATAAAGTAATATTATCTCTCTTATTTCTGATAAAATGTAAAAAAATTGAGGAAATTGTAAGAAAGCAAATAGCAGAATTTCTAGAAAATAATACAATATTACATAATAATCAGTTCGGTTTCAGAAAATCACTTAGCACACAAGATGCAATAGCCAATGTAACTTCAACCATATACCAGACACAGACAAAGGGAAAACATGTGCGGGAATATTCATTGATCTCAAGAAGACGTTCGACTGTATTTCACATCAGAAACTATTGAACAAATTAAATTATATTGGTTCTAAAAGTAACGTTACGCTGTGGGTTACTAATTATCTAAAAAATTACCCCCAACTTATAAAGATTAATAATACCTACTACAGTGATTAAGAAACGTCAGATTTCTGTATCTCCAAGGGATTGTATTAGATATAAACGATTTTTTTTTTCAATCAATGTACGGTCAATGTTACGCACAACAATAGCGGTCGCCCAGTCACGCCGCCGCCAGGGAACGCCCAGACGTCGCCGAACGCACTGAAAAGTGCGGGCTAGTCCGAGCGCTCCAATTTCGCCGGCGGTATTACTCCGCTTTGCTATATTCGTACAGATGCGAGGCTCGCAGGAGGCGATGTGTGCAGGAGAGAAGTAAAACGCAGAGAGATGTTGCTCCGGAAGGCCGCCGACGAGAACTGGACGTCTCGGCAGCGGTACCCCCCCTATTTATTTCATGTATCAAGCAGACATGGCAAGCAGTGGTGGGGGTGGCTCACAACCCCCACCACTTGACCGCTGCTACGCGACCGCCGCCATGCGGCGGTCCATCGAACTACAATATACGGAGCCCGACAACGCACGGTTTTAATACCGTGCCAAAGTCGGGCTCCAGACAAAAATAAAATGCAAAATAGTTGTGGATTATCGCGAGCAATTAACAAATACCAATAATACATAGCTCGCGATATCCATAACATAATCAAGTCATTTATTACACAATAAACAAGAAATAAACAGGGGGTGGGGGGGTGATCACCCGTAATTTACACAATTATTTTCAATCGGTGATCACCCCATACAAAACAATACATGTGTGTGTGGATATCGCGAGCATTAAACATTAATTACCAAGCTAGCTCGCGATATCCACAACAAAGGTTACAAATGTGGGCGACCGTCCGAAATCTAAATTCACAAAACAATTACATTCGGTGGACGGTCGCCCCATACAAAATACAATGGGCGGCCCTACCGAGGGCCGCCTGCGGCCCCACCATGTGCCCCCGCGGGTCCATGGTGAGCGACAAACCGCTCCTGTACCACTCGCTGGTAGCTCCGCCACCGCGAGTTGGTACGTGGTGGCTGGCCCCTTGCGGAGCCCGCCACTAGCGCTCAGCGCCCATCGGCCCGCTTGGCGCCACTGGACCGAATAAGAAAAGGCCCTTTTCAGGGCCGCTGAATGGTAACGATTCGTCCAGTGAAATTCCTGAGCCTGTCGTGAGGCGGAATCCTGTGTGCAACAGTCAAATTACATCATATGCTAACGGCACGGTCCTAATAATAAGATAAATTAATTGGAAAAGTGTAAAATTAAAGGCCACCGAAGATGTAAACACAATTAATAACTTATTCGATATTAATTTACTATCATTAAATAGTGAAAAAACCTTCGTAATAAAATCGAATGATTTTCCGAAAATAAATGACATCATAATTCATGAACACTCCACACAAAATACAATTCACAATCAAAATTATTGTCTCTCTAACTGCTCAATTTTAAAAACAACAAATAAAATTAAATATCTTGGAGTAATCATCGATCAAAATCTTGAATGGAAAAATCAAATTTGTCATGTTAAAAAGATAGAAAATTATTATACATCGGAAGAATCGGAAGAACATTTTTATCAATAAATGCTATACATTTATTCAATCCTTATTATTATATGCCATCATTAGTTGGGGATCAGCTTATAATTCTAGTAAAAAAGTGTACAAAAACTTATAAATGTAATATTAAAAAACCAAAAGATTATTCAACAAAATTACTTTTTGGAGGATTCAAAGTACCAACATTTTGTAATCTATTTAAAAGAGATTCTATTCTTCAAATATTAAAAGAAAAAGAAAAATATCATTTTATTACTGAAAATCGTATTAGGTTTAAATTTGTACTTTCATGCACAAAAATCAACATCATTTGCAAAACACCACTATACTCAGCTAGGAAAAATATATTTAACAGCTTACCCGAAAACATCAGGAAAATTAATGATAATAAAGAAATAATCAATGCTATTAAAAAACACTTTAAAGGTGAAACATGTACCCCTAAACTTGTAATATCGCTTAATTTATTATAATTTATTTTATTATATGCTAGTTATTGTAAACAATATTTTTATTAATATACACTCCACTTCTCTGCACAAGTATACGCTTTCAAGAAAAGTGTAGCATAAAAAAAATGTATTGTATCTTGATCTTGATCTATCAGATTAATAAATGAATATATTTAAAAAAAATTGTAATATTGGCTGAGTTGGTGCAGATGTAGATTGAACGATCGAGTATTCGAGCCGCGAGTGCGACATTTTTTTTATAATAAAATAAATCTTGATTTTGCGATATCCATTAACAATATTAACCGCCAATTTAAAAAAAAGATAGCTGCAATTTAACGATAGTATTATAAATTTGTAAAATAATACTTAAAAATTAAAATCACAATTAAAATTATTTAATGTATTAAAAAATGTAGATTGATATTCCGTATTTCTTGTGTATCGTTATCATCTGTTGGCAATTGTTCCTTCGCAATTAATATAGTGATTAGTGTGATAAGATAACTCGCGATCGTCTCCATTAAATTAATCTAAAGTTTGCTCACTTCATCAATACCTTTAAAGCGAGAGGCACTATATTAATAAAATAAATTGAATAGATTGGTTTTGGCCAAGTGACATCAAGCAGCTATCTTATCAACTTCTCTTCGGTATTTCTCTAACATGTCAATTATTATTGATTTACTAGATTCGAGACTTGGATCACTACAGGAAAAATATGTGTAATTAATTGTCGATAAATTCAACATTATTTAAATGACTTCACAACGTCTTAATATATCTTGTTATATCCTCAAGGTTCAATACGTGTACAATTATGACCTGTCACGCGAATCTATCGTATCTCAGCATGCATCTGTGTACAGTGGCAAATTTCTATGATTTTATTTTTAAAACAATTTTAATTTTTAAAACGGATACCCGATAAAGGAGATATTACACAGACATTTGTAATTTATATGGGTCGGTTGTGTGATCAGAAGTAGATTTTAACCATGGTCAGTTTTTACTGTAGTAACTTTTTACTATCGGCCGTGGTAAAAGTCGTTTGCGGGTTGTTTGAACGTCACATTTCCTATTGTCAAAGCGTAGATGAGATGTCTATAGGCGAGACAAATAATCATGAAATATTCTTTATCTATGGATTTATACGCCTCTGCGTTCGAAATCTGACACATTGGTGGTGAAATTTTTTATGATTATGTGCTAATGTATATTAAACAACGAGATCATCGTAGGACGAACAGTAACCACCAAAATAGCGGGATATTAAATGATTAATTGTCGTATACTGCAACTTTCAAAGTATCAGTGTGTTGGATGACTTTTGGAACAGCTGTGAAGAGTCTGGTAAATATTTAACCATCGATTCTCGTTGATGGGTATAAATAAAACAATGTTATAACTCTACTTGAGTTTATTTGCACTACTCGAGTTTCGAGAGAAACAGTAACTCTCACCGACAGGTGAAGTATAACATTGTTTTATTTATATCCATCCATTACGATGAAACTCTACAAAGTTAACGCCGATTCTATCTACGGAATGTACTTTCGAGAGGTAAATATTTTTTACCAACGATCAAACAACCCGTTTTCGCAAAAATATTTACTTTAGTAACTTTTTTTTACTAAATTAAAAAGTTCATACTGATCACACAACCGGCCTTAAGTGTTCGATGAAGCGACGCAGATAAAATAGTGTTCCATAGGTTTTATTAATTCTCTCGGGGTACGGCTAGCTAGAACGCGAAGTACATATTTTGTAATCTGCTAAAACAAAACCGTTCGCGACGCAATGACAATGTCAACACGAGCGTGACCTGATAAGAGTTCATACGATAGCATCACAGCGAATTCCTCTGTATCGTCGTATCTCCCGTGAAGGTGTGCATCGTGCCGCGTTCCCCGCCTAGCTGGAACTGCCGTGTTTATATACATACATACGTTTATGTTTTATTTCCGAGTTGAAAACTAACACGGGACATTTAATCGGAAGAATGTGACACAATGGCAGGCGATTCATCTAATCCCCTCGCTCGGGACTCCTCGGGCCTCCGATAAGATTGATTCTAATGAGCCGCGTTTCTCGCGCGGGGTGCCTCATAATCATCGTCTGTAATGGCTGTGTATATTTTTAAAGCCGGGGTACAAGTCGACTTGTGTACGCCGGGGAGGAATTAACGCAGACAACGCGAGTACCGATATATCTTCCTAATGGCAACATAACGCCTCTATATGGCTCTGCCCGTCAGCTACGATTACCCCTGAAGACTCGGTTGTCTGTCTACACCCACTCTAATTAGGAATATGATGTTTTTAAACTGTAACGGGGGCGTGTTCTCCGTAAATGCCTAATTGTCTACGCGCTACGGAATCATCCGCAACTGTGAGAGATACCGCAATCACCCTGTACTATCATATACGCACATTTAACTTCATCGTACACCTATCTTAGTATATTGTTTATAATCATTTTTTAATCAAATTTTTAGATATTTTTTCTAATATAACATATCTATGATGTGATAATTAACCTTGTCAAAATACTCATCTTAGTTCACAATTAATTATAACGTATTAATTTTGTAATTATAGCGCATTTATAGACTCGCGTCGTATTGCGAGGGGCCTCGCTTTTCAAAAGGTCTCCGGGATCACTAAGAAATGAGACGTAAAACCAGGAGTAACAGAGAAAACGATAAAAATAAGACCCAGAACACTATTTTATCTCAAAAATACTAGTAGATCCGATTGTGCTCGGCTGCCGTCGGGTATTCGCGGGTGTGCGCTCGGTTTAGTCGAGGCGGCTCGGGAGCACTGGGCTCCTGGTCAGAGGCGTATCACCAGGAGTCCTGGTGTGTTATTATTGATAGTCTAACCTAAAACATCGTCTCTGTCTGTGTTGCTCTTCGTAGTTTACGTCGTGTTGTGATATTATCATTTTGGGGACCCCTTGTTTCGATACAATTTTAAATGTGGAAAATATTTCCTCGGAAAGTATTGAATAAAGCAAAACAGTGTCCTACATTCATATAAATAATAAAATTGTAATTACTTGTTTTTAAATCGCTTCATTAGCATATGTGCATCGCTGCAAAATTGTCTAAAACGTACTCATTCCACTGATTTTAAGTTATCACGTCGCGAATCCAACTCGCGTGCTGCGAATTTAATTGCATTTTATAACTATTTATATGACGTGCATTGTTCGAGACAATCTCTGTTTATTTATATGTGGTTTACCTTTAGTTTGTCGAGCGTAGACAACCCTCGTCAAGCATCGGACGTCTCATTCTTCGCCCGTCTAAAGGTCCCGTCTTTTATTTTTAAATGTTCGGCTTCCATAAAGCTAATCTTGCCTAGGACAAAGCGGCGGGCGGTTGGGCTGTCAGGGCTGACAACTCTGACCGAGGACATGTAGCGCCTTCGAGACGCGACCGATTCGTTTGTTTCATTTTAAAAGTGACACGAAAGTACGAGTGTACATTTTTATTTTTTAAATTTAATGATGTTAAAAATATATTAACCGTACTTATTTACTTACTTACCATCTTGCCGTTTCCCCGCTGGGGTAGGCAGAGAGGATTGTGTGTCAGGACACTCCTCTGTCCTGACACACAATTTTTCGCCTCATCCACATTCATACACCTTCTCATACGAGCTCGCCGATTGTTGAAGTTTCTAACAGAACCATCCTCTATTATCTGGTTTACCCGGTCGTGCCGAGTCTTCCGCGGACGTCCACTATTTCAGGTGCCATCAACACTTGCGTCATATACCTTTCTTACCATTCTCTCCTCATTCATCCGTTCCATATGACCAAACCACCTAAGTAATCCTTTGTTAATCTTGCTGACTATACTAACATCAGCTGTACATTATTTAATTATTTCTTAATTTATTTAACCAATTAAATATAATCTATTTAACTAGTATTAGTTTATTTGAAAAATATTTAGTTTTATTCCTTTACAGTAATACATTATAAAATCCGATTTAAAACATTTAATTACTTAATATTATTTAGAACAAATGTTTAGTGCTTGAAAATAAAATTGTAAAACAGTTTATACCTAGATCGGCTTCCATAAATGGTGTTATAGGTTTTTCGTGAAATTGTAACCCCCTCCCCCCATGTCACAATTTATTGTATTATGACCCTACCACCCTGTCCCACACTGTCACAATTCCGCTGACCCTCTAAATCGTTAACATCATTTATTATATGGAACTCGACTAGTACAAAATGATAATGTATTAGAGTTTATTCCTAGCATCTATTATTTTAATTACCATGGTTACACTTATCATGGTGTTATAAAAATAAATAGTTTACAATAATTTGTATTAATTAATTAATAATTGAATTACTGTTATAATATTAGTAAATTACTTATTTCCGTTTTCACCGATTCACACATAGTGCATTTATTATTTGTATATAAATTTAAAGACGTATTTTTTTTACACCGGGTATTATGTTCTTCGGGGTGTTTGTAGTGTTATGGTTTAGTTTAAGCCGTCGGATATGTTCTATTTGGGAATAGCTGAGGATATCCTATACATGTTGCAGCTGTCAGACGACATCCAAAATCTTTTAACGCAATGCGGCAACATATTTGTTAAGGTGGATTTACAATTGGACATCGTCGCGAGCAGCAGACAAAAATCCGGGTTTCATTTCGCAATATTATATACCAGATAGAGTTGTCGATTTTTATTTAAAATTAACGTGCCTCTGTAAAAAGTGTTCTAGTTGTAAATTTATAATTTATCGTTTGCTTGGAATGCCTTTCTAAATCAGTGAGTAGTGAGTAGCCTTTTAATTATTTCGGATGCTGTTATTTCCACGTTGCATTTCCGTCTCTCTGTTCATCTCACGCGTTAAGATGAACGACCGTAAACTGAATATTTTGGCTACAGTTTACCACTGAATAACATTTTATTATTTAACATTTTGTGTAGTATTCTGATGTAATTATTATGCGCTTTAATTACTTCTGTCGCGGCTCCCGAGTAAAGCGACCAGCGTACCGTGTCCCCGCACGCACGGTATGTTGGTATTCATTTGTATCTAACGAATAGATTTAAATTAAATAATAATTTAACTGAACGGATTGTGTGTATCTGTTTTCCTCATTTGTTTTCATAGTTTTCCGCATTTCCAGTCGCGTGATTCGTATACCTCTAGCGGTGTTTGAAAACATGATGGTGTATATTGGTATATATAATAATATTAAACAGATAAATTAATGGCTATTACTAAATATGTGTTTATTATAATGGTCTTAATTATTGTTGATATTCTGTCGATAATTGGTTCCGGCAGTGCGTAACTTTATACCGGTGTCATTTTAACTCATCCCGGGTTTAGTTTCCGTACGGTAACTGCCGAGGAAAGTTGAGTGGATGACTGTTGCCCCTCACCGACTGTAATGTCCACCTCCCGTTCCTTAATAGTACGCATTATGAATATCCTCGCCTGGATCCCGTCACGTTTCTCCCAGCAGGCCTTCCTCGTCGCTACATTAGTATGCGTCGACCGTTTCCTCTAGCGCCAACAAAGAGCTGATTGTGTTAGTTCCGAGGAGGCGGATTGAGATTGAATAATTCCCTCGCTCCAACCTCGATTAATATTGAAATCCATTGTACCGAGATGGTTGTGTTCTCGCTCCTGTAAAAATGGTCCATTAATGTAAAAGATGCTATCTCCGGCCGAGATCTGTTCTCCAGGCCTTCCCCGTCTGATTAATATTGCATTGTTTCTTTTTAGCTTTATGCCTATAAAGTGCTATCGTTGCTTTCCATCGCCTCTTGTAATTTATACTCGAACAGGCGCAGTGCCTATGAAGTTGTCTTCTACGGGGACTCTGTACTCAGTACCCACCTCTCGGCGACGTGGGTTCTTTTTATTTTATTTTGTGCCGATACACGCGCTATTGTCAGTTCGAATTTCATTTAAAGTGTATTTAATCCAAATTCAAAATTATAGTAAGTTCAATCTTACTAAGCGGTGATCAACATAACATAATGTATATATTTAACATGATATAATATTAATTATATAATATACATGAATTAATTAATTTAATTCTGACGTCTCCTTAGGGTTTTACTCAAAAGGTATTTGAGATTCACCGTAATATAAAGTTGATTGCTTTCAAAAATGGAATAATAGATGTATCAATTGGAATTATTACGGAATATAAGTTCAAGATGAATGCTCTTCCAGCTTCGAATTCAGATAGCGACTAAATATTTTTTCGATAGATAGATTTTTTATATTTATCTTTCAAGTTGATTCATTAATTTGTATTGATGTAATGTATTGGAAACAAAGTTTTTGTAATTAAAAACGTATTTATTAATATTATCGTATTGGGACAGTAATTATTTATTATCACCTTAGTTTCGAGCACTTTAACGTTGCCCTAGCTACTGCGGTTACTTTAATGGACTTTCGAATATATAATAAATGTGATAGATGAGATATTACGACGGTATATTCAATTCATTCAAAGGTCCTCAAATGCTCGTTTCTTTAAAAATTCACTTATTTGATCTGCTGAGGAATGTGTTCGCTAGCGCGCAGAAAGTGTCTGGGTGCGTTCGTTAGCACCTCCGCTGTCTGGACTCGAAGTACGGCGATAATTTTCCGATTATGCAAATCGGACAAAGGGCGCCATGATTGCCGCCCGCCAGATTTGTCCAATAAATTAGCCTTTCGCTTCTGTCGCGGGACAACGCGGCGTCGCCGGCTCGGTCGCCGTACCCGTCGGCCGTCTCCGGCGTCGGCTCTCGAGGCTCGATGGCGGATTTGGATAGAGAATAGCCGAGTAATTGATTTGCCCAAAAAGATTTCCCACTGTGCGTTAACAATCGGGTTTTGTACGTATGTTTTAAGTTTTAACAGGGAATTCGTTAGTTTTAAATCCAACTTTGCCGAGCAGTATGAAACAATTGTCGATGGACAAACTCAAACACCATCTCAGGAGCTGGGTATTGGATGTTGGCAGAAAGGAAACTGAGCAAAGATTCATAAAAATTATTACATGAACAGAACGTCATTTATTAAGGAGAACACATTTTTATTGTGAAGTTGTAATTATTCAGAACATAGGTCTGTGATGTCTGATCCCGGTAGCGCAAAAACAATATTTTTCGACAAAATTGATTTTATAAGTATATATTTACAATTAATACATTAAATTAGTATTTACATCATTTCTTTATATTCATTTTTCTGTTTTGCATAGTGTTTCAATCATGGGGTAGCGAGAGTATTTTACTTATTTATTATGTTATTAGAATTCTTTTAAAACCCTGTTTACTTCATTCCTAATATTTTTGGTTTAGAAAAAAAAAAATGGTTTTCATATTTGTATGATAGCAAACGGATGAACCTGTCTCCTTTAGTACAGACTTCGGTCTAGTTAGCGAGACAGTGAACATCTCTCACATTATGAAGCTTTTTTGTCTTTTTTGTATATTTATAAGAATGTTTATAATGTATAATATGTACGATATTAAGAAAATTAACAGAATAAATAATAACTCAATGTCGATGAGATTTGTTTTCGATAATAAAACATACTATTTATAATTGCAGAAGTTTTTTTAATTATCGATAAATTAATCCTAGTACTACTGAAATGGCGGACTATTCGTAAGCATAATGGCAAGTTTTTTTATTTTTAACAATACAGCGCGCCATTAAGCCCAATCGCTTTAGATTTACGATTTTACCAAAATATGTTTTTTTTTCTTACTCGTAATAAAGACAATGAAGCGTATTCATTTCAAATTGAATATATTTTTAAGTATTGTGAATGTATAAAAGAGAAAATATTTATATTTTTCATTTAAAATATTCAAATAAAAAATATGAATTTTAACCACAAAGTTAATATTGCTAATTTTAAAAGTAAGAAAATATTTAAATTATTTTAACCTAGAGATATTAAAAACACGTTCGTTTTTGCCCTGCTCGCGTCTCACAGATATGGCCGTTTAACCAAGCACTGTACAGCCATAATGACACTACATTCAATACATCCAGAAAATCATAGAAATAGATGAGGAAACGCAATATATAATAAGGATGTATTGTATCCTCACCGGGAATCGAACTCGGAGCCCCCGGTATGAGAAGCCAGTGTCTTGCCAACTGGACTACAAGGGTCGCCACTAGTCACCAGATAAGTATATTTACCTATAGTCATACAGAGATTTTGTTATGTATATATACAAACATTTTAACGTTTTTTTTAAATTTCAAAAGTACTCAATGTCAAAATAGCAAGCGAACTACGTCATGTGATTCCATTTAACATTTGACAGTCACAGACGTCTTACGATTTCCTCCGCTTCACTCGCTTCCCAGTCGAAGATAAAGTTGGCCGCTCGAAGTTCGCTCTGTTTAATTGTCTGTTGTCGCACGGCCCTGCCAACCTTTGCCCATGTTTCTCCGAATGGACATGCGAGCGGCCAGAACTGAAGAGCCGATATGCATGGAGTGTGTTGCCAGCCGTGAGATCGTAAAGGTCATCCGGCGAAACCTTTGGTGGTGTTTCGCAGTTTCCAATATTCCACAACAACACAAAAGCTCCGGTATGCACAACCAATTGCTGACTGTGAATACCTTAAGATCGCGATTTAACATTTGCTCTGCACCGAGAGAGTTTTTTTTTTCTGTGAGAACTATATCAATAGCTGTTTTATCGTCCTTCATATAGATTACCTTGACAGTCTTGTCACACTTGAAATTGATTGTTACCGGAAAAATGTAAAGAATTTAATTCACAACCTTCCAGCTTGCGTTGAAAGGAATCTGGAGCCGAGAACTCGTGAACAGTTCGGCTGCCGTGAGTTGCATAAACACGGTGTATACAAAATGACTTTTCTTTATCCGAATTGTTACTTTTATATATTTTTTTAAAAAATATACTCGTTTCAAATGACTACAATTTCTTAGTAATAATAATCGTATTATCTGATTAAAATTATCTGAGAAGTTAATCTAAATCAATCGTGTCCCTTTATTCCTCACTAAATATTCCATATCTCAAATAATCTAAATGACGTTTGATGCTATGTATACATACATAATGAATATTATATTCCAGGCCAATTTTGTTTGGCCGCCATTTTGGTTTGGCAGACATTTGGCAGTTCGCATTTAATAGTTGTAGAGAGTAGTTGATTACAATTTATTATGGAGCATCTAATGCCTCAACGTATTGAAGTCATTAAAACAAACGCAAGCTCGACTTTTGGAAAAAAATCATCATTAGCGACAAAGATTTTTTGACTTGGCGGGTTAATAAACAATACAGCCTTTATAAGGGGCATTGAAAATCCTCAATTGATACACCAACGACCTTTACGCCCATGCAGAGTTACTGTATGGTGTGCCATGTGGGCCAGCGGAATCATCGGACTCTATTTCTTTCAGAATGTAAGAGGGTAATGCTGTAAAAACTTTTTGGTGGCAGAATTGGGTCGAATGGACCTGCAACACATGTGGTTTCAATGTGACGGTGCCACCTCACACACAGCCCTAACTATGCTTGAAATATAATATTCACTCTGCATATTATTATGTTTGATCAACTTTTGTTCTCCTTTTACTGCCAGTTCTGTCGCAAGAACTTCATTTTGCCACCAATATTGTGCTGATTGGGCTTCAGATGAGTTTACTTTCTTCCCTGCTGTAAACTTTCTTTCGATATCTGTATCAGTCTTACCGCCCCTAGAACACAGAAATAACTAATCTTAGAAAACAACAAACATACAATTATCACGTTTATTATCTTCAACAATTAATTTGCCCTTTGTCTTCTTATGATTCGACTTTATTGTCTGTGTTCGTTTCTTGGCTCAACGAATACTTAGTTTAGTCAAAATAATATTAGCGATTCGTACACTAGATACTATTGTTTATAGTGGGCTGCACTTTGAAACAGGTTATTTATGGATTTGCATTAAATAGTCTTTAATAAGTAGCTATGTTTTATCAAAAACAAGGCTAAGTTTTTAGGTGAAAGATAAATCAATTGATTTGTTGATATTTTAACTTTTTTTTTTACGATGTACCAATAGAATATATACTATTAATAATAATATATTTAATTAAAAATAAATGCTTTGAAGAGATGGTATGCCGAACACTGTAACTACTCTACTTATGGTTTTATTTGTGAATATTATCAACAGGTTTTTTTAAACCCTTGCAAATAATCCTCTAAAGATTTCTATTAGAGAGAATATTGAAGAAAAGTAATTATGTATAACTAAATGATTTGGCTTACAGATTTAACCATATTTATTGTTTCTTTGTGTGTGATAAAATGTTCATATCACTCATAATTTGGTTTCATATAATTAAGTAATTTAAGGAATGGGATCGTATAATTTTGTTGCGTTCCCGCAAACATTCATGATGCGAAGTGGAATGATATTTTTGCGGTTAGCTGAACGTCCGTTCTGGTGATTTCAAGATTATTTACGATGTGACAAAGTCTGGCGTATTTGAATAATGCCATGTCAGCTATTCAAAATTGCGCCTCCGCGACGCGTGAGTTGAATGTTTTTGAACGTTGTAAATAACGTTCCAACGGCGTGATTGTCCCAGAGGTGTCTGTCTGCTCTGTGCCGCCCAAGGTTTCGGGTGTTGGATCTCGAGGGGCATGCGGGCGCACGTTCTGTTCACGCTTCGCACGACCGGTGTCGTGCAGTTATTGACGTGGATAATCTTTTAATCGCTTTATTATTCCGATTCGATGCCGTTATAAATCACACTCGGCACAATGAGTACGCACTTACCCTCCCACGTGTATCGGCTAAACGTTCATTTTTTCGCGTGGCGGTAATTGAAATACGGGATTGTTCTGTCGGCGACGGCGGTGACGAACGCGATGAGCTTCCCGTGGGCGGGGTCTCAATTTTGAATGGCGGCGAAATGATTTGGTCGAGCGCCACTCCGCCTAAATGCGGCGCGCTAGCGCCTTTGCGCTCGCGCGACCGGTGAGGCGCGCGGCTGTTTCCAGGAAGTGTCAGCGGAATGCACGTAGCTAAATCCAACGTCTCGTGACGTCAGGCATACAGGTAATCCCGAGGTATGTGGGCATTTTGCCCCGTAAATCAAGATTTTATTGAGTCTGAATGCGGTATACAGAAATTTACGCCAGATTGTCTGTTTAACACGTCACCGTCACCCGTCGACCGTCGACACTAAGATAAAGAATAAAATAACTACGTAAATAACCTCGGTATTAAATAATGTTCCGATATGGTTATTCGCAAATTTATTTTACTATACTATAATATTAAAGTGTCCAACCACAAAATTATTTCTTCAAATATTACAAGTACCGACATGAGATAATGAGAAGTCTCAACTAATTTGCCGATTTAATTTGATCGAACAAAAGAAAATGATGGGGGTAACATTATCTTATCTTTGGTGAACGTTGACCTAATCAAATACGATTTAGATTCGTTCTTTAAAATTTAATAACGTTCACATTCTTACTCTTGCAAGATGAATATTTCTTGTGCAATATTATTATGTGTAAATCATACGATATGACTATGACACTCGCCTTCTGCACTTAAATCTCATTGTTCAACTCGACCTTATTAATTAAGAATGCCAAGTGGTCGCGTGTTCCATATCTCAGATACATTTCGACGCGTTATCGAGGAAATAATCAATTAATAAAATTAAATTAAAAATTAAAATTAGACTAAAGCGTTCCGCGGCTGACATTGTTATGTTACTAAAAAATTGCGTGCGTTGGTCTCGTTACGAGGAAATTTATTAAAATTGAACTCCTCAAAATA
This sequence comes from Eubasilissa regina, assembly GCA_022840565.1. Taxonomy (NCBI): domain Eukaryota; kingdom Metazoa; phylum Arthropoda; class Insecta; order Trichoptera; family Phryganeidae; genus Eubasilissa; species Eubasilissa regina. The sequence continues at coordinate 30,423,107 of JAINEB010000003.1, read as the reverse complement.
GTAAATGGATTTTTATTTAAGACCGTTGCGGCGGTACTAAAACAATGCTAACAAACAAGCCCTTTTTGTTTTATTTTCAATTATGGTAATTTGTGTGTATTGTTTTCTTGGCGGGGGTGAGGAATGTGTGCGATTAGTATATAATTATTGTTCTAGGATAAATGTGCCAAGTTCTAAGATGATGGTCTTCTGCTTGTGAAGGTTATCCAGTGAGACGTTGTTTCATAATAGGTGCTGGTCTAAATCAATCACTGAGACCGCGTGGTTTCCTTAACATAATAACTATTGTTTATATTCAGTATCTACTAACATACATCCGGCATGCTGTCTTGAAAAAATATTTTCAAACTTAGACACATACAAAAATATCGTCGAGGTTTTCTTGTGTTTATGTTGTGCGTGTTTTCACCCACTGCCATTAACATTAAATCTACCATCCTATGTATGCAATACGGAAAAATATATAAAAAATCAATAAGTAGATGTTTAGACTTAGACTTAGTTTAGTTTAGACTTAGTTAGACTTAGTTTAGTTTAGGGATGGGATGAAACAAAAAATAATTTTTCTTTTTTTTTTTTAAATATTATTTATTCAATTACAATTAAAAATGCTATATAAATTGGAAATATTAAAAAATATAACATAATTAAATTTATTTTTAATTGCATAAAAAATCTTTTTTCATAAGATGATAAGTTATTTAACTAATAATAATTTACTAATTAAAATAATGAATGAATGTTGTAGCTATACATCTACGATTGGGTCCAGAAGTTTCGGTGAATATGTTTTGACAAATCTGAACATATTGAAAAATTAAATAAACTATTATAGATTTCTTTTATTGTTATAGAAATGTTATATTCTGACATTAAATCTCATTTAATAAAAATAAGTGTGTTAAAATATAGCCGACATATCCTATTACTATTTACTATTACTCGTAATAGCGCGAAAGCGCTTGGATTAGAAACTATTTTAATAAAAAGGATTTTAGAAATTTAAATAAATTTCGCTATCGTAACATATTTTTTCTTCAACATAAATACATTGCATAATCATGCAGGTCTGAATGGATGTTTCAAAACATATAGCAAAAAAAAATTACGAAACTTGCACTCGAACAAGTTTTTTTTTTTGTTATGCATTTTTGGTGTACACACGGCACGTATTTATGGCAATATCGCGATAGAGTTTGTTGAAATTTGATGTTGCAGATGCCCACAAAAATAAAGACAAACTTAACACTTTTTCATGGTCATATTAGTAAAATCATGCACTAATCATCAGCATGACAACACTACACAATTAAAAGTAACACATGACATAATGACATTTTAATAGTATTTAATAACTATGTGAATAATTAGCCTAATTGACAACATGCTCTAAATTATTTTCCTCTTGATAAAATTCTTTTTGGAAATGTATGTTTATTTTTAAGGAGAATACATTTTCACTTCTTCAATATTAACAAACTTACTTTGTGGCCACCTCCTGGAAAGAAACCATTGTTTTGAAATTAACAAGGATTTAGAAATTATACATACAAATGCAGTTTACAGTTGGATAAATTTGAAATAAGAAAAAATGTTAATAGCAAGCTAAATATTATAATTAACCAAATCCTTTTTGCAAATAGTCACCGTTTAAATTTGTTTTCATAGCAGTTCCTACTTAGTTACCCATCACTAATATTTTTATACTTTCTCTTTCATTATTTCCTGAAGAAGACATCATAGATATCGAAACATGTTGATTTATCAATATATAGTGGTTTGTTTACTTACTTACTTACTTACTTACTTACTTACTTAGTAAGTAAACAATCCTGTTTATCTTATTTATAGAAACATTTTTGTTGTGAAGTTGCATTTTCAGAACATAGTTATGTGGTATTTTAATACAAATTAAATAAATCAACCAGAAAGATATATATATATATATATATATATATATATATATATATATATATATATATATATATATATACCTATCGATCGAAAAAATATTTAATATTGCTATCCTCTTCCTTTCCAGAGAAGTGCGTTCACCATTTTCGCTATAGTAATTCGAATACATTTTCGATAACTTTTGTACTTATATTTGGTAATTTTTCCAATCGATACATCTATTATTTAATTTTTAAAAGCAATCAACTTTATAGGATAGGAAGAGGTTTATGTTCGAATCCCGGTAGAAACTAAATATTTTTTCTATAGAAAGATTTTTTGTGTATTTTTCTAGTTGATTAATTTAATTTGCATATTTATTTTTAACTTTAATTAAAAATATTCTTCTAAAAATTGTATTTTTTAATATTTTGCAACTTTTATATATTTTTATAAACTTTATTTCATGTTATTCTTACTTCATTTATTATTTTATGTCTTCTTTAACTGCAACGTCAAGACAAACATGCCACGACATCGTCAAAACAATACACATGCACACATGCGCGCGCGTATATTCAATAATACACCAATATTGCATTTCTGGTGCAAAGTGGTTTAGAAATGGTACTTCTTCACGTCTTCACGATTAGTTCAGTATTTAGATTGTTTCAATTTATTTTATTTATTCTGTTCATGTTCATACGTACATATTATACATTATAAACATTCTTTTATAAATATAAAAAAGGCGAACAAGTTTCATAATGTAAGAGATGTTCACTGTCTCCTTAACTAGACCTAAGTCTGTATTAAAGGAGACAGGTTCATCCGTTTTATATCATACAAATATGAAAACAATTATTATTATTAATATATATATATATATATTTTTTTTTTTTTTTTTATAATATTACCAAAAATATTAAGAATGAAATAAACAGGGTTTTATAAGAATTCTAATAACAAATAATCTAAGAGTTTGAATAATCTGTATTATTGTCTTCTGCATGACTCACGGATGCTCTGATCATCTTTTCGGTTTAAGGTCGCCGCGCCGAGTTTGGTGGGATTGGAGAGGAAAGCTAATATTGAAGTCTGTAATTGAATGTTTTACGGTCGCGGGTTTGATACGCACGCCGGGTCAAACGTGACCCAGCGAGGACGGCGGCAGCCGAGCGTGTTGCTTTTCATGTGAAATATCCTAAAATGGCGATCATTCTCGTGCAGCTGGCTACCGTACTATAACACTTACTCATCTGTCCAGCAGCGGCTTGTGTCAGTTATGTACCTTCACAGGTAGATCTAGATCGCGGTTCGTTTATCCCATTTATCTACTTTTCGTGGCGGTTCTCCAGCCGTGTTCTCTCGCTTTCCCCCCTCTCCCTCGATGTTCTTGGTATTTTTATGAGTTGATTGCCATTACATTATTGTTTATCTGTCACCTCTTCGTCTAGCTTCCCCTTCGTCAGTCGGATCGGTTGAATAAGTAACGAATAAAATAATAATAACATGTTATATCGCGCAAATATGATTTTTTTTCAGTAGATCCTGTAGGTACCGTATAAAATAGCGAATCTAAAAATTATAGTGTTTGTATACTCCTTTTCAAAGAAAGAACAATTGTATTAGTGTGAGTAATACAATACTTAATTCGCACATGTAATAGTGTATTGTAAATTAGGAAATGTTATGTTTATATCTGTTAATTTTTTTAATGTATTATTTAATTTTTTTGTATTTTTATATTATTACCAATATTTGTCTTTGTCGAATGCATTTGTTGGTTTTTCCATTGTTATAAATATATTACTGCGTACTTACACAATAAAAGCTGTATATTAAAATAAGTATTCCCAAAAACATTCATGTTCTAATAAGCCATTTTTTCTCTGTACATAAATATATTTAACCCTATTTCTATCACGTATATAAAATACAAAATATATGATATACTTATCGCAAAAAAAAAAGCTGTGCACGTGAAAATTTGAGTATGTATTGTTTGTTCTGTTTCCTATGAGTTTTCCGGCACCGTGTATTTATTTAATATTTTATATTTTAAACAGTTGCATGTTTTTGAAATGGGCCTGTTGCATACATAAATGCAATTTATCTTTCTAAATGAAAAGTAGTATAAAAACTTTTCGAAGATGGCAAAATTTTTTTCGAATCTTTGGCTGTTTTTACACTATCTGTATGATTTTAATTAAATTGAACGTTTATGAAAGTAAAAACTTGAGCACGTCGGTTTTGCGGTGTGTTGCGGAGAATATTTATTGGCACGATGTGTTAATCTGAAAGCCGACACAAATTATGGCGAGTGAAGATGACGTTAATATTTTTATAGCTGCTGCAGATTCGCTTCGGTCAGCGGTGAATTATTATGGAACATGAACGACAAATTGCAGCTCATGCACGTGTTTATAATTTTGTGTTCGCTATTTCTTCCGATCGTGGTAATGTAAGTCTTGCATTTTTTAAAATACCTACGCTCGACGCTATATTAAACAAGTGATTAAAACGAACAGGTCGGTAAAATTGTAGTCATAGTTCAATGTTAGCGGATTATCTAAAGTTAATATCGCTAATTAAAAGAGGCATCCTTCTATGCGATGGTCTCGCAGCCTCCGCCGTGGGATGTGATCTCGTTTTCTAATTAAACTGCAATAAATATAAGATAGTGAAGCGGCAACGGTGCAATTATCAATGTACATACATGATTGATGTTGCTGGTAGCATTAGCACGGGGGATTATAATGCTTTTAATTATAGGTAATGATGTTAATCAATTACTGTTTCCCTCATTGTTTTACCTATGCGTGCATGTCCTTAAACCTATTAGTTTTAATTAAATGCCCACCTACGTAATAATCTTACACTATGAATAATAAATTCAATTTATATATTTATATTTATACAACAGATGCGACAACATTATTTAAGAGAAAGCAAAATGTATTGATTTTGCTACAATTCTATCCAATGTTTACTTTACTTGCTGTGCGCAATACGTAACCAAAACATTCACACAATTCAATCTAAAAAGAGGGTGGTTTTTATCTTTCCAGTTAAATAAACAATTTACCTTATTAGGTACTAAATCCCTAAAATATTTTGAAATAAGAACGTGGATCTCACGTGGTCATGTTATGATCACCATTTATATGGGCCAAGGTCAAGATATTCTTACTTAAAATTAGAGGCAACACTGATTCTAGCTTATATGCGTTGGTATCATCATCATCCACTATGGTCCCTCATAACTGAGAATAGGGATATCTCGGCATCCTGTAGATCTTAGGGCTGTCACCAGAGAAGTGCCTGTTGCCTTCTCCACTCTGTCGGTCCGACGGGTGGGGATCTTCCTCTTCGTCTTTCACCACAATGAGCTTCTCCAAGTTATCTTCCCATTTCGTAAGATGCCCAAAAATTAAAAGATTCGTCTCAGGTAAATGGTTGAATCTGTCCTGCAAAATGAAGACATTCGTGCGTCCACGGTATGAGCAACTTGTGTCTCTAGCATCACATATCAAAGGCATCAATTCGTCTTCTTTCCATTGCCTTCAGGATCCATGATTCCACACCATATAAACATATGGAATGCACCAGAGACTGTACAAGCATGACCTTCATTATCTTGAAAAAACCGCAGTCTTTCCATATTTTCTCAAGTCTTGAAACAGTAGAACTTTTCGCCATACGTATGCGTCGTTTAATTTCAGGCCCGCAGCCACCGTCGTCGGTAATTATAGACCCGAGATAATTGAAATTCTTGACAATTTCAAGGTCTGGAAGGGCATCATCTGTGAGTGAAAGCTGGTTCCGTGGATCGAAGATCATTAGCTTTGTTTTTTTCTTGTTTATCTCTTCACTTTCTTCAGTGCGACAGAGAAGTGTACTCATTTCTTCTTATCTAGCGATCAATGTTATATTGTATGTGAGATTGGAGATTTTTCTGCTTACAATTTTTTCTGCATCATTCCAGTTTTAGAATGCATTTATCATGATGTATTCTCCGTATATGTTAGAAAGGTCTGGAGACAATATACATCCTTTTCTGACTCCTTTTCGAATTTTAAACATTTTAGAGGAGAAGGGGTTAAATGCCACCTTGCGGTATCACCCAAATATAGATTGCGAATGACATACATAAGGTGTTTTGGGACTCCCATCTCACGAAGATATATAAGTTGGTGTATACGATTGTAATAATTAAATAACTTGGTTTTCAATGTAACTTTCACATGGATAATTTGTTATATTGTATGCAGCGGCGTGCACTAGGCATGGACTTATTATTTATTATGGTTATGCTGCTAATATCGATGATGTAAAAGCGATGAGTATTAAAATTAGAGGTTGTATTCATCGTTCACTCTTTCGAAGCATGTTTTTGTGTCAGTATACCTGTGTGAGTTTATTATCCACTCCAAAAATATTAATCTTATAACGGTTTTAATATTTTTCGAGAAGTTTTTCTAGTTGTTAACAAAAGAAGCTAAAATATTTTATAATATAAAATAATACCGTGTTTAAAGTGTATCGAAATGCATACAGTCGAGTCCGCTTACAGTAAGACACACTTGCGGAGTTTTGCTACACGTCTGCTTGAGCGAAAACGTGTATTCAGAATACCGCGTGGTGCTAGAGTTGCGTTTAGCGTTTAGTTTGTACACATAAAGGACAGATTTTGCGAAAAAACACAAACGCAGCTTTATTCGTCTATTCTAAATTCTTCCGCTAGTTATACGGTGTTAGTTAACACTTCAAAATGAGAACTGAATTATTTTCGCGTGAATTTACATATTTAATACATAATATATCAAATAAATATTTAATTTAAATTTATTTCGCAAAGATTATAGTTATGCACGGTTTTTATTTTTTTTTATTGTACGTGTATGTAGTGTGTTATCGAAATATTGTTCAGGGCGAGCATTAGTCACCGGCGGCAGATCCGCCGAGTGATATGCACTTTGTTCGGGAGCAGCGGCGCATGGGGCGGAGCCGGCGACTGTTAATGTTGCGTGTGTAACACAATTGATTCAGATTAACGCTTATAATTGAACGCCGGCCGAATACAACGCTAGCGTGAAGAAGATCTCCGATGTGTTTGCCCGATAGCGCCGTTGCTATTTGCTCGACACAATCAAGTTGCACATATTGCTTAACTAAACGCAAAACCGGCGAAGGACGTTGTTCAATGTCGACGGAAGGTACTGTTTCAAAAGACCGACAATTCTGCTAGTGTAGTGTAAATATGTAAATGCTCATTGTGTAATTGTTTTTGATGGATGTCGCCTATTGACAGGTCCGTCGATGTTACTTTTTTTTATGGGTTACGTACTTTGCAAAATAGATGGTGTCACTGGACTCACTTTCTGATTTGTTGTTTTTACTATTCGCATTTTTTTTTAAATCTCAGCGTTTATAATGTTTTAAATCAGTTTTTTTTTTAAATAATAATTACAATTTATTTTTAAATAATGTTGATTCGGAAAGTTTTCAGGAAAGAAGAAAACAAGTTTTAACAGATATATAAAAAGATCTTTTAAATAGACTGAAAAGTTAAACACAGCGATGTAATAATATATTAGGTGATGCGTTGTTGTGTTGACTTTTCAAAATTCACGTTTTTAAATTAAGTATATAGGTCTTTGAAAAATATTTCTTTGTATTATATAAAATAACAATCACTCTATATGAAACCAAGCTTCATCAGGACTCATCTCACATAAATCTCTCTTCCTCTTTATGTATATGTAAGTGCGCTCTTTTTGTATTTATGATCAGTTTTAAATGCGTCCTGATGAAGCTTGAGATAAGAGAAACCGGTTGACGTATAATAAATTTCGTGGTTTCGTACAAAGTGATTGTTATTATTTTATTTAATATAATATGTCAAACCACAAAATGACTGCTTTCTACGAAAATATATGTCTTTGTGTTACGAATAGAACTGTTTATTTTAAATAAATTTGCACACTTAACATTTTTTGTATAATTCCATCAAATTGTTTCCATCATTAAATGTATCAAATACACGCGGAATACTAGAACAGGTAAAATTAACGTATTTGTTAATTACGATTAGGAGGGGTCATTTGGTGATTATCCACCGTCGTTCTTGACTATCTTAACCTGATGAATGGATTATTTTGGCTAATAAAATATATGTACTGTGTTCAATCATAACGTATTCTGGAGGGGTAAGCAGAGAGAATGTGGTATAATACAGTGTTTCCATTTGTCTTTTTGATCGTTGCTCAAATCAATCCAATTAATTACATATTTACATATTTGTATCGCATATATAGATTAAAATACTTTTAAAATAGAGTGCCAGTAATATGTATGATATTTTATCGAAAAGCCATAAGAGTACATTCCTCTTATACACATGTAGTTATGCGAGATGATGTACAAATTTGTTTACTTTTGCGGACGTTTTCTTACAATCTGTTTAGTACGTTACGTACCAAAGTGCCGTTTGCAATTTAATGTATAAATCACGCAGAGAAATCAATACCGATCGTACGGTGTGCGGTGTGCGGGCCGAGCGGTTTAGAAAACCGAGGAGCGCGCGTCCTTGTCGTGTCGGTGTGCACGTGACTCCGTCGTCTTCCCTCCTCTCCTGCCGCGCCGCCGGTCGGATCTCAGGCATTAGCCGGTGGTCAAGTGGGAATACAACACTACCGAGACAAATGAGAGCTCATACATTTCCGAGCCTTCTTTATTTCATGTTTATAAACTTATATTGAAATCACCGACATCATGGCATTATCTACAAAGTGTGACAATGTTTATTAATGTGACAATGTTTAACGATTGTTAAACACTATTTACCTATTGCAGTTAGCATTTATTCAACCGGGGCCGGCCCGAGGCGGGTGCGAGTCCCGGCTTGGTTCAAAAAAGTTATTTGTATATTTTGATGTAATGTGCGCCGACGCCGTGTTTTTTCCATTCAACTAAATCTCTATACATAATTGAAAATGCCCATCTGTACTTATGTATGAACTTCATTTTCATTCATTCTCAAAAACATGTACAGTAACAAAAGTATACTTTTATAAGTCATAGTTCAGTTTGTACTATGTATTAATTAATATACTTAGTACTATCCAATGGTGTTGTCAATATGATTTATTTATAAGAATATCCCACGATCAATTGATTGTTCGTAATATTAGACATATTTTTCACCTAATAACATGTCCCTGCAACTTCGCCTTCAGCCCCGCAATTTTCTAGGTCGGCCCTGCATTCAACTATTGATGCTTTTGCTCTACAAGCATCACGATCTGTTTCTCGCTGTACGTAGTTAGTTAATGGAGAACGATCCAAGAATGTGAGACCTTTACATGCATTCCTTTGTAAAGGTGCATTAGAGACTGAACTATTCTAGTTTTCCTCTCGAAAGACGATAAACTGATGCACATCTCTGATTCTTCCGCTAAGTACGCCAGAAGTACACCATTATTGGCATCTTTTTATTTGTGGCAAAACTGTAAAAAGACGTGAAACCGTTATTCGCGAAAGCTATTCTTGCAATCAGAGGATGGCCGATATATACTTATATTTTATTAATATACATTTTTTAAATATATGAAGGTGGAAAAAAAATAACATTATAACAGGATACGCGGCTCAAAAATAGCAAAACAAAATATTCGCCATATTATATTCTGCACACGCATCTTATTTGATCTATCTATCTAAGTTTGCAAATTACTATTTCCGGATATGTATCATCTAACACATTATTATTCACAGACGGTTTCATTAAACCATTCACATGTACATATAATACATAATTAGATACAAATTTAAGTAAACTTTTTCTTAAATTTTACACTTAGCGTTACTGGGGTACCTCTTATAATACAGCCGAAATATCCACAAGTCCTATTTGAAACGTAATTCTATTCTAACATTATTTCAATGAAAAATCGACTTTTTTTAAAACATATTCGTCGAACCCAAACATGAACTGCCACAACGCTTATTCATTATTTTAGTTTATTAGATATATAAGTTATATAATTATTCTACTTATTAATAAAGAATATTTACAAACAAAATATAATACGAAATAAATGAGAATAGTAGTTTAGAAATTCTTTAATTTTCATTCACATTTTTAATATTTTGTAGCATTTTTTAACCTATGCAAGGAATTATTATATGTCTCTGCAAAACATATAACAGTAATATTATTATTTTTTTATTTTTTTTATTTTATTTTTTTTTTTTTTAAAGTAGTAATATTATTCATTTATTAAAAGTAATCAATTAGATAAAAACCTTAAAGATAATCTGATATTTTCCAACTTTTTTCTGGGTAATCTATAGACAGGTGTGGATGCAAAAAGGTTTAATTACGGGCACTGACGTTTTTATTTTTGATTAGCATCATTATTCGGGAATGTAACCCAAATAATAAGGGATTACGCTATTTGTTGTTTAAATCTTCCTTTGCTCATAACACATCATGCTTTTTGTAAATTGCTATTTTTAATACATGATAAATTGACTGTTTCACAGTTCAATGTTTTTTTTTTATTCGTCCTGTTCAACGCTTCGGTCGTATTTATTTTGCTTGCGCAGAGAATTTTGTAATTCTCCGGGGCGTTTCAGCAACGATAATTTATTAGTCGAGAACACGATATTGACAATTATTCTTGTACACGGGGCATTGTACCAGAATCGTGTGTCGTTAGTGTCGCAATTTAATTTATTGCTCACATCGCGTTTGTTATCCAAATCCTTAAAGAGTTACAAAAGTTGTCATGCATCTCTTTGCGCCAGATACCTGCCGAAGTAATCCTGCACAATTTACCGGTGTATTGGGTGACGTCCACCACAAAGGTGATCTGTTTCATGGCATCTCTCGTGTGGCTCGGCGCTGTCAGCTGGGGACCGCATGATGATTTGATTTGTATTCTTAAAATAACGTCAACATGATTTCATCGGTGCATTCACGGTTTTATTTTAAAACAGTAAAAATTATCTAATATATATGTATATATCTTTATTCCTTATTACTAAAGTTTTAATGTTAGTTAATAAGTTCTAGTTTATTAGTCTATTGTTAATTGAGAGAAAACACGTAATTGGTTCAATTTATTGTTACACTTTTATTATTGTTTTACATTTGATTAACTGTTTGTTTTCCAAATAAATAATTTAAAAATATATAAGTATATTTTAATACAAATGAGCACATGTCGAGGTGTAAAAAAATAATTATCCAAGATTTTTTTTTTAAATTTATTTATTCCAACAATGATTTGGAAATCGTGTTCATTTGTTTTATTTTATTTACATTTTTCTTCGGTAAAATAAAACTGATATTGTATTTGTGATTTATAGAGGTCTTAAGTTAATACCTCGGCCATCTAAAAACAAAATCATAGTTAGACCTTTTCTATGATTTTCTTATACGTAGGTGGTGAATTTTTTTTTACCTCTTAGAATATTTTATTAAATTATTACTTCTTAATTGTTTTTCTTTTGTTTCAGGTAAATTGACTGTTCTGCCCTTGTCAACGTCGCGGTGCACACCTTCTACGAAACAGGCTTACTTATGTGCAAGTAATATTTATAATTATCATTCTAGTTTTGGCGCATCTAGGTATAATATAATTTCAGTACAGTTTTGAAAATAGATATCTATCTAGGTACCTGTAGAGTAATTACATAAAATGTGTTAATGTTTGTGGCAGACGCATTTAAATGGATCTTTTTACACAATTTTATGAATATTATTAAAATGCGAATTGCAACTCGGAAAAAATGATGAAACATATTTTTTTTTGCATTTTGTTGCCAGCATTGAATTATTACAAGTTTTTACCTTCTTATTAAAATTAATAAAAAATAATGAAAATATTTGAAACATTGGGCGCGAGAGTTTTTGGTTACATTGATAAATTGAGATTTTTGACGGAAAAATAAACTGAATCCGACCGGAAAGTGGATTTTGGTGCGATGGGTGATTAAGTGTAGGACATTGGAGAGAGTTATGACTAAAAGAATTGTAGTCTAGACGCTTATTTGTGACTCTCAAGTCGCTGCAACTGAAAAATCGCATTCGCAAAAAATAATCTGATACTAAATAAATATTAATTATTTATATATAAACAGCCGTTAATGATTCATTGTTGCAATGTTGAATGCATTCCATTATTATTAAGGAGAATAAATTCTTATTGTGAAGTTGTAATTGTTCAGAACAGACGGTCTGCGATATTTTAAATACTAATTAAATGTATGAATTAGAAATATATACATATAAAATCAATTTTATCGAAAAATATCGTCGCTACCGGGATTCGAACCTGGAACGATAGATGTATTAATTTGAAAAAGTGTAACATATGGGTTCGAAAATTTGCTGTCGAAAGTACTATCACTGTAAGCATAGTTGGATAATGCATCTTTCCCAATAAAATTTATTGTATATGTTTATCTTTCTAATTAATACAATACAAGACTTCTTAAATTAATATTAAGAAATTCACTACATAAAATTGTAAGTCAGCTTCTAGACTTAGTGCCACTGTTTAACTCAAATCACCACGACCGCGCAGTGAGGTGATGAAATGAACCGTAAAACGGCTACTAGAATTTTCGCGGAAACGTCTCCCGAAGAACCTGGCCCCGGGCGTCGTATTTTCCGAATTCCTTGAGGCAGACAGACACCTTGCGAAGTCCTTCTTCAAAATTTCCAATTCCATAAATGGAACCGACTCGCAACTTTTCCGTGTGCAAATGATTACAAATCGAGCGTTTAATTGTCCGAGTAGCCTTCTAATTTTTTTGTTGTACTCTCGTTGACAGAAAATATTCACGGAAAGATTCACCAATAAATTATCTCGGTAATATTTCCGCTATCAATGTATGGACATGATTAGGTGTGTTGTCTTAAATGGGTCTATAATAATAATAAATAATTGACTCGATTTGCCTTATCTGCATTTATTTTAATGGTATATATTTTTTATACCGAGTCCACGCGAAAAAATACATATTACTAATTGACTCGTTTGACGTAGTGCTTGTTAATAATCTCCGTTGATGACTTATTTGTTATAATAATTTCCAATTACGTTAAAATATTTTGTTAATTAATAAAATCTATATATTATATATATATATATATATATATATATATATATTCTGTTGTATGTAGTTATCTCACGTCGTGCCTCACATCTTCATACAGATCGATAATAATTATCTCGAGTGGATTTAGTCGAGAACCTCTCAGTCTGCAACGCCGCCCACGATAGTTCCCACTATTAATGCTCATAATTAATTACTAATCGACAGAACTGGTAGTCATTAGCGTGAGAGATGTGATAATGCAAGGATCGTCACGCCAACCATAATACCTCCGTTCCTGCCCATACTAGTCTGGCTCGTCTCAATTTAAAGCGTGTCGGATTTAGGATCTTAGATCATCACTATTATTTCGTAATGTTTTTGTGTAATCACCTGTTGCGTTTCGACCGTTTTTTCCCACTTTTCAGAGCGAAGAAAGTGGACCGGCTTCTACGGTAATCACGAATGCTGCATGAATAATAAGGAAGTGTTTCTTTATTGGACTAGGCCAGAGATGGCGAACCTATGACACGCGTGTCGCCGAGTGACATTCGAATTTTGTTTGCAAAACTTATAATATGAATAAGATTTTTCTTTTAGTTGTCTTCCTCGAGTGCCGAGCCTTGTGGAGCTCTAGACGCTTGCTACTACATTATTATATCATAAAAATTAGTGATGGTAAACTGTTACGAGACAGTGATTGTGTCGATGATTGGTAACTGATATTTAACGATGATTGGTAATTAAGATTTATCTGTCGGAGGCTTACTTTCTAGTGTACCAGTCATTACTCAAAGAATTACGTTAATCAGTTATCAATCATCGTTACAATCGAATATAATCACATTCACAATAACAGTTTAAATAACGATTTTACCATCACTAATAAAAATATTATATGCTGTACAATTCGCGTACGAATTTAAATATGGGGGAGTGAGTTTTGGATAGTGGTGAAGTTGTTTATTGAGTCAGTGTCTTGGCGTGATTTATCCTTTTAATATAAAAATGTGTGTGAATAAAAAACAGAAACTGAGTATTGAACCAAAAGCAAGTGGGATAATTGTGTCAGGTAGGATGATTTCGTAAATATGGTGTTACTGAAAAAAAAAAAAAGCATTATTTGTTATTTTGTAATGAAAATGATACAAATCTTAAATGTAGGACGACAAATGTAGTAAAAACATTTTTATTTAAATTTTGTTTATCTGACACGCTAAAATTAAAAAAAATAATTGGACGTATGTGTTCTTTGACCCACTCGTGGTTCGCCGCACAGGACGGGATACGTGCATCTTAAAAAAAATAAACGAAATCACAATTTATCTTTAAAGTTGAGCGATTTTACAGAACTGGTTCCATAATACGGTTTCTTCCAACTGGAAAAAATAGACGTCTCTCTAAAAAGTAAGATATTATATAGGTCAAAATTAGACGACAGCGCATATACTATGGCGTAGTTGATGAAACAGTCTATCTGCAGAAGGCTTTTGGTTATGGGTAGGGTAGGGTAGGGATGAAAGTGCCACTTTTTACAAATGACAGGATAACGTGATTATACAGCTTTTATGTTATACAATACTTAATGTGTGTTGAAGAAGATATATACCATTTAATATACCAAAAATAATTGATTGGCATTGAGTTTTCTTTTTATTTAAAAATCAATCAGATTAGTCGGATGGAACTTTTAACCCCACTCTTAAGGCTAAAAGTTCCAGGTATGGGGGTTAAAAGTACCGCCAGAACTAAAATCTTTAATTCGTTGTCCTGGAAAACCCGGCGTGCTGATCTATACCCATGTTCTGCTGACTCAGGGTTTTCTGAAAACCGATTTATGAATCTCTTCAAATATCGAATTGTTTAGAAACAGCACATTTATTTTCTCTCATCACTGAATCAGCAGCTTGTTTCATAACGCTGATGGAAGTCTTTCCCCGCTCAGTTTTTCTCTTGTACGTCCTTATTCTGCAAATAAGAAGAAACAAATGTGAGTGTACACATTTTGTACAAATAGTACCGGGAGTGTGGTAGGAAATTCCACCGCGGCACTTTTAACGCCATGCCAAAATATCGAAACAAATGTCGAATTATAAAAATGGTTAAAAATGCACTTTACATTTATAAATAAATATATAAGTAAATAGGATAACTTGTCATAAACAGTAGAAAAAAATGTAGTCACAAAACCAAAAATTGTGCGATTTTGAAATTAAACTCGCCTACTATAAAAACAAAGTATAGACGCGTACACCTCCAAATAGCACATTTACTCAACTGACGAAGTGCGAAGTGAGGCAGAGGGGATATCACCACATGACGCGATGTTCACATGCTCGTTCACATGTAACGTTTATGAGATATTTGCGATGAAACTTTCTTCCCGCGGCACTTTCATCCCCATTCATCAATAATTTGTTTTTATTCTAAAAATGACTAAAAATCGGTTTCCTGCAGAATTAATATATTTTTAAAGGAATTGAAATTGAACAATAAAATATGGTATGAAGAGCTCAGGGCCCTTGATCTACTTGGGAGCGAATATTTTCTTAACTTTTCAATTTATGGAGAACTGGCTCATTCTCTTCATTGCCAATGGCATTGCTGCTTTCCATAAGTATGCAATAATAATGAAAAACACGCGACATCTCAATCTATCGCCTGTCCGCCCGCACGATCGGTCGTCGCGCGAGAGCCACGGGCAGCGAGCTAGAGCTCGGTTTATGATAATATGATGTCGGGCGACCTGTTTACTTTCCGGAATCCTTGCACATCCGCCATCGAGATAATCCTAGAATCGATTGTTCGCGTCTGTCGTGTGGGCTCGGGAACAAGTGGCCATTGCGCCATTGTCTGCGGCCAGCCGGGCCCCCGGAAAGGTGTTTCTGTCAAAGGAAAAATCCGCCGTTGGATTTATAATTGTCCGCCCACCGAAAGCGCTCGAATGCCGTGTGTTATGCAAAACTTGAGCCGTGACACATTTTACGTCCAGTTTTCTTATTTTACGGTAAGCTAACTCTCGACGTTACAGGCGTTTTGTCATATCCGCTGTGATCTGATGACTGGCGCTATCTGCCACTGAATCTGCTATCACGGATACATCTTTTCTCATCCTGCATCCGCTCCCTGATTAAAGTATACCGCTTTAATCATTAGCCGACAAAACATCTCCATGAACTTTGCCGGCCATGGGTTTTTCTGTTTTCCCACCTATATAAAAGTGCTCCCTTCAGATAATTTGTACGTTTTTTGTTCTATTTGTTTAGTATTTAATATTGTATCCAATTTTGATAACGGAATTCGTATTTCCGGATAAAATAACCATCTGAATTTGAAATACAATCATCAGCATATGCGATGAGGCGGAGCGAATCAGTCAAATATATTATAAGCAACGGTGGTAGAATGCATGTTGGACTATTTATTATTAATCATTTTCCGAAACTCTTGTAACAGGGCCGCCCTCCAATATCTGGTCTACCTGATCTAGTGCCAGGTCTCTCACGGGGGGTTATATGAAAAATTCCGTAAAATGATTGAATTTAGTATATTGTTTTTTTTTTTTATCAGAGGTAATATCAAACATAACATTCAACATTCTGTAATTTAACAAATAATGTATTTAATAATATTTGTATAATGTAGATCTATAATGATAAATGATATTGATATTACCGAGGGGTACCTGGTGATTTGAATAAGTAACTCCTAACCAAAGAAGTCCTTAAGTCGTTTCCCATGCCAGTTGGGCCGCCTGCTCGTCACGTGCCGGTTACGACGATAGTGTCAACTTTATTATTTGGAGTCTGCGAATTATCTCGATCTTTTGTATTAATATCAATTCGATTTTCGACAACAGTCACCGTTCAAACATTTGTTTTTCCAGGTGTGATCTGGTGTCTGATTGGAAAACTTTTTCAGACATTTTATCTTATCTAAATTTTATTTTATCTTGTATACTGTAAAATATCTATCAATGTAAGATATGGAAAAAAAAAAGTTGTGTTTAATATTTAGAATCATACATTTTTTTGCATGATATTTTTTTTTACTCATTCGCCGTGTTTCAAGGCGTTTAAAATTTTTAATTCTAAGTGTTGTCAGCTTACGGAGACTGTATAGTATCTTCTAAGCACAGTAGCCCGAAAACGCTCGTAAGATACTCGTTATTTTGTTCACCTCGCGAAACATTACATTTTAATTACACGTTTTAAGTAACAGGGATAAATGAAAGAATGTCGCGGTACGTACATAATATTCTAATTTGCATGCAAATGACGGAGCCGTGCCGCACTGGTGTGTTGGGATGTCGATTAAACTTGTGTTTATTTTATAATTTTTTAATACATATGACATTATCTATGGTTTTGGATATAATACTTCAATATGGTTAGGCATATATATTAGGGAAAATTGATTTCAAAAGCTTTACCCAGCTAGTACACACGTTATTATTATAAATATACTGTGTATCTGCTACGTTTCTTCCAATGAATTTCGTTTTTTTACAAATCATTGTAATAAATAATTTTGAGGTTTTTTACTTTTTAAATTATTACTTCTGCATGTTATTAAATCACCGACAGTCATTAATTCATCTATCCGATCTTAGCAGAAAATTCGGCTCGTGTATAATTTATATTTAGACTTTTTAAAATATTGATGTATTCATTTAGTTTAGCCGCCGTATGGAATTTAATATGCCATATGAGCGAATTTTTTTCATCTTGCATAACATTTTCTTCATTACTATCGTACCGTGACGATATATAGCTTAAAGGCTTTCCAGAGGAATGTCCAGTATGCCGGAGAAAGTCGCATCAAAATCAGTACAGGCGTTCTCGAGTTTTAAGGTAACAGATAAACAGACGCACCTAGAGATAGAAATGTTGAAATGACTTTTTTTGTAAGTAGGAAAATCTGAATTTATGTTGCATTCAAACATTTCTTTTTAATCATTTTTTATTAAATAATTGATTCTTGACCCAGTTCGTATCAAAAATTGTCAAATTTGTATCGTATATCTGTAGCGTGGACCGCGAGTGATGTGCTAAAAATAATAAATGTTGTTTTTTCTTATTGGTTAGCTTTATTTCACGTTTGGAATGAAGAGTTTTTTTTTTTCATTAATCATGTTATTTCTCATTGAAAAATATTCCTAAAACTGCTCTTTTAATTAACAGATTTGTGTTTTCAAGGATACTTGATTGCATGTTGGTTTTGCATACATTTTATAATATTTGTTCATACTTATTACGTTGTCACGCAACGTCATATTTACATACGCGTTTTAACGTCTCACTAAAATATAATTGGCTTGTTTTCGAGCCAACGCGCATTACGTGTACTGATTGCCCGCCTAGTATTATTATTATTATTATAGCCAAAAGTATTTTAAACATAACATTTAACCGATTGCAGCGCACGAGAATCGTACATAGCGTAATAATAGATAACAGTAGCGGGAGATGACTTCGGTTTCTTCACGTGTGCATGTATGTTCAGCGACTGCCAAATCATTGGCGAAAAAAATGCACCGCGCAAACAAATAAGTAATAAAAAACGAGATAATTTGCGGCCAGTGATTAAAAAAAATTGCAAACTTTCGATCGGTAATAAAATGCAATAAATTCAGTTATAAATTATCGCTCAAATTATTTTTTTCCGATAAGGAAACTTTTATTTGTACCTATCTTACGAACAAACGTTCGATAAAATACGATATGGCAAGCAATTGGATATAGTAGAAAGCAATTGAAAGAGGCCACCTCGCGGCCACAGTCTGTATTTGAAAACGATTTAAATACGTAACGTATCGTGACACATAACTCTGACGCCACCTGGCGGCAGATTCGTAATTTCACCAATTAAAATGGTTTGTGTTTTGGCTAAATTGGCAAGCCGGAAATTTTTGACACCGCGACCCCAGATTGAATTGATTCTGATTTCTGAATTTGTACTGTAATAGTCTACTTGCCGGCGGTAACGCGAAATGCGTCGATATTATCGTATTCATAATAAATTCAGAATGTACTACATTGTATGCGGTGTACGACGCTAGAACGTTACTCCCATTTGTGGCATTAGTTCCTGAATTTAAATGAAATGCAGTCTTACATCTAAAAAAAACAATAATGACGTGTTCGTTTGCCTAGTGGTCAGGGATTCGAACCTCACCTCAGGAGATCACCAAGCTCGTCCTATTTTCATAGCACAAGTGCTTAGATTAGTTTGAAAATGATGACAATATTGACGTGACACGTATTCCATGTACAAATCTTTATTTAAAAAAATCCTCTCTTTATAATTTTTGTGATGTCATAAAGTTTCATCACAATTTTTGTTTACTCGTAACATTTTACATAACCACGTTTTCTTTTTGTACTTCTGTACTGAGGAAGAAGATTTTAATGTTCACCAACTATGCTATATGATTGTTGTCTTAATCTATCCCAGTCCCTGTCTTATTACCATTATTCGTTTGGTGTACCGTTACATAACAAATGGTTTTTTTTTGTCATCATTAAGGAGGTATTTTTTATCGTCCGCTCTAGAGACCCGCTTTGTCCGCGGACCGATATCGCAAAAAAAAAGACTTTTGTATGGGCGCCTTTCAAAATGTTAATTATTATAGCCGAAGTTATAGCGCTACCGTAATCGTAGAACGGCCGGATCAAATTCCGTGTCAGAATATTTTCATTGGTAATTATCGCGACCTTTGTCGCCTGTGAAAGTACATTCTTCCGATATAATAATATCCAGTCACGTTTTTATATTGAAAAATGTTCAGGGTTTTTACTTTAGATGTTGCTAATGCAACTCGGCTGTATTATATAGGTAGGTGGGTTGGGGTAAGGGTTGATTGAATAATATTTTTTAGGTTGTGTTGGTCACTAATAATAAGAGATTGCTTTAATACGTTTATTATTAATAGAATTTGTAATATTTTATACCATAATTGAATTGTTTAACTTAATTCTGAAGATGTACTATACTACCTATCTACAATGTTAAAAATAAATAAAATTACGTTTTTTGTGATAATGAATGTGGGCCTGAATAACTGAATCCAACCCAATACAATACTTAGAAAAGGATTCGTACTATGTACGTGTGTATATAGCTTATACACGTGTATATGTACAACCATATATAGTTTTTATTGACCAAAATATGAGTATCTTCGAGTGGTTCGGGTACATCATTAAGTTCTAATACTTTATAGACAATTCTACATGTTAAATCTATTAGTGACCATTATGTGATAATATGTACACCTACTATAATAATGTAACATGGAACAAGGTTAAATTTTATTTTTAAAAGTGTATGCTATTACACGATTAATTAATGATATATTAAATTGTAATCTCCGATTAGAAATTCTGCGTTTCGCTAAATACTTCACTAAACTCTCGCTTGTCCTATAGTAGTCGGTATTTTTTCACGATGTTGGTAAAAAGTTTGCGACTCATTGACTAGCGTCTTCTCAACGCCACCTATCTCAAGGGAATTTCGCTCAACGCACCTTCGGGACAATCGATTGTGTTGCCGTCACTCATCAGAATTCCTCAATAGGATGATGAACACGATACGATTGTTAGTTCTCGGTTGAGCAACATACCAGAAATGTTTGGCGTACACCAAATGTATCGGTTGCCGTCGTCTCGGACCAGGGCAAAAAGGAGTCAAGGCCTTCCCCGGTCTCACGACGCGGAGGCATTAGCACAGATTGGTTTCGTTTGCCGATTGTTGGCCAACGTGTTTATTTATCGTGACACGAATTTTTTTCTACGCGGATTTATATCCTATTCAATAAACGAAGGAGCCCACTAAATAATGCCAATTAATTCGCGACCGCGAGAGCTCCTATTTATTTTTGACACGAGTGACGAATTAATAATTTAAATAAACAAAACACGAATATTTTCAATTAATATTTGTATAATAGAAATGACCATTACTTTATTCGACCTGGTCAATTTTATATCATATTGTTGATGTTTGTAGCAATAACTTTGTGGTTTGATATAATTTTAAATTGTATTTATATTTGTTTAAACCACTGCGTTGTTTTACGTCAACCGGTTTCGATACTAACGTATCTTCGTCAGGGCCGGTATACAATCGAACTATTCCATAAAATTTAAACGCCCCCCTGTCAATCATCTCCCCGCTTTTACCAAGTCTCCGCCTACACCCCGTAACGGATGTTGTTTAAATTTTATGAAATTGTTCAGTTGTTCGCCAGTCCTGACGAAGATACGTTAGTATTGAAACTGGTCGACGTAAAACAACACAATGGTTTAAACAAAATTAAATATAAATACAATTTAATTTTTATGTAAATTTAAAAAATAATAAGTGATTCGCTGTTTAATGCTATGTAGGATGTCTTTTAGCATTTTGGTACATGACTATTGACTATTGGTATGTTTTGTAACAATTGGATTTAAATCTGCTGATATTCTTTACTTTAGATATTCTCAATCTTAAGCCGAGTCAAGACCGACTGGAAAATTAACGAAAATAATGTATAGGTGAGAACATCGTTAAAACAAAATGAAAATCATTTAAAATAGCCCTCGTAGTCCAGTGGGCATCACTCTGATTTCTATTACCGACGGCTCCGGGTTCGATTTCCGGTGAGGACACAATACATCTATGTCATTTTCTCAACCCTGCGTGTTTTTGTGATGTCTTTCACTACATGTCATATTGATGAGGTTATTATTTCTAAACAAAGCTCAACCTATAAGAAATGAGAATAACTCGATGGTCTCTCGAAACGAGTTTCGAACCCCCCCAACCACGTGATCAAAAAATGCAAAAAATTGCAAGCTTGGTCGATCTTGTTTTTCGGGCGTAAATTATTTTTAGGCATACATTACCTAATGACACGTATGAGAAATTTACAGTTTCGCATTTTTAAAGCGGTCCATATAGCCACGTGGGACGCGGCGGGCCGAGCGAATTAGCTCAGAATGCGCGCGAAGCGAACAGATCGCTTGCATACTTTCAATTAGTAATTGTCAAATAAGTAGGG
This sequence comes from Eubasilissa regina, assembly GCA_022840565.1. Classification (NCBI taxonomy): domain Eukaryota; kingdom Metazoa; phylum Arthropoda; class Insecta; order Trichoptera; family Phryganeidae; genus Eubasilissa; species Eubasilissa regina. Next base: position 30,401,056 of record JAINEB010000003.1, on the reverse strand, counting down.
AACCGGCGACGTAGGAAAGTGATTTGGTGTCCGCTTGTGCGGCCGGTCGGGCGCGCTGGCCGCGCAGGCGCAGAACCTGTTCCATTATTCCTCGGCGGGGTAACGTAACGTAACACCGTTCCCGTTGCTTTGGAACTTTAGCAGGATTCTTATTGAATAAAACTAGTTGTTTTCTTCTTCTGTTTTGCTTGTGCACTTGTGACATTCAGCGTCATTCCTGGATTAATTGTGTGGAGACTTTATGATGGACGCTAAGGTGGTCACAATTTAATTCGATCTGTCAATCACACAAGGGTCACATAGATTCGATTCCTGTTTCTTAACGAGGACGAACTGTGTGGGTAAATAAATAGAAAATAGACTTATTAAAATAATTTTCTATTATTTTAAATTGTTAATTTTGTTTTATTAACGACTATATCTGCCGGTTTCGAAAAATATCATTTTCTTCTTCAGTATGTCAATAACTAATCAAAAACATATGTTATTGTTTCTTGAACAGAATCTGTTTTTAAAATACAATTATTTAAAAAAAAAAAATTTAGTACCTAACTTAAATTGTTATTTGATGATGCAAAATTACTAGAATAATTTTTAGGAAAAATTTTTAGAATTGGACTTGTCGTTAAATTTAGTTGGTTGTTTAATAAGATAGATTCTGTTCAAGAAACAATAATATATGTTTTTAATTAGTAAGAAAATTATATTTTTCGAAACCGGTAGTTGTATTTTTATTCATTGAGTGGTTAAATAAAACAAAGTTAACAATTGTAATAAAATAGTGGATTTTAACCACAAATTTGATTTTGCTAATCTTAAAAATATTGTATAATTTTCAATTTTTTTTTTTACACAGAGTACCCTGTTGCGTCTTGAAACGTGTTAAGAGGTGTACCTGTTAATTATATGGACCCCACTCTAGTGTGCGTGTTATTTATTTTCAGATACACTTAGATAGATATTTAAAAAATATTATTTTTAACATTCGTTCACGTGTAATTAAGGATATTTTCCATGTTCCCAGCAAGCGAGCTCAAAATGGTTATTAGGTCAATAGTTGACTAATTCCTAATATTACCGTTTGAGTACTACAATTAATATAAGGTAAATAATGAAGTTCAAAATATATTATTCAACCTTTTGGGATTATTTCCAAATTGATTTTTCTTGTAAATTTATAGAAAGTTACAATGTCGTCCGTCTGTATAATATTTTATTATTATATTTATCATTAGTTTTCTTCTTATCTTTATTATTAACGCAACCATTAAGTATTAAGTTTCATATGGACGCACGTGCGAACAAGCTTAGGAAGGGATTTGTCACCAAGTTGACGATCAAGGCTCATCGTCGTACTCGGCGTGCGGCGCCTCATAAGGTGTCGATAACTTATATCACGCGAGACATCTACGTGCAACAATTACCACACCGGCAGCAAGTACTCCGACGTGGTAGCCAAATATGGCTGCCGTCCGCCGGTGTAACGGTACGGAACCTTTTCCTGCTCGGCATCTTATATTTTCGATTGTTGACACACGAACGCCTATTATCTCCGCGCCAACACACTGCCTTCGATTTCGAAGAACTGCTGGCCATTTTCGTTGAAACCCGAGTAGTATTAATTTAAACATTAACTTCGAGTAGACCATCTTGATTACTTTGTCGAGCGGTTTCGATACCACCGTGTCTTCGTCAGGACAAATGTACACTGTACCGTGTAATTTTAAATACTTTTTTTATATTATCTTATTCGGAAAATAAACAAATAATGGTAACAAATCATTTTTGATAAAATCACAAAATATCATCCACTTAAATGTTCCCACAACAATTCTCGACGTAAAATTCTCCCAAATTAATTATTTTTCCTTATACAAAAAGCAAAATATTTTCTTAAAATAGATTATTACAATATTCTAAAAAATTAATGGTACGTCACGTTCGGTTTCGGTAAAGTATCTAAGAGTTAGTCATACAATATGGTAAAAATAAATCAAAGGTATGCAGTTTGGTTACTGAACTGCAATGACAGGGTTTTACAGAATGATAAACCCACCGAGAGATATTTATATCCATCAGAGATCCGACACATCCTAGACAGAGCTATAAAATATCTCCGTACCTCAAGTGTTTGAAAATTAAAATATGTGTGTAATTCTATCTTAAAATATGTGTAGTCGAACGATCTAAACACAGTGATCTTAGACCTTTTTCTGGACAGTCTCAGTAGTTTTCGAATCCATAGTATAGAGAGAACTCCATTCCATGTTAAAATGTTGACGTATGTGAAAATAAACACTTGTTTTTTGATTATTTTTAATTTTGATACTGTTTTTTGATTCTACTCGTTTAATTTACTTGATACCCTTTTCGCCTTGTAAGGTTATCAATCTAACAATTTAACTCGACAACTTGTATTTATAACTATAATGGGGAACAGCTATACAATTTTATTTGCATGAGATGAAAAGGGACAACATTATTCATTGGTATTCTGAGTATTTCCATACATTTTTAATGCTTCTAATTATTCTAAGTAACCATTCGGTCTTAACACTAATGATACTTTAATGTCATGAGTAATTTGTTGAAAAGGACAGATATATAATTTTATAATCCTTAGATTATAACTTCTGTTCTTAAAGACAATACAAGAAACGCGTCTCAAATAAATTAAACGAGTAGGATAAAAAAAACAAGTGTTTTACTTTCACATATGTGATTATGGAATTCTACAAACTTACCTCGGAAACAGTAAATGTATAAAAATGTTGGGATATTCTTGAAAGGTTTGGATAGGTACTTAAAATGAATTCTATTCCATTAATGTTACAATTGATAAACATAGCTGAGAGTCGAGAGTCAAAATGTACTCAAACGCACATTTTAAAGCATTTTCATCTAATTTATTTATTTTAATTAGATGGGACTACGGTTTCTATCTCCATTCTTTATTTGCAGTTTATATCTATGTATTGCTTCTTTTTTATTCCATATACCCATTCAGTTCCGTTAAGCTGACTCTTCTCACTTATCCTCGCATATCCTTTTATGCACTTCCAGTTTTTACATGCTCAACTTCTTCCGTTAGCACCCATAACGAGCGCTCGGGCGTCTCGGCTCTATCGGTATCCCATACTCCGGTGAATTCAATAGTTTCCGTCATTTCGTTCGCCAGTTTTTATTTTTGCAACGTGTGCAACCTTCGCCTGTTTGATTTATAAACGATAAGTTGGTAACATTTCACTCCACGTTTGGTACAGAAAATCACCGGGAGTAAATTCTTCGGCCATTGTTGATACAAGTGAATCGAGGATTACGTCGCTCGTGTCGGTAAACGGCCTTGCTACTTTTTATTTACCTTTTTATGGATTACGTGTCTCGGCTTGTAGAATTGAGTGGAAAGGTCGGAGATTTGAACCGGCTAACGATAATTCGTGTTAGATCTATTTTAATTTTATAGGACGCGTCTTCGTATTCATGATTTCGTGTGTTTTGTAAAATTTATCCGCGTAGATATTTATTTACACACACGCTTCGCACCTTAAATGAACTCGCGTACATTTCTTACTCGTACGTGTATTTACCAAACAGATCAAGTTTTGAAATTATGGCGCCATTCATTTTTTCAATAACATTTGCGTATAATTGATGAAATACATAAACACACTAATGAACGGTTATTACGCGGATAATTTAAGATCGTGCATAAAATTTTTGATAGTATTACAAATTTTATGTGCAGAGGTATATCACGGTGGACGGTGCGACGAAATACGCCGCATTCGAATGTAACCGAAACAAAAACTAACCATACTGGCTGGACGCAAAAAAAGATTAAAAAATGGCCCTTGCAAAGATAACACTCGGGTTATAATGCCGTCCAGTGCTGTGAGACAGGCGCCCTTGTACCTAAAAAAGTGCGAGCGGAGAACGAGAACAGAGATAGTATTATTTGGTCCTTCTTATCTCAAAAAAGGTGTTGGTACAAAGTAATAAATATTGTTTCCGCCTCTTGAATAGCTACCTCTGTGTTCTGTTGATAAAAGAACAATAACATTGTTTTAAATATTTTTGTCGGATACATTTATTATCGGTCGTTTTCTCGCCGGCATTATCACAGCAGTGATAACACGTATTTCATCTTACTCGCGAACTTAGCCGTGAAAATACATACTTGCGGGATTATTATTATTTAGTATCAGCTCCATCTCGGACAGTGTCATATTATACATTCGTAGATTATCCATTTCGCTCTTTACCGCCTGTCACGCGTTAAGGTCTTTCCCTTCGCGTTGAGATGTTTATCCTCGCTTCCATCTCGCTGTTTATTATTTGGCATTCCTCCGTATATTGCGTCCAGGAGCTGTAAATGGATGATGTTGCATTCCCTCGGAGTCGCTCACCGGACGGAGGTCGAGCATCGCTACCGCCGGTACTTGCGTCGGAAATCGAATGTATTTATACTTGATAAGCTTTCGAAATATACTAGAAAAGTTACTGTATTAATGGTTTTAGCTGTATCGTGTAGAAATCGCAGTTGAAGAAAATCCGGTGAAACGGACAGCATTGAAAAATGACTCTCTTTTTCTCAACTCGAATTCCCGCGTATGACAAAATGTGTGAGAACGAGGCATATGTTGTTTATTAGAGCAGAAAAGTATTCCTTCGAAATGTCGTGATCAGTGGCGTACCTACCGTCTGGGTAACCGCCCGGAGGGCCGGGGACCCACGGGAGTCCGGAATCAAACAATTATTGCGTAGTTTTAAAAATTTAGTAATGAATGAGTATGTATATCTTAAATTTAAATATAAAATAATTTATTTGTACCACCGGCCACGTATTGTATTAACGTCCAACCAGATAAACCTATTTTAAGATGTAGCAGGTGCGGTCCTTGTATTCTAGTCAAAAAGCTTTGGACTTTTTGTTTCTAGCCAAAAACTGCACTCCTGCAAATAAATTCGTCCTGTCCTTTAGTGACCAGTCATAACATACACTGCGACACGGCGTGCTCGCGTAGCGAGTCGAAATACATATAGGTCCATTCTCAAGAGCATACAATGGATTCTATCATTTGTTCCGTATCCACAAAGTTTCTACTACTACTATTCTACTTTCGCGCATGCGCATTCAGTTCCGCCAACTTCTTCGAAAGTGTATACGTATTCGTTAACAGCATCCAACGTACAAAAAACGACTTTAATGCTTATGTGTATAATGCACAAAATAGCGTATTACATATTACGAAGTGAGCGGATTGTTTTGAGAAATTTGTTTGTATAACGCATTTTTTACAGTTTGGCTTAAATACTTGAAGCCGAATTATTGAAACATTGAATATCCTTCGATTATATGTTATATGGTATATTTGATAGTAGATGTAAACTTGTTTTCCAGCATCCCTTCTACAAAAAGTCACCGACCCCCACTGATATGTAGTGATATTTCTTTGTACAGAAGATTAAGTATTTTTTTAATTATGAAACATTTAAAAATAATGTTCTATTAAATATTTATAAAATTAAAAAATGTTAAAAAAAAAAAAAAAATTGTATTTTCGAGATTGGGGGGGGGGGGTTAGGCACCCAATATTTATGTTTGCTCATGGGTTCAGCTATTTGTTGCTACGCCACTGTTCGTGATGGTCGTTGTTGAATACTATATAATACGTCATATTCGTGCATATTACGCAGTCGGCCCAGAATTCTTGCGACACCCACCGTCACGTCGCATTATTTTTTGCGATTATCTTTTCATAGTTCCATCTTACGTGAAGCTTTCTTCGTGCGTTTTTCTCGATATTTTTCTTTGCCACACCTATTTACGGTCGATACTTACTGAGAATCTCTGTGAACAGTTAGACTATTGTTGTTCCAGAAGTGTGTAAAATGCGATCGCCTTATTTTCTCGAACAATATGTTGCTGTTCGATTATTGTGGGTGTTTATAGCTTGACTGGTTCGCGCGGCTGGCGACCGATCTGCGACCGCAAGGATGCTGCGGTTGTCCACCGCGGCCTTCCAGGAGGAATCGGCTCGATCCGCCATGACTGTGGCGCCACATGTTTTCGTCCAATCCGACTCGCTTGAAGGACTTTTCACACATTATCGCTAACATTTTTATTCTCGGACAGGCGGCTGAAATTATGTATTAACATCTACAAGTACGGACTGAAAGTTTTAAGACATATTGAAGTTTAATGAAAAACAAAATAGCACATTATTCCTGTCCTGTAGTATATTATAAAAATGGTTTGTTTACACAATATTTGATTTATACAACTGTTTTATTTATATTGGCAACAAAATAGCTAGTGATGGTAAAACCGATATGTAAATGTGACGATGATTGAGTAACTAAGATTTAACTGTTGGAGGTTTACTTTATAGTGTACCAGTCATTGCTCGAATAATCGATATAATCGTACACAATACAACAGTCACAATAGAGGTTTAAATAACGTTTAATCTTCACTAATAATAACTAGTAATTTATAATTTTTCTTATTTCTTTTTTAAATAGACATGCGAGCACGGTACATATGTCAGCTAAACGCTTGTGCTATAAAAATAGGACTATATTGCTGGTCTCGTAGAACGAGGCTCGAGTACTATACGATTAGTGTTGAATACTATTTGACCATTTATAATAATAAAAATGGTGAGCTTATAAGATTTTCCGTTTTGCTGTATCTACGAAATCAATCTTATAAAATGAAGTCTGGTAAAACAGAGTATAAAAGAATTCATTTTCAAGTATATATACAAATATTCTACGCATTTCAAATAGCAATTATTAAATGTCAATAATTCGCTACAAATGTGCCATTTATTTGTCAAGACTTGTGTTTTGTTTATCGGTTATTATACTGAAGCCAAATAGAAACGGATCCGTTATCCTGAGCAGAAGATAACATCTATTTGACGCAAGACAATGTAGTTTTGGAAAACTATTTGGTAATGCATTTAATAGTATATTTTATTTCAATCTATTACGTCACTGTATTTTCTCATTTTATGTCGAGATGACGATCTGCTTCATCTGTTAATGTACTATGTGAGAGAAGGATGTTAGAAATTAAATAAAATTAGAATATTTAGATCTTGTCGCTAAACATGACTGCACGCAAAATTACAAATATAGGTAATACAAATTAAATGTATTAATTAGAAAGATATACGTATAAAATCGTATATTAAATACTTATATAATAAATACGTATTGCTGTTGGGATGGATACCTATGTTCTGAAAAATTGCAACTTCGTAATAACAATGTGTTCTCCTTAAAAACAAATATAAGTACCATTATTTAAGTATTTCCAAGAACACACGGTTACTGGATTTTTACCTCCAAAGGCATTAAGTTAAGTTAAGGCATTGTTATTAAACATATTATAGATATCTACATTGAATTGATATCTAAATTATAGATATCTAGAAAACATTGAAGTATGGGTAATTACAGGGCTTACGACCTGTATTCAGCTGGCTTAAGTGATATCACTTTACACAATGTAACGTTCACCATTCCACCCATTAATCAACCTCCAATCTATCTAATTTTTGAAGCTGCACATATGTTACCATGTAGAAACACTTCGAGTATTAGCTATAACTTCACTGTCGCCATCTATGGTCTGAAATTTGATATTCATTCCCTAAACAGCATATATACGTATGTCCACTAATGAGAATCTAATTTTTATTAGAAATAAGAAAGCAATATTCTTTTTCTGCATATATAACAAATATAACAAACACATTATATTAGAATACGCCTGAAAAGTCAATTTTCAATTTTATATATTTCTTATTTAGATAAAATAAATAGCTTTGTCTCTATGGAATATCTATAATTTTTTTGACAAAATATAAGTCACTAAATTTGCAACGTGTATACGAATCACCAAACAAATCCAGCAATATGTTTGTGTTTGGTGCTTTCGACCATCGATATGCTTTCGATATGTTTTGATCAGCTCTGATGTACAATATAAATATAATCGATCTGTTTTCACGATCGATACTCATTCACGCGCCAAATGCGTCGTCGTCCATTTATGGGACCCATAAATATGCAAATCTTACGTATGTCCACGGCTGTGCTGACTTGCAATGTTGTATTACAATTCTCGTCGAGGTGCAACGATAACAACACTATTATGTTGTAGAAATTGCGGAATTACTACTGGCGTATGGCTAGAGCATACGGATTTGATGCGACCGTAACATCATATTTTACCTTACTCAACCATAAGTATATTTGTAATCTTTTTATAATAATTTAAAATTTGTTTTTTATTTCACCTAAACACAGAGTGATTGCTTCAAATATTACAAAAAAAATATTATTTTTGATGTGTAAACATCTTAGCTCACCTCTCCATTTGTACTATGTAGAATATCTTATACAATATGCATAAAGCGGCCCCACACACACACACACACACACACACACACACACACACACACACACACACACACGTCGTGCACGTTTCCGCGGTGAATACTTATTTTATTCATCACCCATAATAATTTCCATCCTTCCCTTTTTCCATTCCAGTGTACTGTACGCGCGATGTTTACGCGTAGCAACGAGAGTACTAATTTTGTTTACTCGATTTTTTGTTTTTATTCAGTTTTGGTCCATGTTTTATTGATTTGCTTTGTTTTCGGGAAACAGCGGGTCGTACTCTTATGATAATTAATTAATCTTCTTGCACAGTCGTCATTGTAACGTTTTCACGTTCTCTTTGTTCAGCGTGGATGCGATCCGGATAGTTAGTTAATTATTTATATTATTATTTTTTAGCCGAGTCACTCGTCTGCGAATTAATGTTATTGAAAATAAGTTTTCCTCGGTCTTTTGTTGACAGGCTGATACAGCTAATGATTCTTTTCCGCGTCGGTGTTAAGTGAACAAATGAGATTCAACTTTTTACGCTCAGTGGTCGCAAATTTTTAACCTCAAATTAATTCTACCGAAACCGGGGATTATGTTTCAGGAAGTGTGTTTTTGTTGTTTTTACTACTTAATTTGATGCATTAATAAATTAATAAATGGATTGTTGTGTAAGCGTTACAATAATGAGGTCTGCAGTATGTTTATTGGGCTAAGCGTCTCAAAAATTGTATAATTAGGAAAACTTTTGTAGTTTGGCCATATGTTATGAGAAAGACCGAACGATAATCACTGTCAAATTCAACCTATCAAGACGTAGTACAACAATATCCTCAAAGACATATCTTCCTCGCGGCTCGTGTCCTCGGATGAGATTTTCGACCCCAGACAATATCTTAAATAGGCATTATGCTATGAGATTCAGGAGATAACTCTCGGGTTCGTAGTCCACCGTGTATAAACTTCACGCTTGTCGTACATCAGACGTCAAATGTCAGTCCATTGACTATTGACATTCTGCTCGTCAGTTGGGTGAATTTGAATCTCTTCAGCAGTAGTTAAAGCGGAATAATGTTTGTAATCTTGTCTTCTGTGTTTGTCTAACATTTTCAGAATAAATAATTATGGGTATCTATGGTTCTACGTGATGATTGTGCATACTTGTCGAATCTCACTGTCAAATCTTTCGTCGTATACACACACGGCTTTGAGTTTTTGTCTGTTTCTACAAATCTCAAGCTGATCTCTGAGTTTATCTCCAGAACAAAATCTCAGGTCGAGATCTCTGCAAAACAGATAAATGAAGTAAAATTCTCTAGTAGTAGTAGATCAAGACCCACCTGAGGTTGTAGAGCTAATGCAGGGTGAATATTATGTTCCAGGCCGATTTTGTTAGTCCGCCATTTTGGTTTGGCAGACATTTGTCAGTTCGCATTTGATAATCGTAGAGAGTTGTTGATTACAATTTATTATGGAGCATCTAAAGCTTTAACAACGTGTTGAAGTCATTAAAACAAACCCCGACTTTTAGAAAAAAATCATCGTGAGCAATGAAGCTCATTTTGATCTGGCTGGTTAATAAACAAAAACATTCTCAATTAATACACCGATGACTTTTACACCCACACGGAGTTACTGTATGGGGGGCCAGGGGAATAATTGGGCCCTATTTCTTTCAGTATGCAAGATGCAATGCTGTAAAACCTTATTGATCGCCGAATCGGGTCAATTGGGCCTGCAACACGTGTTGTTTCAATATGACGGTGCCACCTCACATACAGCCCGAGCTACGCTTGAAATTTTGATGAATGAAACAATACCGTCTTGGAACATAATATTCACCCTGTAGTAACGATGATGATGAATAAGCGCCTCCATTAATTAGATTTCTTCCTTCAATTACATACGCAATTCATTTGCTGTCATTCTAATATTTTACTTGTATTATTTTTTTCATATTCCTAAACACGGCCACATATTGCATATATTATTTGGAGTCAAGCACCAGTGTGGCCATTATTTGATCCCGCTGATTGACAAACCAATTGCTTCAATGATGAAAATAGCTTTGCGTTCTCTCGGTACGTAGGCACGGGCAGATCCTGGGAGCGGAGCGGTAGGTAGGTGCGCGAAGTGTGGGTACCTCTCCAGCTGTGGGGATAGCGATGTGCGTGGCGCCAGTACGTGCCGACTACCGACCCGCCGATTGTTTTAAACACATGCGCGGCTACATTCTAGAGATGGGGTCACGTGGCGCGGAGATTGGAGCGAAGGCCGCCACCAGACCCACGCGGCGCTATAAACTTATCCGTACGCCGGCGAAAGGGACTCGACTCTTCCAGATCGTTCGGTGCCACCTCGTATAAATGTTCAGCATTCTTCGCTTGTTGCGGTACTTGAAAATTAATCTTTTTTTTTTAAAAACAAACTGCTGCACGTGTTTCTGTATTTCATCAGGATGAGTGTTTAATCTTCTCGCAATACAACGATATTGCTACAGCGCCAGTGTGCCATTTTTCAATTGCGGTCCGCTTGTCCATATTTGTATCTCTTCGAGGAAGTGGAGCACATTTGTTATGGGAATTGATGTAGAGGCATTCGAAACGCACGCGCTCGTGTGGACCCGATGCATCGGCACACTTTATCCATTCCAATGCGGATTCTGCCGTCGTTATTGGGTTACAGCCTGTCGCTCGTGTCACAAGTTGACGTATGTTTGTTTTCATTTAATTAACATAATAAATCTGATGTTCACTTATATACACACAACGTATGTAAGTTCTGCGATAGCGGCTTCGTTGGTTAACATTTAATATTCATATTACTAGAACCGTTCGCTCTTCTTTATTATTTAAGGTCATTATAGGATGACCAGCACCCCGTCCAATGGAGTCTCCATTTAAAAAACTCTAACGCCACGATACCACATACGTCGGAGACAAGAGGGCTAAGCCCTTATCACTATTTTCTAACAATCGAATCATGCTATGTTGTACGCTGCACACCACATTGATCTCAGTGTAACGTGACTATCGCTTGCGGTGTACCTCTTCAGGAAACCACCGTGTGCTCGGGTAACTAACTCAAGTACTGAACATCGATATAGAATAATTATTACTAATCAAACTGGTTACCGTGGTTGCATCTCGTCAGCAAATGTGTGTGCAAATGTGTATGCACTTCAGCTATGAGTGATTTTGCGGAAACTCGAAATTAAATAGTTTTTAGATCAAATAAAATACAATCACTTTGTTAAAACTTTACCTTTTTATGTATATATATATATAAGCGCACTCTTTTTGTATATATTGTTAGTTTTAAATACGTCCTGACGAAACTTAAGCTAAGCGAAACCGTTTGGCGTATAATAAATTTCATACAAAGTGATTGTATTTTATTTAATCTAATATGCAAAATACAAACTAAAAATAAATAATTTTTATTGCAAAAAAAAAAAGATTTTTCTTTGTTATCCTTGTTAATAGTTGGGTTTCTTCTGTATTATCCTTGTTATCTTATGTTATCTTATGTTTCCTCTCTTTTCTCAGTGTTTTCTAATAATTATTGCGAAAATATTCCTGTGTTTATTTACGTTCGATGCCTTATACCTTTATAATACTCTTATGTTTATTTGAATTCGACGTTCGACGCATAATTAGGTATCTATCACTCGTTTGCCTACGCGCATTCGTAATATAATACATCGCTGTCAATCATTTCAGATACAGCGGACGCTGATCATGCGAATACCTTCAGTTTCATCAACAGTGTCGTCTTAGTCCTTTTCAACATCAGTTTGCAATCAAATTGACATTTTCGCAACATCCCTCTTGAAACGATTGCCGGTCGGCTGCATTGCTTGCGCTGCGGCCGCAACTAGTCCAGTTAAATTAATAAAATGTCTACTAGGTACTGTTCAAGTATAGCTAGCTACTCTCTGGCGCAACCTTATGTCTAAGTGCTATGATAAATGGGCCTTTTCTTAGACGTTAAGACATGAGCCTCCGGCAGTTATATATACCGATATACACAATTCCTTCCGATTTGCCCAAGACTCGTAAACAAAAGGCACTTTTAATACAAATTAAATGTATTAATTAGAATGATATATATATAAAATCATTTTTTCTAAAAAAATATTGTTGTTACTTGGTTAAGTTACTTTCTTCGCACGCGGTAGAAAAATGTTATCTAATTGAATAATAATTATCAATGTTTAATTATTTTTCATTTTTACAAGATATTTGAAACTTATTATTGGGACTATCTTCTTTCAAAGAAAAAAATATCATCTAGGAACTATTTTTCTAAACAGTTAAATAACTAATATAGCATAGAACACAGTGATAACACAATTATCTGTGAAATGATTACAGGATCAATAATGATGATGGTCATGGTCCCTTGAAAACATTCCAAGTTTGCTACTATCCGACGAACAGTAAAGAAAATGGGTGTCAATTTTAAACTCAAATGCTGTCTAAACCTACGCCCCATTTAATTTAATTGTAAAGTTTCGTTTTCTAGCAAACCCTTTTACGTCCCAGCCCTTTAAGGCATTCGAGAAATTTCTTCATGGCGATTGACGACCTATGCTACACCGATCCGGACTTAATTGATTCATATTGTATTTATGGAAAATATTTATAAAAAAATAGTTTGATTTAAGGATGTCCCGTGGAATAGCACAAGAAATGTCAGTTACGAATCCTTTCCGTATCTTAAAAAATACAATCTGAAATATTTCACATTGAGAACATTTAAAGTCGTGACACCGTTTGTTCTCGCTAAAGAGCAATAGCTAAAGTTATACTTTAGCGGCTACGAAGCTCTCCCAAGTCGCTCGTAAGCGGTGTGCCGTTGTGAAATTCATTAGGAAATAATTTATTGTCTGGACCACTGACCTTTTTGAAACAGTCCTCCATCAGTGACTGGAAAATTAGACGTGATTTTTATCGACTTCTATATCTACGAAATAACTGGGTTAGATGCTTGTTGCGACCGCAGTGGGCGGACTTATGCCCCTCCTTCCTTCTGATTTCTTTCAATTTAGTCTATGGTCATATTTACTCTCGGCAAATTATTATCAGTGGCAATATATAACCATAGACAGATACGGATCTCATTTAAGTAAGCGGTACCAAATGTAAAATAATGGGAATCGTGATTGGTGATTGATAGTTTGGCGGTAGTTGTTTAAGCCTTTGCGTGCAGTCCAACAAGATAAAATTATCTTCGAGAATAATATTTTTTAACTAATCTATGTTATTTATATCTATTCGTGTTTACCGGTCATATATATGGTTCGGAAATTGATTAGATGATATTAAATAAATAAAAAAATACAGTTTTTAAGCTTGTTTACAGATTTAAATATTTATATGTAAATTTTTCCCGACTGGCTAACGAATGCCTCACATATAACACCTTTATTTAGTGCGTTCGCATGTCGGCAGTTCCGATTAATATAAAATGATATTGAGGCTTTTAAATGCTTTCGGTGCTGATAACCGGTTTGTACCGTTCGGTCATCCTATCATCGGTCGCTTTTGTGTCTTTAGAGGAATTGCCTAAAATATGGATATCTGGCTTCCCCACATTTTAATGTACGTTTTTTGTTATATTGTATGCGTGACAAAAATGTGTCACATCTGCTTGTCAATATGAATCCAATGTGAGGTATTATGAATGTGAAATAGTTCAATTTCACGAAGATAAACGAAATAGTATCGATATTTTGTTATCAACCTATTTGGATTTTTATTTGTCTATTCACACAAATATTCAATGTATTCGTGACCTGTCCAAACAATATTAGTCTAGATTTTGAAAAAACTGCTTTATTAATGCTGGGTCCAATTCTAAATAGACTGTAGGTATATTTATTACTTTTAGTTTATTTTTACATTATTAATTTGTTTTTATATTTATATGTAGATAGTTTTTTCATGAAAATATGTAATAAATTTATATGTTTTTTTTTATATATTCATATTATTTATGTAATGTATAGTTTTTACAACTGTAGAGCGTATGACGTCACAACTTAATGTATACTCAATCAATCATTTCATATAATTAGGAAGCTACCAGAAGCACCTACCTGCCTATCCCGCTCGGCAACTTTTAAGCATCACAGCATATTTTTTATAAAAATATTTTATTTTTACCGAATTATTGTGCAGGGCAATAAACAGAAATAAGGAAATTTTCTTTGATAGTACATCGCAGTTATACATGTCTAGATTTTTCTCTTTTATTTACGATTAAAAATTAATTTGAATAACAATAACGCGTAAGTTGTTTCATTTCTGTTGTTTGGGAGAAAGTTGTCAATGTTTTGATATTTATCGATTCGGGCAAGAGGACGCGCGCGGGATGCGTGGCTCGGCGCGGCGGAGGATGGCGGCGCGCGCTAACCCCCGAGGCAGAAGAGGCTGTGCCCTGGCCCGGATAGGCGCCGCTTTCACCCCGGCCGGCTGACCGCGATACGCGAGCTACCTCAACACTCGCCGCTGCAGCTGCGCCGGCTTGCACTCGCCGGCCGGTCAGACGGGTCACCGGGCTGCTCGCTTAGATAGGTCACCATCGCGGCGACATTGTCATCGTCAAAATTAACACTGTAACCGTATGACAGTTTTTCAGAATAATTATTCTCATTACAAAGTACAATGACTACCGTTGATTACTTTTCATCATTTCTATTTTTCCGTCTTCCTTTATTCTCCACTTTCCTTCTTGATTTTAATGTTTTTACACTAATTTCTTACCACCCAGTATTATTCCATATATTATTTATCTTATTTTATTACATAATATACCATTCGTATATTATTTTTCAAAAAAATCAAACACGATGTGGCATTACATCACAATTAAATAATATAATGTTTTAAATCACTTTATTATATTCATACGTTAATATCAACTAGTTTCGGTTGGACCCAACCTTCTTCGTATACACTGACTATATTGTCCTGAAGAAGGTTGGGTTCAATCGAAACCAGTTAACATTAGTGTATGTACACAATAAAGTGGTTTAAAACTAAATTATATTATAAATAATAAGACAAAATAGTTTGTTTAAATCAATAAATAGTAGTTTAAACACAGTATTTAGTATTATTTATATAAAATGTGGCCACGAAGTAATTTTGCTAATATTGAAGATATATAATATATTAAATTCTTAAGAAGTAGAATTTTCTACGCTGGGTCTCGGGTATAATATTTTATTGATTTCATCTCTTATTTTTCTTGTGATATTTGGAACTATGGTGCGTTATTGCATTGTACAAGTATAGGTAATTAGAGTATGTTATTTTGTTAGATTTTTTCATTTCGTGCTTTTTAATTATTTCATTTTGTTTATCTGTCGTTAGGTCATATTAGAATATTACTAAATCCTATCCTTATTAAATAAATATTACGTGTATAATTTATCATTGTTTTATCTCAGGCGATTTAATATCCCCATCATCGAGAGTTTGTGGGCGTGGACTTTGTGAATTTTGTGATTCGATCTCATCTGATCTCGCCTCGTCTCCGTCAACACACTTCCGCGTGTTTCTCCAGCATCTGTCGTGTTGTATGATTCTGTCGCTCCCGGCAAGAGATCCGCTCTGACCGCGTTCCGGCTCCGCGCAGCGGATAGTGGGTCACGCCGCCGACTAATTCCGCGCCCATTGTACCGATCTCTGTGGGAACTGCCGCGCACTATTACTTCGTGAGCCATCAACTAAATATCTGCTGATCGCTTGTGATCTTCTCGGAGGCTGGGGCAGTATCCGAAATTCTATTATAATTCAGTGTTTTAGACCTCATTCTTGCCAGGTCATAATAACACTCTGCAGCTGATGGGCAGCGTTTCTCGGAGCGGTGTTCCTCGGAACCCTAGGTTCCGCCAAAATATTAAAAATATATTTTTTTAAATCATGAAACGCACGCGCTTTTGAAACTAGATTCTCGCTATATTCTGGATCTATATTTGATTGATGCGGTTCTGTACATACGAATACAGTTGTCATCGTTTAAACTGAATGTAAAAAAAATTGCCAAAATTAGATAATATTACATTCTACTCATTGAAATGTATGTTGGCCATTTTTAATACTGATAAGACAATCTTCCTCATAAAAACTACTGCAGCAGCATTTCATTTTTGGCTAGTGAAGAAGAAATGCGACAATTTTTAGCACTGCAAAATAAAGCTTTGAGAATGATGTTGAGAAAAACATTATATATTCGGATCAGTACAATGCTGAAAGACTTCAATTTTATGTCCTTTAATTAAAAAATATATTTTAATGTTATTGTACTTATTTTTAAAAATCTCACTAAACAAATATTGGCAAAATTGATTAGATAAATTAAGGCAAATCAACATGAGCTAGAGTATCATACAAGACGAAGAGATCTAATGAGATTGCCATTCGGCGATGAAGATTAATGAAATTCCAGAGATATATGAAAGGAGGAAAAATTGTATAAATTAAAAATTAAACTTACTAAATATGTGCGGTGTATGTTAGAGATAGGTTTTAAAAATGAATGTGTTATATTAGAGCATTTTAATGTCAAAAGAATGGTTTGTTTCCAAAACGTGATAGGAGAATTCAAAATAGTTGTTGCTATTTAGGCATCTCAAGTGCTCCTTAATTCTAATATCAAATTTTCTGCAAATTTTACGTATATAAAAATAATTGCAATAATTGCAAATTAATTTGTAGACCCCCGATATTAAGAAACAAACCATTCTTTTGACATTCATAAGGGTTTAGAAATTATACATACAAATACTAGAGGTTTTCTGATCGATAAATTTGAAATTTTAGAAGTAAAAAAAAGTGTTAATAGCAAATTAAATATTATAAATGACCAAATCCTTTTTGAAAATCACCTTTTAAATTTGTTTTCATAGTACCTACCTAGTTACCCACCACTTTATACTTTATAGTTTTGTTTTTATCTATGTTTGTATTTTAATTTTTGTTTCCTGAAGAAGATACCATCGATATCGAAGCATTTTGATTTATCAATATATAATGGTTTAAACAAAGTGTTTTATCTTATTATTTATATAATATGTGTCCACAAAATAATTTTTTTAATATTGAAGAAATAAACTATCATTTAAGTTAGAGTAAAACTTATGATTTTCCCCCCTGCCATGCCCGTGTTCGTTTACGGGGCGGCTTCATTTATTAATGGGCATTACAAAGTACAAATCGTGCTGCTTTCTCTTTGAAAAAATGTAACTTTCATTTTAAAAGACCTTGACCAAGAAATTTTTTCGCTTGCGACTTATTTACTTATCACGTGCCACGCTAAAAACATTTAAGGGTCCGTTGTGTTTTACAAAACGAGCATCTAAATTTAATTGAGAAACTGGGCTCCACGCCCTGTAGTTTTAATCACATGTCATT
Source organism: Eubasilissa regina (assembly GCA_022840565.1). Taxonomy (NCBI): domain Eukaryota; kingdom Metazoa; phylum Arthropoda; class Insecta; order Trichoptera; family Phryganeidae; genus Eubasilissa; species Eubasilissa regina. The sequence continues at coordinate 30,383,225 of JAINEB010000003.1, read as the reverse complement.
TTAAATGGGGTATACCACTGTCATTTTAATTTATTAAGGGTTTAAGGGTAAATGTAATAGAACTGATACATATTTAACATGTGATACTATTTATGAAAATCCACAGTAATGTACATAAGTATGTTTAGGTGCAGAAGATACAGGAAAAGAAATAAGGTGTGAGAAAGGCTGGGGAAATTGCAACTATTGTTGTGGTAAAGAAAGAGCAAGGTGTGTTTATAGGTACGATATAGAATGATTGGTCAAAATTGAGATTGTGGCGGTTCATAAAAATAACTCTATAAGCGTAGTAAGGTTAAAGTTGAAAAAGTTAATTTCTGTAAATTTCTCATTATGGTATTTGCATGACCGGTAAATGAATGAATCTATTGTAGTATGTAAGATGTTCTACTTCTGGGAATGTGGAAGAGTGCAGACTGCCGGGTCGATCTAGATGGTATGTGGAAAGATATTAATTCTAATTGATTATGTCGACATTAAAATTTTGGAAGATTGTGTTTATCTCGTATTTCGTTTATACTTCGATAATTCTAAAATTATTTTTCCTCCATTCAATTATGACTGTGTTTATCTATCTGATTCATTGTATACCACATGTTTAGTTTTTAAATTATCGGTCTGCATTCCGGGCGAGTGTTCTCAGCGGCCCGGCCTGGTGGAGGTGAGGAATTTGCGAATTACGGGGCTGGCCGACTGTGTATGGTAGTGACGCATCTCTTTCAATGTGTACCAACATCTGTGGGAAACACCACATCTACTTCTGCCCTGAGAACATCATCAGGGTCATAAAGTAGCTGCATACTTGGGATGTTGTGTTGTGTTATGTACATCCTGTCGGGTGACTGTCAATTCAGAATGTTTTATCCTTTAGATCGTGGTGGTTCAGTGTTTTAGATTAAGAAATTTCTTAACTTTATTTTGTCAAGAAATTCTCGAGTAATTAACGTATTACAGTTTTTTTTTTTTTTTGTAAGAGAATGTGCCACGAATTCCGTCTCACTCTTACTTATTGATTGAGATAATAATGATAATTTTCGACACTTTGTCCTGAAATTTTCTATTATTTGTTATCGAATTCTTATTCAAACCAAACTTGATTAATCCACTAACATCTATATTTGTACAAATTAAATGAATCAACTACAAAGATATAAAGAAAAATCTAATTATCGAAAAAATATTTAGTCGCTACCGGGATGCAAAATGCAAATTCACAACAAAAATGTGTTTTCTTTTGTATATTTGTTTTTTTTTCATATAAAGAGAAAGGGGTATTTATGGTTTTAAATATTTTTGTGAGCAAAAATTTCGTTTTCCACTGTGATATTATTGCAATTCCATTTTACCTAGAATTATTTTTCTGCTATCTGTTTACTTTTCTGTATTATACTGGTGAGAAATATATGTACACTGTTATCAGTTGCAATTATTACTAAGGCCTGCAATGGTTGCAGATAATACAAGGAAGCCTGCTTGCCGATTACTTGACACGTGTTATATTTATTTATCAATTTACGCACTAGGTTTTTGGATTTAGTTTTTTTAAATCATAATTAAAGATCTTCCGCTGCCTTCGAACTAACAATAGATTAAAAAAAAACTTTTGATTATAAATTTTCCAGATTACCGATTAAAACGTAATTTTATGTAAGATTATTAATTACAAGTACAAATGCCTGTACGATTAATCACTTTCTTATCGTATTACACACACTCGTGTATTTCACTAGATTTTTCACAGTATTGTATCACCACTGATAACAATGTGTCTCAAATAATACATTTTATCAGTTCTTGAATACACTCAGCAATTCATACCCAATACCCCCTCAGTAACGGGTCACATTGGAAGGATCTGCATTTATTTACGAATTTCAGTGAGATTCTTAGCGTCAAAATGTCGCATCGAAACAATGGCGCTTATTGTGATAACCAATATTCCCTCCACGGTGTGCGCATAAAAAATCTTTTGTGCGATTTTAAGGACCGATGCTATTATTTATGTGTTACGGGAGAATTTTTTTTCCATACCAGTACTTATAATAAAGCTACCGGTAGGGCCTGGCTCGACCGCATTACTAATGAAGGTGTATTAAGACGCAAGTCAAGAGAATTAATAATTATCAAGGAATGTTGCATACTCTGGCAACATTCTCCACAGTGAAAAATATGATATTTTACAACTCATTATGCAGGAGAAGATAAGGCAGCAGAGGCGTATATAGAAAGAGATTATCTCAGCTCTGTAACCTCAGACAGTGGTCAATGTCCAAAATATTAATGATCTTATCAACACACTGCAACATGGTCGCCAACTTTGGATAGAAGACGACACGTGAAGAAGTCTTGAAAAAATGTGAGCGCGCGCATACCCGCACACATAGAAGTCTTGAAGAAAATGTGAGCGCGCGCAAACCCGCACACATAGAAGTCTTGAAAAAATGTGAGCGCGCGCATACCCACTCACATAGAAGTCTTAAAAAAAGTGTGAGCGCGCGCATACCCGCACACATTCGAGGAAACATTGATGACAACCTTTACGATTATTCGATCATCATTCTGAACATTTACTATTTAGAATACTCTGGCACTTGCACACCAGATTTGAAATGAAATGAGTTTTTATAGTATGCTAAATAAAATAATTCAGATACCATGATTTTTTTTTTTTTCAATATGTACAATCTTTCGGAGATAGTTGTTATTTTTCACCGAAAGCCCCTTCTCCTCAACACCGCTCTCATACCACCACCCACCAAATGTAGTCGATAGTCTATCTTCTAGTTTAAACTTTAGTTTATTACTGACGATGATTCAGTAAGCGTCGAAAACGTTTTAATTAATATTTAATTTTTAGTGTTATATGAAGTGAACAACGTGTTTTATTTTGATAATTAATTTATAAATGTTTTTAAAAGTGAATTACTTTCAGAGATATTGGCGTTCACACGCGTTCGTCACATCTCTCGTACGTACGAGCGATGTGATGTCACTACGTCAATATTCGCCCGCTAAGATGTCAATTACCGTTTTGTCGACTCGGAAGCTGTGACGTCACACGATAAAACGGTATAAACCGATCGTTTTTAAAACACGCAACTTTTAACATCTGTAACTCTGCCATATTTCAAGATATCGAAAATATTATTTCAGATTTGTAAATGATATTTTTCGAATAATAAAACCTCCACTGCTTCATTATCATCATGTATCTAAATATTGTCGATTATCGCAAGTTTTGATTCAAATTCAACATGTCGCATTGTTTATCCGGAAGATGTCTAAAGTGTTTGTATCATTAGCATGTATCGAAGTTCTTCCACAGCCGATACCACTTCGCCCGGCCACTTCCGTTCGCCACCAGTCGCTTCCCGGTGTGGTCTGGCTCTGCCCGATACTACGAATTCATTACTCCCGTCACTGTTTAATTTACATTTCACCGCACAGCGCATTATACCGATCGCGTGATTGTATTATAGTCACCTGATCGTAGAGCGTGGGCGGATAAAAAAGTCAATCGGACCGAAATAGATTTTATATTATGTTTTATAATTTTGAAACATTCGCCATATTTTTTTTTGTTAACAGAACTTTAACGCGACACGGTGCTTACAAAAATTTTCGTTTCCTAGGAAAAAATGTACAGTCAAATATTAAAAAATCGCAATTATCGGAATAAATAAATGAACAATAAATTTGTGCGTCATGTGCAATATAATAGTTGTGTAACTTTTACCAGGTACATCGGTTAGCAGATTCATCTAAAAGTGTAATCGTAAATTTAAATAAATCAAGGTCTTCCAATAATGGCATATTGTGCCTACGGTTGAAGCAATTTATCGATTTGCTATTTTTTGCCGGTACCTACTACGGCTACGTAGTATGATTTGATTAAATTAAATTTGTTTTATATGTATGTGTAAGATACAAACTAAAATTCATGTTAATACTCTACACACTAATGTTTAACAGGTATACAATATAAATAACACATTATTCTTATATTTTAACAATATGGCAATTCATCATTTTAAAATAATTTATACCATTTATCTAGAATAGTACAGAGGACATTAATTATGTAAGTAATACCAAGGATATAATTAACCGTTAATATTTTCGGCAACTATGGGAACATAGAGAAGGAACTTATTTTCCTTAAATTGGTTGATTTCTCAATTTTACCACTCTCAGAGAGAATAAATATGTAATTACGCACCTACACTTATTTATTATTGTATTTAAACCATAATTATAGCTAAGAAGCACGCGGACAATTAATTCGGTCGGATAAAGATATGCCGTCCCCCGTGTCCCCTTACTCAATTAGGCGGTAAAATGAATAGTAGCCGACGAACCAGATGACATTCAGCGGAAAATAATATTATACGCATTAAATGCAGTTCGCGTGCATCGGACGCTAGTAGAATTGCGGTGCGTATGCGGCGGGCCCTCAGCGATTCGCTGCGCATGCAGTTAGCACACACTCACTGCCGGCGCATATAAGTGCATTATTGCAACTGGCATTAGTACGCGGTCGTGCGCATTCTGAGACTGCTTTCTATATCGGTCATGTTCACGTTATTACTATTTGTAGTATTTTAATGGGCTGGGTGCTTGTGAACCCTTTCGCCTAACTCTTCAGCTATGGATTATTTGTGGATTTATATTTTTTCACACGTCCATTTATTGTATGATGATCGTGTGCAGCGTTTGATTCACATTTTAGTTATGTCGATTGATAATGCCTTTGACCCATTATTTCTGACTTTTATGATAATAATTTGTGGATATATGATATTCTACACACATACGTATTAGAATAGTAATTTAAAAAAAAATATATATATATATATAATATTTTATTTTAAATCACTTTATGTATTTAAATCTATATTATACTATCTTGTCCTGAAAAAGGTTGGGTCCAACCGAAACTACTTTACATTTGTATATATACATAGTAAAGAGGTTAAAAACTAAATATTCATATTATTTTATTATAATGTCAAGGCACAAAGGGTTTGCTTTTTTAATTTTTTTTTTAATTAAAGCTAGTCGTAAAGAATCAATTTTTTAAATCTTTGTGTTAAAATATTTGTCAACCGTATGCTAGACAATTTTAAATACAAACTAAATGTATCAATTAGAAAGATTTACATATAAAATCAATTTTATCGACAAATATTGTTGTTGCTACCGAGATCTCTTCCAATCCGGAGAACGTGCATTAACCGATTATGGTACAGCACACAGTGCATTGACGACAAATTTTCGAACCTATATGTTACACTTTTCAAATTGATACATCCATCGTTCCATTATTTGAAAGTAGTCTACTTTATTTTTACGGAATCTCAAATACCTTTGAGTAGTCTGATAGGATACGCCAGAATTAACAATTCATTTTTTTTTAAATTTTGGACACATTGATACAACTTATATATTATTAAGGAGAACGCGTAATTATATATTAAATACTAATGAATATATTAAATTAGTATTTAAAATATCGCAGACCGTCTGTTGTGAATAATTACAACTTGTCAATAAGTAATAATAATAATAACTTAATAATGGTAAAAACTGTGTAATTGAAAAAACACCATGGCAAAGCGCTTGCGCACATTGTCTTATCTGTGAGCTTTTTTCGTCGAATATTTTAAAGATTTATCTATTAATTTATCTATGAAAACCTTGTGGAGGCAGCACCGCTGACAATCTATTGTTTATGGTTAGCGTATCCGCCGCCGGAACACGGCCGCACTGTTCCGCCTCTATTTTGGTTGACAGTTCTAATTGAGATTGATGGAATGTGAATTGGATCGTTTGAGAACGCGCTGCCTCTAATACAAAAGGCGCTCGCTTCTGAGAACGGGACGACTTTCTGTTTATCTAATGATTGATAGAATGCACAAAGCGAAATCACTCCCGGAAGGCCTTTGTAAATTCCAATGGAATTCGGGAAGACTACTTTCGATTCATGGGATCGCAGGATAAACGATCAATCGTACTGCTTATTTTTGCACGTTGAGTGATTCATTTGTATACAAAATGTTTGATTGAGATACTATCTTGTGCAATCTGCTTTATATTCGTGTGGTTTGTAAACCTTCCATCCGACCGTTCATTCACTTGTAGGGTAGGGTGGGGATATATTTGAGACTCATTTAATATACCAAAAATAATTTAATGGCATTGAGTTTTCTTTTTATTTAAAAATTAATCAGATTAGTCGGATGGAACTTTTAACCCCACTCTTAAGGCTAAAAGTTCCAGGTATGCGGGTTAAAAGTACCACCAGAACCAAAATCTTTTATTCGTTGTCCTAGAAAACCCGGCGTGCTGATCTATACCCATGTGCTGCTGTCTCAGGGTTTTCTGAAAACCGATTTATGAATCTCTTCAAATATCGAATTGTTTAGAAACAGCACATTTATTTTCTCTCATTACTAAATCAGCAGCTTGTTTCATAACGCTAATGGAAGTCTTTCCCCGCTCAGTTTTTATCTTGTACATTCTTATTCTGCAAATAAAAAGAAACACATTTTTTACAAATAGTACCGGGAGTGTGGTAGAAAATGCCACCGCGGCACTTAATGCCATACCAAAATATCGAAACAAAGATAATCTATATGGCTAAAAATGTACTCTACATTTATAAATAATAATTTACTTGTCATACACAGATGAAGAAAATGTAGTCACTGAACCAAAAATTGTGCAATTTTGAAATTAAACTCGCCAACCATGAAAACAAATTATAGACGCGTGCACCTCCGACTAGTACATTTACTCGACTGACGAAGTGCGAAGCGAGGCATAGGGGATATCACCACATCACGCGGTGTTCACATACTCGTTCACATGTAACGTTTATGAGATATTTGCAATGGAACTTTCTTCCCGCGGCACTTTCATCCCCACCCAACCCTACATATAATGGGTACATAAATTAAAAATCATTATGTGTTTAATTACTTTTGCATTCTCCTAATAAGGAGGCAAAATATTGTTGAATAACATATAAAATTGCACCTTATACACATTTTTTAAAACATTACGAAGTAAATACTAACAAAGTAAATTAGTATGTTTGGTTGTTAATCCTTTTCATTAATATTGTTTCAAAAATGTTTAACAGACGTGGAAGGTAGGTAAGAGGAAGCTAGAAATGAGAGGTAACCGAGTTATAACTATTGCAACTTTTTTGATATTTTTTGTTTTAAAAAAAAAGATAGGTTTTTGTTGGTATACAAAACATTTATCGTACAACAACATACGGTATCCTTTATTGAAAAAAATAATTACCCATAGGTTTCTTATAATAATTGCCTACATTTATCCAGCATCCAGCGATCGTGAGCGTCAATTAATTGGCCATGTAATAACTACATGTTGAAATGCAAGAAGTCGCCACCAGAGAATCGTCACAGTAATCATCTAATGATTTCTCTCCGAAATGAAGTTGGAGCCATCCGACGATCCGACGCACTCTCCCATTAATTCCACAACTTCCAGCTGTACATTTGACACCCATCATCGTCGGAGTCCATTCGCGCCGCTCGCCGTTCCGCGATGCGGTTGGCCGGCTTTTAGACGTTTGCATGTTTAATGTCCGGTAGGTCGGTTGGATCGATGGGTGGTGAAATCCGTGCAAATAGGATGTTAGAGAAACTGCCAACTTGTATGGTGGAGACAACTATTTTATTGTAAACTTATCATTTTAGACTTTCATTAATCTTGACTCGATATTGTTAATATTTTTTGTTATTACTTTCATCCTTGAATTGGTCGTATTTCTAAATGAAATTTTCAATGTTAATAATAGTATTTTTTTGTAACTACACTATAAGTCTTTTTATACCGATCTTAATGGGTTTTGCCTGTATTGAAGTAAATATTTTAAACCGTTAATAGATGTAGACGTGAAACATATTGAATTTAAAATAAATAAAAATTCAAACAATGGGCTTGTTTTCATCGTATTAAATTAATATGCGAGTAGCTTGTTGGTCTAGTGCTTAAGACGCTGGCCTAGTGATCTAGTGGTCGGGAGAGCAGCAAGTTAGTCCTATTTTCATAGTTTCATAGTTCATAGTGTTTAGTTTAGTTTGAAAAGAGTAAGAATATTTGATGTGACATATATTTAAAAAAAATTATAAATTGTAATTCAAAAAACGATGATAAAAAAACAGTTAAGATCTTGAAAACTTATATTCGTCGTGGTCATATGAATAAGAAAAATAGAAAGATACTTTTTGCTTTATTTTAGGTAACGGATGTTCTAAAAATACCTTAAAACTAGAGTGAGGTATACTCCTTATAAGAATGTATTCATGAAAATTAAAGTATCGTATCTAACAAATATATAATTTTTAGTTGTTCTGGTATAGCCGCATGTATTTGATACATTTTCAAGTGGCAGTAATTTTTTATATATATTTTGTGTTCAAAACAATATAATAGAATACATGTATATAGTATAATTACTGCCATTTAAAATGTGTATCAAATGCAACGCGATATACTAAAACAATTATAAATGACCTATTTCTTGGTTACGATACTTTACGTAAAAGGGGTCGTACACCCGTACCCACTGTACTAGCAATCTTTCTACCAACAAATAGAACCGTGTAATGAATGTAACTGGATTAGAAAAAATATATAATTTTCATGGCTATGAATAGATAACTTCTGCATATGATACCAAATTTGACCTATGTAAACAGCACAAATTCGACCAATTAATTATATTTTAAATCCTTGTATTTTATTCGCTTTAGTTTTTGAAAATTTGCCGTAATCACTTCTATTCGACATGTTGTGTCGCTTGTAGTGTTTTATTTAGTTTACATATTATTATTAAACAGGTTTAAATATTAATGTACCGATTAAAAGCTATTGCTGTTGAGTTGGGTCTTTTTCCCCACGGTAGGCTTTTTTTGTTGAATAATAAACACCGTTAGGTACTCACCTCGTACGATACCGCAACGGCCTTGCCTAGGAATATTCACATCGATTTGAAAGTGTTTTACAAGAAATTTAGTCAAAGATCAGTTGGAATTAGAATAGTTTTTTTTTTTTATTAAAATTAAAAATATAATACAATTTGAATAATCAGTGGATATGTACATATATATATTTTAACGTTTGTTTCTTCTCTATGAAAGTAAGACTCGTGTATAGAGAAGAAGTATATTATTATAGTTAATTTATGTTTCAGTTAGTCTGTGTACATATTTTTTTTTTACTTCAGTTACAAATTTATGATAGTCCGTACTTTTTATAACTGTGATTGGGAGATTGTTAAAAAATTTAATGCCTTGATAAATATATTGATTTTGAGTTGCGGTATATTTTAGTTTAGTTACTGGCATTAAGGCCACATCAATTAAATCTTAAGCATTTTCAAAAATGTCACATTATATTTTAATAGTAATGATGTTTACGGTTAAAAATGTTCGATTGTCGTAACCATTTCAAATGTAATTAGAATTCTTATATTTTTTTATTGTTGGCATTTTATTTGCACTTCCCAGCTCGTTCTTGTTGTGTAATTCTGTAAATTATAACACTGTCGAAATTGTCGATTAAGGTTGCAGCCGATCAAGATTGTGGGAACACTTTTGATATGTCCGCACTCGTCTAGTCGACTTTGAAATTACGTTTCCACGTCGACTGACTAACGAGGACTAATGAAATATTGAGCGAAGGGCTCACGAACTTTTTTTTATTTTTGTTGTACTTCATTTTGATGTCGTTTGCGTGAACCAATTTTTAAAATGAATAATGTTCTTAGTTACGCGTTAATAGATGGAAGAACTGCTTCAATTCTTTTTCTATTTTCTACTTCCAAAAAATCATCGTACTTAAATTGCGTACACATTACGAAAACATGAGATTTATTTATTCTATTGTAAGCTAGAATGTATCCCAAATCACTATAACTAAATTGTTAGCATTTCGTTTTTGTAATTGAATGAATTTTTTTTTTTAGAATCTAATTATGGTGGAGTACTCAGCGGGATTAATATCTAAAGAGCTTAAATTTTTTTCTCGTATTAAATACAAAAGTTATATAGCCATTAATCTAGACATGTTACATTTGAATTCTGGCTATTATGTTAAAAAAAAAAAACATTACAGAAATTATGTTACTTCACTCGTTATTATATGGTCATTATTATTATTATCGCATTACGGAAGTTAAATTTATGATATACGTTTATTATTTATCTCTTTTGCATATTATGGATGCTGCTAATTGAAACGTCTAATCAAAATGCGTTAGATAAAAATCTGCGCACCAGAGACACGACAAGTGAGATGCGGGATGTAATAATTTCATAGATGATTGTCATCTAATTTTATTCTTAAGTATAATATTAAACGTGATATAAATTATTATCATTATAATGCGATGGAAATACAGTAATGAGTCATTCCATTCTCACAATGTGCATCGCAGCAAACTTAAGTCAAATATAATAAATATGATTATAGTAAATATCTTTTCTCTGCTACCATTATTTTGATTTCAATCGAATAATCAAGAATGCATCATAATAGTGAAAATAAATCTTTCTCATGGGCGGAATCTCTTTTGAGTTTTGTTCTTCTATCACCGCGGAACAGACACAATTGTATTTCTTTGTTTGGCATTGAAAGGTCACCATTGTGCCATCTAGTCGTTCAGTCGCCCGCGTTTCATTGTGTAGAGTTTAGACCTTTTTTATTCAGAGAAAAATTCAAGTTTCCGCACTGAGAGCAAGACCTTGAAATTGCACGAAGTTACTGATTTTGCTCGGGTAGTTTTCGGTGAAGGGTCCTCCCGCGTCATTTGCGAAATTAATTGTTCACGTCACGCGCGGGACTTCTGTGTTATGTTGTTTGATACTGGGGTTGTGCGTTGCGAGGCAATATTACTCATGAAACACGCATCTAGTTGTTGCATAAGTCGCGTAGATGTAGTTCAAATAGAGCTGGCACCCACCCCCATACCGATTTATATGCGTTTGGTGACCTCTTCAAACATCCTACTCCCTTTCCAGTAAAATTAATACAAATCTCATAAAGATACGCCACTTACATTATTACAATTACAGAACGTACCTACTCATTATCCGGTACATCGCCTTCAAAATAGTCCCCCTTAAAGCAATTAATGTACTTGGTCCAATGTTTTTTCCATTGCAGGAAGCAATATTCAAAGTCAATCTCCGTGACGTTATTTAGAGCACGTGTCGTAATCCGTTCCGCCACCGCTCTGATCCCAACGATGGTTTTTCGTGTCTTTCATGATTTTGGGGTATAGAAAAAAGTCAGAAGGTATCACATCGGGCGAATGGGGTAACGCGGTGACTCGATTTTTGGCCAAAAAGTCTTTCACAACAATGGCTGTGTTTGCAAATTCAGGCAACCATTCAGATCGAATACGCCTCACTCGCATTCAGATAGAATGCTACATTAACGATTTGTCTTTCGGGAACAAATTCCGGTGTTTCTCCGCGTTGCCACATACATAATGGGCACGAAATGTATTCTACGAACTTAACGGTTAGTCCTCGTATGTCGTCCTTCCACAATTGTGTGTGCAGATGTGCAGACGGTGCCAGGTCGTGTTGAGCCACTTCTACAACTATCGTTGGAGCGAGGAGGACTTATGCAATTACAACTTTAACCTCCCTTCACTGACAGCGTGTGTTTCCGCGCTATGCGTTTTATCTTCCGCCGAGGCTACTCTCTTGCCATTTACTAAAGATTCTATAGGGATAATATTTTACCGTCATATTGATTGATTATTATAAGATTTTTATCATCAGCGTAAATATCTTTGCAGAAATATTTCTTCACAATTCTGACTATTACAATAATTTATAATAAAATATTGCTGATTCGTATTCTCATGATGCCGTGTGAGTTCGTTGTGTGTGTTTCATCTTTGTTGCTTCCATTACTCAACATCTTTGGAGATTCGTCTGGGAAAATAGTTAATTCTTCAAAACCACCGTTCGCCTCTTACAAATTACTCCATCCGCGATTGAGTTGTTTCGCTGGCTATTTTTTATTACAAGCAATCGACTTGCAACTCTTTCAGAATCTTAATTAGAGTTATCTTACTAATGTCAGACTATGAATTTCTTTTGTAACCCACCAAGTATTACTGCTTATATTGCATACACATCTTCTGGTGTGGTTTTTTTTAAGAATCAGAAGTCTGGTGAATCTATATACGTATGATTAAAATTCAAAGTATTTATAATTACGTCTTTTTTGTTTGAAGAAGGACTGCAGATAGTAATTTGCAATTCAATCGATAATATTACCCTAATTACATAGATATTGACTGTTTACTTCTGCAGTGTTATTGAAAAATTATTTATTAATTATCAGTATTTACGTATTCACTTTATTCCGATGGTTCACGGCCATAGCGTTATAGCGCATCGATTATCTACTTAGATTTATATGATAACCTATTTAACAGGATTTATTATGTCATAATAACCATTGAAGCTCATGTTCTGTCTCTGTCCTTTGCACGCTGTCAATTATTATTAATGTTCACGGCAAATCATCCAAGTAACGATGGGAGGTAGTTGCATAATTATAAATTCACTATTAATATAACATTTTATGGATATTATTATGTCCTTCAAGTTTGGAGACCCTTCTGGCTGCATTCCTCCATTCCTCTTGGTAAATATTTATGTTTAATAATTGATGAAAAATTTAGCTGGAAATCGCATATTGATAATATATATAAGAAGCTGAGATCCATGTTAAGTGAATTTTATATGTTAAGCTCACTGTACTTTGCGATGGTTGACTCGGTTATCAGTTATGGAGTGAGTAGCTATGGACTAACATTTAAAACATATACTGATAAAATTAAACAGTTACAATTAAGATTTTTAAAACTTATAGTAGATAACAGAACAATGTAAAGTGCTCGCATAAAGATGATTATTACAAATTATTTACAATATGCAAAATCTTACCAGTTGACAAAAAAAGTTACATAATTTTAGAAGAGATGATAAACAATATAAATATGAATACTATACCATAGCTATGCTATAAGATCTTCGGGGCGAACCGTGAGAGTACCGATTGTACGGTGTACGAACAATGTGTACGGTGACAGAACGAGAGAATGTGTTGTGCCAAGAATTTTTCATAAAATCAGTAAAGAATTATTATACGTTATGGAAAATAAAGAGACATCAGTGAACACAATCAAATATAAAGTCAAACACATTCTTATTTAATTATTTTATTTCTTTATTGTATTACAATAAAAAAATATTAAAAATACTTTAATTGAAGGGCAATTCTTGCCGTAAAACTGTTATTTAGTTTGAAAAAAAAAAAGAAATATTATATATGAAATAAAGTAAAAAAAAAAGAAGATCTTAGCGCTGCTGCATGTGTAGAGTCTGTTGCTGTCATCACTTGGTCGATCCAGCGGGTTACTAGCATATTTCACAATTCCTGTCTATTTCACTTCTGGTCCCCATTCTCTGCTGATAGAAATTACTGATCCGAGATAATTAAATTATTGGATCAATGATCGTGAGCTTGTATTTAATAAATTTTATTATTTATTTATCTCTAGTCCGAGTTTTTTTAACTTTCTTTCTCCACTTGTTGAAGCAGCGTAGCCATTTTCTCTTGGGACGTGACAATTAGTGTTATATCGTTCGCGTATTATCTTGGAGATTTTTCTTACAAGCTATTTTAACTCCTATATCCCAGTTCTTGAGCGCTTTCGTACTTCTCGCCAGACTACTTTTTACACTTTTACACTTTCAACTTCTCGGGGTTGATTGAGTTGACTCTTATTACTTACTTCGGCGGTACTGTTTATATACAGTTTTTTTATTATCAGATAATCAGCGTGTACGGGAACTTTACTTACAGGATTTTTCCTTCCCTTTTTAACTAACGCTGGAGAGTATTACTGGCGTAAAAAATTGATTATATTTATAAAAATATTAAATGTATAAATATTATGTATTTAATACATAAATAATTCAACTCAAACCTGACTAGGTACAAGAATTTATGATATTTTCTTTAACGTGTATTCTGTATGTTTCGGTTCACGTAAGTCAACATAATTAGAATAAATAAGATTCCAACGCAGGAATCATTTGTCCATTCGTCACCGACGGCACCGGCGCAGGTGTTAACTAATGTGAGCAATATCTACTATATATGGCTGCGCTGCGTTTACAATCAATTCTATTTATTCTTAAGCACTCGCCGCTTCACTCGCTAATACTTCGTCATTTTTTCTACATTTTTATTCTTGTTTTATTCGATTTTTTTTATACACGTTACTCATTACTCAATAATTTAAATAAATAGTACATTGTTTTTTAATAAAATAAATATATATATATATATATATATATATATATATATATATATATATATATATATATATATATATATACACAGATCGTACATAGTATAAATATGATCATCAGACCTGTTATAAAGTCACATCACTTACTACAATGTAACTCTACTCACCGTACTATACTCCGAATATATTAATTTTCTTTTGATTTATCATACGAGTAAGAAAGTTACCGTTGGTTTTTGATTTAGTTTAACTATCGGATGCCGTATTTGTGTGTAAATATTTGGCTCACCAAACTACGTTAAATATCGTAAAACTAATCACACGGCTGCGTTGTGAAACTGTTCCATTTCCCCGAATCTCAGACGAGAAGTACCAATAATCGGGATGCGCAACGACTCCAGCTCGAGTAATGTTTGTACATATTAATTATTATCAACACCGCTTCTCCCCTTTTACTTTTTCCGCAATCTCATTTGGGCAAGCTTTGAAAGCGAACACGACAGAACTCAACATCGGTGTGTCATATAAAAAATAGATCGCGATTTGTTCTTAACTCGCAATCACTCGGTGGTCGAATTCACCGACTTGCGTAAAGGTCTCGATACGTAATCGTTCATTGTTTGGCACGATTTGCTTATCTGCCCGCAGCTCGTAGCTCGCCATTTAATTCCGAACAAAAGATGAAATAGGGTCACCGGGTGGTACCGACTACCGACTACCGACTATCGCCGCAGCCAGCCGACTTCCCGTAGCCGGCAATGCATCTAGCCGCTAACCCACTGCCGCGGCCCTTGGCTCTGAGTTGCGCAATATTCGGTCGCGTAATAAATAGCTGTTCGCATTGTCTATTTGCCCTTACATCATAATTACCCACACAACGCTAGCGCTCTGTTCACACTTGATACAATGGTGCAGCTCGGAGCGGACGCCCGGCCCGCGATGCTGCATCAATGCGCGCTACCTACTTACTTTTGTTTCGAAGAGGGTTTATAGGCTCAAACAGTTGCGTCAGTGTGCCAACGGTTGTTTTTTATAATTAGTTAACGGATCAATCTTATTTCTTAATCTTTTTGGTTAAGTTTGCATCCGTCGGGAAGTCACCTCCAACTGAAAAAGTTACCCGATTTACTACTACACAAATTAGATTTTTTTGTCTTTTTGTTTTAAATTACGTATGAAGGTAATTTAGTAAATAAATAAATTTCCAATGAAGAATCACTTGCATAATAAAGAACGTAAGAGAATGATGAATAATCATTTCAATCTTTCCTTTTCTAAGCTTTGACGTAAACGTATTTTAACGAATGATTCTTATGAATGTAATATCAGTTTTCACTATCTGTAATACGAAATTAATATATGTACATATTATAATGTTACCTACCACTGTGTCTCCATTTGTTCAACAGTCACAGTCAGTCGTGTGAGATAAGAAGAGATCGTGGCCCGAATATGGGACAGAGCTCCGTGATATGCGCGCCCGCTAGATACCAGGGCGGCAGCAGCCTGCGGCGGTCTAGCGTTTCGCAAACCACCGAGGGGAAGGCGCACTTGTGGAGCCTGGCACACATAAACGACATTTGTGTGTGTGTGTGTGTGTGTGCGTGCACACTTGCATTTTCTCGCTACTGCTTACCTCTTCGATTGTATTGTTCGCCTGGTAGCTTCCGGATCCTCCGACCTGTTCTCCTGTATATTTTCCAAAATTTTAATTTCTATTAATGTGGAGAATGCTTTTCGACTCTTTCGATTTTTTCTTATTAAGAAAAAAATGGAAGACGTCAGTCAGGATAGTCTAGCGGTAAGACGCTCACCTAGTGATCAAGTGTTCGAGGGCTCCCAGAGACCAGCAAATTAGTTAAATTTTTAAAAGATTTGGTGAATTGTTTTATAAAATTAATTTCTCCCTCACATTTAATCCTTTTTCCGAAATGATTTAGTTTAGAAGTTAAAGGCTTCGTCATTATGTCGGGCAAAAAATTGGTGCAAACGAATGTAGTTTATGTATTTGAAATGTCATTTTAACAACACCGACCGGTGTACCACTTGCTTATCTCTCGACACGCTTTTCTCATAAAGTGTCGATCGGTGGCAGGTCGCTTGCACCCACCCGGTAGTACAATTACTTTATCACATTTCAGATAAGGTCCGTTTTGTAGCTTTGTTTGCGTAATTCTACACATTTTATAAATTTACCGTACGACTATCACAAATTGTAGGTAACCGAGGTACATATAGTCGTTCCGCTCCCAAAAGCGTACAATCATAATTATACATTGTCTATTGCAAACTTTATTATTATATTAAAAGTGGTTCTACTTCCCGATTATTTGTATTTTAATTTCTGCTTAACAAACCGGTACTCGATCATGCCTTATCCATCATTATTAAGAAAATATATTGTACGATAAACGTAGTATAATCGTGTACACTATGTACATAAAATATGCATAATTATATATGTGTTTAATAGTGTCTATACCACGTTTTAAGAGCCACGTAATGAATTATTTACCAATTAAAATTATTTTCTATTAAATCAACGCTCAGTTTTCAATATTTCCCATAATGTTTTTAATTTCTCTCTTGGTAAATCTGCGATTGCATGTGTCGTCGTCACTCTGCTATTTCTTTGGTTTAGTTTAATTACCTAGCCTAGAATGCAGCGTTCTCGTGTTCTTTACAAACTGGTAATCTCTTCGGGCCAATTTATTCTTCTCCGCAGACAGATCGTCCTCTATTCTCTGGTGCGAGAGTGTCGGCGATTTTCGAAATGGTTTACCCGGCACTCCTGCGACGCGGTTAAGTTGTTTACTGATCTGTTTGTTTCGACTCTGAGTCTACAGTTTGCTTTCCGTTTTTCCGCGTTGTTGAGGTCACGCGGATGATATGTGTAATGTGAGCCTACTAAGTGGGCCGGTCGCAGATAAATCTAAACGTTTCATTACCAATGAGGCCCGAAGGCGGGACGACACAGTTTTTATCTACGATTTATTTGCATACGAAATCTTGTTTGTTTGGTCTCACGACTAACAAAGGTAAACGCTCCCTGGAATTAAATATCGAACGTTCTGTATTCGTGTGCCAATCTGAGATCAGTTTGTCCTTGGGTAAATGCAGAAACCTTTATATCTAACGTCGATTTTACGTGGACTGTTTTTCGTTCTCTTGCATTTAACCGATTGAAAATTGATTATTTTTTTAGTACACATGTTTATTTATAGAGTATATATATATATATATATATACACACAGTTTATTAATTTTTTTGAAGTATTTTGAACATTCCGTAATGTTTAGCGGAAGTCTTTTCAATCTATTCATTTTGCGTCTTTTTTTTACAATAACGTGCCAACCCACTTACCTTGAAATTTACATTCTCGTTCCCCATTATTGTTTTAATTTATCAGGAGTTGTTTAAAATTCCGCTATTTTATTTTTACCTAATAAATATATAATAATATAATTATATGATAGTAAAAATAATCATTAAGGAGAACGCATTCTTATTGTGAAGTTGTAATTATTCAGAACAGACGATCTGTGATGTTTTAAATACAAATTAAATGTATTAATTTGAAAGATTTACGTATGAAATCAATTTTATCGAAAAATATTGTTATTGCTACCGGGATTCGAACCTGGATCTCTTCCAATCCGGGGTACGTGCATTAAATCAAATCAAACACCTTTGAATGATCCGATAAGAGACGCCAGAATTAACAATTCATTTTCATTCAATTTTATTATTATCAATTATTGTTGTTAATTCTGGCGTCTGCTTTAGCTTTAGGTTTACTCAAAGTTTTTTGAGATTCCGTAAAAACAAAGTTGATGGCTTTCAAATAATGAAACGATAGATGTAACAATTTGAAAAGCGTAACACATAGGTTCGAAAATTTGTCGTCAATGTACTGTAACATAATCGGTTAATGCACGTTCCTCGTATTGGAGAGATCCAGGTTCGAATCCCGGTGAAACAACAATATTTTTCGATAAAATTGATTTTATATGTATATCTTTCTAATTAATTCAATTAATTTGTATGTAAAATTTATCTGAAATTGAATATTATGTTAACATGTCTTCCAAATCTCTTCCACTATACATTTTTACTAGTCGAGTCGAGTTTCTTCACAGACTTCTGTCGTTTTGTTTTGAAATCATGTCTTCTCACGTTTTTGTTCTACATGATGTGATTGGGGTATTAATTTTATTAGCTCTATCGTTTGGTAATTTAGACCATTAATATGTTCCGTATGGCTCAGGAGCTCCCGTCTGGTGACAGCCTGTTGCGGTTGTTCACGACTATCTCTCGTGGCCGCAATTGATGTAATTAAGTTTTAATATCACTATTGGGATACGTTCCCTACGGGTAGATTTTTTCACCATACTTTTTTTCAACTAATTGGATAATAAAAGGCGGCTCAGTAATAGCGAGCTCACTTTTATTGAGCTCGAAAGCTGTATGTGTTAAAAGATCGTGATGGATTATTGCACACGATGGAAAGAAAGGTTCCTTCGTGATCGAACCTATTTCTCAAGTGGCAGACATAGTTGGCGAGCCACTCGGGAAACCTTTCAACGTTACGAAATTAGCCGTTCAGGATATACCTTTACTGATAAACGGCCAAGTCTTCCGCTGTTCTCCTTTGTTATAAAATCATTGCAACATGTGATTAAATCCATTTTCATTCCTTCTCAAAAAAAAAAAATATATATGTATTAGTGAGGTAAATATCACGACATTATTTTGCAGATATTAATTTTTAAGGCTGCGAAGTATTCTGGTGCAACACAAGTGCAGTTTTAATTTTGTACATTTTTCTCGTTAAAGTAGGACCTTATCCTTTTTTGGATTTATTAACTGAAATGCACAACTTTCCGACTGCAATGTATTTCTTATTTTCTTGGAGTGCTGGGGAATGGTACGAATTATAATTAATGTGAACCTTTTACGGGCGAGTTGTGATTGCTGTGTGCCCTCCAGGGGGCGTGCGAGCCGGCCGACTGCGCCAACCTACTCTACAAGCCAAGGGTTAGGGTTCATACATTTTCTCACGGACTTTATTAATGTTTTAATTGATTCCAATTAGGATATTTTAATTATTCTGCCTTTTTAATATAGAATTTGTTTATTTAGCGAATACCCTAGTAAAATTTGTATCGTATTGTATGTATTGTTGTTGTATCGATCTTGGTACTTCTGGGTAACTAGCGATTTGTCATTTTAATCAAACACTTAATGAATTGTGCTGTCAAATTGTCATATAAGTATACAATGCTGTTTTTTGTTGTTGTTAGAATCTAATGCATTGCTTTCTTTTGATGTATCTATTTTCATGTGCTTTATTATTTATACATTCTAACATTAGATTTTGATATTTTATATGAAAAAATCCCGATGAATTTTATAAGTTTGTATTGATAAAAAGTTTAGAATATTAGTAAACACTTTATAACTTTATATTTTTAACACTTCATTCGTATCGTGCAATGGTCTGCATTAATTTTATTATTTAAAAGAATTTATAAATATTTCTTCGAACCGGAAAAACATTCTCTGCGCTTGGGTGGAATGATACACATGTCTGAGACAAGTACCTAACACGTTTTTGAATTTTGTGCGTTATCACGAATATTTCCCTGTATTCAAAACTTGCGCGTTTAAATGATCGTTTTCTAGATTAGCTGCTCCCATACCTCACGTCCATTGTGACTGACCATGCCGGGTCTTAGTAATGTTAACACCAGCTAATTCATTGTGTCCAATCTTTTTACAAGTATTCATTGTTGTCAAGTGGTTACAGCATTACCTAACTTTCAGCGGCTCAATTCAGTTCGTCTATAAATTGAAAGTAAGCGAAATTACTTAACAATTGAGCGACCCCTTGGCTGGCTTGCTTGGAAGCCATTACTGCTTTTTGGCTCTATCGTGACTATCAGCAGGAACATAACCACAGTAACTAACTGCCTTCGCCTTACTGGGAGAGGCGCGGTCATTATCTGTATGGGAAAACTTAGTCTATGCGCGTGAATAATGTATTTTTGTTTCTTTGTTTCAGGTAAGAATGAAAGCTTTTTCGGTGTGATGAACAAAGGAGTTTCCGGAAATGGAGTTTACGCTTTGAAGTGAAATTTCATTGACTCTGAATGATACACTGTCGTGTATGACGCTAATTAATGTAGGTGGGAAGATTTTTGTTAAACTTATTATTTAATAATATTTCTCGAATCGTAAAATCTTACGATCCTGCACCCCTATTGCGGGTTTAGCGCGACGCACTCGTGTCGTTATCGTGAACAGTCCGAGCGCACTTTCAATTATTAATGCCGCGATTGGACTGCTCACGTTAACAAACCGATGCGTACCTATCGCATAACTCCGTTTATTCCCAGAACTGTGTAAACAGGTGCTGATCTTTTTAAATGGCTTTAATTTCCATCAGCTCTACGAAATGTTGTCAAATTTACAATAATTTATGACTACATTATACAAAAATTAATTATAATTATACGATATTATTATATTTTTCTGAATATCTCGATGATAAAAAGGACGTGTCGCTTAATTTTCGAATTAAATATTCTTATTGATTTAACATTAGATTTAAGATTCAACACTTCGTACCATTACGTTTTCATTTACGATTTTGTTATATTATTTTTTCCTTTCCACTAAATCGCCCAACACCTAATTCCATTCAACTATCTATCATCTAAGAGATTAATTTGTTTAATTTAAGGCTCAATTTGAATCTCATTTGAATACAGTTGATTCATTGTTTTGTACGCTTTAACCTTTGCTAAAGTCATGTCTTTGATTCCCTAATTTATGAACGCCAATAGGATGAGAACCTGATCTCTCGTTAATTTTTTAATTGCCTTATAAAGGATGGTACACTGTCGCTCCTTCAGGACCTATATCAACTTTTCCGACTAGCATAGAATTGAAAATTGAGTGGCCGTTATGCAATATTAAATTTATTGGAGAATTTTTCTGTAAATTATCTCCATCCAGCTGTATTTGTATATCCGACCGGCAATGCTACCCTCGAGTTGGCTCGGATAGGGAAATCTCCATGTCTGTCTGGATGGTACATTTAATTTTTCCTTGCTATGTATAGTGCTGACTAGCGATTGGCAATAACACCCCATACTAGATGACACGCCATTACTTTATATAAAAAATCACCCATATAAAATCTACACAGAGAATGGACTATATGGATCGGTTCATTTCCAGTGTCGTAAGTGTATCGCTATCTTATACGTCAAGTACCGCAGGTCGACACAATTGGATTAGGTAAAACTACCTCTCCGCTATTGTTTTGATTGGATTTCATACCGGCCGATTTTTCGCTGACGTCATCCGCCCACTGCCCCACTTAGGAGCCTTTTTTTCATTATCACGAATGAAACGAACACACCCGACGCGCGTGTATGGTTTCTCAGCTATCAAGTAGGTTCGATAACATTTGAATGACCGTTTCGGAAACAATCCAGTTTCAAGGTGACTGCAGGGACCAGTACACCTGGCCCGGGGGTACAGACTAACGATACGTTCACGTAGGCAGGAAGTTTTGGGAACGCCCCGATTTTTGAAAGTCTCGCTGTGTGTAGTTTATAGAGTCGTTTCTCCACCTAAATTTATCGTGATCGAGGTTTCGTCACACCTCCGAGCACATAAACATCGATTGATTCCGTATCATCTTTCATGTCATCCCCTTTTTATTGCTAAGAATTTTACCAAGTTATATTTCGTCCGTGAGCAAAGGAGATTGGAATTTTAATTTACATTTCTTAGCTCGTTTATTCTATATAATTAAACGTTCCATTTAATGTTAACAATTAGATCAATCTACGAGCTTCTAGTTTTTAACAACCATACGTAATATTTTAAATTTTGCTGTATACTAATTATTCTTGAAGTAAAATATCTTTTTGTATAAATAAACGAGTCAATCCGCTGTGCGGTAACGTGCTCATAGTACAGTAGAGCAAAATACTATTATAGATGTATAACAGGTTTTACTATATTAAAAAAAGTCTATTGGGTATTATGGAGTTCATGGCGATTGGGAGGGAGAAGATAACGGGCATTGAAATGGAAGATATATTAAATTACTACGACTATTGATTTCTTTATATATTTCATCATTTAATGTGCGTCTGTCCTGACCTATTAAATTAATCAAAATTATTTTTACAAAGCTTTTTTTTTGTTTTTAAATTAATAACCAGATATACATTTACTGTATAAAATATGTAAAAAAAACTATTGTCATAACTCATGTCACTTCAACTTGAACTTCTGCATAAGGTAATCGTTCTTTATATAGACAACCAGAAAAATTCATGGTGTAGAAAAACCCTTCGTAAGATGATCCTCATTAGCGCGCTATGTTGGTGGTCTTCAGTGTAGTCTTATTTCCTAGTAAAGGCAAAGGTTCAACTGAAAACAGATATTCCATTGCAGACGAATATTCGAGATCAGGACACTTGTCACCTATGTTATCTTAAAGCACGTCTTGAACGGGTGTCGAAGGTATTACGTATTTTTCTACGTGTTCAGATTCCATATTCGGTCATGCGGAGTGTAACTGCACTCCAGTGACAGTTTAATCTCGTTGAGACATGTCGGTGGAGTTACACGTGTTCTTCTTTTTTCTCCTCCTTTACCAGTAAGAATAACAGTTGTACCTCTCGGAATCACCGATGAACCATTAGTTCATTTACAGCAATCGCCGGCTGATCGTCAAGACTGCATTCATCATTCTAACTTTGAAGAAGTTGTGCTCAATTTCATAAATGTTCCTTCATTTAACGGAAAATATTTCATCAGTAAATTCACTATAATAATGAAATGTAATTGAGTATAAAATGTTGTAATTGAGTATAAAATGTTTTCTGTGTCCACCATTGATTTGTAATTTTATTGTAATAATGGGTTTAGCTTGACACAGGACGTCGTGACTAATACCTGGACTTCTAATAACCTGGTTTCATAACTTTGCTTTGTTAATACTTGATTAATTTATATTAACTTTTTAAACATCTCGTTGAAGACCACATTTCGTGTAAATTGACGCACGTCTTCCAGAAGCCATATTTGTTGTGCGTTCCATGTTCATTCACCTGGTCTCGATTTCTTGATCGCGACACTTCAGTGATAATTATTAAGTTGTATTAATTTGATTTTTCATATGTTAAAACTACGCAATTCATTGGAGTGGTAAATATAAATTTACATTAAACAATTTTTGTTTTTACAATAATTTTTAAATTATAAGTTCAAAACTAAAAAGTTATATATTAATTTAATTAGAATTTGAAAGGAAATTGACACTTCACTCGGATGCAGTTTTTTTTATTATGATATTTTTTTTAATATATTATAACTTTGGTTTTAACCACTTCTAAGAATTAAATTAATCAATTGGTGTATTAAATTTAACTCATAAAAGTAGTTAAAATCAAAGTTATAAATAGCTTATATTGATACAAATTGATGCACCGTTTCTTATGCCCTTCGTCATAAGAAACAGTGCATCAGGGACTTTATTTAAGAAGAAACTAAAAACGCACATTTTCAAAATATCATTTCCATAAGTTGAAATAACAATTTTTAATTTTAAATACATTAATTACATGTAGATAGTAATTTTTCTCTTATTTTGAACGTCAAGTGTGGAAAATTTCATCAAATACCAAAATTCTGCTTTGTGGGGTGGGAATTGGGGATGGGGGTGGTTTATCAAAATCTCATGTAGACAGTGTCTTGTTTTGAAGGTCAAGTGTGCTAAATTTCATCAAGCTCGGAATAAAACTGTAGATTCGTATAATAAAAAACAAACCAACAGACATTCTTATTTATATATATATAATATAGATCGATAAATAATACAAACATTTATTATATCTTTCGAAATATTTAAACTTTATTCTAGCATAAAATTGTACGCGCTACGAATGTCACCAGTCGAGTTCGAGTTTACAAGGCATTTTGAGATTAATGAATTACCGATGCAGATTTATAGTTCATTAGTCGACAGCTTGGGACAGCTGATCCACAATACAATGGTGACGTGAGAAAATTGGGATTATAACTATAGATTATAGCTATGGTATAATAACTTAGAAAATGATATAAATGCGGATGTACGAAGAGCACTACTTTTTTTTTTTTACCAATGGCAAGGAAGATTCCCGCTGTATTGTAAGAAACGTACTTTAGAACATAATTATAATTAATTTCGCCGTTTACAATATTATTGTGTGGTGGTGTAGATGTTAGGACGAAAACAAAAATATTTATTATTTTTTACTTTGTTTTATTAACTTATTGTTTTATTAAATTAATTATTGAGTTAAAATACATCTACCGGTTTCGAAAAATATCATTTTCTTCTTCAGGATGTCGATAACTAATCAAAAACATGTTATTGTTTCTTTAACAGAATCTATTTTAAAAAAAATTATTTGGTTACCTAACTCAAATTGTTACTTGAAACCGGTAGATGTATTTTAACTCAATAAGTGGTTAATAAAACAAAGTTAATAAATAAAAGTAATGAATTTTAACCACAAAGTTAATTTTGGTAATTTTAAAAATATTTTTTACTCATTCCTTTGTTTTTTTAAATTTTCACAAAAATGTACCATGTAACAGAAAAAATAACTAAAAATAATTTTATGTCCACATCATTTAGTGTGGTAATATCAGTTATTTTTATTTTTAATTAATTTGTGTACCCGGAATGTGTGAATATTTTCACTAGATTAAAAAAGAAACCTGTGCACGTGTTCTGTGAAAAATAGGAGCAACTTCTTGATCTCCCGAGATAAGGATCGAACCCCCGACTACTTGGTGACTAGACTAGTGTATTTTCGGTATACAATGTAATTTTTCGTGGCCTAATGCAATATATTATTTTAATTGCTACTATTCTATGTATTATGTTTTCTTAATTTTTATATGTAGCTACTGCGATATATGTAAAAATTTCTCTGTTCATTTTTATATTATATTATTTTTAATATACATACTTTAAAATTTTATATGTAATTTTATCAATATAATGGTTAGTTCTATAATGTACTTTGCCGTACGGTAGATATATTAAAAATAATTACAACATTACACATCCAGTATTGTCATCAATGACGTGATACTGCACCTGTGAACAGATAAAATAACATCTCGCTTTTTGCATACACTTCGTCTGTGGAATACAACGTTGAATGATGCATCCCGATTGTGTTATATAAAAATGTTTATTTTTGTATTTCGTAAATTTTCGCAGAAAATCTAACACAAAAATAAAACGGTAGGTAATAACGAAAATGAACTTGATTGTCTCAAGAGTGTTTTGTTATACCCGTTAAGTACAAACAGCTGTTTGTATTTATGTGTATTGTATATTAACCATGTCTAAGTAGCTACTTGGAACTGGCCAATTTCTCATTTATCGCCTTCAGTGCCGATTGATGATGATAATGGTGATGATGATGTTGATGATGTTGATGTTAGTGATTGTCGTGTTACTGATTCGGTGAAGAAGGATTCCACTCGTCATTACGCGCTATTTGCCGAACCCTGTAATTTATTTATAGTTCTCTTAGAACAGAGTCGGTGCGGAGAGTATTGTTTAGATTCGCGGGACACTCGCTGTTTTGTCGGTCAGTTTCGCATTTATGTTGTTTGCTCTTTGAAACATTACTTGATTAATGATCTTAGATGACGTCAAGTACCTAACATATTCTATGACCCCGTTACCTACTTGACTGTCTGCATTACCTTAATTGTTATCAGTTTCTCTATCCGGTCATTATTGTAGAAAAATTTCATTGACAGTAGTGACGCCTAAAATACGAATCGTTGTCATCGAAATTTCTAGAATGCGGCTGAGCTATTTAAGGACTCCGCTAGAGTGACCCGATTCCGCTTAAACCCTAACATTTCCGGTGATAAACAAGCGATGTCGAGGAGCTTGCGGAAAGAGCGTAAAAATTCAACGATATCCACAGCAATAAACACAGCGATTATTGATTTATACATCATGTTAGTTTAATTCGATCATTGGCATATTTGATGTTACTAGTTGTAAAAGCTGCAATCCCCATTTTTATTTCTTTTTCTAACTTTGAATGCACTTTTTTTTGTATAGCTTTTACACATTGTATTAATTTATTGGCAATTCAATATAGCACCTTTTGAGGTATATTGGTCATTTAAAATTGGTGTTATCTGCAAAGTCAGTTGCTTTTCCCCTCCGCCATCCATATTAAGATTCGACCAATAGCAGTATTTTCACTTCTCTGAAATTTAAATAGGTACTAGTATGGAAACTAGCTTGTTTATAAAAGAAAATGTTTAATTTATTTTGTTCTAAACCGGGCTGCAGAGATTATCATTCATAATAATAAGTACATCAATAAATATATGAAGGTGGCTGAAATTGCAACTAGAAGATACTCTCATTTCTCACCAAGATAACAAACCTAGTTAGGATGAACACAAAATCAGAATACACTTTTTTTATCGTAAGAAATTTAAAAAATAGTGAGACTTTTGCATACTCTCAAAACACCACCCTATCATCTCGAGTTCCGCAGCGATTCACCGAGAATCGGTCGATGATTTGCGGAAGGTTTTCCCACACTCTGGTCCCTGCTGGCCGCGAGGCTTTTGTGGTCGTGAGGCGAAACAATCCATTTTCTCTAATTCAGCCGTCAGCCAGCTCGAGGGCTATGCTTTCGAGACATTCCATTTTTCCATTGCGGTAGTGACCGCCGCCCCACCCCCGTCTTCCCTCTTCCGCCGCCTCGTTTCCCTTTTCTTTTTACGAGCGGATAATTGGAAGCCGCACTGCGAAATGGTTGTTGCAACCGCGCTTACATCCACAACTTTCTTTCGATTAAAAATGCAATAAATTAATAATTCTATTAAATTCGTCACAACACGCCGTAGTTTGTCGCTAACACTAAATGTCATTAAAATACGTAAAAAAATTCAATTAGATTATTTTGCTGTTCCGAACAAGTTCCCACCCACTTAGTCACCAAGGTTTTTGCCGTAATTTTCAATTGAAAGTGTTCTCAAAACTTACAAATTCACACGTTTTTACTTCGGTAAGGATGTCAACATTTAACTTATTTTTTATTCTTGGAAACTGTGAGAATCCAAATAGGCGAGTAAGAAAGAGGTGCCCCTGAGTATTGGGTCAGTCGGTGACAATTGTCGAATGGCGTGTCGCACCAACTTCCATCGGCCTCTGGCATTGTGTCGTACGACAATCATACTGCGATCACTATCTATCCAAAATCGGATAAATCTCGAGACGTAAAATTATCTTAAAGTAAAAAAATACATAGCCGTAGCCGACGCACGTAGATCAAGCGCGGAAGGTTTTTTTTTGTGATCTCATCGTAAAACTACGCAGCTTGTCTTAAGAATTTCTTCTCGTACAGAATTATGTTTTTATTCGTTACATTTAGAAATACGACTTTATGATTAATTCTATCCAGCGATTTATTTAACGGTTATCCGTGACTCACTGCAAGTTCTCCTGTAAATATTCGTTGCGTAATCAACGACCGTACATACATTTTTCATAAACCTCTTCATTTTGCCGTAGCACAGCAGTACTTATTAATGAGAGTGAATCAGGTGCTTATTTGTCGCTGATGAATAATCGATAATCCCTTCATCAATATTTTTTTTTTTCAATAGTTAGCAACACATAATATTCGTAAACTGTTGTGAGTTTTGTTTAATAATTATTTGCGTATATTTTTTATTTACTACGTCTCATCTTATAAATAAAATTAAAATACTCGAGTGTCTGTCCGTCACAAATCGAAAATTAAATGCATTTCATTGATTTATATGATATTTATGGTTCTGGAGGTTATATTTATTTTAAATACCTAGTAAATAAAAATGTTGTCAAAAATTTGAAAAATGGAATTGAAACAGTCGTACTTTTGATACGAATATTTTGTACGTAGTGTACCTAATTATTATTTAATATCTTATTTTTTAGAATTATCCTGTTCTTAACGATATAAAGGTAAAACGTTACCATACTATTTTCCTCCATTTAGTTCAATCAAAATTATCAAAAAGTGTTTGTGGTGTTCAATTAATATGGAAGAAGATTCAATTAAAAAAAGCGATATCTGAACGACGTCTTAGGACGGGTTTTACACACTAGTAATAGAATGTAAATAACTATTCGTTATTATAAATGATTATTTATTACCAATGAACTATGGATGTATTTGGTGAAATTATTTATAAATTTGTCAACATCTATGTGAACTTGTATAGTGAAATGAGTGAATGTGGCACCGATTTGTTTGAGCGAGATTAAATAAGAAATTTAATTTATTGTGATAAAGTATTTTCGTCTCTTAAACAATGATAAATATTAGTCATCTGAACAAGAAATTGAATGATTAATAACAAAATGGGTACATGAAAAAAAAAAATGGAAAATACCATATTACCCCGGACCTCGGGACCGAATCCATCTGGTACCATATTATCAACTTAGGTAATATTGTACCAGATTATTGAAACTCAATAAAAGTCAATATCATTGTAATATAAAGTTTTTAATATCAACATATAAAATCAAAGGCGATTGGCAAGTCATACATATAAATGTTTTCAAGTTATGCATAAAACAGAATATAATAAAAAATGAAAAGGTAACGAGTAGGTAGTAAATAATAATTAACAATTGTTACAAAAGTTTTCGAAACGTGAACATGATTCATACAACCAGAAAAGGCGTGCATTGTAACCAATCATCACATTTTGTCTCGTTTCTATCATAGAAATACCCATTTAAATGCTCACAATAATCACTTTCATCCACTACCCGCGTATTATCCCTCCATACACATAAACATGCATATGGACTAACCAAACAATGAGGCAATGGCAAGCACATCGAGATGGCTTGACAAATAGCAATAACTTTTAGCGCTCTCCATTTATTAGTTTAGGAACTAGATGTTCTAATTTGTATGTGCTGCATATTTACCCATGGTACCATATTCACCCATTTTACCGTATTTTTAATAGTGAATATTATAAATTTAGTACAACATTTTTAATTATTAAGGAGAACACATTTTTATTGTCAAGTTGTAATTATTCAGTATATAGGTCTGTGATGTTTTAAATACTAATTTAATGTATTAATTATAAATATATGCATATAAAATATTGTTTTTGCGCTACCCGGATATTTATAAACAATATTTTTCGACGAAATTGATTTTATATGTATATATTTATAATTAATACATTGAATTAGTATTTACAACATTTTTTAAATTAAATTCTTGTTTCATTATCTAAACTTATCCTTAAAATCTTATCCATTTAATCTAAAGTACACAATGAAATCGATTCCTTGCACTGGAAGTCGATGTTGGATGTTGTGTTGTATTTACTATGTTCATTGGGTTCAGAGTGGCCACTGGTGTTATATAATATATGCGATATTGCCTGGGTTTGCAAATCAATTTTAATAGAACGCGATGGAAGAACGCAAATGCGTAACACCACATTCAGATGGATGAGGAGTACAGGGGAATACATCATAGTTAAGCGAGCTCACATTATAAATTACCCTCCAGCTTTATTTGAAAATTGTATTAATCAGAATTTTCACGGTCGTGTTTTTACGTGCGTCATCAATCTTTACACATCCGAGTAATTAATTGAATATCAATCATCCGAGTGGATGTAAACAACGCTAATGTGGCAGTTTGGGTAGTCGGTATTTGGCGATGGTGGCTAGCGGACAAGTTGTCTGCAGTCGACGACCGAATACGGACCGAACGACCTTCCTTCCCGGGACTCCAAAACAGAAAAGCAACATCGAGTTTATAATGTTTTTTTACCTTCTCAGTCTCTCTCGATATAGATGCTGATCGAAATCTCTGACTGATGAGTCACCGGCGAATCTCTCAGTCGGCCTAGCGACTGACGGTATTATGGTTGCAGGCAGTCACCCTACCTGACCATCGCACTCGAGGCGTCACATCCAACCGTCGCGTCAGTGATGGCGAAGCTATAGCACGCTAGACACCTTTTCACGTTTTGTTATTTTAAAATATTTTCTTCTCTGATTATATTGCTTTTTGTTTAAGACGATTGAAATTAAAATCAAAACAGTATAAGTTGATCATTCTGGCCGTCTTTGTAAACCTACCAGTACATCTTCAGACATATTGAACCAATTAAGACCATATCAATAAAATGTGCAGTACGAATATATATATTTAATAAATAATGTATGATGTACGTAGCTTCTGAGAAAGACGAGAGAGCATATTAGGTACACTATTAAAAAAAATTGGTTCGCTGCGACTGTTTAAAAAAGGTCTGTCTTGCTGCACCAATATTGTATCCTGTTATTTTGCTTGTATAATGCGTGTATAAATTTCCCGGTTCGTCACTGGAAAGGAAAATCTAAATATTAAAGTGAACTGTTTTTCCTAAGTTAGATCTCGTAATACCTTAATGTATGTTTTTGCCGACTCGAGAACGAAACCACCAGCTTACCAACCGTTTTCTTATTGAGCGTTACAAGTGCGGTTCTCGTTACGTTTTCAAACGCACAAAAGCAGTTCGAGAAAATTCAATAAACTAATAAATCTAACGCGTTCTAATTATTAGTTATCAAATCGAGAACATGGCGCTATGGTGGAATTGTAAACTAGATTAGAACTCTTTACATAACACGGTGGCACTTATCCGATCAACGTAATAGTTGTAATTATTGCATTCCTTTTAAAGGCGTATTAGTCACCGCGTTCGGGATGTGAGCGAGAAGAATTCATTAAATACAAGATGCTTTTTTTTTTGTCCAGATTGTCTATTTTATTGTTACTGGCGGCAAGCCTCGATATGGAGTGAGCGCCTTCCACGCGTCCTCGGCCGATGTAAAAATAAATGGCAGATTGACAGGGACCACGAAAATATGCAGATTTTTGGATTTCGGTAGAATTTATTTGTGGTCTCCGGCATCGGTCGGAGCAAACATTGAAATATGTACCTATCTACGTGCGCAGAACTCACGATGAGCTATTGCAAAAATTGTATACTACAAAAATTATTATAGTTCACGCTTTTGCGGTAAAATTATTATATATTTAGTCATTTTTTAAAAATTATTTTTAATGTATATAAGTATATGATTTTTGATTATAATTTTATTTTTTGTATTCTATAAAACACAATTTAATTCGTCCTGTTACGTAGTGAAAATATCAGATTTAACCAAATTTAAAAAAATATTTAAAACCAAATCACGTTGGACGTTTAGAACCGCATTAAACAAGAGAGTTAGTTCTTTGAAAAAATTCCATTTACATCAAAATTATCACGTAATATCTAATCGACGGGAGGGACCATTAAAATTATTTACAATATGAATTAAATACATTAATTAAAAAGATATACATATAAAATTAATTCTATCGAAAAATATTGTTGTTGCGCCACCAGGATTCGAATCTCTTTTCTAACCTGGGAAGGGAAGGTGCATTATCCAACTATGCTACATCGACAATATTTTTAGCGACAAATTTTCGAACCTATGTGTTACCTTTTTGATATTAATACATTTAATCGTAATTATTTACTTTTATTTTGCTCTGAAATTGGTACATACTAAAACAAAAGCTTAGGTAATGGTTAAAAATGTATTCATTTTAAAATAATGAAGCGCAAAAAAGTCAATTCTCGCTTCAGTTAGTTGTGTTCACAACAATTGTCTACAGTCATATGAGTAATAGATACGAAAACAGCGTTGTCTATTACACGTGATTGATCGCATTGACTTTGAACTTGCAGCGAGTGACTGGCCTTGCGCCTCCCCCTATGGCCACGGGAATTGGACACTCGAAAGCCTCAGGCTGTACGCCTCCTATACAAACCAGATCGCCAGATAATTTCAACAGATCCTATGCCAGTTTTATCGATATATTCATTTCTCTCATATTAGCTATATATTATGAATTCACTTAGACCCTCTGCATACGCACCATCGTCTTATGACGGTAGTGCCGCTCGGATACCTGTCAGAGAGCATTCTTCGATCGAGAGCGGCAATTTCCCTTGACCTCCGCGACGACTGTTTATTTATTTATTTAAAGTCCGATTGAACGGACTATAAATATCTTGGATAATTCACAAAAGTCACTTAACATATGCATGTGTGTAATTTCAGACCGGTGGTCGTACATTTTCCTATTTTATCGACACTAATATGTGCGGTTCATTGACAAGTCGAGTTTTAATTGCACGATGCCTTATTTATTATCCTGTATCTACGTGTTTATTTCCATAAAATACTACGATAATTAGGACAGCGTACACGATTCACAGGGTATTCTTTAACATAGGGCTGTAAGCTTTTGCAACCATTTAATGACCTAATGTTTTAGTACCACGAAATTTTAACAATTACCTCTCGATTCAAAATATTTGTAAAAGATAGCGGTATTATTTTTAATGGCAATTCCTACATTATTAGGAAATACAATACCGGGATTGATATTTTGTATTAATTTCGGGGTACCAAAATTAGAACAAGACTAAATGATGTCGCTCACGGGTACCGTTATTACCTTAGCCATTTTAATAAGTGTGACATTAATGATAAAATCAGCATTTTATAATCCTGAAATCTCGAATGAAATTTTGATACGGTATTGGATCCAATATACATAATGGATGGACTACATTACAAAATATGAAAATGACGAACCAGCCGGCCAAAGCGCAAGTTCACTGATGGAATACGTATATTAATTTTTTTCTCGTAGACTAAATTGAATAAAATGTATAATTTAACATTTATCTTGTAAAATGTTGGCATCAATTTATTCAGAAGATCAATATCATGTACCTGTAATGTAAACATGGATTCGCAATCAATCTTCGGCGAGATCGAGGTCGCAGTAACCGCGTGTGTGATCGTCCTATTGATATGACTTGTTGCATTATGTGCGTCAGTTCATGTCGAGAATACGCAATCGGTCATGATTTATGGAAACAAACAAAAAAAATCAATTAGTAAAATAATTGAAAACTTTCATCAAGTAGAAAAAGAGACCTATATAGTATGTATGACGTACGTGCCAAAAGTCTAAATATCAGGATTTTATATTATTTGTATTCAATTTCGGTGTTTTAATGATTGTTCCCGATTTACATCTGGTCCAGATACACGTTTTTAAATTGTGCGTTCACGCGAAGTAAAACCTGACTTAAATATTTTTGATCGATAGGTGCTACCATAAAAATAAAAAAATTGTATAAGGTGTTTTGAAAAATGGTGTTAGTAGTTGTATTTTTTATACCGGCGTCATCGGGGTTTGCGTGGCAAGTTTTACACCAAGCATATTTTTGTTTTTCGGACTCGGAAAATTAACTACCGGTTTGCTTCTTGTCCGAGCGTATGAATCATTGCTCGTTCCCTACAAAGAAACGCAGTACATAAATAGCATTGTAAAACGTAGTTTAATGCAGACTAAAGTTTTTTCCTGGACCGCTTTTGAATACAGAAGCCATTTTCTAACAGATGTCTGTCGGTGCATTTCTAATAGCTCGGATACTAATTAATCTGTATGTACCTATTAATTATATGATATCTATTTAGCGCGTGGTAAAATATATTTTTTTTAACATTTATGTTAAATATTTAACGGAAAATTAAGATATTTTAGTGAAAAAACTATTATTTATTATTAAGCCCTACTATTATTATTTTAAAAGGTTAATAGAAATGAAATAGTAAAGCCATAACGTTTTAGTAACTAACTGCCAGAACTTAGCTAACTGCTCTAGCTTAAAAATATGGTATAGTCCAAAAACAAGTTTTAAGATTTTGTAAAATATTGCACGCGTTGAGTGAAATCGAAACGAGAATAAACAACTCTCAAAACGATTCCGGGATACGGTGGGACCCTTTGGGGTTTCCTTCATATTGTTAAGCTCTGGGGGTGGGTGGTTATTGTCGACGTTACGCGGTCAGGATCTCAATAGAATCTATATTTCAATGCAACTAATATTTTGTTTCTTCTTTAGTCCGTTTTCATCCGTTACTGGTCTACCTCATGATCCCCGGTTCTGTGCCGCCTTCCTCAAACAAAATTGTTGTAACTTCTTAGCAAATTTGTTATATAATTTTAAACGGTTTTCTTATTAACAATTTTCGAATTATAAACAATTACGAAATATTTTATTCTAGAAAGAAATTACAATGCATAAATAGGAAAATGTGTTAAAGCATTATATTTTCAAAGAAATCGGTCCTGTTTTGCTTTGCAAATTGAGTTCAGGTAAGTTCAATCCTAATCGCATCGGAAGCGCCGCGGGGCTTTGGTTATATTTTGCGATTTTATCTTCCCCCGGACCCGATTCCCGAACACGTGTTCCCCGGGTAGCCGAACAGCTGCCACAATCCCACCAGAGGCAGGTGGGCTCAGTTCCCCTCCTCCATCGAGCGTCGGTGACAAATCAATATTCGCATCGCATCACAAACGAATTCAGAATTCTCAAGGAGAGTCCAGCTTGTTTACAATGACAAACAAAATTATTACCCGCCTAAAATTCTCGGTATTTTTTCGCGGTTTCAATTAATTGGTGTAAGTACCTAACCGCATTTCTTTCCTTGTGTTTAAATATGTTTTAATCGCTTGAACACATGCATTATAAAATGTGCAGTTTGTTTAAGTTTAATATTTTTAGGTCTTTTTTTACAATCATGCATATTTTTAATAACGCCGCCTCCCTGAGTGATCGCGAGTCGCATCACCGTGATTAATTATTTGGGATTATCATTATTTTAATGGCTTGCGATTTAAAAAAAAAAATTGTATTTTACAACTTGAATTTTTTAGTTATTTATTTTGGCATTTTATTATTTATTTTACTTAAGTAAAAATGCAATGGGTAAGAGATAATTTTTAATTCTGTTTATTGTAATGTGTAAAATAATATTTTCAAAAATACTTGCACGTTTTAATTTGATATCTGAACTTTTTAAGTTGTCGAACCTTAGGCATGGAATGTTGCACCGTTTATCTTGAAAATCTGCTCCACTCGACATCAAAATGTCGACGTGTAGGAATTTTTTTGTTACATAGGAACAACGAACAATTGATGGTAGAGAAGTAGTAATCGCAGTTGAACAGATTGAACAAAATAGTATTGGAAATTATTTTCTTTCTGTTTTATTTAATCTGGATCTCTTTAAGGCACTAAATACAATAACTTCGTCCTTCTCAACCCACGTTGAAATGTTACTTTCAAAAAATAAATTAAGATGTCAAAATTAGTAGTTATTTTTTAAAATTTTAACACTACAATAGGCTAGGGGCCTAATCACTGTAGTCAAACACATTACAAAACTACTCAAAAATGACATAGATGTATTATGGCCTCACCGGAAATCGAACCTCTGGAGCCCCCGGTATGAGAAGCCAGTGTCTCGGCCATCGGACTACGGGGGCCGTTAATCATTATATATTATCTGTTGGTCAATTTTTTACGATTCGTCATTGCCTCTAGCGAACACATCTAGACTCGGCGAGACTAGTAGGTAGGTAGGTGGGGGAAGCAGTAAGTAGATACACGTCCACGGGATGAGTGCGAATGTGTCCGCCCATCGCAGGCAGACCTGCCCGGGATGACTTGCACTAGTCGATGATTGATATTATGTGTGCGGATGCTTATTGGAAATGTTTAGCGGTGTGAGGCGGAGGCTGCGCGCCCCAGCGGAGGCGGCGTCCAATTTGGACCCTGACACGATTAGTAGATCGATCTATACCGCTGCCGTAAAAACTAACCGAAGCTTTTTCGTATGGGGCCATAATGAGCCAATTGTTTAATTTATTTATTTCATACGTTAATGATATTGCATGTATTTTCATGGATCGACCTGGCGACTGCAGGGGTGATATTTAATATAAACTAGTCAATACCATAAAAATTACAACTCTTACACTGCGTATGCGGTATTATTACTTATTATTTTATATATTAATTACAAATATATACATATAAAATCAATTTTATTGAAAAATATTGTTGTTGCGCCACCGGTATTCGAATCTGGATCTCTTTCCAAACCGAGGATGGTGCATTATCCAACTATGCTACAGCGACACTATTTTTAACGACAAATTTTCAAACCTATATGTTACCTTTTTCAAATTAATACATTTATCGTTCCATTATTTGAAAGAGCCATCTGCTCTGATTTTACGGAATCTCAAATACAATTTAGTAATCCGATGTAGACGCTAGAATAATAATTCATTTTTATTAAATTTTGGACGCATTTTGATATAACTTATATATTATTAGGAGAACACATTCTTATTGTGAAGTTGTAATTATTCAAAACATAGGTATGTGATATTATAAATATTAATTAAATGTATTCATTAGAAAGATATACACATAAAATCAATATATAATATTATTTTATATTTTTAAAATGCAGGACTATGTAGCTTGTTTCTCGTAAGGCCTTTTTACAGATTAGCCGTTTGAAAATGTCATCATCTTTTTATTAAATGTTAAATAAATATCATTTACGAAATGTCAAACATTGTTAGCACGCGATAAGTTTTACGTAATTCATAATAATCCGTGATATTCCATTTGAGAAATTGTTATACTTATGTATGCAGAGAATGGGAATTAATTCTGTCGGTGCTTCTTCATCAGAATGGTAATACTTGCCATGGCAATTACATGGAACCACTATAATCGTGTGTTCTCTTAGTATTATTGATAAATCAAACACATTTTTTAAGATTATATCATGTCTCGCCAACTCACGGCAGACTTTATTTTGCATTTCAAATTACAAAGTAAAATTCCCTCCAGATGTTACCCTCTTCGTGAATGAGCCTCGCTCACTCGCTCCTCATAACTCGGTGATTCATCGTCCGTCCTGCCCGGGCTCTGCAGGTGCGTGACTGCGGAGGGTGGAACTGACGGAGCTCATGCAAATCGGGGTCGGTCGGCTCCACACCCGGCATACCTGCTCGGCGAAGAGTTTGCCAGTATCCAAATAACTTAGAACGAAAAAAAATAGTTAATTTGTGTAAACATATCAGCAGCGTATGATTTTCTTTTATATCAATTTTTTTATCAAAAAAATTATATTGCATGCAGACTAATTTTAATAATTCTTCAGCTATTAGAAAATACTTCAAAATGTACAAAATTACGTAATGTGTATCATGCAAAATAACTTGATTCGTATTGATTGTATCAAAGGCGTAGCTAGGGTATTTGGCGCCCGGTGACGAACTATGGGTATATGGTTCCCCCCATTTAAGATATGAAAAAAATAGTTAGTACTACGCGGTTGACCAATTAAATATCCCGTTTTGGCGCCCAGGAACATGCCCCCTCCCCCCACCCTCTCCCACAAACACCCTAAGCTACGCCTCCGTATTGTATCGATAATATCGTAATTTGAAGGAGTGTGCATGAAGGAGTGTGGTAGTCTTTAAAGAGGACCTCTTTAGAATCGACAAGTCGCGCACAACAAAATATTTATAAATCTGAAAAAGCGTGTCGCTAAACGACGCGATGGTCTGTTAATTGGTTAATATTTTCATTAAGTACCACGCTAATAAAGTGATCACACTCCTTGAATGACGATTTTGCTTGTCACTGATCTACTTGACTAATTAATTGTGTACGCGGGTGATCGCACTCTGTCTGGTATCCCCACCAAATAAGGTCACCACTCCACTCGTGCTGCGGCTGTTGTTACACTGGGGCCATGTTTACCTCAGTGTCAGACAGTTTGAATTTAACAAGCGAGAGCAAAATTGATACCTAACTTCTTACGTGACGGCAGATGGTCGACGGGCAGCTGATGGGATTCCGAATTCCGTGGCTTGTTATCGCGTCTAAATTACTTAAGGGTGAGTTACCCTAAATATCATAGCCTGCAAAATTTGTCGTGATATGCATTAACTAGATCAATCCTCTGTTCCTGGATCTCGTGACTGAATTCTTTGCCAGGCTGGATTTAAATTTGAATTATTTAAGTATGTACATATTTTATGAAAATGTAATTATCAAAATAACTCCGATCTATCAGACACTCTGATCACGCGTCGGGTCGGACTAAACGCGGGCTGGCTTGCGTGGGAATAATCACATACTAACTCAGAAATTTAGCCGTTCGGTCGAGCGCTGTCCGCTTCCATCAGCCGACGCACCTGCCGCACTGACCAAATGGGAAAACGAGAAGCGATCCACGAGCCTAAACTGGCGACGCTCTTGCTAAAAGTTTATAAATAGATATCACTGGCACCGCGCTAGTGTGTTTACGTGCCTCGGAGAAGTGTATACGAAAGAAGGATGAGGATTCCGATTAGTGTTTCGATCCAACTTCTGAACGGCGAAAGTGCACTAGAATTTGCGAACAAAAATCAAAGACTCGCTGTATCTCTTTGAAAGATTTATATTTTAAATGCGAAAGGTACCATATTCTCGCAGATAGTCAAATCTAGCAGAATTAAATAACACTTGAAGAATAGCTCCAGTGAACCGGTATTTGAGATCGCTCCATGACTCATCATCATAGGTGATATTTTTGAAACTTCTTGCCCACACTCTAGCTCGGGTCGAGTCCTGCTCGAGTCGAATCGCCGTGCGGGGGTTAAGGAAGTGAACGGTCAGTGGAGGATTAACTGGATCTACAGTCGTTAGCGACCATTACAGAACAACTCCATAAACCCTGGCAGCGGACGTTGTAAGGCGACAATTACTTCTACTTAGATTATATAAATAGAATATCATATTATACAGTACCGTAACAAATATTCCGGCTCCGATACAACGGTTGCATATTATATTACAGAATTGCAAAAACATTTATTTATAAATTCATTTATAGTTTTTATATTATTTGTTGTATTGTTATTATTGTTTAATTAACCAGAGTAGCAGAAGTAACCTGTCCAATGCATTCTTTGATAGTTAACAATGATTTGTTTTTCATCGTCGATCAAGTACGCAGTGAATAAATTTCACGAACAAAAGCATATTACGAGTGTTACTGAGAGACTGCAACGGTCACTGGTTACTAAACTACCATTATAAAAGCGTTTACCTCATCAGGCGGGCGATTGTTTCTTCTTGTCGTTCTGGTTGTTGGGTTCGCCTAAAATACTCAACAACCGTTTCACCGAAGGCGTTGACCCCCGCAGGAGGAAACGTGAATGTCTCCCGAACAAGAAACATGGAAATCCTTTTAAACGGCGATCGGCTGCTCGGTGAACTGAACCAGATACTAACGGCAGAAAGGGAGTTACGCTCTTCATTCATCCGCTAGTTTGTTTATAGCTTCGTCGTAAGATCTTATAACATTTCATGTGTTGTTTATCTAAGCAATTTGACTCGTGATAAATAATTTTAAAGTAGTCAAATTTAGATATTTAGATTATTTTCGGCTCTATGTTTCCGATAAGCCCAGCCCGCACGGCTAGAGCAACGCATCAGAAACAAAACTGACCTTTGGAAAGCTGATTCGCGTTGTGAGACCTGAATACAAAAGAATTAATTATGTAGCACAGTACTCACATATTTATGTACTATATACAAAAGAGCCTTTAGTAGCACGGGGTACCACCACATACTATTATGCAGTAGTCAGAGCGCAATGAAACAAAACAATAACCCGTAATGCACAACAATGCTGCGTTTACTTCTAACAGCACGCCCGTTTCATTCAGTTGGATATTTTAATAAGAATTAATGTATTTTATTACAGTACGCCCGTCAATTTTACAGGTTCATATTATTCTATTAAGTTTTAGTATCCGCATGTCTGTAATCCTTGATATTTAATTATTATAAAATGTGCCATTATATTTTGTAATGGATTTTTTTTTAAACTTGGTTCCCGATCGCCACCATTTAGTTTCTCTTGAAAAGAAACTTAATCAATGGTGGTAGTTAGTTTAATTTTTAATATCTACAATCACTCATCTTATTTTTTAAAAACAAATTTAATAATTAAATACCATCGTAAAGTTAATTAAGTGACTGAACATTTAAAAAAAAACTACCGTCAAATATAAAACTGGTGCAAGGATATTAAAAAGATAATTATTCTATAAACTCATTACGATACTTATTTTTTATTAATTTATTAACTTCGTCTATTTCGATAATATTTTCATTGATTTTTTATGCAATTCTAGCCTACTTTTTTCGATATGGGGGTTAATTTTTCACGTGTATATTTTAGGGCGATCAGTCCTGCACGGGGATCAGAATCCAAAATGTGTTTTTTTTTACAATAACCGTTATAATAACTGTTGTTGTATAGTATGGTGTTCCCAAATCTGTATGTTGCACAACCTTCAAGTCTAGATTATCCCAGCACTACATAGCTCCACTGTGCGGAGTCTGCGGA
This sequence comes from Eubasilissa regina, assembly GCA_022840565.1. Classification (NCBI taxonomy): domain Eukaryota; kingdom Metazoa; phylum Arthropoda; class Insecta; order Trichoptera; family Phryganeidae; genus Eubasilissa; species Eubasilissa regina. The sequence goes on along the minus strand of JAINEB010000003.1, from coordinate 30,342,356 downwards.
TGACAATCGTCGGCTATTGTTCTCTGAGGCATTTTCCAAATATACCAGAGTTCATGGAATTGCCTGGCCTTTACCGTATGCGATAGCCGATGCCCAGAATTCTCCACTGCAATTTGTTATCGGAACATATTATACATTATTAATTGGTGTAAAAACTTTGAATCCACTGCATTCATCCGTTCATAATAGCATTTCGTATTCAATACGTATCATGAATGAATAATTATCGGTATGTATTTCAATTAATTTCAATTTGTGTATGATTTATTCACAACGTGATCGTTTGTGCGTGCCCGAGTGGTCGGAATCCTGCCATATTAAACTCTATCACTGACTGCTATTGTTCTTCTAATAAAAACATTGTATCAAATAATATTGAAACGTATCTCCTCATCCAATATTTGTTTATATTCCTGCGCGATAATAATTATTACTCCTCCAAAATTTGCTTATCAGTCAATTGTCAGAAGTTGACAGCTATCGTGAGAAATATCGCGGGCAGGTTGGCCAAAGATATCGCGTACATTTTCTTCCACAAACACGCACATCGTCCTGGCCGCTTTATTGAGAACACCCTCTCTCGCCATACTTGACACTCGGCAGCCCGTCCCGCGCGAACGTCGCCGGGCTCGATAAAAGGCGACAATGTCATCTGTCTCCCGGCTCCAGCGTTGCACCGTGTGGTGTGATTCATTCGAGACTAATTGAATCCCACTATGACGCCCTACGACGTTTCGGTCGAGTGGCGTGACGCTCGACAACAAGGTCGGATAGGTCGTTGATTTCCTTATGAACATGAACGAATTGTCAATAATTTTTTTGCTTATTGCCTCTGCGACACGTGCGATTGGAATGTAAACGTTCCGACGCGCTCTTGAGACACGGCACAATTCCGGTAGCGCGGCACTTCGAAAGACAATGCGTTTGTATCATTCTTTGTTACTTGTACGCCATTTTTGCGAGGCGTTCGGTTACGAGTCGATCGGATCTGGATCAGACTTGATGGATTACGGTCGAGGGAGGTGGTAAATCCTCGCGGGCAGGGGTGAGTCAGCCGCCAATAATTCCGAGGAACCGAGAGGGCCCGCCTTATTCGTGAGCGAGGTACCGGAGCGGTCACGTGCTGTGCTCGTGTCAGCCGATGATGGCTATTTAGACATTCTTACTCACGATGGGTTCGCTTCGCGTCGGTGATGGTGTTGTTTATTTCGGGATGGAGTGATTCGCACAAGACGAAAATGAGTTCGTCGAAAATAGACGTGAGTTGCAGTCGAGTGCACTTCTAATCTTTAATTGTTTTACACTTTTTCGTGCATCTTGGCCATTCACACGCGTCATTATCGCTAATTCAAATGATTTATAAAATAAAATTACCACACTGCGATTTGCGGCCCTATTTTTACTTCAGCCGAATTAAACAAAAATCGGACAAAGACGTAACATACAAAATGTCGGCATAATTATCATAAGTTTCGTCCCTTTATCCTAGAAGGGCCCGGGGGACTCGAAGCCCTCAGTTCACAAGGAATTTCCATCTTCACCTAAGGCAAACGTAAATGTAAAATATTTAATCTTTTTAAACTTCCTTCACAAATTATTAAATATTATTTTTTATAGCCCTACCAAGATTATTAAATAAGTAAACAAATTATTATTTTTATTTTTAACTTTGTTTTATTAACCACTTATTGAGTAAAAATACGTCTACCGGTTTCAAAAAATATAATTTTCTTCAGGATAAAATGTATGAGTAAATTTTCTGTATTATTATTTGTATAAAATGCCGGTCTAATGTTTCGTGGTAGGTGTTTCGATATTTGATTCGAAAATTTATTTACGTATAAAATTTTACGCCAATAATCATTATGTTTTATCTGTGATTTATATAAAAATTGATTATTATATTATTATAATTTATTTTTTAATTGTATTCTATTCAATATTAAAATTGGATGTTGATATTGAGGAATATTGATTAAACAATGTATCATGGAGTGGAACGATAATAATGATTATTGGCCTAAGATTTTACTTAAATAAATTTTCGAATCAAATATCGAACACCTACCACGAAACATTAGATCGGCATTTTATACAAATAATAATGTAGGAAATTTACTCAAATTCTAGAAACAAAGATGATAAATTTAACAATTCTGGTGTCTTATAGACTTAGTTGCAAGGATTGTGCTGCATTTTATATTGGTAAAACGGGTCGAAATTTTAATATAAGAGTAAATGAGCATTTGAGATGTTCAAACAATAGTGGGTTTTCAGATTTTTCTAATCATTTGATAAAAAATGGTTATAGTTTCGATAAAAAATTGGAGTTGTCAATTTTGCATGTAAACGGTGTTGGTCATAAATTAAATAATTTGGAATCGTCAGAGATAAATAAAGCGTGTAAAACTAATCAAAAAATTATAAACAACCAACTAAATTTAACTACAAGTAATTTTGTATCAAATAACAATTTGAGTTAGGTAATAAACTTATTTTTTAAATGGTTATTGTTTTTTAAAAATAGATTTTGTCAAAGAAACAATAACATATGTTTTTCATTAGTTATTGACATCCTGAAGAAGAAAATTATATTTTTAGAAACCGGTAGATGTATTTTTACTCAATAAGTGGTTAATGAAACATAGTTAAAAATAAAAAATAATGAATTTTAACCGTAAAGTTAATTTTGCCAATTTTAAAAATACAATTAAACAAATGTTGTAATTTAATATTGTAAACAAACATGTATCCACGTACCTAATTATTACAGATTATTTTACAATTTTAAATTGACTGAAGATGCGAGTCTTCCAATGATGTGTGTTTAGATGTCGTATTGTTTTCTTTGTACACATTGACTTCTAGTCACGCTTCCTGGGCTAAATCATTAACGTTTATTTCATTTTTATGTTTTGTTTTTTATTTACTCACATCTCCGATTTTTTATAACGATTTTTACTTTCGTGCAAAAGACATGACGCGATTGTTCGCAACCATTCATTTGCTCGCCCAGAGGTTACATTATTCTGTGATCTCTTTATATAACTATTTGCTCATCCTCATGTCCGACGCGAACTTTCTCGGCTGCGGTAATGATTGACTCTCGCCTCGGTCTTGGCCGCTGGTGATGAACTCGCGGGGGATCAGGGTTCACTCCCGGATGCTAGTGCGGTGACATCACTTCCCTCGTACGTCATCACGCCGGCTGCCTTCCGTAGACGAAAGTAAAACGAAACGATTTTACGTTTTTTCTCGTTCTCATTTTCGCAAAGGGACAAAGATGCAAATTTGTAATACCTACCTACTATTTTGCATCGAACTCTCTTGAACAATTCTTCCGGTTTCACTTCATTTGAGCCTGGACCGGTTTGCATGTATATATTCGCTCTTCGTGAACCATTCTCCTTCGTTCTCCAGTTTATCGCGTTAAGTAACCCCTGAGAGAAGAAAGTTGAAGATTCGATCGTCACGAAGACGTACTAAAAAAAAAATCTATTGAAATTAATTGTGCAATTCTCGAGATCATTCGCCATTATTTTTTATTTCAGTCGTTTAACTTTGATACGTGTTGATTCAATAGATACATGGACGGCAACTTTTTCACTTTCTTTCATTCTTTTGTTATTATTTGAATCAAATATTTTTAATTGCTCAATTTTTCTGTCTTGTAGACGTGATTTATTAAAAACTATTTTTCTTACACGAGAAACTTGTGTAGTTAAAACAAATTGTTGCTTAACTAATGTTTGATAACTTCGTCGCATTTCACGTTTATACTAGGTATATTATGACTGAATTTTCAACAGATTTTATCCATGGTTCCTTATCATTTTGTAAATCCAGAAAAATCCAATCGTTAAATATTTTAAGCTACAGTGTACAAATGGTATTTTTGTAATAAAGAAGGGAGAACAGGTAAGATTGATTTATGATCTAATCTGTCAATTAAAATTTTATTATATATATTTTATGTCATTCTTCATACCTAGTGTCATTCTCTATTTTAGTACGCCTAAGAATTATTTTTCGCATTTTCAACTTTTCGTCTGCCACCTTTATCAATTTCTTTTTTCAAAATTTCCTATTAACCGGACCGGTGCAGATTTTATTTCGCCAAATTATGAATTTTCACTGGAATCTTAAGATATAAAAGTATATATTTTAGTTAATATCTTAATCTGATCTGATATGTAATCTAATACAACATTATTCGGACATTTTTCTTTTATATTACAATAATTTCATAGTTACATTAGTCGTTTTGGTATTTAACAAAACTGTAAAATGCAGGAAAATGGGAGGAATAGTTTTAGAATATACACGTATACAGTAAACAATATTAAAAGTCAGATGAATACGAAGATTGAGAGAGAACGGATCTTATCTTTATGGAGTGTTTTTTGTGCCGCGCAGCTGAAGGTACCGGGTTCGGTGCTCGAGGGTCCTACAGAATCCATATCACCCGTGGCCCGAACAAAAAACCCTACCATAAATGCGGTATGATCGCTTGAGGCCACCAAGGCACTGGCACTCGCATATTCCCACGCCCTTCTTTTTATGGTAGATTCCGAGGAAGGAGATTTCTGTTTACGGCACTTATCGTGTTAAATGGCCATTTATTCCTCGAGGAATCGTCATGTCTCGGGATCTAAAATATATATTACCTATAATATTTAGTCATAAAAAGATAACAAGAAATTGGTAACCATATCCCTGATATAGTTTACGTTTCACAGGAAGTGTACACTGTTCTGACAAATATTTTATTAATCGCGATACCTATATCATAAATATTGTGATTATTCGTTGCATGAATTTTTTTAACGTCAGAGTTTCCTTTCTGCGGTTTCTGTCTTTAACCATTGAATTATTTTTTAATGCGTAGCGATAAAAAATATTTTTTTATGGCATTCTTTCATCTCTTATTAAATAATCTTTTTTTAATTTTTTTAAATATTACTTGTAATACATTTGCCCGTATATTTTGCAGTAGATATTATTTATTTTGATGGGGGCATTATTCACAATTCTTTGATTTGTTTATTGTGCTCTCGGTGTAAAGCTGTTCCCCACAGCTCGTTTTTTTCTACCGGTAGTTAGTTGCTCTACCACTCCACTCCGCCCACGCGGGCTGACCAGTTCATGCGGTTCTATTGTTTTTTTCTCTCTTTCGATGGTTCCTGCATGTGATTTAGGATGATCGAATCCCCACTTACCTGCTTCGGCTGTACAGCCCCGATCTACCTGGGATACATTTAAAGATCGATACGGAGTGAAGTACCCCGAGATTCAGAAGGGTCTCCGATTATTTTTATTATCGCTTCCCTATATTTGGTCAACTCGGTATGATCGCGACCGATATATCCACGTGAAATCGTGAATAGATCAAATGATGTCCAACGTTAGACAAATTGTTGAGCTTTTCGCTCTTACGTTTAATATTTTTTATACTTACGTTTTACGAGTACACACAGTTCATCACGTACGTACGGACGGATGTTTCGGACGAGCGGCGTATAATAGCGGACGGACACTAATTTGTCGGTACCGAAACAGGTTGTACGCTCAGGCAGGATTATTTCGTCGAACTGCCTAATTTATCGAGGCCCTCTTTATCCGCCCAAATAACATTTCGAGCACCGTATTCGAGTCGCCGCTCTTGCGCACTTTGTCGGATTATGATGTTGATGTTTTGTGCAGTGTGAATTTTTCACTTTTATTGTACCATCGTCAAATTAATTTAAATCTTTATAATGGAGTAAATTTCACCGTTTCTTGTGGCCGGCCGGGTATTGCGCAATTACACTGATTGCTTTCTAGCGTTTCTCGTTCCTGTGATTTTCTCGCTTTACGTCAAAACAATGAAACAAAAATGCCTTTGTCTGGTGGCATCGCTATGTTACTGTAGAGCGATTTCGTAACCTTTTAATTATCACCGTAGCCCGTATGGGAATGTCGGCGTTATCAGATAACAGTCCCCGCCGTTAACTGTAAACACGAAATGTTTATTCTTCTCGTTGCTCGGATGACGGAAAAAACCTTAGGGTCACCGGAGAATATTCTCGCGTGCGCGGCGTCGCGGCCCGCGTGGGAGCAGTTACGACTTTGCCTCTTGAATTTAAAATTGTTCACCTTTCGAACGTTTTTCGGCCTTTGGTATTCTGAACGTCGGTCTGAGGTTGCGCGCGTTGAGTTTAATGTTCGTATTACCCGTCGGGGCGCGGTGACATATAATATGTAAGGCGGAGTGCACCCGTGTTGCATAAACCTCACGCCTTTTAAGTGAATCATTCGAAAAATTATTTTGAACATCGAGTTCAGATAAAATATTACGCGACATTTTAAAATTTATTGTAACCGCGCGTATTCGCTCAGGTCGTCCATAGCGTGTTATTATTTTAACTTTTCTCTGTCACCAACAGAAGTTTAATTGCGATCATGAAACATTGGTTGCTTAGGTACAAGATACCGCAATACCTCTTCTACACTTCTACATCTTATTTCAAACTAATTGAGAAATTTTTTGTTTAAATTATTTTATATTTGGATTATTTAATTTTTTTAATTTAATATTTCTGATTATTCAATTTTGTAACCTGTATTGAGATTAATTATTTAATATATTATTTATATTTCATTGTTAGATATAGCGGATGAACCTGTCTCCTTTAGCACAGACTTCGGTCTAGTTAAGGAAATTGTGAATATATTTTACATTGTGTATACTAATATTATTGTATAAGGCTAAACTGTACCTATTTACTTAATTTTTTATTTATTTCATTGATGAACTAACTGGTGTCTCTTGAAAATAAAACGCTACCATTGTTGTACCATCAGATGGAGGAAATGTGAAATCTGATTTAAGTATTAGAGACGTATGATGCCAGTGTCAGTCTCGAGAGCAGCAAACGGTCCCAGGTCCCGGCGGAATACAAATAAAACATTTCGAGGACAATGCCATCAGAAGAACTTTTGGCAATATTCAGGAGGCGGCACGCAACCATCTCTGCAGTGTAATCGCGTGCGGGTGAATCACACTCGGGTTTCTCCTTTGCCAAAGACGTGGTGAGGATATTGTAATGATAATGACTGCGCGATGGCAACATGCGAGGAATTCTTCGCGCGAATACTGAATTACCGAAACGCACGTGTGACCCGAAATGTTCTCGTCGTATTGGGTTCTCAATTTTTCCGAAATTCAGGAAACCTTATTAAAATTTTTCTTTACCATATAACCTTTTAATTTAAATGAAAAAACATTGTATGTATTATACATATAAAATTTAAGAACTCGTAAGAAACTAATAAAAATAAAAAAAATTCCTATTTGCGTCAATATAGACTTTGTATTCATTTTTAAACTATATGCTATCCGTTATATGTACTTATAATATTATATATTCGAGCCTTGTTCACGATATTAATTGCGTTCTGTACCTGTAATATTTAGTTTTGATAATAAATGCTAACAAATTATTTTATTGCATTCTCATACAAATACTTGGCTATAAAGCCGTCGGGTTTATAATAGCAATTTGCTCCGCACCGAACAGGACAATCCGCGCACGGGTTTGACATTCATGTCCCGGCCTCACTTCGCCAACTCTGCTACCGACGTTCATTCCCCGCGCGCAATGGCGTATTATTTGCTCTGTAATGCGATATTTGTCCAAGATTTGCATGCGACGATAAAAAGAGCGATTGAAAGCCAACATCGGCCGGCGAGGTCTCTAACTTGACTGCTGGAGTGGTCCTGGTGAAATATCACCATTATCCACTTGTTGAAGTTACTAGTCAACTCATACTACCAGAATAGGCAGGGAAGCCGTAGAATACGATGACGTTAAAAGTGATTTCTAAGAAAATAATTTTTATTTAAAATGGAATATGATGTATTCATGATGTTATTTTGAGGAATAGTAATTTTCTACTTTTGATATAATACACTGAGTTTATAGGCTAAACTGACATTAAAGAAACCATACAATCCCTTGTCAGTTTTGATCGGGGTTTGGCCGCGGAATTCCGCGTGCCGTCATATATTTAGGTCGCGGCGCCGTACCTTGCTCGACCCTATCAGTCACTTTTACTTTTGTTGTTCTGGTACAACATGAGTGCACCGCAGTCTGTAGTACTCCGCTGGCCTCACGACGTGAACCGGATCTTTTGCTCCTTCGACTCCGCTCTCGGTGTTTACCATTCACTTAGTCCGTTTTATATTGGATTAAATCTTTTTATGTTCACCATAAACTCGTAGCATTTTTTTTTTGTCGATTTTACTTTTAGTATGAGCGTAAATGTCACTGGAAAGCAGGTCCGGGAGCTTAGCGCGAGATGAAAGCTTTATGATTCTTTTGCTGATTTCGTTAAGATCTTTTTCATTGGATTTGTGTATTTTTTAGTATCGAGTGTTTTATGAAGATACTAAAATTATTTTGCCTACCGCGGTGTAAGGAAGCCAGTGATATATTACCACAATATAACATTTTATTTTATTCACTTATTTTTATGTGTTTATTCGTTATATATGTGGCTGCGGCATGGCGTATATCCTAGTGATGAGAAAAAATGGTAATACTATTGACTCACTGGTGTGATTGTGATTGATATTTGTCATTATCAGTGATTGAAAGCTATCACTGTGATTACAGTTTCATTACTAATACCCATGCGCCGCACGATATCATAATATACGAAATAAATTAATAAAGAAAAAAAACATAATTTTGAGCATATTTTCATGTATTATTCAAACTTCATTAGCGTAAAAAACATATTCTAGCATATATAACTAATTTAATATTATCCACTAAGAGAATGAATACCGTAAAAGAATGTAAGTTTATTTTTCTGGTTAAATTCTCAACATTTCTGGTCAAATGCGTAAAATGTTTTTGCAGAATGAATTTGCTAGATGACGTCTATAACAAATTATAACTTCATTCCTTCATGAAAATTTTCGTTTCATATGCACGTGTGCCAGATCACGGTTCACAACCAAATATAAGTAAAATAATAAAATGAATCGCGAATCACGATATTCCCAGATATTCAATCACTGATAGTGAGTGTGACCTAAAGATAGTGATTTACTCACGGTTCGTTTTTTTTGAGGTCATCTCTAGTGTATCCTTGATGGACAATCATGCCTAGGTAAAGGCGAGCGGCTATCTCACTGATGGTTCGCATTGTTAACAGAGTAACGAATTAGCTGAGATAAGCTAGATCTCACGAATTTCGCGACCATGAAAGAGACTCATCTTACGAAAAATTGAAAAGATAGGTTTGAAATGTTTTATTCTTACAAATTTACGTCAAACAATATCGCATTAACCAAATACGCCGAACGCGAGTGCCCGTAAAGATCATTCAGCAACAATCGCGTTTTTTCATCCAAAAGCTCTTCACGTCACTCCATAATTTCATGCATGAATAAATGTCGAACAGTTTTCACAGCTGGTCAATGGGCCCCCGCGAGAACGGCTTGGCTTACCTGATCGAGTGGCAAATATCGCATTTAGATGGGATTTAGCAGGGCCGGTGCTCAGGATGCTCTGGTAATTGACGATGAAATTATTTCAACTTTGTTATTATATTTCCAATTCTTTTATAAACCTCCTTCTCGGTTGTTTAACTTACTTTTATTATTTATTGATAATTGAACATATTTGTAACTAGAATCATACAAAAACACCTGTAAAAAGTCCTAAGAATTTTTATGAATAATGTTGTTTCTTCCTCATTTACATAAAATTGTATTGCTATCGACTTCCATATATTGCCTTTCATTAAAATATCATGAGTGTTTGAAATGTATTGTTTCTTAGAATCACGCTAAAATATAAAAACTTCAAAATTCTGCTTAATCTTAAGTACTTAAAATTATATTGCTGCCCCTTTTCAAAACATTTCACATAAATACAAGTTGTTGAATTTAAAATGTTTAGATTGATAATTCCCTCATAAATGTATTTTATTTTCGTGTGTCTGATTATGGAGTTCTACAAACTTATCTCCGAATCAGTAAAACTGATAATTGTATTTTTTTCATTTTTATTTCTTGCTGAATCAATATAATCTGTGTAATATCAGCTGTGGTAGCTGTGGTACGATCGGATTCAGGACGAATATTATTAATTTTTTTTTTTAAAGTTGCGCGTGAATTCGTCTCTACATTCCTCGCTAGGCGGCGCCTGCGCCTGCCTCCTCCGCGTCCGGGCTCGATCCCACACCGCCGTCTTCTGTGGGCGCCACAGCCGCGAGGAATATTTGACACACAATTGTCTTGCGCGTGCAATACTAGAGAATCCAATAAAGTTGCAGTTGGACAGGCGACAATTATAATTGTCACGTTTTACTGAGCGAACCGCTTATTTCTTCAAGTATGCAAAATCAATATTATGTAATTTTTTTAAGATTTTGTACTCTGGATCACGATGTGGATCAGGCATTGTCTGCATCAGAGTCGCTGTGTGTTATGCATCTTCCGTGTCGTCTTTATATCTGATCTCTGGTTACATCGCCGGTCACCCCATCGCGGGTCGATGACAGTAATTTATTACTTGTGAAAGCAGTTTCTGGACCTGTATCGCTAGCCCTGTGTATACTTGAATGGACCATGAAATGGGTTCCGAAATGGGTTCAAAGATCTGCATGAAAGAAACATTACTCAGAAGACAATCTTTCGATTCTGTCGCATATTTATATTAATTGTACTTTTCCATTAAATCACTTCATTTGTAGATGACTTTTCGATGAATGTTTGACACCTTTTACTGTCCATATTTCTTGACTTCCCCGATCACTCGGCTATTTTACGAGTATGGTGACTGTCGATATCCTAACTTACAACGTCGATAGTACATATTGTCATTTTCAATGTTTACCAATATCATTATAAAGTGGATTTCATATTTGTCTGATAACTAAGAACATAACCGCCCACAAAATGGAATGGAGAGTAGAAAATAGAAGATGGAAGTTTTGCATCTACCGCATCATTGTTTCGGAATTTCGAAAATGTCATTTATCTATTTAAGTGATGATGATATATAATTTAATATTTACGCAGAGAGAGCCAGTTCTAATATCGTATTATGTACAATTCTCTCGCTACAATATTGTATTTACCTTCAATAATCGCTGCTATAGCACATATATGGGTCCTATCGGATAATTATCTATTCCACGTCTTTATTAATGAATTCTGGTCTAATTCACGTTTGTCACTCGCATTTTTTCGACATGTTTCGTTAAAGAATTTAAAAAAATTTACAGCTTATTTCTTAAGAGGATCATATTTTCATTATGATTTTTAAAATATTGAAGAGTACCTACCTAATATTTTTTTGCAATCATTAAGTCATTCAAAGGCTATAAAACGATCGGTGAATCAAAATAATCGTTTATTTAGATTGTCGTTTAGTTTTTTGTCGAATGAATAAACAATGAGTGCGTGGGCAACTATTGGGTCTGTCGCCATTTGGGTAACGCGATATTCCGCTGTAAACACGGCCGATTAAATCTTGCGTATTATTAAATGTAACTTCGGTTCTCGTCCTGTCGATGCCTTAGCAGAATTGCAATTTATTTCAACTCTTTTATATGCTAATGCCCCGCGAATTGCCGGTCGCCATTGAGGTTTGTTTATCGTCAGATCAAGAGTGTGCTTAATCATAGTGAAGCTAATTTTCCGGCGTTGATCTCTGATCGCGCTAATGCGATGATTGCTGCTTGGTTCGTTTTTAGGTGCGGTACATGGTTATTGAGGTAATCAATATAACCTATTTTCGCTCATGATTCATTCCTTATGAGTGCTTATGAGTGCTTATGACTTATTATCACATAATCGAGACAGTAAATAATTTCGGTACAGTAACTCAGTACAGTACTCTGCAAGTGGTTGTCTGCAGTATCTACATGTGAATATGCGCAAATGATTGATTGCATGTGGAAGTTCGATTGTTGTAAGATACTGTAACCAGACTTGTGCCGTCACAATCAATGTTTTTGTATCAATAATATGATTGAACTTAACCGACTCTTTTGTTGTCATCACCAAACATTTTGGTTTTGCAATCTCATGCTATATAATTGATTAATTGGTAGATTGGCCCGCGTTACACCTACGTTGTGTTTGTATGTACATACCTTGCGCGCATTTTGTGATATATTTTTAGAGTTAAAGTTCACCAGCAGTTTCGGGAGAAGCAGTTCTCTCCATCTACAGGTGTAAATTGAACACAGTAGGCTATGGGGGTCGTAAGGGTGGGAGTGGGTTTATTGTTTTTTGGAAAAATCGATTATTAACGGTATTGCGGTGAAGTATTTGAAAATGTGATATTATTCATTAATGTTTTTTTCCGATTTCAAATTTTTGTAGATTTCCATCATTTCAAGATTATTCATTATTATTCCGCTATATGGTACCGAGTGGAGTAATTTTAGATCGTGACTGTCGAAAGAATGGTCTGTTTCAATAATATGATTATTGAATTCGGAAAAATCATTATTTTTCACACAGCGTCGATGTTCTTTAATTCGCGTATTTAAATTTCACGGTTTGGCCAATGTATTTTTTATACAAAAATTGTGTGTATGTGTGTAGTACAAAGTCAATATAAAAATTATATATTTTTAAAACTAAAATGTTATACCACGAAGTAACTGCCAAATCAATCAATGATATTAATCCTTACGATATGTAAATCTCATCCCTATCCCTTGAAAAGCTTAGCCATAATTCTAAATTTTCTGAAGAATAAAGCCTACAACCAGTGCACGCTCCCGTATTTAAGGACTGAAGAGATCTTCGGGAGATCCAGCAGTTGAGAGACAGACGCGTGCTGCGTGGTTAATAAAAGTAAGGAGTTTTTTCTTCAATAAAAAATTGAATAATTTACAAGGCAGAGTTTTAGGGCTTTTGTCATACCCCGTGTACCGTCCTACTAGTACATACCTTACTAGCATTTTCTTGTGTTTTCACACGTCTAGTCCGATGTTTCCAAACGTGTCTCACGCGCGCCTGGTTTTGTCGTGTCGTGTGTTTAAAAATGCTATTGAATCCTACACGTCGGATGCAATGGGAGTACATACGCGCAGCATGTTATGAAATCCGGTTTAAATGTTGGCCATCAATCGGGCCTGTCTCTTCCCGTTGTTATATAGGCGTGTGACAGTCGACCATTTTACGACATTATCCAATTCTTGGAGCGACGTTCGTCGTGCCGTCGCCATCGACATAATCCCGATGATTTTTTATTACACGGCGTGGACTCACTTTCAGAACACTTACGAAATCTTTATTAGACAATTTTGATTTTATATCCGTGGCTGTGAAATCACTTAACGGAACGGGTGTTTTCATATCACCCCTCCTATCTTATTTACTTAATCTTTTAGAAACACTGAGGCGGTATGAAGTCATTAGTTATTATAGTTCAATAGAATTGTTTATAAATAATTCACTATAGTAGGTACCCACTTTTATTATAAACCGGCGTAATATATGTATTATATATAATAATACACAAGTCTGTTTTATTACACTTAATCCTAAAATGTAATAAACTTGTTATTTTAAAAATATATTTTGCTCGTCAGGTTTTAGGCCACTTTTGCAATAATTTAAAAATTCCAACTATTCTGATACAAGTTTTTTGTAATTAGAAGTCGGATTAAGGCCCGGCATTTTGCGCAAGCTCGTGAATTATAATGTGGTGAAAAAAATCTATAACGAATTTACCAAACTGCTTCTCCCACGCGTGCGGCCGCGATATGTTCCGACCTCTCAAAATCACAGCAAAATCAACCGCCGAGATATGACTAGCTACCCAGTACGTAAGTCGTTCGGCGTTCCTAAACACACGAAAATTGCTCCGATTTCGTGTGGGCCTCATCTGTTTCAAGTCATATATATCTATGTCCAACATGTTTGATGCTAATTTTTCTAATCAAATATCACATGATCGAATAAGGTGTTCGCAGCGTGCTATCCGTGTGCGTAAATCACCGGATGATCGATCACTCAACGATCACAGGGCTGTGGAGTCGTTTAAAAATTTACCGATCCGCCTCCGATTTTGCCTTACAGTTTGACGCCGAGCGATTTATTGCGAGCGAAAAACAAAATAAATAAATACTCTTCACACATAGTTCTCAGATGCAGTACCGAACAGCTTAGTTGCGTGCGAGAGAGCGAGAACGCGATATAATTCGCGAAAAATTGACCGTTCCCATAAACGCATCCGGTATTGATGATTCGCTCTCGCTCCAGACTTCCGAAGCACACGCGGCAAGAGTGCGTTACTTTATAAATTACCCATGACACATGACATAATTTTTTAAAAAGAAGTCGGAGTCGGCCGATTTCTGATGACTATGACTCCACAGCCCTGATTCAACACACGATAGATGATAGTAATCTTCTCAAATGTTTATACCGTCGACACAATCGAGGCTTCTTTTTAAAAAATCATCATGTATTATGTCGTATGTTTATACAAGTATTTATAAGTACACACCGATCGACCTAGGATTGAATGTATTTCACGGTTCACACATCACGAGCGGTCTGTCGGGAGTAGTGCGGTTCGACTCTTCTAGATCTGAATAAATATTTACTCTATTGTAATGTGCGAGTGTCAAGTGAAGATATTCTCGCTCGTGGTGAGGAATTCTCTATCGAGACTGTTTACCCGCCACTCTCCACTCTGTGTGTTTGCTTTTATTTTGAACTGAAAGTGTGAGCTGGACGGACACGGATATATGAAACAATGAATAACATGTGACAACCGACATGCGGTGGTGCCTCCAGTGGCTGATTACATTATCATTAATGAAATCTTAGTCTGCCTGCAGCTATTTTCCTGATTGGCGATCAAATATTCAAATTTATATAGCACTAACAATATTTATATGAATATGACAAAGAACGCACAATTACTGAATTTTTACCTGCAAAGGCACTGTTATTAAACATATCAGATATCTCATAGAGGCAAAACTATTTTTTATTATGTTTAATGGAAAATATATGGAATTATGGGGTAATTACAGGAATTACGACCTATCTTCAGCTGGGTTAAGTGATCACTTATATATATATACACTATTCTCACCCCTCAATTTCCACATTTTATCAAATTTTTTAAAGTTGTATATATGTTAGTATGTGGACTCGCTTCGAGTATCTACCACTACATCATCGCCGTCTAAGGACCAAATTTGATAATTCATTTATCCTTTTTTTAAACAGCAATATATGTCATCACTATGAGTCCACATACTTTGCTATATTCCTACTTTGCTCCGTAAAACAACACAGCAGCTTCCATTAGAAAACTGATATAAATAGTGAACAAACGTTCTCCATCTCTTTTCTTTTTATAATATTATAAAAATTATTGGTATTGTCCTCTCACTGAACCCTGTGTCGAGGTGGGCTATTATTAAAAACAAATTAAATGTATTAATTAGAAAGATATACATATAAAATCAATTTTATCGAAAAATATTATTGTTACTACCGAGATTTGAACCTAGATCCCTTCCAATACGGGGAACGTACATTAACCGATTATACTACACCAACATAGTGAATTTACGACAAATTTTCGAACTTATATGTTACACTTTTCAAATTGATACATCTATCGTTACATTATTTGAAAGCCATCTTCTTTATTTTTATGGAATCTTAAATACCTTTGAGTAATCCGATAGGACACGCCAGAACACACATTCATTTTTATAACGTTTTGGATACATTGATACAACTTATATATTATTAAGGAGAACACATTCTTATTGTGAAGTTGTAATTATTCAGAACACAGGTTTCTGATTAAAATACAAAAATACAATCTTCTTAAAATACAAATTAAATGTATTAGAAAGATATACATATAAAATTTGTCTTCAATGCACTGTGTTGGTGTAGCATAATCGGTTAATGCATGTTCTCCGGATAGGAAGAGGTCCAGGTTCGAATCCCGTTAGCAACAACAATATTTTTCGATAAAATTATTTTTATAAGAATATGTTGTCCTAAATATTGTTAAAAAGTTATTTCAGTGTTTATTTCTATATTTTCTATGCAGTTCTCATCGTTAGTGCCCTTTTTTCGTCTCGTTGTCTAATTCCTTTATTCCATTGTATAATTATTATCTTAAATATTCTTCCATTTGTTGTATATTTTATTTTTATTAATAATTTTTTGTATAATTTAGTGGAATAATATTGTTAGGAGAACACATTATTGTTGTGAAGTTGTAAGGTAAGGCTTTTTCAAATAATGGAACGATTAAATGTATTAATATCAAAAAGGTAACATATTGGTTCGAAAATTAGTCGCTAAAAATATCGTCGCTGTAGCATAGTTGGATAACGCACCTTCCACGGATTGGAAAGAGATCCAAGTTCGAATCCCGGTGGCGCAACAACAATATTTTTCGATAAAATTGATTTTATGTATATATATATATATATATATATATATATATATATATATATCATTCTAATTAATATATTTTATTCATATTTAGAATAATATTGTCTTTTGGCTGTCTGCATGGCTCTCCCCAAATGTAATTTTGTATTTTAGACGGTATTTTGTAATTTTTATTGTTGCTGTGTCTCGTGAGTTTAAACTGATTAATATCTTAATCTAATTCTGCACTTCAGTAGAAGTGATTCTTGTATTGCATATAAGATTTTTGTTGTATATCATTTGTCCTCGGTTCGGTGATCTCTCACCGCGGTGGTTTTATTTTTTAATTCTTGAACTCGTGTTTCTTCAACGACACTCCACCGTGATAAAAATAGTAATTTTCTCTCGTCGTTTGGTGCTGCCGCCTCGATCTCTCCACTCCCCATATAATGACTGGGTGATTGCTAATTGAACCATCATATTGTATTACGTCTCGGCCGACACGAGGAAGTATGGCGCTTTCCGCGGCGGCTCCGTCTCGCCTGACAATGGCGATTGATTGTGACTTGTGACTCCACCGCGAGGATAAGGTTGCAGCGTGACACCCGTGACGCGTCGTTCCGGCGTTTCTCTCGACAATTGTATACTGTCATAGTTAGAAAGGGGGCCACTTCTAAGTTTTCACAGTTTTTTTGTCATGGTCATTTCCTGAAATTTATGGGCTGGGATGAAAATGACGAAAGCTGTCTTATTAAGATATTATATGTACATTGACTTGTTTGATGTTAGTCAGTAAAAAAATGTTCTACCTCTATCTAGACTTGATCTACTGTATTTTACGGGGAGATATATGTGAAGAAAGATATATGATACGAGTGTTGATGGCAGCAGAGGTAGAAGACGCCGTGAAAAACTTGGCACGACCAAGTAAACCAGATACTGGGGGACGGTCCTGTTAGAAGTCTCAATAATCGTCGAGCTCGTATGAGAAGATGTATGAATGTGTCAGGACAGAAAAGTGTGGCGCTCTATCCTCTCTGCCTACCCCCGCGGAGAAATGGCGTGATGGTAAGTAAGTAAGTATATTAAATTTAATCAACCAAATAACTTTAAAGTCAACAACTTGAATTTTTTGTATGTACCAATGTATGTCTAAAAGGATCGATCACAGTTTCGAAATCCTACCAATATTGTGTTCTAACATTGTGACATCCCTTGTATATTCCTAAATGATGACACACTTTAATAGTGAATTTTTTTGCTTTTTTTCCTTGTTATTTATATTGTTCACGATAACCTATTTCGATTCAAACAATACTACTTTTGGCTAATCTCGCCATCATGCAGGATGAATAATCTACCATTGCAATAACCGACACATCCAAACTTTCACAAATAACCTTTATACTACACGTTGGGTTATTATCACTACTATAGGAGAGGTACAGATCCTCTCATCAGCAGGTGATAGCTCTCGAAACTATTATCTCTGTACAGTTACCCGACTACCGTGAAATTGTACTTAGATTGACTCGTTCTTAGATTGTGGGTGTCCTCCATACTGTTGAACTTTTTAATCTGATTGTCCATCTCTAATCTGATTGAGCAATCTGTCAGCTGTCCGCGTGCCCACGTGCCCACCCGAGGACTGGCACACGGGCTGGCACGCGCACTTTCCCTTGACTAGTAATACATACGCAGAGCTTACAACCTCCTACAATACGCAATGGTCGCATTAGCCGCGGTAGTCGCAACACACGTGAATGTGCTGTCGATATTCCGTTGTTTGAGTGAATATTATTGACGCGAATCGACAACATTGTACAAATGCTTCTTGAATATTAATTTATATTATACATATAGAAATAGTTATATATTTCTATCTTCCTTTTGTTATCTTTGTAGTACCGTTCATAAATCTAGACTAAGGACAATGGTTGATCTCGTCGTAGAAATACACTGCTTAGAAGTGGCTAAGATAATAAATAGCTTTAAATTCTATTTTACTATTACACTTAAATGTTCATAGTCAAGCATACAAGTGTACTTTATATTATGTGCTAAACATGTCCTAAAATATATCCTGCGCAATGATTTGATTAATTTCTTGACAACGATTTCGTTTCGATTTTTTAATTTTATAAATATACTTTAAAGAAATTCCACACCGAAGTTGTGATTTAATCAGGTATGGTAATTTTTTGGAATACCTGCGCTGTGTGTTCGGCTCGTCACCGCTGTGGAATTACTGTGTTTACAATATTAAAAAGCAGTATGTACTACGATCAATGTATCAGCGTAAATACCATGTATTAGCTTTGCTGCTGAGAATGAATTAAATTGCGATATATTATATTACTTATTAAACAAAGAAAAATGATTGTCACTAAAATTATCTGCAATTTGAACGGTTCAGCTGATTTGACGAGCGTATTCTGTTTATCTTCGTTACATGTTACCAAATTAATATGTAACAAGAAATCTTATTAACTTTTTAAATTCCATGAGCGCGTTAACACGCCAAACTTTGTATGTCACGTCAAGCTATAAACGTGTTAGCACTTACTTTTGGACCTTGCATACCTTGCATGGATTAAAGTCATATTTTTAAATCATTTTGCCATCTGTCAACGACAGGTCACACAGCTTTTGATAGATAAGTCAAGATCATTAAAGCCCAGTCTTATCCTATGTGGTGTCTTCCATTTCAAATAGAGTTGGCAGTTAAAAGGTTAATTAGGACAGCTTCGCCGATTGCTTTCGCCAGATAGTGTAGCTAATCTTGACCTCTGAATTACTACGGCCATTATTTTCGTAAAACCTATTTTCCAATGTTGAAAATGTAATTTATTATCAAAAAATAAAAAGTTCATCTACCGCAACACAATCTAAATAAATCTAAATAATAATAATTGGGTATATGTTTGCATTAATCCAATTAATGCAAACATATACCCAATTATTATTATTTACGTAACTTAAAATTAACGTGTTACCTGGTGACAGTTATAATTCAAGAGTATCCGCCTTAGTGATGATAATTATTATTATGAATAGATCCCAAAAGTTTGTGTCTAGGATCAATGTTGTTGTATTCGAGTGTATAGAAACTGTATTTTATCCATCGTTTACTTTTCGTCCGTATTAATTTCTCTTTTAAACTGCAATCTGAATCCTCTATGTTTAACTTCCATGACTTATTATCTTTTCCCCGTTTTAAAATGAATCATTTTCTTATATTTCTCGGTGGTTAAATTCTATTTAAGTCTGTAATAACATAATGTACACCTAAATAAGTTACAGACTTCTGTACTGAAACAGCCTACAAGCACTAACCCTTGTACATTGTGTATTGAGTAGTGCCATTTAGATCCTTATATTAAATTTATGTTAAGGTTTCGCGATAGACAATATAGAGAGCTTATCTTGCTCCACCAGTTTATGACTGCATCTCTCGGGGCGCAACTCGCCCGCAGCCGAGACGTACCGCGATTGTTTCGTCCATCGTTGCGAGTAAATCATAAATATCACCGTGCCCTCTCATTGTGCTCGCTCAGCCTCCCCGCGGCCACGGGGTTGGGAGGTGGTGCGAGATACTGCCGGGAGGACCTATCCACCGACTGGATCAGCGGTTATCCAACAGCCTTAAATTTATAATTGACGGCCTCGATCCTGCGTTTCGCGGAAGAGCCGAGCTATCACATTTTTTATATAGGTATCTCGCTGTGGTAAAACTAAATTTGAAAGTTTTTTCTTCGGGACCATCGAGATGCCCTCTCCAATTGTGTGAGACAGCAAATGATACCGATTTAAATATTTAAAGTAGTTTCGCTAACTCTTATTCAGAACGAACTGAGGATTTGCAGATTTAGTATTATATCATTTAATGTAACGCTGAAATTTTTTTTTTTATTACATACTTTTAATAATGCTGAAAATGAATTGAATCATTTTTGAAATAGCGATAGTTATGTTCTGACTACTACATCTGTGCAAGTTTATTATCGTTTTTTTTTTGCGATACATATGAGATATCAATCGCTTTATTTTTTTTAAATACCAAAGGCCTCTATAGTTAAATTTGCATAGGGAAACAATTTGATGTTAATTATTGAGAATAATTACATATCTCATTAATCGCGCAATCAAATAGATACATCGGTCAAGAATAAACACCATTGGTATTTCTCGCGATAGGGTCCATAATTCTTTGAAAGATGCAGACTGATGGGTGCGTTTTATTAAAATGTGTGTAGTAATTACAGGAAAACGTGTGTGTTTACGATCACCTTCCGAAGGTCGGTCCTTGCCGAACGCAAAATCTCCGCTCGGGTTCTGTTCCGCTCTGTTCTGTTCTGCTGCCGTTCGTCAACAACCCGCGATGATAATAATATGGCGTCACCTTATAAGGTCCAGATTATGGAGCCGCGCTCTCCGACTTTCGTTAATAACAACGTCTTTGTGCCTGGGCATATATAAATATAATTGACGTTAATAATACTGAATAGGGAAACGGCCGGTTGATATTCAGCTCCACGCAGGTGCTTTGTTCAATTGTGCTGTAATTTCTTCAGTCTGTCAAGGCCCTCCGTCGTTAGTCACCGTCGGGCGCCGTTCTCTGTCCATTAGCCGTTGTTTTTAACGCCGCATTCAAATAATTGCTCCGCTAAAATAACAAATCGCTAAGTTCGATGTAGTTCCAGGCCTGCTGGATTTTTTTCCCATTATGCCAATTTATTATAAATTTACGGTTGACCTTTACGGTGTTCGTGCGCGCACCACACAACAAATGGTGAATAGGATCTTGGGGCATAACTAAATTAACATAATCATATTTTACTGCAAACGAAAATCGAATTGTTATTTTCCTTTATTAATTTTAAAAATAACCAGCTTTGTATAATCCACTTTAATTCATTTAACATCGACCGGTTTCGATGCCTCGGTATATTTACGGAAATTAATCAAAATGCGTTAAATTAATGAAAATGGTTTATATAAAATTTTATTTTTTACACATAGGGCACAATTGTGAGTCGTGTGCTGGCGGACTATCCTCCGTAGACTAGTAACAGGGGAGAGCATTAATTTGTGAGTACGTGAATCAGAAGCTACCTACTTACCATAATATCGAAATCCACCTTGCCATCTTCTGGGAAATAAACTTTACTAAAAAAAAAAAAAACAGTAAAAAATGAAAGGTGATATTTCATAATAAAAGAGTCAGCAAATTAAAATTAAAAATAACTGAAAACTACTATCATTATTTTTTTTTTTT
Organism: Eubasilissa regina; assembly: GCA_022840565.1. Lineage (NCBI taxonomy): Eukaryota > Metazoa > Arthropoda > Insecta > Trichoptera > Phryganeidae > Eubasilissa > Eubasilissa regina. The sequence continues at coordinate 30,320,643 of JAINEB010000003.1, read as the reverse complement.
TGATAAATAAAAAATAATATTTAATTTCGGAGCTACGACATAAATAATTTTACAAATGATGATACGTCGACCTGGAGTGATTCCTCTTGCTCCTGCGGCAAAAAATTAACATCTTGCAAGAAAGAATGAAGGAGATGAAATAAGGAAATCAAAAATTGAATAAAAGAAAAAAGGGAAATTACATTATTTCCTGCAATAATAGAAATTTTTACAATACAATTAGAATTCGTAATGCTAGAAATGAGTGCATTATGAGATAGATTAATTATATGGATTTTACCCTAATTATTATCTCTTGTTGGCTCTGCGCCTGAATCCTGTATGGGCCCCATCTTCAGCGTATCTTCAAATATGGATTTCACAACATGGCGGGATCGGCGAACAGCCGCCCGCAAGGCGAACCCTCCTAGCTCGAAGCGCGAATGGATGTGTACGTACCTGCTAGCGCCGGCGCGTCACTCGCATCGATGGACGCGATCCTAGCGGCAAATATCGCAATCAGTACTAGGAGTTTTGAACCGCGCGTGAAATTAACTAACCAGGGTGAATGTTATTTTAATTAGGTACTAACGTTACATTTTTTTCTTGTACCAAGAATTCGTAATGTCGTAACATATGTATAAATTCCCTATTTAATTTTGATCATTGAGCATTTATGGTGTGAAAGATAAATTATATGATTACAATACTACGTTAAAATATAAAATTTTTAAAACTGGCTTATGGTATCATTCATTTATCTGTTAATAACTCCTTTCAATGTTACGATTGTTTATAACGATTGTTCCCAATACTGGACGAGGGGTTGCACATCTTTCCGAATGATTTTTTCTGTTATACAACAGAAATTTTTTTTATACAAAATTAACAATTATGTAATATGTTACGATTTGTTACTGGTTCATCTACGTTTTTCACCAAACCCTCTACCAAACTGAAGTACATGTCCCACATTACAAAACAATAATTTAAAAAATTTCATGACTGCGCACCGTATTACGATAAAAGGTGCAGTACGATAAAAACATACTTATCAGAAACACTTATATTAAATATGTACCTATATATCACAATAATTTAAAAATTTTGTTTTCGGTCTTGAAACTTTTAAGAAGAGCATAAAATATTTTTATATTCATTATACCCATATTATGTCCTGTAATGCATTTATGTCTAATAAATTATATATTTTTATACCGATACATAATGTAAAAAGAAAGAATTAAATAAAATATAGAGGAGATTATCTTGCATTAATCTGAGAGGTTTTATAGTATTTTTACAACAAGAAATTTAATTCCTTCAAGTCTAAATTTCCTCGTCTTCACCGAAGATTTTATACTTTACTGCATATTTTTTTATTACTGTAATGTGTTTTTTAACTTTCTCTTTATTATACGCCTTAATCAATTATTTATCTTGCTATATTTGTATAAACAAAAAATTCGAATTAGTGTGCCCATCTCCGATCAATTAGCCCACTGTAATTGCGTACTAATTGCACTAAAAATATATACAGAACACAGATCGTAATGTATCGTGATTCGTAATAACTTTGCTCTCTAGTCATAACGGATTTAAAGATTTGGAGTAATGGTACTATTGTGAAGGTTGACGTTCTTCCGAAATCATTTATTGTCCTCGATGCTGTCGTTCCCGAACTGTTCGACAAAAATATCATTTTAGTTTTTCAGTTTAATCTTCGGATGCTCATTTCCATACGGACAGTTTGGTGTGCGGTTCCAATTGCTAACGGTATCCTAGTGCCATCTAACGGAGAGACTCGGCAGTTCCTCCTCCCTGGAACTGGTCCATTGCATCTCCCATGCAATATCTTTCTATCGGACCAGTTTCATCTGTTCACAGCATGAGAAAATGACGCAGTCAGTTACAGTTCAATTATTGTGTTAGGGTTACTTTAGCATGTTGAGACGACGTTGTCCCGGACCTACGGTTACATACAGATAGACGTTTTTGAATTATAAGGCTAAGTTATTATATAGGATGTTTATTTATGGCATTATTAAAATAGCAATAACAATATTTCAAGGGGAAAGAACAGATTTAAGGGTTTATTTAAAAAATAATAGTTTTTTTTAAAATTAAAATCCATTTACAAAAGACGAAATACCTACATAAACCGGTACAGATAAATTAACTCATTTCACTATGGTTACAATATCACAAATATTTCAAATAAATATAAAATAACTATAAAACAAAAGAATATCACTTTATTGTCATTATTTCATTTTTTAGACAAATAATTTTCTTCTCTACTAAAATTGTAATTTAATAACTCTCCCGTGTATCAGAAAGGCAGTAATTCAATTTAATTTCAAAGTTTTGGGAATGTGTTTTCTATAAAAACGATATTTTATATAAGATTAGTTTTTAATCTGTCACGTCGGTAGGTGTATTTTCTTTTCGCGCAGCGCACGTTACATCCGCCAGCTTTCAGCGAAGTCTGCACACGTTCTGCGCCGGTGTTTTGCAACAGTAACAAAACGAAAGCCTTACCAAATAGGTGAGCTCGTAAATATCGATTGTGTCCGATTAGCAATAATACTCACCAATTGTCTACAAGTATCGCTACATTATACTTCCATTAATTTTACACGATGCCCGAGCTAATGTACATAAACATAGGTTTATGTATAGGTATGTTTTCCGTTTTGGTGCGTTCGTATTGGGCCCACTGTGATCCGATACCGCGTCGACAGCGGTTTTCTCTCTCCATTCAAAGCAAAGTGGAAAATAAAGCAAGGACGTATTAACCGTGAATACAGACAGAATCGTTGTTTTGCAATATTTCAGTTTTCGATCAGTTGAACATCGTGCACGGATCGTAAAAGTACCTATATTTCAATCGGAAATATGAAAAATTAAATATAAACTTTTCTTTCACTACAAAAGTGATTTGTAAATGATTAAGATAAGATCTTTTTATTTCCATAATAAAATACAATAATTTGTAATTTAAAAATCTTAAATTATTAACTTGAATTATGTATCGCCAAATAAGAATGATCTTATTATGGGTATGGTTTTGACATTGATATAAAATATTATCACAAAATTAAGATGTAATTAATATTCGAAAAAAAAACATTTATTAAGTATACCTACACCATATCTTATTTTTTATTATATACATTATAGCCATTTAGAAAACTTTTTTTTATATTGGTTTATATATCCTATATAGGTATGATCTAGCAGCAATGCTATGTGTATGTCTCTGGCCTATCTATTTTAAACTTTTTTTTAGTGTTAAATTGGTTTTGGTCGTAGTTAACTGTGGTAAATTTTAATTTTTACTTTGAAAAAATTTTATAATACTGTTTTTCTTAAATATTAGTTAAATTTAATGCAGCGCACTTTTTTTCGTAGCATCAAAAAAATGTTGAGGGAAAATATTTGCGTTCATTATTTTCTCCGGCGCTGGAATTCTGCGAACAGTGTTTAATCATCTGGGATATTATCATTCGCTGCGATCGTTTTCTAACAGCCCCGAGCGTACGCCCGCTAAATTATCACTTCCTACAATCGCAGGCCATTGTTTACGCACTTGATAATATGCCGGAAGATGAAAAAATATTACACCAGTTCTTATGAATACATCGACATCTATCTCAGAACGGTTTTTCCCTTTTTCGTTGCATTTCTCATGCATCACTTTTCTTAGCGAGAATTGTGATTTATGGACGGTAAAACACTGCGTTGTTTTATTCTAAGATACTTACTGGTATATAATTGCTTAAAATTTTATACGCGGCTGTAGTTCGTAGCAATTTAGAATTCAACTCGAATATTCGGTCTCCATTCTATAAAGTGCACGAATTAAAATTCAAAAGGGTTCACCATAAATTTTTAAGGTTTATTAACTTCAAACTGTCTACACCCGCTGAACAATTGAATTATGATTTTCTAATGAGCATTCTTAATTTAACTAACTTGTATAGAAGAACTTTAAGTGATTTATTACTTTTATTTAAAATAGTAAATGGCATACTGACCCTACTTTAACTGAACTGATTGTATACTACGTTCCTGCGCGGAGTACCAGGTCGTCGGTACTTTTCCATGTAAATTCATCATTACTAACTTTTATAGGAATGCACCCACACAAAGACTTCACAGGCTTAGGAACGATTTTGGTCTTGTAGATATATTCCGATATTCAATGTTTAAATATAAGAGTGATGTTTTTGATGCTGTTCTGAGTCAAAGATACATCTGATTTTGATACTCAGCCATTCTGTATCAAACCTAAAATTTATTATTTTTTCCGTCTTGAACTTTTATTTTATGTAGTTTGTTTTGCTTATTTTTTAATTTCTATTCTATTTATATATATATATATATATTCCATGATACATATGTAGCTGCTCATGTGTTTTTATTATGTTTTATATAAAAGCCCATAAGGTAGTTAATAAATAAATTAATAAATAATAATTACATTCCGGCTAAGAACAACCAGCGTGTCCAATTGGTAAATACCTCTCGGAGCTGATGTTTGGTCACTTTGTCTGATTGCATTATTCCTCAGCCCGAATTGTCTGTCCCTGATTCCTTACAAATCTAATTATTATGACTTCTGCTAATTCTTATTTTTTGCCTTAATTCATATTAATTTTCCGTCTAAATCTTCTGAAAATCATATATTTTGATCGAAACAAATAAATTAAGAAAAATATAAGTAAATATTAAAAACGGACGGCTCTAGTTGAGCGAATGCAAAAGCTACCGAGAAGTCAAAGACTTAGCACATGATAGGGTTCGATGGAAAGAGCTATAGCGACAAGGGAACGTTTTTTAAAATTACGAAGAAAAAAATAAAATCTTAAAAATTGAAATAACACTTTTACATATCCTTTTGCGCTTTCAATATTTTTATAAATTTCAGGTTTTTTATGTTTCCAGATTTTATATCGTATTAGGTAGGGATTACATTCGCCATCAATTATTAATTTAAGTAATCATAACAATATTTTCGTTTGTGTTTTAATACGATTCTACTACCTTTCAAAAATAAACAAGATAATATCTAAATACTAATTAAATGAATTAATTAGAAAGATAAAAAAATGGTCAAAAGTACTGTCGCTGTAGCATAATTCATCTTCCCCGGTTTGGAGAGAGATCCAGGTTCGAATCCCGATAGCGCAACAACCATATTTTTCGATAAAATTGATATTATATGTATATCTTTATAATTAATACATTTAATTAGTATTTAAAAATATCACAGACTAATGTTCTGAATAATTACAACTTCACAATAAGAATGTGTTCACCTTAATAAGATAATATCTATTACTCACATTGCTTAAGTCATCTCGGGAATCCTCCAGAAGATCTGATACTCGAAATTCACACGTCTGTTGATCATTTTAATATTTCGCATCCAACTCATCTTTATTTACACACCTCGCTCGTGTTATCTGCTAACGGAGCAATCGGGCTCTACAACTCAAACAGGTGCCAACTAACAATTAGCGATTACCGTTTATTTATAATATGTACAGTGCGTTAGGACGTCTCGAGCCAACGCACATTCTCCACCTTGCATTGCCGGCTGCCTTTTATCGGTTTCCACCCTGAGAAGTGTACTGTCGTTTCACATGTCGCGTACATTCATATCACGCACGACACCCGAGTGTCCTGCATATTAGAACGTCACTCATGAATATGCGCCATTTATAAAACAATCTGAATCGGAAGTGCATCTGTTATTGTTGAATTGCAAGAGTTAACCGTGTTCTGTGCCCATATCATCAATCATAGTCTATATTGCTTTAACAATGCGGGCTCTCTTTCAATAAGTGTACATTATCATTATTGCCAGTAAGAAAAAAAACACCAAAGTAGCGATTATTCTTTGTTTTTATTTGTTAACTTTGTTTCATTAACCACTTATTGAGTTTAAACACATCTACCGGTTTCGAATAATACCATTTTTTTCTTCAGGATGTCAATGCTAACTAAAAATATATGTTGTCGTTTCTTTACCAGAATCTATTTTTAAAAAACAATAATTATTTAAAAAATAAATTTAGTATCTAACTCAAATTGTTACTCGAATAATTTTTAGGAAAATTTTTTAGAATGGGACTCTTAGTTAAATTTAGTTGGTTGTTTATAATTTTTTTTGATTAGTTTTACACGCTTTATTTATCTCCAACGATTCCAAATTATTTAATTTACGACCAACACCATCTACATGTAAAATTGACAATCCCAATTTTTTTATCAAATCCATGACCATTTTCTATTAAATGATTAGAAAATTCTGAAAACTCACTATTGTGCACACATCTCAAATGCTCCCTTACTCTTATATTAAAATTTCTACTCGTTTTACCAATATAAAATGCAGCAGCAATCCTTGCAACTAAGTTTATAGACACCAGAATTGTTAAATTTATCATCTTTGTCTTTTGAATTTATGAGTAAATTTCCTGTATTATTATTTGTATTAAATTTCGATCTAAAGTTTCATGGTAGGTGTTTACATATATTTGATTCGAAAAGTTATTTATATATAAAATCCTACGCCAATAATCATTATTATCATTATGGAGATAAATAAAGCGTGTAAAACTAATGAAAAAATTACGAACAACCAACTAAATTTAACTACGAGTCCCATTCTAAAAATTATTCGAGTAAATTTGTATTAAGTAACAATTTGAATTAGGTACTAAATTTATTTTTGAAATAATTACTGTTTTTTTAAAAATAGTTTCTGGTAAAGAAACAACAACACATATTTTTAGTTACTATTGACATCTTGAAGAAGAAAATGGTATTTTTCAAAGTTAACAAAAAAAAAATTTTAACCACAATGTTAATTTTGCTAACTTTAAAAGCATGATTATTCTTTGTATTAAATCAGTAAGTGGTTTTTTGCCGCCATGTAGGTTCTATTGCAATCAATCACAGAAAGTATACGATTCTTTTCATAGATACAAACATATATCAAAATGACAACAATGAAATCTGAAGAATTATTCCAATAATTACAGTTCAATAATTATTACAAGTTTATTCTAGATAACAATTATCGAAAATGCTTTTAACATATAAGGATTTATTCCACTAATTCATAGTTATATAATTATAGAACCTAATTTATAATTTTATTAGCAATATTTGAATATGTGTATAGAACACAATTATTGGATTTTCTTTTAACTATGAAGGCACTGTTATTAAACAAATAATAGATATCAGAAGACAGGTCGTAAGCCCTGTAATTACGCATACTTCCATATTTTTCCATTAAATATAATTAAAAAGTAGCTTCGTTCGTATTGGATATCTATTATTTATGTAATATTATACCACGTTAAGAGTACTTGCCTTTTTTTTTTGGTATCAAATTATATCGATGAAATTTAAAGCTTTTTACTTGTCAATTCTATATCAGGGCGCCAGTGTCACCAGGACGGTATCAACGCACGCTTTTGAGGGAAGATTATTTGAGTGATTTGTCTTTCTGTCTAATATAGTCGTATATTAATTATGAGGTATGCGCACTAAATAGCAGTAATTGTATGGTTTCTCTGATGAATACGGAATGGTGAATTGTGAGTGCGTGCAGACTGTTTTAGGCGTGTGATATGCGATGCTTCCATTGCATGACTGATCGAGCGGATGCATTCCGCATTACTATTTTTCCATTACTGCGTTGCTATACACGTCCGCACCACGTGTGTGTTCTTATTTTGTACGTTATTTCATTATCATCTACGTTATAATTAAACGCTTACTCTGATTCCTTTGTGGCGATCAAGTATACTGATTCCTTTTGTGATAAGTCTTGATCAATGGAAACGAGTTCAAAAAGTAATATATTTTAATTTTATCGAAAAATGTGATTTATTTTACTGCAATTAAATTTGCACTCAAGTTTTATTAATTGAATTATACTGTTCTCCATATCTCTACTCTGCAGACACCCGAGGCGTTCTTGTCACTGAAATACCGTTAGGTAATACTTCATTATGGTGAATTAATGTTGCGGCTTGGGCTACGCAATGAAATCAACATAAACCAAAGGCTTGATCTACAGAACAAAACAGCGGAAAAGCCGAGAATTTCATAAATCAGCTTTTACAGAAAGCTTTTTTTTGCTATTGATAAGCTCGTTGGTGCCTTGTCTCCGTTTCATAAATAACCTTAATTACAAATGCCAGAAAATGTACATTTGATACGCTCTGCTCACGTAACGTAACGTGTACGTATATTGTCTTTGTTTTTTTTCCTATGAATATTTTTTATTTTTTAAATAAAGAAATATTCAAGTGTTTATCGAATACCTGTATTTCAAAAATTTTCATTAGTAGATTTATGTTTAAACTAGATAAAATCCCGTTGGAATTTGACGGAGAATTGTGAGATAAAGAAAGGATGGCACTTGGTGATCTGCCGATCTCTGGAAGCTGGTTCTGGTTGTCTCCCTGGGTCCACCAATTCACTCGCGACGCAGAATTATGTAACAAAACACTTGTTGACACTCGCGTTAAAGGAATTGTTTGTTTATATTAACGGGATTAAATGATTATTTTATTAATTAATATCGTTATCGAGTGCCGTGTTCAGTTCCAAAAAAACACAGTGAAGTCGTTCGGGCGTATTAAACTGCAGGGATATCTTCTTTCTCACTCGTACCTAGGGGATAGGTTGGGAAAGAGAAAAGGAAAGGATATATTTTGATAATCTAACACGGTGTGCGTATGTATGTGCGTGAGTACATTAAACGGCGCTAACACCCGTCATAATGACAGGATAAAAATAATATATTTAAATTTACACAGAACATTTAGAAGGTATTTTAATCTAACCTATCTTCTGGAATCGAATTAAAGTATTATTTAACACACGAACAGTTGGTACCTATCTAGGATGGATAAGCAAAGCCTAGTCGATTTATATTATTTAAAAAAAAAGGTACGTCCAGATAGTCATATTTTTGTATATCAAGTCAAGAAAGAAGCGCCGGACGATTCTATAATTATTTTATTAGAAATATGCGTGCATTCGGCTTACACTCGCAGGCCACAAGTGTAATTATATTATACAAGGGGTGAAAATTAAATTTGTGTAAATTTTGTACAAGGCAATTTTCCAATTGTTTCCCATCTTTAGCGGTTCTTGATCATTGCATCTTTGCTTTCCTAAACCCGAGATTTTATGCGTTTTGATCCGCATTTAGCTCGACTGCTCTCTTGCTGGCCTGTATGGCACCTCCCCCGCTCCGGTACCGGAGACCGCTTTCTCAGTGGACTAGGATTTCATTCACTCGTGATTGTTTTTCTTTTAGAATGTAACATTGTTATAAGTTTTGGTATTATCTTCTTTAACAATATCGGAACGCAGCTTGTTGACATTCCTAATTCTTATTTTGTTCAGGTGTCAATTGTTAGGATGATTTTTGTCATTTTTAAGAATGATCACTTATCTTTGAAAAGGTTATGTTATATATTCATTGGTGAAATCTATGCCTTCGTAAGGTCAACCATCAAATATTAATTGACAAGTTGATAAAAATAGGAATCCATGGAGACTTACTAAGATGGCATGTCTCTTACATCAGTAACAGAAACCAAGCGGTGGTAAATATGAAAAGCCTAGAATATCGAAGAACACGTGCTGACCAAATAGCTCTCTTCAAATACTGCAAGGCCATATTGACTGTCCCAGCCAAATAGAATTAATATCTCTCCACATACCATCTAGATCGACCCGGTAGCTCGCACTCTTCCACATTCCTAGAAGTAGAACATCTTTCATACAAAATTCATTCAATCACCGGTCATGTAAATGCCATAATGAGAAATTTACAGAAATTGACTTTTCGTGATTAGCCTTGCTACGCTTGAAGAGTTCTTTTTGTGAACCACCACAATCTTAATTTTGGCCAATCATTCTATCTATAAACACGTCTTGCTCTCCCTTTACCGCAACAATAGTTGAAACCTCCCGATCCTTTCTCCCACCTTTTATTATTTTTATTTATCTTCTGCTTCTAAACATACTGTGGATTTTCATAAATAGTATCACATGTCACACATTCACACTGTCAAAATACCTCAATAAAAACTTAAATACTTGTACAAGAAAGAACTCATCATCATCATCAAGATGCATAGGAACATTTTGCCAAGACACAAACCGGGGCGGCGAGATGCTCCAGTATTATAATCCCTCGCCAGATGGCACGTGTTTCGCCGAAATTTTAAATTACGTAAATAATAATATGTCTGATTGGATATTTCTTTGCATTAATTGGTTAACTTAAGTTGTACTGTGGTAGACCACTTCCCTTTTTTGGTAATAGATTATATATTCAACACTGAAAAATAAGTTTTACGGCTACGGCTGCGCATCGGCCACTGTACTGTCTATAATTGAAAGAAACCGGCGAAACCGATCGCTTTTCGTTATTATTAGTATTATATTATGAACATCTGATGCTGAAAAAATTATCTTTCAGTCAAATGTTTACGTGAGAACAAACCAATAGGTTTTTTTAAACTTCGCCTTGATGTTATCACGGTCAATGTTAACACAAATAATGGTCTTGTCTATTTTAAAAGTATTTCGATTGATTGTAACGTACTACGAGAAAATTAAAATAAAGTAGTAATCAAACCGGTTTCCCGACTGTCACCGGAAATGTACAGATGCTGATTGTGACAGTTCCCTTCTTCAGCTGTGTTAATCTTCAAATGGCACACCCACCCTCTCATTTGCCGGTAGTCCCCTACAATCTCGCTCGTCAGTAGGAGAGTGCTAAAACATTTGACCCATGAGACACCGACACCGACAATTAAAATATATATAAGGCGTGGAAATTTATCGCATGGTTAATAATTTGACCCACAAAATGCACCCAAACTAGGGGTTAGATACGAAATATCGCGGCCGGCACTCGAACCGTCGACCCTGCGACGCGTGAGGTACACGGTTTACAGTAAAGGTCTCGGAAGGTCGATAGCTTCTCACCTCGTGATATTATGCAAGCGGAGTAATGGACGGAAACATAATATTGTACACATTGTTTTTACTGTTAACTGTTTGGGAATTTATGATGATGGCTGAGGCCGCGCATCTCCATCTCCGCGTTCATAGAGCGCCTTTGTTGCCCGCACTCGGACGGGCCGACCGTCTGCGAGTATTTATGAAGTGCTCGCTCCTAACGTAACTCCGGATTTCAATGTAAATAACGTGTGGGCATATGATTTATTTCGCCTTATTAACATTTTGTGGTAACGGTACTTTTATATTACTTATTTATTGTTATTACGATATATATATATATATATATATATATATATTAGTATTAAGGAGAACACATTCTTATTGTGATTTTGTAATTATTCAGAACATAGATCTGATATTTTAAATACTAATTAAATATATTAATTAGAAAGATATTCATATAAAATCAATTTTATCGAAAAATATTGCTGTTGCGCTGCCACGATTCGAACCTGGATCTCTCTCCAAACCGGGGAAGGTGCATTATCCAACTATACTACAGCGACAGTACTTTTGACGACAAATTTTCGAACTTATATGTTACACTTTTCAAATTAATACATCTTTCGTTCCATTGTTTAAACCCATTTACTTTGTTTTCTACGGATTCTCAAATACCTTTGAGTAAACCGATAGCAGACGCTAGATTTAACAATTCATTTCTATTAAATTTTATTATTATTAATTATTATTTTATCCGTCGACAGTCAAGCCGAGGAATCTTCAAACCATCACATGATTAATAGCGAGGATGTGGAAGTGTATACTGTGTTATGATAATGAGCGATCTATCTGCCTGGGGGGTCACCGGATGCGCCTCCAGACCGTTGACGGCCGAACGCCCGTTACGTGGCAGGAAGTGAACCGGCAAGGTTGTGCGCCATCACCCAAATGCCCGTGGGTACCTACTCAAAGGTCATGGCAGCACACCATTTGGTTTGATTGCCAGTGTTTTAGCTTCGCTTCCGTCTGCCTGTTGATCGACACATTTTTGGTCTAAATCTAATTTTCCAAGAATAATAGTAACAGTATTCATTTTTTTTTTCAAGAATGGAAATAAACTCACATGTATTCTTTCATACACATATACTTTTGGAAGAGTGTGTAATGAATACAACCTGTAGTGATAATGCCCATCGATTTTATAGCCTAAGTTCATGCCTAGTGGACGCCACTGCATATATTGCACAAATAATTGAGTACTACGCGATATTATCTATTTAATAATAATATTTAAACTCTCGTGAAAAAAAAAGTTTTTAGGTGTCATTTATGTACATTCGCAACTAAAAAAATACCTTAATCTAGTTCCTAAACCGACATTACACATTATTACACAGACATTCTCTATGTGCTTTCGTAATACACCTGAGAAATATTTAAAAAATGTAATAATTCCATTTGTTGATGTGGTGGATTTAAAAAATTATTAGTTTTGTATTAGCTTTGGTAAAAGTGTCGATGCCAAGAGTATTGTATTCTTTAAAATAACCCCTATTTAACGTGGGCACCAGTGCGCCGAATTTGCGTAGTTACGCCACTGATGTATTAGTTCATATATATTTGATATTTACTGTTTCCGAGATAAGTTTGTAGAACTTCATAATCACATATGTGAAAATAAAATACTTGTTATTTTGATTCTACTCGTTTAATTTACTTGACGCGTTTCGCCTTGCAAGTGCATTATCAATCTAACAATTTTAACTCAACAATTTGTAACTATCGTGAGGGACAGCTATACAATTTATTTACATGAGATGAAAAGGGACAATATTATTCATTGGAATTATGAGGAATTCCATACATTTTGAATGCTTCTATAAATACAAATTATCGAGTTAAAATTGTTTGATTGAATGCGAAACGCGTCTCAAGTAAATTAAACGAGTGGATTAATAAAATCGAGGTGTTTTTTTTCACGTATGTGATATTTGTTTGAGTTAACTTCATTCCGTAACTTTTAAATAATTTTTTAATGTTTTTTTCGCATTATTAACATTGATTAAACAGCTTGCCTCGCTTGTATTCTCGAGTTGTTATTCAATATGTCTAATGCAAACCCAACATAACATTACTTGACCGCGTGTTTGAATCGCGTTGGGCAAATTACTTGTGGTTTGGATTGCCGAGGAGTTCACATACTGTACTTTAGAGAGGTGGTTCGTTTAAACTCTTCGGCCCCGCGACGCTCCTAAGCATTAACATAGAAGTTTAAAAGCAAATTAAACTTTAACTATTCTCTGACCGCACGGTGAACCCGCGCCGGGAATGGCTCGCTTGCACGGTCGATTGTGGAGTACCTTTGTGTATGACCCTTTATATAAGTACTCCATAACCCAACGTGCGGTGGAGTAGGTACTTATATGAAGCGTCGTTGAAGCTCTCAGGAATTGTTCCGTCAAATCATATCGACGTAGAAATGCATTAGACGATAATTTTTTTAATGTTATATTAATTTCGCTTTTTTTTTTTGTTTCAGGTGAGATAAAAATACATCAGAACTTCGCGACCTTTGTAAAGTACATCTACTCCAGATGAACCAGTAAGACATTGAATTTTTAGTTTGGTTTATACATTATTTCTGTTTATTTTATAACTGTGGGAAAAATGATCAAAACAAATGTTACTAAAAATGTGATAGTACAACATGTTAGGTGACCCTTTAATTCAAAACCTGGCGACACTAAGTATCTATGATAAGGTTTTTATATTAGTTAAAATAGACTGCGGCATTAAAATATATATTCTTAATTATTCAGAACATAGGTCTCTGATATTTTAAATACTAATTAAATGTATTAATAATTACAACTTCACAATAAGAATGTGTTCTCCTTAATAATATATAAGTGGTATCAATGTGTCCAAAATTTAATAAAAATGAATTGTTAATTCTGGCGTGTGCTATCGGTTTACTCAAAGGTATTTGAAATTCCGTAAAAACAATGTAGATGGTTTTCAAATAATGCAACGATAGATGTATTAATTTGAAAAAAGTGTAACATATGAGTTCGAAAATTTGTCGTCAAAAGTACTGTCGCTTGTAGCATAGTTGAATAATGCACCTTCCCCGGTTTGGGAAGAGATCCAGGTTCGAATCCCGGTAGTGTAACAACAATATTTTTTGATAAAATTGATTATATATATATATATATATCTTTTAGTAAGTAATGTTTATCACATTTATTTTATAAATCTGTTAAACAGATAATGCGGATTAAAGTCGAACCTAGTTTATATTTTATGATCATGTTCTTTGCGACTGTTTTTATCTTAATCTTTTACGGAAATCATGTTTTACCGCAATTAAACGCACCTTTTTCAAAATTGGCTACGGCTAATGACACGGTTCGAAGGAATGCACAACGTTGTCTGAACACTAGGAAGATCTTTCTGAAACAATTTGCAAGAAATTTTCAAGGCTTTTAAATATTACTAACACTTAATGTTAGTCCTCCCATTGGAGCCAGTCTCAAATGTCAAATGTCAAATGTCAAATGACATTTTTTAATATTTTACACTGCCTCTCTGGTTCAATTATCCTTGCAATTATGATGTCACTTTTTATTTGAATTATTCTAGGTGTAATTTGTGAGATCAATTGTAAAAAATTATAATGTAACTTAAGTGTTTTTGGCCGTATACAGAGTATTTATGCCGTTTTTTGAAAAAAATTTAATCATAATCAATAACGCTGAAGTTAAATTGTCCAAAATCGCACATTCGACTTTTTTTTTTTTACTTCATTGGGACTATGTATTATTATATAATATGTCAAAGTCCGTTTAAATATATTTTTCACTTATTTTATCACGTATTTTAAAAATCGATCTTTACTTTTGATAACGTTAATGACCTTAGTGATAGGTGACGCAAATATCGTTCACGTCATAACTATTCATCATACCCACGATCCCTATTCGATTAATTTAGTCTTGTTGACTTATATTAATGAGATAACACGGTGCTGTCATCTTATATTGAATTTATGCAAAATATTTATGAAAAATAGGTATATTAATCCTTCGACCTTCTAGTGCTGTAAGATTTTCACCACATTTAGTTATAGGAGACTCTTCGTCTAGTTGTGGAAGCAAAATATTTATAGAAGAATAGTACTCGGTAAGCGATAAGCGTTAAAATAAATATTTTCAACATTAATATTTGTATTATTAAAATCAAATAGAAATAATAATATTTACAATTATTAACCCTGTTTGTCGGTATTTCTGCGAGTACGTGAATAACATGAGGATTTTTAAACAACGGTTCAATAATATAATTATCCCCGGTTAGAGCTAGTCAAAAAATGTTATTTGCACCTTATTATATTGTCTGAGAAAATAATTAGGAAAGGTTTCTTCGATGAGCGACCTCGCAAAATGGTTGTAAAATAGTGTTATAAAAGTTTATTTTAAGTTTGCTATCATGTGATACACACATCATATGATAACTGAGCTCGATACTATTATCGTAAAGATAACATATCGATGACTATTTGCTACTTTTTTTTAGTGATGTTCAGTGTAAACTAGTTATTGCTATGTACCTCATTAATTTAAAACATTTCTCTCATCTCATTTTTTTCCTTTGCGCTCTTATTCGCCGTCTCATATTAGTCGACGATTTGTTTTTCAGAGATTATGAAAAGTTTAATTTCAGAGTGTGGCAGTCACAAACAATGGAGACGTTAGGCATTTAATGTATCTTAAAGTATAATTGATATAAACCGCAAAAGAGTCGAGAAAATGTATCCTGCTGTAGCTGCAGTATAATTTTCTTGGCGAGTTGGTTCCGTGTGCTGCACGATATAGCCGTTCGGTCGTGTTCGTGAGAACGTGCTTCATTAGCATCTTCTAGATCAGCTGCAACTTGGTGCTGAAAATATCACCGTTTATTTTCACTTTGTTTCATTCGGACTTAAGAAGAACTTCATTTTATTTCTTTAATCTTTTTATTAATAATATAAAACTATAATTATAATACATTTACTTATTTCACTTATTCCCCTTTTGTTTTCAACGCAAAAAATGTTTGTTCTGTCGACAAATCAAGATACTTAGAACAAAAATATTTGAGTGCTATGATATTTTTTATGTGTAAATAGCAAAAACTGAAAAGATTTACTTACGTTTGTCATGAGGTTATTTAGGTCAGAGGGGCTCACCCTCTTTTCTGACTGTATGCTCGACGATTGTTGAGGTTTACCACCTAGACATGCCAGATCTTCCGCGGACGTCTTGTATTTCTGATACTATCAGAGATATAAATTTAATTAAAATAATATATTTCTTACCATTTCATCCCGTTGTATTCGTTCACCTTAAGTCACCCGAGCGACCGTTTCTTAATTATGTACCGAGATTAGCTCCATCTAATTTATTAATTATTTAATCTATCATCTGCCATATATACGCGTGACGGACCTATTAAATATCAACTGTTGTATTTTCCGTCTCACCCACTACGCGACGTGATTCTCAGTTAGTTGTATAAATATATGGACCAGCATTGAACTCGATGTCAGAGTGCACCGCTTGCACCCGTCACGGCTGCTCGGGTCGACCGTCCGGCGCGGGGTCTGCGTTGAGGGGGACGGGGGGCTGGATAAAATTAATTTGCCATTGACCCCTCGGGATGTGCTGACGCCTCCGACGCGCCCTTTGTGACGTCACGGTCGCCGTAGGAACTGGCCGGGCATTATGAGCCGTCGATGATCCCGTTGTCCGTGATGTATGTTTATGTAAATGCCACATTATGCAGGAGGTGGCCGTGACTTCTGATGTTTCCGAAGGGACAATTCTGGACAGGCGACGGCTTCATTTGCTACATTACACTCAAGGGCGAAATCTTTGTTTTAATTTATATAAAATATTACATTTATTAGGAAATCTGAATGATTTGCGAGTACTTTCAATATTTTATGTGTTATTTAATTGTGAGGTTTGAATTTATTATTCGACAACTTTCGTAATCTTTAGTTACCATGTTATTTTTTTCTCGGTTAGGTAACTTAAAATTATGTCGTCACCTTTTATTTCAAAAGAGTGGATTATTGCGGATTAGTATATTACCTTTTTTTTTTTTAAATAGAGATGCGTACCCGGAATACATGTCACCTCAATATTCTTCCTATGTTCAAACTAAGCTAAACGCTCGTGCTATGAAAATATAATTAACTTGCTGGTACTCTGGAACGAGGCGCGAATCCCCGACCACTAGATCACTGGGCCAACGTCTTGACCACTATACCAACAAACTCATATAATGTAAAAATTGCCCGCTTATATTTTCTTCAAAGTGGAACTATTATCCAGGTTCACGCAGGAAAGTATGGTGACTATAAATAATATGCTCCATCATCACGCCTAGTCGTGTCGTGTCAGCTCCTGTTGTGACGAACAGAGCCACGCTATGACACTCCGTAATGTTTGAATCACGACTATTTCAAGAATGGATATAGTCTTGTTCCAGGAGGCGTGATCGGGATGTGTAATTACCGAAAACACTAGGAACTTACTTACAATACTCTCTTTGTATGCAAGTTTTCATTTGTTCTTGCACCTATCAAATTCTGTTCTTTTCTATTGATATAGGCTTTTATTTCTATTCTATCGGTGTAGATATAATATAAGACGAGTACCTACACATCTCCATAAATTTACTTTAAAGTTTGTCACGCTCGGAGGCCATTGAATGCTGTCCTATTATGGACGGGCAAGAATCTCATTTTCAAAAAAGGTAAATTATTTTACACGAATCGTGCAATTCTTCAATGGCAGGTGATATTTATGGCTCAATCAGACGAATTATTTTCAGATAATAAATCAATTTACTATATCTAATATCCATGACCGAACTGCTTCCTGGTCGTATTGTACAATATTGGTAATAATTACAGGGTATCCATTTACGACGTCAAATAAAATGTTATTTTTTGTTTGAAAATTTGTATCTTGTGTTTTTAACATGCCTCTCGCCGACATCAGAGTTGTAACATTACGTGCTATGTATTGTTGATACTAATCCAACATGTGTGATGTTATTCAGTGGCAATCAGATTAAAATACAGCCCGCTTGTTTATTTTTTGGAACGCATTCGCATTTAACAAAACATTTCTCCGGGTGAACTCGCAATGGTGGAACAAGATCCCGTGGACTATATCGATTAAAATTATGTTTGAGTTGACGCAATCCGAATTGGATTCAGAAAGGAATAATGGCATACGGATCTGGCCTACCTTGATCTAAGTCCTGGGTTGGACGACAATTTTCACCTCCACTGACTCGCACTTTTGTAGTGAAGAACAAAGATATTACTGCACTTCCGGGTCGTATAGAACACTGCTTCTTCGTGGTCCGGATTTGTACACACGGCGACAATTTTGATCAACAAAAAAAACCTGTTGACAGCTCGGCGTCGAAATGCAATCTGTTCCCACGCCGACAAAATCTTTAAGTAATTAGTTGGCCAGAGCGGAAAAGGTATATTACAGTTTATTGGATAGACGGAATGCACATGCGGTATTCAACTTGCGTTAATACGCAATATGCACCGATTTTTATTTTACAATTGTATTCAGATTTAACGATATCGTCGGAAAGTTGGATGTGTACATAGGTTTGTAAAATAAAACGTACGAAAGTGAGTGACTTGCGAGTGTTTCATTGACTCGTAACTCCTACATAATGTTGTTACTGGCGCTGCCAAGAATTGCCGAAAGGGAAAACAATCGGTGTCCGCTCTCCGCATGGTCTTGATTGCCGGCCAAATGTGTGAAAATGCAATGTATTCCCACTACAAATCGCCGGTTTGTTGATTTTTCCTCGGGTTTTAGCGGCGGCCACGTGGTCCCGTGGCACCCGGCCAGAACGCCGGATATCGTAAATGTGAACTCTGATGTTTTTACAATGCAATTCACATTATGACGCTTTTGGTTGATTGAACTCTCGCCCGTATTTATAGTCCGGTACTTTTTGTGCTATGTTTGTCTCGTTGCAAAGGGTCAGGCGACCTTATTTATTCTGTATTACGATTATTGCGCATTTGTCGATTGTACTGTGGTAGATAATGAAACATTTATTAACAAATTTTACTTTTTATTTTTCATTGACTTTTCAGTCGGAGTTTACTTTTTTCACTTTCGTATCGACCGCATATTCAATTTGGTACAATTAAAATTATGAATAAATGGTATCAGAACATTTATTTTTTGTATTGATTAATACAAATGAGTGCTAGAATTTATAGATTATCGTGTGTATGTACCTATAGATATTCTTAATTTTTAAATTAAAAATATCAAATATTTGTATGTTATGAATTGACGCCAAGCAGAGACAAAGTGTACTCCTGACGAATACACCGTGTAAAATTAATTTCGTACAATTTAATGAATAATATTGGTTCGTGACGATTTACTTGTGTGGGTGTGTTATCGAGAATAATACGAAGGTGTATAGATCTAGCATTCTCGCCCCAGCAGTCGGCAGGCGCCAGATGATAGTCTTATCCCGACGATACACATGCACCGTGTACTCGATGAGTAGTCGAGTGCAATGTTTTGGTTACTCTTAGTCTATAGTGCGTCATAAACATTTCAATAAACGATTCAATTGAATGTTAATCCGTACACTGAATTATATCGACCGGGAGCGTCAACGTAACGTTTATGGCCGATTTGTTAAGACCAATTCATCCGTTTGTCCGATCGATAAATTAATAATAAGAAAAAACACTGTGTTTAAAAACACTACTTATTGATACATCAACATGTTTCGATACCTGTGGTATCTCTTTCAGGAAACAATGTATACTAAAATTAAAAAAACAAGCATAGATAAAAACAAATCTATAAAAGTATAATTGGCGGGTAACTAATCAGGAACTACTGTGAAAGCAAATTTATAAGGTGACTATTTGTAGAAAGGATTTGGTCATTTATAATATTTAATTTGCTATTAACACATTTTCTTATTTCTAAAATTTCAAATTTATCTAACTGTAAACCCCTAGTATTTGTATGTAAAATTTATAAATCCTTGTCAATGTCAAAATAATGGTTTGTTTCCAAAATATGATTGGAGAATTCAGAAAAGTTGTTGCTCTTTAGACATTTTAAGTGCTCCTTGATTCTAATCTCAAAATTTTTATAAGTTTTAAGTACATAAAAATAATTGCAATCGTTGCAAATTAACTTGTAGACCCCGGATTTTTTTTTAAATATCGTCATTATCCTTGTTATTTAATAACGTGGATAATTGTTTAATTTGTTATCATATTATTATATTAAAATTAAGGAGCACTTGAGATATCTAAATAGCAACATCCATTCTGAATTCGCTATCCGAATGCGCTAAAACATTACGTGTTTGTAATTTATGTCTTGTATCCATTCATTAGCATATATTGTAAAGTGCGACGACTGTCTCTCTTGTTCCAATATTCCATCCTGCCGTTTCAAACAAGAGTGACACATGCGGTGATTTATCTTCCGTATCTATAATCCGCCGGTGGATTATTACACTCGTCACCGCGTGGGATTCTCAATAGGACAAAAGTTCCGCTGGTATTTTTTTCTCCTCACTCTTCAATCAATCCCGCTCCAAAATGTCTAGTCTCTTTAATCACAGTCGAACCGCTTTTGCGAATGCTATTTGTTACGGTGGTCGAGAACTCGGTTTGCCGAGCGCGCATTTTTTTTACATTCAGAGTAATTAACGTTAATTTTTTTTTTTTTAACAATCTGGAAAGTTGATAATAGGCACGCACGGGCGGACCGGTGCAAGCGAGCCAACCTACGCCGTACGATCCCGTAATAGTCGAGTCGCCAACAATCGACACACACTCGATTGAACCGTGTTCGTTTTTTTGTCGTTGGAGAACCGGACATTGCGTGAAAAATATTTGTTCTCCAAAACACCTACATGGCTATAATTTCAATTTCTCGACATCTCGCAGTGAACAACTCGATCGAGTGTTTGGGTCGACAGAATTTGGAACGCGGTCGAAACCGAGCTGATGTCAAAATACCGGCTCGGTTCAATTCGCATTTATGCATATTGAATGTTTTTTTTAGTACCGGTATTTATTTAAAAGCTTTCATTTTACGTGTACAGATTTGTTTTCGATTTTATAAACGAGATTTGAATTAGATATAATTAAAAGTAAATAATGCCAACATTTTAAATGCGGATATATTTATTATCCGTTGATAATGAACGGATGCTAGTGTACTTTTTTTTATCTGTTACTCTTTTAGTTTCTAACAAAAAGTTTTGAGAAGAATTTCACTTTTTCGAAGTATGTATCGCGGAAGTATTAACCTAATCTGTTGTTAAATATCTTTTTTAAATCACTAAATACATTGTAGTACAGCCGAAATTTTCTTTACCAGCGACTATTTCGGTTATTATTTTCACCAGTATTCTCGGTGCGTTTTTTCGTATTTTCCCTGCAGTCTCGGAGTGAGGAGTCGCTGCAGAGACCTCCGGATATAAGTGGGTTAGTCGTGTCGTGAACGTCTCTCTTTGTTCCTTCTCTCTGGGAACCGCATTGTCTCCGGCCAGAGAGAGAGAGAACACCTGATCTAGTCGAGCCTGCGCGCGTGAAAAAATTCACCGGGCACCGTTAAATCGGCATCTTGTCGTACGACACTGCCATCCGTGTCTCTCGTCTGATCGTTTTTATCGTATTTTATTCGCACGCCGGCAATTACCGCCGAATGAGCGATCGTCGCGTATGCAGAATCTCGCCTAATGACTTGATTAGTTGTTGCCCGCAGATACCGATCCGGCAGACGTAACGGAACCTTACCCCGGTATAAGGTCAAGGGACATGGAAAGATTGGTATTTCTTATCGCTAATATTTATCAGAACCTATATGACTTGTCGGCACTTGGAAGTTTAATAATCCGTTTTATATTATTCACGATCGATGCGATAATAATATTTAAACGGCCGTGAATATTTAAATGGGTCACAAGTGCAACGGGACGCGGGTGCACAGACACGTTTGTAAATAGAAAACAGGATTTAATATTTATATATTATACATAAAGCCGCGGTAGATTGCGCGGTGATTGGAGAAAATAATTAGTGTTTCCATTTACATGGTCAGTAGTGTGCATAATAAACAGTCATGCGGTAATGCGGCATATTCTGTCGGTCACACTTCAAAAAATGTCAAATTTAAGTCAAGGTTAATAAATTACGTTAAAGTTGTTACACATACGTTACGTTATCAATTCTCCTTTGTTTATTTATGATTATGAATAAGGCTTTTACTGGAATTAGTAGATGTTTTGTAATCTAGAGTTTCTTGTAGCGTTATGTATTATTAATGTAGAATATTTTGTTTCTGAGCCCTCCCCCTCCCGAGTAAAAGTTGTCGCGAAAACTGCGTTAGTAATTTCGTAACTTTTGATGTGTTTTCATATAATTTCCAAAATATTTTGGAAGGTACCGATTTCGGTATCTCTCATATACTAATCGAATTCTCTACCATTTTAGCTACGCCCTCCCAGTTGGCTGGCTACTGTAGCAAATTGTCGTGTAAGAATATAATGGTAATTTTTACACTTAATACATTATCAATGAAAGAAACGCGGTAATCAATCAATGTGTTATTCTTTTAACACAGACTATGTTTTATTGAAGGCTCTCCTATAGTAGAATATTAAAAATTTAATGATATCCTATGAAGTATAGTTTCAATAAATTTTGGATAATTTTATGTAAAGTTCGCAGGTGGACTTTAATTATTTTTTTTTTTTTATATAGATTAATTGTCAACACGTCGTTAGTGATCCTTGTTAATAATCCTAGTATAATATTTAGGTACAATGTATGATGACCATTTTGAAATAATTAGAGGAATATTATGTTACAGAATATACTTTTTATTATATGATGTATATTTTATTACGGTTATTAAAAATCTTTCTCGGCACCAAAGAGGAATAAATACTAAATATATAGGAAAAACTATTCTAGGTAGGGGTGGTATAATCCGTGTATCTATGATAATGTTACGTGTT
This sequence comes from Eubasilissa regina, assembly GCA_022840565.1. Lineage (NCBI taxonomy): Eukaryota > Metazoa > Arthropoda > Insecta > Trichoptera > Phryganeidae > Eubasilissa > Eubasilissa regina. The sequence continues at coordinate 30,297,546 of JAINEB010000003.1, read as the reverse complement.
TTTTATTAAAGTACTTTTAGTTAGTTTGCGGTTGGAAGTGGGCGGATGTAGGAGAGAGAGTTGGAGATGATAGCCGCGCGCAACACGGCTGAACTGATGAGCTCGACCGATTTTCTTATTTTTTCTCACGATTGCAATTACTCCAACCTGTCACGCTCGATGCCATTAACTTGAGCTGTGTAACTCTTCTTGGTGTTAATTTGTGGTTTGCAATCGGTTTTTTTTTTCTCAGTCTAATTATACCACCATTGAAACTTCTTTCGCTAATTCTTCCGCTTGTTTGTAAATGATTATCTTGCTAAATGTTGCATTTTGTATCCTTTAATTATTTTTCAAATCGTGTAACAAAAAAAGTCTAGCCGCTCGAAGCTCGATGATCATTTATTTTTTGTATTCAATATATATTTGGAACCGATAAAATAATTCAATTAATCGAAATAATTTAGAGTTAATAAGTTGAGATTAGGCACAGGCAGCTTGAACATTTTCGATTCATATTTTTAATATGAATCGGCGTATATCGGGTCGTCCGTTTGTGAATGTGACGTATCTATGGTTGATGAATGGGTGTGCGTGCGTAAGGTACGATGAGCATGCGAGACAGTTAAATGAAGATACGCCGCCGTCGCCTCTCTTCTCCGAACCGCGCTCCAGTAAACATCTTTTGTATTAGCAATATTTGAATATGTCCAAGAACACATAATTACTGGATTTTTACTATATTTAATGGAAGATATATAGAAATATTGGGGGTAATTACGACCTGTCTTCGGATATATATAAGTGATCACTTATATATAACGTTCACAAATTCTCACCCATATCTATATTAAATATAATAAAAATAGCTTCGTCTCTATGAGATATCTGATATTTATTTAATAACAGTGCCTTTATAGGTAAAAATCCAGTAATTGTTTGTTCTTGGACATATTAAAATAAGAAAAATATTGATTTTTCAGGCGTATTCTAGTATAATGTGTTAAAAATATTTTACGGATAAAGAATATTGCTTTAAATAATTTTTAACAAAATCAGATTCTCATTGAGTTGACATACAATATATGCTGTTTTAAAGAAAAATGGATTAACAAATTTAGTCCATAGATGGCGATGGTGTAGTGGCACTCGAAGCGAGTCCATGTAATACCATATATAGAACTTTAAAAAATTTGATAAATATGGAGATTAAGGGGTGAGAATTGGTGAACGTTATATATATATATATATATATATATATATATATATATATAAAGTGATCACTTAAGCCAGCCGAAGACAGGTCATAAGCCCTGTACTTACCCCCAATATTTCTATATATCTTCCATAAAATATAGTAAAAATAGCTTCGTCTCTTTTATTTCATCTTGTATTATATTGTATATACGTGTCTAGAATAAATACTAGTTTTACCACTATATCTGGTATTATTCCGACGACACCAACCCGCCCTAGAGACACACTACCTTGGCAAAGTCAAGATATTACAGTTGGCGCAGCCGGTAGGATACAGTTTTACTGACACAGAGCAGTGAAATTGTACATCAACTGTTTAATACATTGTAAGTGGCCGAGTTAGTGAAAATATAACTTCACTGGTAATACTCGTTCACTGTTATATATCTACCCCTTAAATACATATATATTGTACACTGAGTGTGTATACCCAGTATGAGTACAAATCTATTTTGTATTATCTAAAAGAAAATGTAAAAGTACCTTCGGTGGAGCCAACAAAAACAATTACCACCGTTATTCAAATGTTTTCGGCATTTGTATAAACAGTTCGCTATTCTATGCTTCATCGCAGATTTCACTTCTTAGAAGAGTTGCGATTGTTTATTGTATTTCTGTCCATCTTCCGTAACAGAAACACTAATTTATTGTTATTATCGTTAACATTTGTCAAAACTATCTCTAACGCTTTTAACTTTACTCATATATATATCTCTAATTAATGAAAATTAAATTGGAAATTCATACATTTCATCGAAAAGAAGTATCAAATTCCTTTTTGTTCTAAAGTTACTTTTTTATATAGTAAACAAAGAAATTTTCAAAAATTGTAACACTGCAATCCTGCTGTGAGGAGATTAAAATTTTATGTAGGTATCTAGTTTTATGTTCCTTTCTTGGGAGGTCTTAAAATCATGACTCGGTACTTGTAAATAATTCGTTTATTGAAATATTATAAATGCACAAATTTATAAGGTAGCGTGTTTACGGAGATGTATTGAAACGAATAGACTTTGAGTTCTTTCTCGTTCGGATGTCAGATACGATCTGATCTCTGAAGGGCTGGATTATGGTTTAAAAAGATATTTCTCGAAGATAGTTTAAATCCGGGTAAACAAAGTCATAAATTATAATCGTTTCAACACACCTACTTACAGAAAGCATAAATAATAAAATAAGACAAAACTCTTAAAATAATAGTTCCAACACATGTCTTTCTGCAAATCGACAAAGGTTGGGGTTGACAATAAAATAAGGATGTGGCCTCGAAGGGTAGGTACATACATAACACTAGGTAATAATTAAAATTATTTAAATTTGTTTTCAAAATTAAAACGTCAAATTATTTTTCTAGACGTTTCATTCGTTTCATATTAACGTTGCATATTAAAAAGTGTTTGTGAGGTTTAGATTGCCATGTTTCATTAATACGGAAGACGATTCAGTTTAGAAAAAGTAATGATTGGCTATCTAAAGAAAGGCAGCAAAATGCTCAATAAAATGACGACAGTAATTAATTAGAGAAAATGTTGATAGAATGGTAAATCACGTGGAAGAAAGATGGGAACAAACCCAAAATAGACGTGCAACTGATATTCTGTACCACACTAACCGTCCTATGTACGTTTTTTGCGCCCGTCCTGGGGCGGGGCTTAAACACTAATAATAATAATTATTGATGTCGTACGTACGTGTCGCAAACATCGTACAGTTTTACCGTAGAAATTTTATTATTTAGATTTTATATTTATTTATTTTGTAACACAGGTAAATTACTTCCCTATGTGCAAGTGATTCATTAGTCATTCTTAGAATATGAGTTCTAGTTGGGAAATTACAATTCGTAGGATTTGTGTCAATACCACCTCAACCGAAGGTTAAATAATTAATTTACTAATCTTTCTAGGACTTTTGACTACATAATACGAATTATTTCTGTCATTATTTTCTACAAATTTCCTAACTAGTTTGCGAAGAGTTAATAATCCCTCGAGACTGACATCGCTCGTGACGCGGTGGGACGCTTTGTTCTATTTCTGCTGGAATTCCGTCGTTCTCTCCGGCCGCTTCTCTGTGCCGCTCCGTCTCGGTTCCGGTCGGAAGCGGTCGCGCGACGAGGTCTCCCAGTAAGAAATCCCGACTCCTTTGGCGACCGCCAGCTCGACATCCGCCCCGTCACAAAGCCGATGCCGGAAGTGCAAGCCCGTACGGCACACGTGATGCCGTCCGCTCCGTTATGTCCGAGACGCCCCCTGCCGCCGGTGCGTCCGCTAATTGAATAATAATCAATCGGGATCGGCGGAGACGCACACTGGTCTGCCCGCGCCGGAAGGATTCCATTCATAATTCGTACATACCGAACCTCCATTCTTGTGATTTGATTGTGAATATTCTGCCCGTTACGGGCTCCTTCCTACCTTGGCTCACTCACACACTTATAAAAAGGGCATTTTTTAAAATTAATTTTTCGGATCAAATTTTTGTTTAACACTATATTATCTAATAATAAAGATGCACTTGTTTCGTTTATACATTTATCAAGTTTAAATTAATATATGTTCCATTTATTGAGGTTGTACCACATGTTTTCACAATTTAAAAATACATTTTCAAAATATTTTTTACCCCATACGTCGCACGAGTGTTGGGGGTAATGATATCACCAATTAACTCGAGTGCCCGCTTCCTGATTTATCTCTCCATTTATTATTCGTCCAGGCAATGTGGTACCCACCGTCCACATTATTCCTCACAATTTATTATTCAGATTCTGTCTTACAGATAACAGAATTAAATTACTTTTTGGCTTCGAGATTTTAATGTCTACGATTTAAATACATTTTGGTTTTATTCGACGATCAAAAATGCGACAAGATAGCGCAATGTATTTTTTCCAATTCAGACACACAGTATGCGGGCTACGCGGGTCAATACGCGCTTGTTGTTTTTTGATACTTGTTTGATTACATTTCCGTGTTCTTGAAGGGTTGTTGATAATCTTCTAGTACAATTTAAATACCTAGTGAAGAATAGAATGATTTTCGTGAAAATGAATGTTGAATCCGAGTCGCGAGAAGAGTTCGCGATGCGCGGTCCGTGATCCGCTGATAACTCCGTAATTATCGGCACTTCCGTATGCAGGCGACATTCCTCCTGGCTCCCGGCTCGCCTAACTCGATCGCGCAGTAAATGCCTTACTTGATTACCCACCTTAATTTATTGCATTGTCTCTGCCTACCTTAATTGCACCGCTCTCGGGCACCGTACATATCCGATGTCCCGCCGAGTTCCGCAAAATAATCCTTCGAAATTTGAAACTCAGACCGATATGGTAATATCATTTTTCGCATTGTGCAATTTTTAAAAATATTTCAATTAAATGCGTATAATCCTAAGAATATTTATAAAAACGTAGACTTATACAGTCAATTCATGTGTTTACTTTGCTTTACCTGTTATTTCGTCCTTGTTCTCCCTTTCATTTACATTTACCATTACTTTTCAGGAAGGTTTCATTAATGGGTGTGTTTCGACTAAGCATCATGATTGAAAGGGTTTTCCGAGTGATAAGGGTGACTATTAGTGGTATTTAATGAAAATACACACTACAGTCTTTTTAGCTCTAAATCTTACGTCATTCGGTTAGGAATGACAGTTATTATTGGATATTTGCAAATTATTTAACTAATTTTAAAATATTTATTAATAGATTATTTGTTATTACGGTAATTTGTGAAGCATTTTGCCGGCAGTAGAAAGTTCCGGATTTGAGTCTCGGTAGTGGCGAATTTTTGAAAATCAAGTTCAAGCTGAGAGGACGGAAATGAAGTTTAGTTTATAATTTATTAAGGCAATATAACTGTATATGTATTGTAAATCAACCTATTTATTAACAGTCTAGTGTGAATTGTTTTCACGTGGTAAGGTATTGTCTCCTAAAAGAGCCAAACCCAAATGGTCGTCGACAACGGTCACCGTTTGTCGGCTCTCATATATGGGGCCGCACTGTTATACGAGCTTTATGGGTGCTGTGCTGACTACCATTACTGAAATACATGTTACATTTCAAAACGTATTTACCTACTGTAATGAGACTGCCGAGTTCATTTTGAGGACGGATCTTATACACTGTTGAAGAAGGATATTGTAATCCAACGTGTAATTATTTCATTAAAATACCGATCTATTGTATATTTGTTATATACGGGTAGATGAAAATAATGTCTGTACCTAGAGTTACGTTTAACCATTATTGACTCAAATTCAATTAGAGTTTGACGAGAACCAGCAAGTTATTAGCCTTATACTCGTACCGACCTTTTGTCTAAGGGAGGAGTGGCTTCTATCTTGTCACCGTATTCATCCCACGGTTGCTAGGAAAGATCTGTGCTCGACTGAGGTTGAGATACTATATCTGGCGGCTCTCTCATTATGGTATCAGTGTCTGTGAGTCATGCGTGTAATTATTTCCTCAAGAGCCAGACAGCTTCTAAAGCTTTTTTTTTTATAAAACTCCATACACGCCTACACACGAGACATGTGGCAATACTATTAGCTTTATCATTATCGCTTGATTATATTCTTCGTCCTTTACATTACCAAAGCCCGTGTCTGGTTAAAATACAATCGCTTTGCTAGTACTGTTATTTTCTAATTAATTACAGCTAATACGTTCATGATAAAGGCGAGTATTGTTTTCACCGTTGCTTGAACTTTTATGACATTCTCGATAAGCGAACGCGCAAGTCCCATCTCGTTTACGACGACACGGTTATGGTGTGTTCCCCTTATGTAGTCCTTCCACTCTGGGTTCCACGTTCGTGTATTTACCACCCGGATGCAAAAACTAAGTCTGCGAATGACAGCCTTGATATGACAGACTGCTTGTGAGTATCCAGTATCCAGTGTACCAGTGTACAGGCTCGGGGCGCGCTGCAGACGCGGATGCAGGAAATGAAGATGTGTGTAGAGTACTCTCTCGGGAGATAATTGCCCGTATGCTAAGCATGGTCTCTCGCAAATGTAGCGTAATTACACGCAACTTGGCGGGAGTCGGTCTGTTAATGTTAGCAGATAAAAGTAAATTATAGTCCAGCCAGCGTGCGACGACAGACATGTAGGCTCTTTTGCGCTGACATGTCACCGCGGCAATTCAAGGTCATTTCTTCTCGTATAAGTTTGAGGAAGATTCGAGGAAGTAAAGCACTTCTCTGGTCATTCAATTATACTGTCTGAATGTCTTCCACGCTCTATTTCTTTATTTATCTTCAAAATTCTTTGTTTTAAATAATTTCTCGATTCTTAATATACGATTTATAATGAAGTCAAATTTTTGAAATTACTAGACTCAAACAATTTGCGTTGAAGTTTCTTAATAATCATGAAAACTGGGAATTTACAATCGATATTAAAATAACACGGTCGTACGTCATTTTTGTGTAAGAATTTAATATGTTTATAAATACTAAATAAAATTAATTTTGTGTGGTTTACATTCAATGTGCCCTCTAATTTTGGATCACGGTGTGCGCATTCAATTTTTTTTTGTGCAATATGAAGGACCGATGGTGCCAGGGTGAAAATACTAAAAACATTACCATACCAGTATAAGGCTACTGGTAGGGCCAGGGTTGATCACATTACTGATGAATAAGTATTAAGGCGCATAAATTAGTCAACAAAACTAATAACGACTATCAAGGAAAGCTGTATACTTTGGAAACGTTCTCCGCAATGAAGAATATATTTTCCAACCCATCTCGCAGGGAAGACAGAAGTCAGTACAGGCGTAGGTAGAAAGAGATTATCTTGGTTGTATTACCCAGATAAGTGGTTCGATGTACTAAATGTTGGAATCTTATACAGGATAAATCGACACATTGCAACATGGTCGCCAACCTTCGATAGAAAGCGGCACATGAAGAAGTCTTGTTAAAAATTGTGTGCGCGCTATATTTTTACGTGTGCGCTGTGATTACAAATCTTGCGCACATCTTAGATGAAGCATTGGTTACACATTATATCGCACACCTAGATCAAAACTAAGACAACTCAAAAAAAAAAGAATTATGAGTTATTATTGTACTCGGATACTCTGTCATATACTACTTAGCTCCGGTTCTCGAATAATGTCATTTTCGGATACATTTATGAACTAAAATATTATTTACTTTAGTAACAAAAATGTTATTATTTTTTTGTCTACTGAAAAATGACTTTTTGAGTTGTCTTAATGTAGTGATTTTCCAATTTAACTGCACCAGTTTGGTGCTTTTGGAAATACTATCACAGATTCCCCTTGGTGTTGTATCCTCTATGTGTACTTCTCGAGTTACTTGGTTGAGTCCTTGTAAGTGAAACTCAATAAATACGAATAACAATTATAGTTTATTACAACAACTTTATTTATAATATGTACAATTATTGAACTGAGATATTTAATACTATTATTGCGAAGGAACGATGGGGTAAGAGACCCGTTCCCCAGTGACGGCCTTTTATAAACCTTTTTCCCCCACCACTCATCTACACACTCTCCTACCACACACACGTACACATAAATCCAAAGTGACAGTTCTCACACTTGGTTTTCATTTTAAATTATCCGATAAATATATAATATATTACAGGAGTCAATAATATAATTAACATATATCGATAATTAATGCATTTTCCATCCTTAAATATAATATTTAACGTCGATTGTGAAATTTACATTTTTTGAAATGGCCGTCAAATTGCCTTTATATTTATGGATAAGAGTAAATATTTGCCTCAACCACTGACAAGTAAATAACACCAATAAAATGTCAGTTTTGTGACATTTTGAATTAATTTTATTATTTTTTCTTCATGTTAAATACAAAAAAGCCTTAAATGGATCTAGTCAACTATATCATGCAGCATTTGTGAACAGTTTTGCATCAGTTGACAAATGTGTGGTGTGGATTGTTATTACACATTTCATCATTTCAACTAGTGCACTATTGTTTGTTTACACATTGCCTCTGGTGAGCGTTGCGTTGCCACTATTTTGTTGAAATATTTACCGTTGTCATGACTACGAATAAATTGTCTTGTTAATGCAGGTGCTAGAGTGTTTAAATATTTTGCAAGATATCGATAACGACCGGCCCGTGTTTACATCAACCGGCTTTTTAAATATTTACTTTTAATATTTCCAATCGATTGCATCCACTTTTTTTAGATGGCATGTTTAATACAGACGCGCCGAAGCAAGTTATGTTAGATTATACTAGGAATGTCTTTTTATACTGAGAAGATTCTTATTCGGACATTTAGCAAACGTCTTAATGATAATCGTTGTTAATATCGCAATAATCGACTTAATTGCACACTTCTTCATAGATAGAGTTTAATTGAATTAATTTCCAGTTTCGTTTTAGGTAGATCTCAATAGAATTACTACATATACGAGTATTTCAGAGAGACTTGTGACGCAGCTTTCGGAAAATTTCAATGCACTTTTTTCAATCACTACCAGACCCCGAAAAGACGTCTAAAATATATCTGTGGGGTGTTACAGATTTTATGGACACAATGACTTCCATAATTCTTATCAGATTTCGATCAAATTTTTCTCAAAGATTGACCTGTTTTAAAATCTCGACTAAGTTCTTTAATAATAATAATAATGATGGATAATTTGTATAGCGCCATTTTCGTAAAAACTTTCACCTCAAGGGCCCTTTACACATAAACTGTTAATAGTTTTACATTTTTTTTTTTTTTTTTAATTAATAATCGTTATTTTTACTTATGGAAATGATTTTTTGAAAAGGTGCGTTTTTACTTTTTTCTTAAATAAAATCTCTGATGCACTGTTCCTTATAACGGAAGGCAAAGAGTTCCACGCCTTTGGGCCTGCAACTGCAAATGCCCGCTCACTAAATTTAGACTTCTGGCAACTTTAACTAGCCTGACTAGACTTTAACTAGCCTGATCCGCCATGTTGTTTCAAAATGGCGGCTGTTCAAAAAAATTAATCACTCGGTTAATGTTTAATCTAGAGGAATATCTTTTACGCACAGTAGAGTACGACCAGTCTAAATTTGCGCTTTAAAAAATGTGCGCAGAAACGCATTTGGGTGTGTCACCAATTAGCTCTCATTTTAATTAGTCACCCTTTGTCCTTCAAGGAGTTTGTGTGCTCTGGACGTTTCCTATTGCTTTTTAGTGCAGGTACACTAAATCTAATCGAGAGTTACCGAATTTTTAATATTTACATAATGTCTTCATCATCTTCTTTGGGACGCGGACGAGCGCTACTAGGGCAAGCGCATGAAATATTATTCAACGTATACAAGTTCACGTCTAATGAAGCTGTCGATGGGGTTAGTGATTTAAAACAAGTTCAAAGACGAGTAATATTTTCGCAGTTAAATGTAAATGACTATATTTTATTTATTGTGCCATTGTGTTTAAATGTTAATAATTTAATTTCTAATGTTATTTTTATAATATTGTTGGGGTTAATTGTAAATGACTTAATTTTCATAAGTCTTTTTATTGTGATATTGTTGCGATTAAATGTAAAAAAAAAAAAATTTCATTGTTATTTACATTATACTTCATTATTTATAAATTATTAACATCAAATTTTTATATTAATATTTTTTTTAATTTTGACCTCTGTATGCAATATTAGTATTAATAGACAAAAATATTTGTAAACCGTTATTTTCTTATATATTCATTAAATAAATTGATTATATTAAATGAAACTGACTTTTTATTTTGTGTATCTTCCAATAATATCTGGAAAATTGGCGGGTTATAAAAGATAGGATGGCACTTACTTGTGGGTCTCCGATCTCTTGAAGCTGGTTTGTTTCTCCCTGGTCCACCAATTCACAAGCGACGCAGAATTGTCTCGTAATTGATGACACTCGCGTTAGAAAAGTTATTATTTTAAAAATATGTTAGCGGTAGTAAGATATTATATATTAGCGGTAATTAATGTTAGCGGTTGTAAGCGGATTCACAGCGACGGCAGCGTACCGGGTTCAGTTTCGAAAGCGGAATGACTCGGGCGGTAGTATCAGCAGATTGCTTCTTTCTTCTTTCTCCTTTGTGCCTAGGGACTAGGATAGGAAAAGAAAGAGGGACAGGACATATTTCTGCAGTCCAATAAGATTCGCGTGCGTAGTACATTTAAATGGCGCCAACAATATCCAAATTTAAAAGTCAATTAAATTCAGAAGATCGCTTTTTGGTTTACCTACTGTAAGCATTCGGCATGTGCGCCCTTTTTCCGAAGTTTTACGAATGTTTACTACGAAATAGATGCGTATGGCCGAAATCTCACGCGCAAACTTACATTGGCCGCACTCAAACATTGATACTTGCGGCCAGTGCTGTAAAGGGTTTTTTTGTTGTCTCGTTTTGAGCTTTACTTAATTACGTTTCACTGAATGTTATGTTAATCATTTGTTTTTAACGCGCATCGACGTCTGCGGTCGCCCCGTTTCTTTGAGCCTCGGTTATAGGCAGTGAAAGTGCAATTATCGCGGCACTCAGTTGTAAAACAATACTAGTCGCATGCAGTCTGCCAGGCGCGGCGCGAGTTCCCCGACAGTTCCTACCCAGTGGTTGTTATTTCAAGCTGCTCGATACCGACACTGCCCGACTTCGACATCCCATTGTTTTAACTCTGCAATCCATCAGGTGCTTCTTGCATAATATACATTATTTGTATCTTCATCTGCGAACACTTCAGAATAAATTGCTCGGTATAATGTACGGTTTGAGGTCAATGGGACAAATGGATTTTCACAAATAAATCGATTCACCGGTGAAGGTGATTTGGCGGTTACTATCGTTACAAATTAAGATGGATTTTTTTACCGAAATATCTGATTTATTATTGTGTACTGTTCATAATTGTCTCGTAATGTAGTTTATGGTTTTCTGTTGAAATTAAATGAAGATGAATATTTCGCATTATTTGTTTTTGTGTATTCGTTTCATTTATATTTTAAATATATATTAAACAGGTGTATCATCAGCCTTTGCGGTGATATATTAGGTTCGTTAATTTTTCTTTTTTTTCCGACAGATTATATCGACTTGGTGTGATTTAGAACTACAACTCCACTCATATCCCGCTGTTTTGATGACTATCTCTGTCGTATTCTCCGCCTTCGACACCCCGCAGTGAATTAAGAATCCTGAATACACAAATTTATCGAGAACTTTTCCCTGGCTATATTAACTGTATGGCCATTTGAAATCACTGCCACTTGTCAATGGAAATCATGAAAATAATAGTTTTCTGTGATATTTATCTTATATAATATTAATTTTCTTGTGGACTGTATCTTTGCTTTCGATTTTGGCTCTAAACTTCTGTACAAATTTTGTATACTTCTTTGGGGAAAGAAATTGTGTCGTGATGAGAAAGTGAAAGAAAATGTGGATTATGTCAAAATATGGTCACCAGTTGAGTTAATGTTTAAGTGTGAGACCCCAATTCTCCCAGCGCTCACTATGTTCGGATGATCTTCCGAAGTGTGAGGAATATATGTGAAGATAAACTAGAGCAAGTGATGAGAGGAGAAACTACTTACCGTTGACACGAGATTTATTCGACACTGTTTTACAAGGTTATGTGCGAGTAATTACTGAAGGCTGATCTAGAGCTTGCGGTAGGGAAGACCGCAGGTAGACGAGTGACGCTCGCGCGTCGGTCTTCCCGACGGTTGTCGCTTGATGTTATTGTCGCACGTCGCCTGACGTCGGTGCCAGGAGTGTTTATGGCTGTTGAGAGCCTCGTTTAACAATCAGGTAACTGTGAGGCACGTTCAGGGCCTCCACATTTCTTTTTGTAAAATTGTGATTATTGCCTTAAAAGCATCCAAACTAGTTTAGAGCGTATGCAAATTTTAACCGATTTGATTGAAATTAGGTATCTTATTTGGTAATCATCGAGACTGCTCGGTATGTTTAATTTCATCGCAGAAACAGGTTAAGTGAGTTGTGTTAGTTTATGATATAATATCAGTTCGCGGATAAAAACCTTGTATTTGTCTCATATTATTACTATTACTTGTCGATAGTGTGTTACCTCTTTGCATATTTTCATATATGTTGTGTTTATTTCTTACATCCCAGCATCACCTCGATGGCCGCAATAAATTTAGCATAATAATAATAATTAATTGAGCAGTCACGTTCTCTCTCTCCTAATCCTCTGCATCTATCGGCCGAGTCGTAGTGGCTCCGCCAATGAGGCACTCGCCCAACGCAACGCTTATACGTAATTCTTGCAAAAACATTTGTACGTTAAGTATTACGGGTGAATTATGGAAATTTTAATATTCATTAGCAATTAACTTATTAAAATAACACGCGTCAATCAAACTGCTCGGAACATTTATCACGCATTATTATTACGTCTTAGTAATACCAGCAGCCGATCTAATGTGTTTTTTTTTTATGTAACGCGAATTTCGATAGCGATTTTCTTTTTAATTATAATTTAATATTATTCTTAACATGGTAATTATTATAATTTTAAACTGCCTTACTTAGCATGGAATGAAATATGTTTTTTGATGTTTTTCGAGATTATCTTCCAGCGAACAGTTTCGATTAATACGTTTCGTGTAAAATAAATACTTTTGATAGAAATTAATGAAATAACATTCGAAAGATGTACAAAAGAAATCTGTCTATCGAAAAAATATTTGGTTGCCAGGATCGAACCCTATCGGGAAACTGCGTTACCAATTTTGCTACGTTAACTATTTAAGATGATGAAAAATTTGAGATTCTAAATTATACATCGTCGATTTAATTTGTGTTCTATAATTGGATCCCCTCCACCAAGAACACCTTGTCTCACTTTCTAATTTTCATCAATACTTTTCATACGTTTATTTAATTTTTATATTGAAAAAATTACTGTTACATACCTTTAAATAGTAATAATTAAAGTACTTACTGTTTGACATCCTAAAATAAGTTTTGGTTTACCTTGTTATAACTCTTCGATAGTACCACGAAATTATATTTAAGACATACTTAATTTATTCATCACTAAGATATTTAAATCCATCCTGTAAGAGGGATAAAGACTTTTAAACGTTTAAAAAAATGATGAGACCCCAGTGACCACCTTAAAATACAAAGTAAAAGAACATATTCTTATCTATTTTTTTTTGTTTCCTTGTTATATTACATTCAAGTATCCGCCCATAAAATATTGTGGACTAGGTCTGTAACGCCCTGTAAAAATTGTATATATTTTCGAAAGATTGATTTTTTCTTTATATCTTTAGAAGTAATTCATCTAATTTCTTTTAACTTCACTATAATATGATTTATAAGCGTGTCCCACCACTCTAAATGGAAATGACTGTATATTATATTACCATACCAATTAGGTGTAGGATAATGCATACTTTTAGTTCATTAACATCTTCTTATGTAATTTTGTTCCCTTATATTTCATTTATAAAAAAAAATTGTTTATAAAACCTCAATAATAACTATGCGAAAAGCAATCCTTGCAGTAAAAGTGCCATGCAGTTTGGCAAAAAATAAAATTATAATGTATGTATGTAATAAAGTTGAAATAAAAAAAATGTAATAGTCGGGTAGGTACCTGAGGGGCGGCTCGAATCCAGAAAGATCATCCATGATCAACTATAATTTTTATTAAGGAAAACACATTCTTATTGTGAAGTTGTAATTATTCAGAACAGACGGTCTGTGATATTTTAAATACTAAATTAATGTATGCGGTGACGCAAAAACAATATTTTTCGACAAAAATGATTTTATATGTATATATTTATAATTAATACATTAATTTATAATTTTTAGCCTATACGCAATTGTTGAACTCGTACAGGCTGCCCAGACTGTAGCTACGCCACTGAACTTCATAATATAATTAGTTTTCATTTGAAAAAAAAAAATTATAGTTTATTATCGGTGATTTTTCTGGATCTGAGTGACTTTTAAAATATCCTTTACCGTGTTTGACCTATCGGAGCTAATTATTTAAACGCCCATTATTAGTAAACAGAGGGTCGTCACCAGTGCCTAGTGAGTGACTAGACACACTTGTCATGTGCAGATTTATTGTGACGCTTAATACTACCGTGAGATTATCGTCCTTAATCAAACCGACTGATCGAGATGATTAAATGGTACGACGGTAACATTTGCACGGACAGCTCCCGCGACCGACGCTCGTGCCCTCTCCGCCCACCTCGATGCACTCATCTGTCGTACAATATGCATCCAAACGGTCGTCCAATTACGCTTTTTATTTTGTCCATAAAACAATGTACACGTCTCGTGAATAATGACCGAGCTCACGAGGTGGGCGGAGTCTTTACTTTATTCTGCTTCATCTGAATTCATTATTGGTGTTGAGCAAAGATGTTTAATATCTTGATTATAATATTATATAATATCTGTATGGTGCAAAGTATTATTATATAATTACAGTATAAGAAATTTAAATATTCGATATGTATTTAAACATTTACTATTTAGCAGGTCAGGTCCATTATTGAGATTTTATTAGTATTTTTTGATCAGTAATTTCGCGAATTAATAATATTTTCGTTACATTACGTATTATTTTCTTGAATTTAAGAACAATGTTATTAAACTTTGTCGCAGTTGACAGCCGAGTCCGGTCCGGAGCTGTAAGGGGTCACTTTTACCTTTTTAAATTATTTGGTCAATATACTTATGTCTGGGTTCTCTGTCGTCTTCCTTTAATTCATCCTTCTTTGATATATTTTATTGGTAGATACGAGTATGGTGTCTCTATCATGTGATCGATCAATTTTCTTCATATGTTTTACTCTTTGTATTACTTACTTTATATTACTTAATTTCTATTATTTACTTTATATTACTTACTTTCTATTACATTGACTTGTTTTGTGTTATTTCCATCCTTCTTATAGTTTGGTAATTTTCTGATAAATTATATATTTAAAACGTCGTATTGAATGATTTAATTTTTCATCGCTACATAGGCAGGCGCGGTTAATGTTTTATTTATTACAATAGCCTTTATATCCTTTTTACTGATCTTAAGAAAGAAACAAACTTTAAGAAAGCATTATTGGTACATTTTGATCATGGCTTTTAATATTTCTTCCTTCCCGTGTAGTGCTACCATATTGTCGACAAATCTAAACCGGTGTATCTCTACTCTATTTATTTTGATTATTCTTTCGCAATTATCCAAAGTGTGAGAAAGATACTAGATTACTTGATACTATTAATTAACATTGCACAATCTGCATCAATGTAATTTGTGTTAATTTCCTTAATATAAATTGTCATTGTCGAAATCTATTTTATGGACTCAATTTATCATCGGTAGTAGGTCACGCTTGGTTTAATTTTTATACTCATCTCGCCGATGTTCTAGATTCTAGACCTTATGCGTTGTTGAATTGATATTAAGATGTAGACAAAACTTGAAAATGAAAATTGTTTTATACGTACACTCATCCAAAATCTTTAAAAACAATTTTATATTTATAATATTTTTTGCAGATGGGTTGTAACGTGACTTGGTATAGCACGGTACCCGCCATTATCATTGCGCTCTGTGACAATTTTTTCTGCGTTACTTTTTCTATTAGCACTGAACTTTGTTCGGTTTATCCTTCATTTTACATCGAATATAATTATAAACAGCAACAATAAAACTAATTATTATAATACATACGTTGGCCGCGTTGGTATCACTCCGTCCCGGCACTGAGAGAACTATTTGCATGCGTCGATGGAGTGTTACAACTCCAACTCCTAAATAAATTGCGACAATTTCATTAATCGACCGATTACAAAGTTGTTTGCTGGATAATATGCATTTCAGAGCTGCGAATAATGCCTTTAACAGCGTGCAATGTGATGTCATTAAAATACTTGAAAATTAATTTATGCGGGTTCTTTTGCTGGTCTTCGGCGACGATGCGGCGCGCTGGACGTACTGCTGGAGTCTCCGCAACTATATAAATCATCATGATTCATGTGACACGCAACAAAACGTGGCTTTGTCTTCAGATCGATGAGTTGATTCATGACAGGCGCGAGTTGACGACTTTGCAAAGTCAATCGTTCGAAATATTATCGGATAATGCAAATTCGCCGGCTTGTTCAGTTTTAATATCGGGAGAATGTACTCCCACCAGCTCGCGGATCCTGCGCGGGGAATTGTATACAAGATAACGGATGCTGCGCGCTGCTCGAGCCCTGAACCACCCTGAACCGGCGCGTCCTGTTTCATCTCTCGACATGTATGATAGTTAGCAAAATGAAAGACGGACCTGCGCGTGTGTCGGGCGTTTCCATCCAATACGAATTATAGGAAAATTAATTGTAAATTATGATATTATTGTCCGTCGTAATATTTCTCTTTTGAGACTCTTCGTGGGAAAATAATGGATCAGATTAATTAATTAATTTTAATATTAACATTAAATACATTCAACGCGTTGTGTACGCGTAAAATAACTACATATAATGTATCTTGGATTTGATCAACTAATAAGAATATGACTTTTGACCTTAAAATAATAATAATAATTTTAATAAGTATTGATATTTAAAAAATGAACCCGGAAAGCTTTTATTAATCAAAAGTAACATATTTTTATTTGTTTTATATTAATTAAATTCATATTATGCATTATACAATTGATATAGAAACTGTTTATCGTATTCCTGTGTATTAACTTTTATATTATTATGTATTTTTTATATTCCTTCTTGTCTGTACGTTTCCATAATAAAAATGTGCATTATAATACGTGAACTTTACTTATGTACGTAATACGTAGATAATATGGAATACAGATACCTGCCTAGTCCGTCATTAACCTTATTTAGAACAATCAAAAAAATGACTGTAGTTTTGTTGTATCATGGTACTAATTTTCGTTTTAAAAATTAAATAAATATTATTGAAATTGATTGAAATATAATTAAATTTAACCAAGAGCGGAAGATCGATTCAGTATGGTCTCGATATACAATCATTAATATAGAAACGTCAGTTTTAATGACTTTCCTATTAACAGTGGTCATATCTGAATACGCGGGTACCTAACAGGTGCATTAGATCTACATCCGCGGTATTTCCTGAATGTAAATACGAAAATATTATTGTGCTACATCTCCTACCAATATAGACTTCACGTAACGGACAGCGGTGATATAATAATTATAAATATACGTATAGAGTTTGGCGAAATATGACGTAAGAAAAATATTACAAAAATGTCGTCAGATAGAGTGACGGCTCGACCCGGGCCGTATTGCGCGGGTCGGGCCCGCGCTGGATAAATACGGAGCGTCTCCACGGGGAAGTCCTCCCAGGGCGCCCCGACGCCGACGCCGACGCCGACGCCGCATTCTTCCGAGAAACACGATCGCGACACATTCCGCCGTCGGACCCGCGTGAATCATCCGCGGATCCACCCGGCCGCCTGTCACATTTTATTTTCTCGCTGAACGTCCACAAAGGCGTCATTGTCATCTTTATCAGACCTGTCGGGAAAATAATATTTCTCATTATCTCTCTGTAGAATACCCTTCTTTGTTACTTCACCGGCTATACTGACTGATGTGACTGCACGTTTATTTATTTAATTTCACATTATTTTTTGAGGTGACGTGTGAATTATTTATTATGTAGATGAAAGTAATAATGTCACACCTTTGGAGCATTGCAGACTGAACGGTTGTGTACTTGTATAACCTTGAGACCGGTGATATTGTCGGTCTAGTCAAACATTATGATTTTATTAACACTGATGAGTGAAACCGACAAACAATCCTCGTGCAGGCTCCGAGCTTCTTTACTTTTCGTCATCATCAGTTATTTCATTACGTAATAACATCGGATTATTATTACACAATAACATTACAAAATAGACATTAAAACATATTTTTTCATGGTGCATTTAATGAATGTTGAATTTATTTTTATAATATTAAAACAGAAATAAGAAAAGATAAATTACAAAAATTTAATTTAACTATCTATTATAATAGTAACTATCTTTATGCACACCCAATAGTCCCCCATTATTTTTGGAATCCCTTATTTGAATCAAAATGTACCTATTCTACAAATATAATACATTTTTTTTAATTTCAGGGAGAAGTCGAATTCGATTTGTCGTCTTACATAAGCTGTAATCATCTGCTAACCTATATATTATACAATATCCCAATATCCTGTATGCCACGTGTTAGGGAATTTGAAAGCAAACCGATGCATTGCGTTGGAGTGAAGTGTCAGCTTCCTTTGGAATAATATTCGAATGTACTGAAGGTACATTTTATTAAGTATTTTAAAAATCGTAATTGAAAAATAGTAATATTTATGATATGAATATTATGTAGGTAGGTACCAATTCACATGGTTTTAAACGTCTTTTTTTTTTAAATATTAAAACTATTTTTCTTAACGTGGATAAAGAAGTTAGAGATAAGGTGGGTGATATGTGTTTTAAACCAAACAAAAAATGTTATACGGCTAATACCGTAGGTATGAGCACATTTTCCGGCAAAGCTGTACAAAAAATGATAAATGTGTAAAAATAAGGTTATTGCACAATCAATTAAAATTCATTAGTCCAAAAGACAAGAAACAGGCATGAAAAGATGCATACTTTTATTGAGACAATTTAATAATGTTTCATTGCAAAATTCCATATTTATTTTTTATTAAGTGTATAACCATATTTTAATGAGCATTATCTAGTGAGTAATAATTGCTCGAAACACGTCACTCAATATCTCCCCTCCGCCCCCCCCCCCCCCCCTTCCGCATTTTGATATTGACCTTCCGGACACGCGAGCATTTTATTAAAGTTTTACAGATAGCTGTTTTATCACTTCGGCGAACCGCATAGTGCCTTTATTTATCGTGAAGTAATGCGCTTCCTCTATATTACTTATGCACCACCTACTCGGGTCACGTAGGCGAGATATCAAATCCCGCATTTCACTTATTTCCTCATTTCTCCTAAACCAATTGATTCACAGTTTCTGTAAATTAAAAAAAAAAAGAGAATTATCAAGGTCCAATTAGCATTATCAGAATTTCCAAGCCATGTTTATCAGTCATATTTATGTTCTCTGTTATGTTTTATATATAAATTAAATGTGATAAGTAAGGGGTGATTAACGTTAATTAATAAATCCTAGGTACGTCACGATATGTCATCATCTCATGGATTTCATATTTTTTTAAATTTCCGTACTTTCTTACTGAACGATCATCGTCCAGCCCAGATAGAATACACACAATTACTTATTGTTTTTCACTAAACAAATTCCTCAAGCACAGAAACGGTAAAATACGTCACGAGCGTTAAAAAGTGCGTAATACGTGAGGTTCGCTGATGAATATATATATATATATGGACGTTGTTACGTTACGGGTACGTAGTATCTTTATAGAGACCAGTAAAGAATAAATATTTTCAAAAAACAAAAGAACACCTTCTAAACTTGAAATAAAATTCACGCGATCTTTGAAAAGGCGAAAATAAAATACAATGGTCTGTACACGAGGTGGGGCGAGGCGAATCATACAATCATACTATACTATGGTACGATACACGTGTCTGACGTAATGCGGTTTTTTTTCTTGCCACCTTATTAATGTGTATGATATGCTCGAATAACGGAAAAAATACGGTGGCAGTTAAATAAATTCGAACATAATATTTACAGTAGGTTGTGCAGGATTTGGCTAAAAAAACAATCAATTAATTGAATACTCATTACAAAAATTATTTTCATATTAAGGTTTTTTTTGTCGTCTACAATTTTCTGTTATTCTTGTTTTCGCCACCAATCTACTGTATTTTAGACGCTTTTCAATATTTGTTATTGAATAAAATACCCAGAGACGACCGTAATGTAATAAAATTCCTCAGCGAGCGATTAATCCCCAATTCGGGCGGAAAAGACATCCTTTATCCGTGATTTTGTCGTTGCGTCGAGACGCCGAGCGCGCATTCCCGGCGCGCCACGGCGGGTATATTTAGTGCCGCGTGCTTTAAATACTTGTCCAACTCTTGCCAGGCCGCTGCATCTAAATGTCATCAACCGAATATATCGAGTGCGTGTAGGGTGAGTGGGATTGCGAATCCGAAACACTAATGAAGATATGCGACTTCCAAGATGGCTAGGCTAGGCTCGGCTACCGGCTTGGGAGGTTCGCGTTGTTATTCTCCTCTTTCGTACCTCATGATTTTGCACAATGCATCTTTATATTATTGGGCATTATTGCGCTAGCTATTTAGGTAGTATTTACTCATTTGTTTATTAAAATCATTATTCAATTGTCGCTTTTGTATTGTGTGCTACAACATAATGATTTTAATTTGACACTAAACTAAATGTTGAGTTAGTTTGGTCATTATAGTTTCGAGAGGTACATTATCATCATCAAGTGTAATTGTGATTACTGAAAAATTAAAATAATGCCAATACCAATTATGATAAATTAATCAATTGGAAAGATCTATTTTTTCTGTATCTATATATTTACAATTGATTAATTTAATTAGTGTTAAAAATACTACTGAACTATGTTCTGAAGTTGCAACTTCACAACAGGTATGTGTTTTCATTACAAATAAAATAATGTCTCTTTTGTATTGGTTAGTTCTCTCATTTTATTTATTTCTGTACATTTAGGCAGACATGCCCTAGCAGTAGTGAAAAATTGCCTACGAAATGTAAATTATATAATACTTTTTGTGCGTTTGCACTTCATCAGTTCGCGGAACGCGGCAACTGACGGTCCCAGCTTCTCGTCCACGTCAAGTCCACCCTCGGTCCCGGGAGGCGACGATCCCCACCGCACCAGAAATAGTCCGCACTCGAATGGACTGGGAACTGGGAACAGTCACCGGAGGCGCCGTTTACAGTCGCATCGGCCGATTGATAGCTATTTCAGACGGAGATTATACTTTTAGACGAGTTATTACCGCCGTATCCCTTGTCCCCTGTCGCGGAGAAGGCGACGGATATCGTTCATTCTCGATCGCTCGGCACACGCGCGTGACGGCGATTCGTGGACGCATTCTGGTGACTGTTGCTCCGGACCGTGCCGTCATTGTAATTGTTTCTCTACAGGAAAATGATTTGTGGTGTACCGCAAATGCATTCTCTGTATATCTCTGAACTGTGAAATATATTTTTTTGTTTCGTCATATTAAATACGCAAAGACCGAAATCACAAATGATTTCGGTCTTTGCGTATTTTCCAATTATTTTGGCGCGCTTTCGGTCAACGCTTTTCGCTGCATTGTGTGAAATATGTCTACATTCACTTTTGTTATCTAAAAATAGTATTAAATATTGTAAATATATAATATCAAAGTATTATTTGCAGTCTCAGAAAGTCAACTCATATACGAGAAAATTTTATTTTTTTATGAATTTGTGCGTAATGTAAGAGACGTTATGGCAATATTATTCTTCCTTTGAATAAATTAGATCGCCGAATCAGGAAAAGGTATTCGTATTTGCCTTTCTTAATATTCACTCGGTTATAAATCATTCCATGATATTAATAAGGTGATCAGAAGAGGAGTATGAGCGGGAAAGTAGAAGGAATATCGAGCGATATTATTTCATCCCAAAATACGGTTCCGAGGAATTAATTAAGTTTTGTTTAAAGCGAGTGCTCAATAAACAAATATCCGTAAAAAATATCCGTACAAATGTCTGAAGCTGAGGTGGGAATACCTTAGCGATGTGGGATGCGAGTGAAACTCGAAGATTAACTTGTATCGTATGAATTCCTTTCAATGTTGACATAATCATTGATCACTCACGTCTCTTTAATTCCGTTCAAAAACCTAATGCCAATAATTCGGGCGTTCTATCCGCAGGTGCATTTTAGCTCTTGACCTGTAAATTATTTATTTTTAAGAGATTTTAACAGTGTAAAGTTTCATAATTTAATAAATCGTATAAAATATAAATTATTTATTTATTATAAACAACATTCTACTTTTATTTATTTATTTATTAAATATACATAACTATTTTCTTCAGGAATTGCAAAAGAAAATGTTTATTTCGCACATTATTCATAAATAAAATAAAATTATACTAGCAGAAAACAATTGGCTTCGCCTTGTAGCTTTTGCTAGATAGTGGCCACTAAGCGGCCACGTAAATCATTTAAATACGTAACGTATCCGCAACTGTGATGCCGTCTGGTGACAGATTCGGAATTTCACTAAATAAGTTAGTTTGTATATTGGGTAAATTAAAATTTAAAACATGGACCGGCTATTTGAACCGCACACTCGCCACGACTGATAGTATAAAACCCGTCGATATTATAGTATTTAAAATAAATGTACGATATCGAACGATGGCACGTGATTATTTGCGTTTCTACGGTAATATAATAGAGGATATTGCGGGCACTGTATTTAATGTACTTTATACATATATATATATATATTATAAGCTGTCAGGTTAATTACGAACAATGGGTTTATAATAATAACATAAATGAGAATGATTGGTTCAGACCCCTAAACTATCCAGGTTCTATATCTATTCTTGATTCCGGTGTTTCCTCAGTTTAGACTGAGTTATTACAGAATAAACTATCGTATATGTCTGTAAATATAAATTACCGATTCTAATAATCACTAGAAGAATAATAATGTTGTATCGGATTGACCTTCGTATTTTTTTAACCTGTGGATCGATCAATGTCTAACATTTACCTATAATGCCATTTCAAACATACGTTCTCGTACGAAAGTATGTCGGAATCGTGTTCATTAATAGATCATCGCGCACGCATTCCTCTGACGAGGTATCTGCCGATTCTCGGTTTGCTCTAACCGGAAAAGGCAACTTCAGCGCACTGCGCCGCATCCATGTCTGATCGTAAACAGTATTGCCATTGAAACGCCCTTCTGCTTACATTACCGGAGATTTGTTATAAATAAAGTTGGAATCACAATGGTTGTCGGGGAGGATGGGGCTCGGAGCCGTCCCGCCACCGCCGGCCAGACGTCATTTTTCATTTGCGAAAACAACTCCACTTGGAAACAAATTGCAAATTTGCCCGGTTTGAGCGTTACACCCGGGATTTCACATTGGGCATGAAATAAAATGGCACAAATGGTACTGCGTCAGAATTAAATACAGTCGTTAGCGCGAATTTTTATACGCAAGTGTACAAAGGAATGCCAATTTTCACAAAACAAACTTGTCCAGATTCGATCAGTTTGCAAATAATGTGCCTCGGGTGTGACTAGTGTTTAAAACTAATCCTAGGATATAATTATTTAAATAATTACCTAGATACGGTAGACTCAATATTTAAATTTCTGACATATGAAATGAACTTGTTTATTTTCTATTTGAAAAATTAATCAAAAAAAGTTAATTTATTTTATATAGGTGTTTAAAAGAAAATTGACTTCACTCTAATGCAATATATCAGTTCCCTCACCCGCGACACATTGGGGTTTCATACGTTATATGTATGTATCGACACTACGTTTAGATTAATTCGATGTAACTCCAAAAATATAAAAAGATTTGAGATTTTAAGAAAAATATAGAATCGTAAGAGATATTTTTATTTATAAATTAAATATATGTACAACAGCGGCCTTGATACTCTTGTTAAATTTTTTGAATAAATTAAGACAAGGAAAAATCATTTTATTATTAGGAGAACACATTCTTATTGTGAAGTTGTAATTATTCAGAACAGACGGTCTGCGATATTGTGTCCAAAATTTAATAAAAACGAATCGTTAATTCTGACGTCTGCTATCGGTTTACTCAAAGGTATTTGAGATTCCGTAAAAACAAAGTAAACGGCTATTTCAAATAATGGAACGATAAATGTATTAATTTGAAAAAGGTGTAACATATAGGTTCGAAAATTTGTCGTCAAAAATAATATCGCTGTAACATAGTTGGATAATACACCTTCTCTGGTTTGGGAAGAGATACAGGTTCGAATCCCAGTAGCGCAACAACAATATTTTTCGATAAAATTGATTTTATATGTATATCTTTCTAATTAATACATTTAATTAGTATTTGAATCATTTTGATACATTTTTTCAGTTACACATCGGATCACATTCGAGTACAAATTTGAATCTCTGTTCGGTGATTGGATTGCGGTCGGTATAATTAATTATTTTTACAGTTAATGTTGCGTAAACGCACGTATCATTCTATTTTCACTGGCGGCTATTGTAACCGGCCGGTTAAGAGCAGTCGATCTAGTTAGTGCAGTTTGCATTCTCCGGAGGAGTTTGGTCCATATATTAGCCAACATTACCAGTTTAGTTCTGGCAGAACCCTACAGTCATCGTCGTCTGTAAAGGTGTTGTGCAAAGTTTGTTTACCTTTATTTGGAGCGGGCCGTCGGGATATAAGACCTGATATCATAGTGCATAGATTATGCGGCTTACGCGCCCGCCCTAAATTATGCCGCGCAATCAATAATATTTTTAAAATGATTATTAAAATATTGTTTCATCTAATGTTCTCCATGTCCGTCAATGCAGAGTAACAAGGTTAAATATTTACTTCCGTTTGTGCGAGTAAATATTGTGAACTTGCACTCTCGTTCACTTTTTCTCAACACGCGTTGCCCATAAAATCATAATATAAATTTAAAGGCATTCGATCTGTGGCCTCATAAGAATTCCAACCGGCTCATCACGACTGCGGGTCGCCGGCTGGTTTACGGCTGTTCGAGAAGCATGATCGAGTGTGCCATAAGGTTGTGTAATAGAACGACCGCGCTGCGGCAGCGGCAGGGACGGGGGCGGGCGCGGAGCTGGAGGGCTGGAAGGGCAAAGGGTCCCGCGACCGCCTAGGATCGTGATGCGGGTTTTTTCTTCTGAATCCCGTCCCTCTGCAGCGTCCGTGCAACGCCCTGAGTGGATTCCACCGCTAGCCAATGAGGATGTTTCGCAGACAGGTGGGTGCGATCGGTCAACTTAGCCTGACAATTCCCGCATTGCTTGACGAGGGCGAGGGCGAGGGATCGTTTGTCGCTAAAGCTTCGTCACGTGACAAACCCGCCGATATTTACCCGTCCATGTATCAAATTATTTATTGTTTCGGAGGTAAGTTTGTAGAAAGAACTCCACGTGAAAATAAAACCACTTGTTCTTTTAATTCTATTCGTTTAATTTCCGTGAGACGCGTTTCGCCTTATGAGGGCATTATCAAGATTGCTATTGCCCCCATAAAGCAAAACGCGTCTCACGGAAATTAAACGAATAGAATTAAAAGAACAAGTGTTTTTATTTTCATATGTGTACCAAATTATTGTCATGTAGTTTTTAGTGAAATAACGTATAACGTATGGATGATTTATGTAGCACCATTTTCGTAAAAATTTCCTCTCAACATTGTTTTAAACACATCGTTATCATAAATTCTAGCATTTTAAATATGTTAAATTGTTACATGACTTTGTTACGATTAATTAATATATTTATTTTTAGTATTTACTCGTAATAAAATATAAAATATTTTTTCTAATTACCGAGCTTTTGGGTCCGCTACAGCAATTATCCGTTCACTGAACTTGGTACTAATTTCCGCAATTCTTCCTGCGGCTGAAGTAGCAACCTGAAAGTTTGACACCTACCGTTCAAGTTGTCTGTGATGCGGAGCTTTTGAAGATACAGAGGCGCCATGTTACGTGTCGCCTTGTATATCAGCCAACACAACTTTAATTATCCGCTTTGTGGGAAACGGAGCCAAGACTTATATATATATATATATATACGGATATATGATTATATCTTATGGGTGTTTCATTTTAATCGAATGCTTCTTCATGTTTGAGCTTATTGAATAATAAATGATGTAACAACATGTCATGTCAAAGATTAATGACATATTTCTCCACCATAAACACGTGTAAATTGTGCAACTGTCGGCTCGCACTTGATTTATTGAGTGCAATAAAGATCTTGACTGGTCTTGCGGATGTAGATTTATCAAAATCTTACGTAGCTTAAAACACATGTATTTTAAATACTAGTTAAATGTATCATTAGAAAGATATACATATAAAATCAATTTTATCGAAAAATATTGTTGTTGCTACCGGAATTCGAATCTGGATCTTTTTCCAATCCGGATTTAGATTTTATATGCATATCTATCTAATTAATATATTTAATTAATATTTGAAATATCACCGATCTATGTTCTGAATAATAACAACTTCACAATAAGAATGTGTTCTCTTTAAAACATGTATTTTAATATCATTTTTTTCAGTTTTATTTTAAATATTTAAATGTTTACATTTAATCCAAAACTTGACCGTTCAAATTAAACCACATATTTGTTTCTTTTTAAATTTTGAACCGACTTCGTGCGATCTCCCCTCAGTCGTAGCAGTGCGCGCCCCTCTTGCGCTTCTTCCCGAAATAATTGAAGGCATGCGGCCGCCGAAAATAGCAAACGGGTTGTGTGTCCCTAGAAGGGGCGGTCCGCCCCCCTCCCCTTCCTCGTGAAGCCCGCGGTGATCGCGAGTCAGATTGGGCGGCGGGAGGCGGTGGCGGGAAACAGGGGGGGCATCGCCCCTCGCGACCTTGCGGCGGCCACACGTCCTTCACCCTCCCCCCCCACCTCCCCCCTCACCAGTCACCGTACAACAAACCGTCCGATCGCTTCCTCTACATTGCACCGTTGAGGCGACCAGCTGTCGCTACGTCAATACGTGTGCGGGAAATAATAAAAATAATAGTTTTATGAGATAATAATATCAACACTTTGTTGCGTTAAGTAGCGATATGAACGCAGCCACTTGTGATGTCAGATGTATTCATTCCTCGGGTACTTTTGCATGTCGCTAAAGTATCGAATACTGTGGACAGATTAGGTGTTTAAGGAACTCATTGAAAGGAATATCGTCGATTTTTACCAGGTTCGGTAATGCTTCAACAAACCCCGCTTTTACAGATATCAGATCTTACCTAAAGGATTTGCAGTTGGTGCTTAGTGATGACGTCTACTCTACTCGAGTGTAAACTTTTGACATGTATGACTGCAAATTTAAAATTCATGCATTATTAATTGATAATGCTGACATTACTTTAATACTATTTATTATACTCACATATGTTTGCGGATTTTTATAATTAGCGTTATGTTGGTGTAACTATATACCTATTGTCAAAATTCCTTAATTAAATAAATAAATAAACTATTAGAAGAAAAGGAAATTTGAATTTGCGATGCTTTCTATGACGGGAAACGAGTGTAAACGAGTTAATGTTCTCTGTGTATAATCTTTTGTGAGAAAGCATTAAATAGGATACTGAGTTACCGGTGAGATGTTACATTTTTCTCTTTTTCTCTCACCGATGTTATGCCGTTGTACCCGTAACGACCGTTCATTATTTGGGTTTTGCTCGTTTTATTATAGACAGTGAGTACACCAAATCAAACATTTGGTCACCGGATCGATGCAGAGCGGAGGACAATGCACCTTTCTCCGATCAGGTTTCCCTTCTCACCGCCTGCCCGCCCCGCCCGTTGCCGTGTATTTATTTATTTACTCACTTTATTCACTCGATCGGTCACCTCCTTTTCCGCTATCGGCATCCGCAAGGCCCTTTTTTGTGCGCCGTCTCCACCTCGCCAGGGAGGCGGTATTTTGCCCGAAAGTTACCTGATCGTCAAATCGACATTTCGTACGTTCATATCCAATCTCTAATACCCCTAATCGTTCTGTGTATTTCGAAAATCGTGCTTTAATTGACATTAAATAACATTTAAAATGTAGACATTTGACAGATGATGATTTGTTTTGAAATATTCTAAATCAAGGATGTAAATATTTTTGTGTGTTTGTATAGCAATAATATAATAATAGGTTAAGATTATAGAAATGTTCAGTATTTTGTAAAGAACCAGGCAGATATCCATTTTTGACATTTAGTGAAATGTCGAATAATACTGTCGCCGGTAATATTACACAACTTTCATTTTTATGTTGAATGTGTCATAAGGCGTTTCGATTGAATGTTTACGAAATCAGTTATGTGCATTTAACTTTCATCCTGCTTTTCGACTATACCGTCGGTCGGCTCTGTCTAGACTGGCGCTCAAATTATAACGTAGCAATTAACTCCTCCGAAGTCACCCACATTCTTCCTCAGGACGGAGATTTACGATCGGTGTCCCGCGGGAGCACGCGGCTGATCTCCCAACGAAAATAGGGCGTCCGATCCGTGAAGGAATGCGCTTCACCTCGACCATTTAGTCCACCGAGATGTTTCGACAACTTGTTGAATCGGCGCCCGCGCCCACAGGGCGCCCCGGGCCGGTGAGCGAGAGCTCCTCGTAACTATGTTGTCTCGGTGATCTTACCTGTAAGCTTTAATTAACTTCTATCTGTGTTCGACCGGAGCGGAAGTTCATCTTATTCCATCTGCTTGTCAATCTCTCTCTCTAGTCTGCTGTATTTTTGGATGTACCGGATTTGACATCAAAAACGCCCAGTGCGAAATGACCGGATTAAGAGTGAATTCTTGTATTGCTCGCGTGTTCTATCTACCTTTTGGCTATTCGATCGGGGTGGCAAATATGCGAGGCATCCGAGCGTTCGCTACGAGGAAGGGACATTTCCCGGTTCGGAGAGTCGCTGGTGCAACGCGCCCCGAGACGATGGCATGCGGCAGGAACCTTGGGGAATTAGATAACCGACAGATCTGGCTTGACCGTGGGCCGACCGCATTTATTTTTAGGATAAAATATTCCATACCCAGATGCGTATTGAAACCGATGTATTTTATTTTGTTTCGGAAAATGATAATATATATTTTTCGACTGTGAATAACTATTTAAAATCGATGGATTATACGAGTAATTCAATATCATTTTCATTTCAGTAGATTGATTACTGAAGTCAGACTGCATCTTGACGATTGCGAATTCTTTTTTTTTTTGTATTATACTTTTATCCACTTTTAATAAGTTCTTGTACATAAAATGGCTAATTATTATATCATTTGTGAAAAATTAATTTAAAATTACACTTTTTATTGTGATTTTTGTTTGCTTTTATATATATTTTTTTGTATTTACATTTATATATATAATTGTCTTCAAACGCACAACAGACCAATAAATTTATCCACATTAACAGTGTTCAGAATTAACCAATATACATTAAAAATATTGTGAAATTCAAAACTGAAAATGTTAATGAGTACACATCTGCGAACTCGCAAGAATTAAATTTTGTAAAAACTAGGTCAACTCACTCCCCCATTTGGCCATTCAGAATCCCTCCGCTGACGGGTGTCAACGCAACGATCGGCTAACCGTTATTTCTATTTGTTCGTTTGTTAATCGATCTCGACTGCCAACTCTATCGATCGACAACTTTTTGATCTCGACACGGTCGTTGAATGCCGATTAAATACAATACCAATTCAGCGGGTACATATTTTAATCCAAACAGTTGTTATATATTTTTTTATTTATTTTATCGTTTGTTAAATTATGTTTTCCTTTTAAATTCTTGTATACTCGCTAATAGCTTTTTAGAAGATCTATTAAAAGGCATTTTTATTGCATCTGGCAGTCCATAAATGCGCTTAAAGTTTAAAGCACTTAACATTTCTTCGAAATGATTTCCGCTGGAGTTCAACGGTCTCGAGTTTTATTTCCGAATTTAGTAATTTTAGGTTGGAGGCCTTTTTTTATTATCCATTTCAGAGTATCTATAACGTGTTAAATTGTAGAGATGCACCGCTGCATGTGTGAGTTAAGGAACCGAGAAAGGCGCTATTGTTATACGAGGACGTTAATAATTTATCGGCTGTTAATGGAGCTCATCAAAGGCCGAGCGTAGGATTCGCCAATTAAAGATATCTGCACTTCGGTAACTAGGTAAATAATAATGCCGCCGTGTGTCGACAGCCTTCACCGGAACTGAAGGTAACAAAGGTTGATGAATTTTACAGAGATGATTGTTCATCGAGATCGCGCGCGGTGACGCCACGCTCGAGCCAGAGGTGGTCCGACTCGCGATTGGCAATGGGAAAATGTCAGTCACATACCGACTGTCACTCGCTTGTCAAAATACAACAGTAATTACATCTTGCAGTGAAATATCTGACGTATCGGAGATATCGGTCGGGCGACTGGGCTCGTTTGTCCGTTTCTAAATGCTTTATAATTTTACCATTGCTATTGATCAATTATGAATTACGGAAGATATCGTTCTTACATAACAATGCTTTTGCTGCGATTTGTAATTCAGACTTGTTAATTGGTATTATTGATCGGAATGGAAAATAATAATGCTTGGCATTTTCAAAGCAGTCCTGTATTTTTATTGATCTTATTCGTCATAAAATATTATTGATATATTCAGCATGTGTCTGTGTCTTTATTGTTAATTTAATCAAATGTCATGCACATCGGTTGCGTCTGGATGGCGCCTCTATAAAAATGGCAAATGTCATCCGCGCATTGTCTCGCCGGTGCGCGGTGCGGGCCGGCTGGTGAACCGGAGCACCGCTTCCTCCGACTCCTCTCCGAGGCGACTTCAGCATTCCGACGGCGGCCAATCGGACAGACTTTCTAAACGTTCATATTAAAATATATCACTGATTGATGGTGTCACGGTGGTTATGGTCCGGGGCTAGAGATTGAGTCTTGCGTCACCGCCTGTTTACGATCATTTTTGAAAATGACAACTGCCGCCATATTGTAATTATTAATTATATTTTTCGAAGGCGTCGATACCTCCGCCGAGAATGGGCACCGCTTTGTGTATTTTATTACGCTGACATGCCTTCCGACGACACCTTTGACTTTCGCTTTTCAATTACTTTCATTGACCTCCGTGGAATTTTGTTATTGTTATTTCAATGTTGTTCAGGAGACGTATTTAGTTTTACGGAAATAATACATTTCGGTCTAATATTATTCCACGAAGGCCTTTTTAATTTGTGCAAAATGACTTAATCGTCAATTTTAAACAAACGTCGTCAGGAATTTATGTTCTCTAGGTTTTCACCGTCTTTCAGAAAATACCTCGCAAAATTATTAGGCACAGCGATGTAAGATGAATACCACGACGGGTCACGGATCGTAGGAAAAAATGCAATGCAGAAAAAAATCAATTAATATCGTCTACAAATTGGGGTCGGTAAAATAATTTCGAATTTTTATAATTATTTTTTCTCTGATCGAGAGTGACTTTAAAGATTTGTATTTTTTGCATTTTGCGCTGAGTAGTGCGTAAAGTATGTAAAGTGTATTGAGGAGAGATAAGTATATTGCAATGTGCCGGTGCCGCATAACACGTGACGCGGCGCGGGGCGAGGGGGGAGTAGGTTCGCCTCAGGGTTACCGTCCGGCCGTGGCAGGAGAAAGTCCCGCCACGGCGGCACCATCATCCCTTTCACTGTCTTCTGGATTACACGTTCCGAGAGTCCTCGCTTCCTCGCTTCCTCGTTTCCTCGTTTCCTCGTTTCCTCGCTTCCTCGCCTGATACAGGGACCTGGAATTTATAAATAAATATATACAGCCTTAAGCGCAGACATGCATCTCGTCATACAACTTGCCATACAGAGCGTCTACACTGGAGGTCTTCTCTTATATAATATAAGCTTTCTTAGTCTAGGTTTGATTTCACGATTTGCTACTCGATTAAAAAAATATATCTCATTTAACTTTTATTTGGTTTTGAAATCAAGTTTACATTTCATCTTTGGCGAGGAGAAGCTCCGTTCGTGACGCTACATTCTCGTTACATAATATAAATTGCAATCCTCTCAGACCAGCGATAAAGGTACTCGTTTATCTTCTTCGTGCGGTGTTATGGGAGGGGATAAGCAGATTGCACGCCGCGCCGGTAGCACCGCGCAATTTGTCAATCATCCATTTTAA
The DNA here is from genome assembly GCA_022840565.1 of Eubasilissa regina. Lineage (NCBI taxonomy): Eukaryota > Metazoa > Arthropoda > Insecta > Trichoptera > Phryganeidae > Eubasilissa > Eubasilissa regina. Next base: position 30,265,341 of record JAINEB010000003.1, on the reverse strand, counting down.
CAAATGTATCGCCGGTTGACGGCTTCCATTCTGAGACACGTAATATTGAGAAAAATGCGTCCCCCGTCTTCCTGTATAGCCTGCGAAGAAGACAAGTAAAAATGGGAAATTCTTCCTGATGAATGCACACTTCGAGGAATGATAGCTGCGCCATGTACAATGGTGTACCGGAACGAGCGATCTTCGTGTTTTTGTTGTCACTGTTTTTTTCTTTATAAATTCTTAATTTGATTTACGAATCGTATTTTGACGTCGAATTATCAACACCGGCCATTATATGCGGCGGAGGTCGTGACCCGCGGAGGCTTTTTTTTTTACGAAATTCAATTGTGATTTGAAAACAAACCTAGTGCGTGCGCAGCGTCGGAGCGGATCCGCCTCGTCACTCTCGATGGTGATGACCGTCCTTAATGATGTATCGAAGATGTGTGCGGTACCAATTTTGATCCATTATCTGACCATTACCGGCGACCGGCGACCGGGCCGCGGTGAATGTATTCGCAGAAAAGTGCTGCAGAGATAGCCGAAGTATTCTGATTGCATGACACGTTTCGTGTCGTTCCGCTCGGAGGATATTCAACTCTAACCGTATTCCTACTTTTACTATTCTTCTCCGCGCGGCGACCGGCCATTGTATCCGCACACATTAGTTCTGTGAAGAATTTTTCGACAAAGCGGTCGTGAATTTCCAAATGTGGCGTATGAAATCCTCGCGCTAACCGCTCGGTGGCGGCGGCCGGTCACGAGCGCCTCTCGCGCCATCGGCGGGCGGGATTTACGGGCCGGTCTTCACGAATCGATCGATGATGTGCATCAAAGTATGCGACATCGAGTAATGAAAGTGCGAATACTTGTATATTTATCGCGGTTTCATTGTTGAAATATTTGCTGGCATCTCGATAACTCTTTATCAGCTCGGCGGATCAATTAGCAAGGCTTAATCTATATGTTATGTCCTTTATGTTTCGATATTGTTAAACGATTATCCTTACCCGCAATACCCACAAAGGGTATTTATTACATTGTTTTATCTTTCTTCAAGTTTTCAGCCTGTCACGCGCTAATCACTTTATCGCTATTAATAACGATTGCACATTCGTTCGCATCTCTAGTTATCTGAGAAATGCATTGATTCGCCACGTTGCGTCCGCTGGTGGATGGCGTAGGGCTGCGCGTGAAACCCGATTCGATCGCGCAATGTGTAATTAGTCCCGGAATTGGGCACCATATGGCTCTCATATGGTGCCCAATTCCGTGCGGGGGTCGTCGACCCTGCTCTAGCGGTAGCTTCTGCCGAGCTGCCGTTCACACGCTGGCGGGTGGAGGCACTCAGGGGACAGCCTCAGCAGCCGCTACTCTCTTCCTTTCGAATATGTCGTCGGCTGTTTTCAATTTGTACGCTGCTAATTCGCGTATTATGTGTACCATCAGTTCCTTGATCGTTTTGCGATAGCGTTTTATCGCCGTTTGACAAATTTGCCGTCCGTTGACCGGCGGTGTTACGGATCTTATAACTCGTATTCTGCTAAGACTATTATATTGCGCAGCTTGTCAATCGGGTTATAATAAAATTACATAACACTTCTCGGATCTGTTATTTCGACGAGTGATATCAGTTCTGGGAAACATAAAGTATTTGTATTCAGAGATGTAAACTGCTACATAATGTGTCGGTTGTTTAGATTTGCTCTACCTTTAAGCGAACACCCAAGTTAATCCTATTGTCATATCACAATCACTTTTATTCTTTTTGAAAATAGTGCCATATTGATATATCTACATATATCGATATATGATATATCTACATAATCAGCGTAAATATATATTATCTAAAAGACAAACGTAAAAGTGACAGACGCAAACGTCGCTCGAGATCCACTGGCGGACGTTTATTAGTTTGGTACCTTCTCATTTCTAGAGATCTGGCTCCGTCGATTGCTCAGCTGCCGGTGCAGCCCTGCGCTGCCGAGGTTGAGAAGGGCGACATCCTCCGGTGAAGTACAATAATTACCGTCGTCCAGTGTCAGTGTCAGCGTCAGCCCGTCCGCGCCACTCGGCTCCGCGACGGCGGATTCTAGACGTGCTGAAATATTATTTATGTGATACATTTATATAACGACAAGACGATTGTCGATTGCCCAGATGCCGAGAATAGTTTAAAATAATTATTGTCGATCCGCTTTTGTTGTGGAGCGACCCTGGAGGTCGGATAGTCGGAGCCGGCTTCTGTACCTCTGTATAGCTTTACCCTTGAGTATGATAAATGTCGCACGTCTCAGGTGCGATGTCCTTCCAAAAATAAAAGGCGTCAACTAAAGCGTTAGCTGATTCAGAATTATTATAGATCTTACAAAATCAACATAATGTCAAAATGTATTTTTAAAAAACGCGTTACACGTCTCAGACACATGTATCATACCAACCTGGATACATTTTGTTTTGGTCTCTTCAAACAACGTCCGAATTTTACTTAAGTTCAGATGGCGTTCTTTTGTTTTATGGAACATAAAATCGATATACGTTCTCTTTTATTTAATTTATTGCACATTATTGTTTAAAATATTATTAATATTTTTAACGCTATTTCATGACGCATTTTACCCGATAAGCCTCCATTAAATATATTCTACATAATTATCAATTCCTTTTCGCGACGAAACCGCATACCGTATTCCTTTAAAATATAGTTTTTTCCATAACTCGTTTATACCAGTTATTTAAAAAATCTAATTTGGTCTAGGGTGCAGTCAACTTTTACTTTGTATATACAGTGTTGTTTTTGAAGGGACTTATGAAATTAACTATGAATGGCGGGGGAGTATAGAAAAAAGTTACATTTTTCATACTTAAATATGTTTAATACATATTTCACATGTAAATGAATGTGTTTAAATAAAAATAAAATTAGAAAGCTGCACAGAAACTTTACAAAAAGTTTAACTTTGTGTTGTATAATGTCAAGAGGCAGTCAGCAGCAGCGTTCTGTATCTCTCTTTTTCGAACGTTCCACTCATTGTTTACGAGTGCCGATAATCGAAACCATGCATTTAGCTACGAAATATGCTGCGTAATTAGTTAAACGATTAATGAGGTAAAATGATACATGCGATGTATTTTTGAGTGATTTGTGTGAAATTAATTCGAGACTGGAAGAAATAAACGATACATGCGGGAAAACGATTATTCGAGGAACGATCGATCGAGATTTCACTGTATTGTATATAATATTTATACATTTTAAATTGATTTTTTTAGTTTTTCAAATATTTACCCTTCCCGGGCCCGGGTGTGAACAGTAATTTCAGTAGTTTTTTTTAGGCCATTTTAAAACTGTTTAATAAACATTTTTTCTTTACCAGAAATGAAAACTTTATTTCTCGATTTGTGCCCTGGACAGGGCAGCTGCGAGTCGAAACCGTCACCCACCTGTTTTAAACTTAACAGAATTTAACAATAAATAATTTTTGCTTTATTTTTCCAGTTTTTGTACATTTAAAGTATTAAAATATAATTACTAATCGACCTGCTATCTTACCTTCACATGACCAAATCACATAAGCGACTTTTTTTGTATAACTGTTCACTATATACTCAGATCAACTTTACATTCACTCCTAATTTGTTTATTCTTTATTTACTTTATCATAAATGGATTTTATTAATTGGAGTGAGTGACCTCACTGACCTTAATTGCATCCAGTCTACTTATGTTCCTCTTTTCCTAGATCCAGATATTACTTCCATGCATCATCGATGTCGGCACCAGAACTACATTTTACATTACCGTCAGTCTCGCATCGGCTGACAAGTTTCAACAATCAGACTTATTCCCTGAAGTCGCCCTCCTTTCGATATCTTTGTCAGCCTTTCTGTTCCTATCAAGCATATTTCTCAAATGAACAATCTCTTCTACTTGTTCCGAGCGTGCATCACCTACCGCAGTATTTCGCGCGTTGTCTTACTCTTCTCCTTCATTCCTTGTGTCGCTTATTAGCGCAGAATTAAGTTCAACTGATTATTGTGTGGGTATTTAGTTACGAATTGAATGGAGAAATCTTAGCTACTTATTGGTCACGCGTACTTTCTCATCATCATGAGCTATCATCTGTTAAAGTTTTAGTTTCAATTAGCGTTATCTCGGAGCGCGTCTCGGCTCTCCGCTCTCGACTCCCGGGCCCCGGCCCCGGCCCCGGCTCCGGGTCTCGGCACGCGGCGCCCGCCGCACGTACGCTGGCGCCGCGGATGCATGTGTTGCAATTGTTTATACATATCTCTAATCTTTAACCAGTTTTTTTCTTAACTCATATTCCTCTCGGAACAAATGAATAAGTGCACATGATTTAAAAATAGAAAACTCGTAGATTTATTAGATACGCGTGTACTTACCGCGGTATGTGCGCATTCTTCTGCATCGTTCGATTAACCATAAATCCTCGAATCGCCTGTCGGTTGCCGGCTTATCGGAGCCGCGAGTGATGGTGGCTCGGGTCCATGCGTTCGCTTGCTCGGAGATCAGACCCGTGAAATTGTTGATAAAACAGTTATCTTCCGAGTCACCGTAATTTCTCGGTTATATTGTCGCGCACAACTGCGACAGAGATGTCTCCGGAGAGACAATCAAATTGCCGAGCTTTTTTCTCAATCGTTCACCGAGGAGGCACAACTCGACGTACAGTGAACTGCACGAGCACTCGGAAACGGTGTTTGCAAAGAAAAATTGAAAACTGTTAGGGTCACGATTACTATAGAACTTCTCAACACGCTGTCAAGGTCGGATTAAGGCGTCTCGATGTTATTAATTAAATAAATATTATTAAAATATTTATTATAATATATTTTTTAAATGAATTAGTTTAATTCGTAATGGGTATTGATATTATGGAGATGCTTTATATGAATCGAACATCTCGGGTACATATTAAAAAAGGATTCATTCTTTTATTTTTAATGTTTGTCTTTTTCTTTATTCATTTTCCTTTTCTTTTTTGTACGTTTATTGAATTAACGTTAAGTCTTAATACTTACACAAAACAAAGAACATATATATTGTAAATTATTGAAAAGCGATTGAACGTGAATACTGTCGTCACTAGTGCGTTTTCAAAAATGTATTCAAACATATTTCGACGCTCTTCTTACTTCTCCAGCCTCTGAGAGAATTAAATTGCAAGATTCGAATCGGACATCATCACATTTGAAGTACGATTTCATAACACCCTCGCGTTATATATTTTATTTGATTCATTTAAACGTTTTATTTTCGTTCCAGGGGTAAATTCGCGTCAGTGCGAAAGATCCGCCACCTGGCCAGCGGTGTGGAGTACGCGGCCAAGTTCATCAGGAAGAGGAGGAGGGCGCAGGACACTTCTCGCGAGATTAGGCACGAGGTGGCCGTGCTGGCTCTGTGCGCCGGCAGCCCGCGACTCGTGCGTCTGGTGGAGGTGTTCGACGCCAGGCAGGAGGTGGCTCTAGTTCTCGAGCTGTAAGTGTAATTTGCACGCTATAAGATGGACGCCTGGACCTATGCCCAAAGTTTTTATTAAACTATGACTAGAGAATTAAGAAATAGTAATAATAATGGATAATTTGTATAGCGCCATTTTCGTAAAAACTTTCACCTCAAGGGCGCTTTACACATCAAATGTTTATAGATCTACAATTATCGTTGTTTTTAAGATTAAAAATGATTATTTTCACTGAAATGAAAAATGTGCAATCTTTTATATTTCGTTCTCCAGGAAGAGAAATCCAAAATTAATTTACATATTGAAATAATATAAATAACATGCCTCGCTAAATTTGTCATTGGGACTTGATTATGGACTGTCAATTGAGAAATTAAGATATGCATAAGAAAATAATGTAAAACTAAAGTGAGCACAATAGATGGAAGGCAGAAAGGCTTATCTGGTGAACCGGGTGCACGGAACCAACGAATCGTACAGATACACACTAAAGTATGTACGGTAGTAGAATGATAGGTACATGATGTGGGTGGCGACCACTTGGTATGTTAACATATTCGTGGATATAATCGTTATATCGTTTGAAAAATAATGGTTGTAGCTGTCAGTCATATAAAGTTTTGTAGTGAAAAGTCAGATATAGCCACGGTGAAAGGCATGCGTATGTATACATAATAAGTTGAGACTATGTGTCCCAACAAAAATATGATTTTTCCTAAATTGTCTTATATATGTTTCCAATCTTTTAAAATATTTAAAAATGACAAAAATTATGATAAATGTTCATGGCAGTCTTCAAAAGTTGTAAGGGCCGGTTGTGTGATCAGTAGTAACTTTTTACTATAGTAAGAAAAGTTACTAAAGTAAAAAAAATTGTGAAAACGGGTTGTTTGATTGTTAGTAAAAAATATTTACTTCTCGAAAGTACATTCCGTAGTAAACTCATTTTACTCTGCAATATCCAACAGCGAAAATGAGAATCGATAGTGAAATATGGCAGACACATGTTCCAAAAGTCATCTGACACATTAATACTTTGAAAGTTGCAGTGTATGACAATAAATTATTCAATATCCCGTTATTTTAGTGATGAGAGTTCACCTGATGATGATTTCATTGATTAATATACATTATTACACATAATACGAAAAAATTTCACCACCAAAGTGACATATCGAACGCCAAGGCGAAAAAATCCACAGATAATGCATAAAATAAAGCATATTTCATGATCATTTGTCACACCTATAGACATCTCCATCTATGCCTTGACAATAGTAAATTTGATGTTCGAACAACCCGTAGTAGTAAAAAGTTACTAATGATCACACAACCGACCCTTAGTGTTTGTGACTGTGTTTAAACTTGGGATACACATGGATGTGGTATTTCCAACGGATTTGCATCAGGAAAGGAATGTGTTTGTAGTTTCCTGGATTAGTGTGACACGAATCCTGGATTAATATGAATCTATTATGTTTACACACATATATAGGCAAATTGATTTTTAAATTTTTCTACATTTACTAACAAAAGAAAATATGATATTACAGTGCCGCTGGTGGTGAACTGCAGCGAGTACTCGATGATGAAGAGCGGCTCCCCGAGATGAACGCTCGGCTAGCCATGCGGCAGATCCTCGAGGGATTGTCACACCTCCACTCTCGCAATGTGGCCCACCTGGACCTCAAACCCCAAAATCTCCTGCTCACCGAGGACTTCCCTAACGGAGACGTGAAACTGTGTGACTTTGGGATCTCTAGACTCATTGAACCAGGAGTGGAAGTGCGCGAGATATTGGGCACGCCTGATTATGTCGGTTAGTATTTATATAGTTGTTTATCATCTAGTCTAATTGATGAAGAGTTTAAAAATTGACATACAAACTTAAATGTGCTATACATACTGATATACAAAATAAAATAATATGAATTAATTTTATTACCATTACAAATCAATCAAAATAGCTGTGCGCATTGAACCTCCAAGTAATGGTGTCACTGTGGACGTTGTTAACATATCTAGGGATATATATATGTACAAATCGAATTTAGTTTTTTCGAAAATATTTTCCATCCGCATAAATTGTGGTTTTACTATTAAAACTAAATACGTCATTATTTGTTATCAATTCTCTTACCATAGAGAATTTCAACTGATAAAATTAGCTATATACTTTTAAAAATATGATGCTGTTTATTTTGTTGAAAAGATAAAATCAAACATGGTACAATTCATTATTGACTTAAAATATGATCTGGAATTTTGATTCCTATGTTATGTAGTCGGGCGAAAATATCATATTCAGCTATTTTTTAGTGTCTGTAGAATGTTTTAGGGTCAGAAATATGATACAGATCAAGAAAATATTTTTTTTTTTATTCAATGAAATTGTCACTGTTGTGTTAGTATGGAACAAGTCAAAATGCTCATAAACAATTTAAAATTGTATCAAGGCATATTCTTGTCTAGAAAATAGCTGTATGTATTGATTAAAACATGTTTGTTGGAGATTATCATCAAATATTTAATTTGTATTTAAACCCTTTTAAAATAATTCTAACTGTTACAGTTAGTATTACTTGATTTATTAAATGCCTGTCTTATAATATTTTTTTCTCAATGTTCTAGCTCCAGAAGTGCTATCATACGAGCCCATTTCTCTAGCAACAGACATCTGGTCTGTGGGTGTGCTAGCCTACGTTCTTCTCAGCGGGTACAGTCCATTTGCCGGAGCCAACAAGCAGGAGACCTTTCTAAATATTTCACAGTGCGCCCTCAACTTCCCGCCAGAACTCTTCACCGAAGTCTCCAACCTGGCATTCGATTTCATAAGGGCAGCCCTTGTAGTCGATCCAAAGTAAGTGGCATAAGAACTACTGAGTCCTATTTTTATAAAGTGTTTAATATTGCAGAAATAAACTTCCTTGGATGACTTAAAATACTGGATTGTTTGATTTGACAATAAGTCAGAGATTGTGTAGTCGGAAGTTCGATCCTCATTTCGAGAGGCTAGCAAGTTACTGCTATATTTCTTGTCACAAATGCTCAGCTTCGTTTGAAAATGGTTAGAATATTTATGTAACATGTGTTGCTTGTACGCATAAAAAAATGTTTCTCCGAAATTAAAAATAAACAAAAAAACATTTGTATTAGTTAAAATATCAAAATCAGTATACAAAATTGAATTTTGGGATAATTTTTTTTAAATGTTAAAAAGTAATAATATTGAAAATATCCACGTGTAACTATTTGCAGATGATATTGTGTATTTTGTATTTCTTGACAATTGGATGCATTGAGAATTTTAATGCATTCCACATGAAGTTTGACTCAATTTCAAAGAGAAGAATTTCATTAATGAAGACAAATATAATCAATTTAATTTATAGAAAAAGTAAAGTAGAATAACAAAATAAAAGCACTTGATTGTGATTTAAAATGTTACCATGACAAATCACAAAACTGTTCTTGATAGAAAATAATCATATCAATTGCCAATACATACTTCTCCATAATATAAAATCTGCAGATTGGTCTAAGCATCAAGGGAACACATTCAGGAGAGTTGGAACACTTTTTATTTAAAGTATTAATTTCACTGGTGTAAAATTCACTATTTATTAAAACTGATATAATTATAATGATCAATTATGCTATCTTGCCTTCCAATAAGATTTATGTGGTAATTAAAATGAATATGTATTTTTAATGGGAATAATTAATTTTTTCATTATTATTTTTACAGATGCCGCCTGACAGTAGAGCAGTGTATGGAACATCCATGGCTGAGTGACGATGCTAAGCTAATAATATCTCCTAGTCTTGAATCTATTCTTTCACAGTCTTCTGAAAATATTAATGGACAGCTGTGTGTCATCATACCGGAAAATTGCCATAATAACAAGACGGAAGATGATTGTGAAGAAATAGACAGAATTACACCAGTCATTGTTCCATTAAAACATCCTCACCAGAGAGAGACAGCACCGCCGTTCCCTGATGCTCCTTCAACCCCAAAAGTTAGTCGGAAATCCCATCCAGATTCTCCCACATCTGTTTTAAATTTATGTAAAAAGTTTCAACCAGATCCGCCTAAATTCTGTCCTGATAAAATCATCAACTCTACAGTTCGAGATAAATGTGAAACAAATGGAGTATACACTAATGGGAAAATCGTCAACGTTTTAGAAGTATGTAAAACATATGATTCACTCCCGACGGCCATCAATGGGAAAAGTCACACCAAAGAAAATAATCCCCTCACTTCGCAGAATGGTAAAAACAGTACGTGCAAGACGTGTATTAAATACAAGAGTGATATAAGAAAGGTGTCAACAGATCCTACCTACGGAGATTGTACTCAATGTGAAGTACCATGCTGTAACCTGCTGTCCACACACAAGCACACGCCGGCATCCATCAACCATGTGGAGAGAGCCATCCTCTGTTAACACTGGTGTGGCTCTAATATTACTCTTTAAATCATTATCCATCACCGTTGTAAGTGTGAAGTAAGGCTGGATTCCTTTCATTTGGGTAGTAGAGTCTGCAGTTTTGACAAATTGTTCTCATTCATTATGTTCTACAAATTAAAGACAACTGTCATCATAGTGCCATTTCTAAAGGTATACATTGATATGTTTAGTAACTTATCTCTTTTAAAATGTCGTTCATTGTCTCAATGGCCGCCAGCCCACAATAGAAATTACTAAGTATTGTAAAGAGCTTATTGGACAATCTAGCTTTCTACTAATAAATGTTTGCACAGTAGGCATATGTTTAATAAAGGGAACAAAACAGTTCTATTAGTATTGTGGTGCTCATTAAAAATGTACAAATACCAGTGATTAAATATGAAGTATAATTTTCTCCTAGAGAGAAAAAAGCCTTAATTACAGTGCCAACAGTAATGAACATAGCACGTAGATAGAGAATTATCTATTATTATCCAATGCAGCCTTCCTCTGTTACATATTTAATTAAGACCTTTCAGCTCATAATAAAATAAAACAATGTAAATAAATTGTAAGTATACACGCTTGTGAGACAAGTGTCGGTGAGCTTTGTGAATGTGTCTATAAGTAGCCAGTATGTGTTTGGATCCATTCCCTAATAGTGTCTAAGAAAATTGTGTACATATGTACGTATTTGTCTAGTGTCCAGGGTTTTGCAAGTTCACCATGCCTTATTGTTCAAATGTTCTTAAGCACAGGAGCAACGCACATTATATTATCTATACATATCTTATCTTATCCGCATGTGCCTGATTTAATTAAACAAGTTCAATCCGATATTTGAAAAACTTGTGAGGTTATCTACTTAAAATTTATACATTCTTGTATATGATTTAAAAAATTTTGCTTTCAACAAGCATTAATTTGCTATACATTTTATTTCTTAAACCAAAATTTTAATAACAAGGTTGCGAAGCAAACAATTTTAAAATAACTAGTAAAAAAAATAAACAATTATTCATATACTTTACATACCAAATTCTATATGAGGTCTAAGTATATTTAATAAAAGTTTCCATTAAAGAATATATATAATATTTAATGCGAACATCAATATTTTTTAATATTATTATTATGTCTTTACATTCCTATGAATGCCTGCAAATTGGTTTCATGAGAATTTTAATTACGTTATAGTAATATTTTAGAAATTCCAAATTGGGTGTTGCATAATTTTTTTTTGAAATTCAAAGCTTTAAGCCTTATCACAATATTCTTTACCAAAAATATTGATTTTTTAATTTCGGCAGTAAAGTTTATAAAAGACACAAGAGCATAATATTTGAGTCCAAATGATAGATATTTTCAGTCTCCCTGGGGTTTTGATGGTTATATACTTTTTGCTGGTCCAAGAAGTTTGTTTAATTAGTTTAAGATGTTTTTCTTTCTGTACTGTAGGTTAATGCTTTTTTTTATACTGTATTTTGTGTGACCTTTTCGTGTAGCTAAAATGTCAAAATGTTACACTGTTTAAATATTCATATATATCTGTTGGATGTGACATACATATGTTTATATTATTGATGTATTTATTACATGTGAAAATAAAGCCAGTTGTCTAAAGAACTGCTTCAGAAGCAAGGCACGTGATGTCATCTGTTAGAGTTTTATTCAATAATGACAAGGGTTGTGCTATATGAGGATATCATAAATAGAAAAATTAGAAAAAATATGCGAAAGGGAAAATTATCATACGATAAATAGTGTGAGGTTTCAAATGAAACAATATTTTATATTGACACAGCCATAACTTAATTCAATATTGACCTTACTAACTTAATGGTTATATATTAGCGTCAGTTCACAAATTATATAATACTATTAAAAATATTGTCTAAACTAAGTTACATAAATATGATTAACCCACTTAATACTTGGATAAAACTATAATTTATATTTTTTGTGAAATATTTATTCTACTTTTGTCTTGTCGTTTTAATAAATTGGCTCGATATTCAACATCAGTTTGGTAATGGCCATCACTAGTATAATTTACTGTACATCTAAATAATTGTAAATAGTAATTATTAATTTATTTTAATAAATGCTCTCATTTTTCTGATCTTGATGTTCAACATAATGTATGTAATATTTAAGGATCCCAATATGCGGAAAAATAATTACTTAAAAATATATCTAAGTGTTATTTCTGAATTATTGAATGATTTATGAAAAAATGCAGTGAAATTGTTCTTGACAAATTAAAATAAACTTCTTGATAATTTCAGCACAAGGTCCCTTAGGTGTAGTATAATTATGACAATATCCACATTAGAAAAATGATTAACAATTTAAATTAATAACAATGGGCTACTTGCAGCTTCTTTTATTATTTATATACAATCTGATGTATTAAAATATAAGTTAGATTGTATACAAATATGTTTGATCACGTTTTTCAGACAGTCTTGGTAGTATGTAATAAGATATTTTTCTAAAATTCAACAATCAGAAGGGCTCGGTTGGCATTCAACTTCCGGTCTTAGACCAGGTCAGTGGGGGAACTAACAAGTTTTACATAATCACTTTAAACTACAGCATTCTTGAAACATATACCTAAATATTTGGTCAAAGTCATTTAAAATCTTCAGTTGCGAGAGCGAGTCCACGTGTTTCTGCTTTTGTGAAATGCAACAAATTGATTTGAGAACTTAATGTGAGGGGGACTCAATTAAGAATATTGATTAAGCTGGACGTGCTCATATTTATAGTTTTGATTAACTGGACACAAGGTTTAACAGACCCCACACGGAAAGCGTGTAGGAAGACTTTGTTCGGTGCGAGTAGCCTAGTTAATAATTCTTGTAAATAATAATTTACACCTTATGTAATATATTTTTTGTTTTAAACTTCGTAACAATCACGTTGCATTAATATGATTATTTTTTTAGATTATTGTATATATTTATTTTGGAGAACATTTTGTTAATGCAATTGTGAATTATATTTCTTTCCACTACGGAATGACACATTACTTTGTAGCACATTTTGTTTATACTTATTTTTTCTTTTTTTACTTTAGCTGAACATTTGTAGTGATTATTTTTACAGTCCCACATGTCCCATCTTAGGCCTGTTTCTGAGTTTCTGTTTAATATGAATCTAGGACCAATAAATGAGGTTTAGCGATATTATTATTATCTATTAAAAATATCAGTAACCTTCACTTAATCTTAGGCTTATATCTAAGTGGAAACTTGTTTAACAGAAATCTTAACACAAACTACTTGTCTCATCATTTTCACAAATATTTCTTTCGTGTAAAAATTGTTTAAACTTAATTTGTAAAATATTTCCAGTTGTATATTTATTTAATTTCATTTATCGTCTTATTTAAATTTACCTAAAGTGTTAAGTGAATTGAATTAAAATTACTAATAAAAACTTCTTCATGTTTTTGAAGTAATTTTGAATGTCAAATGAAACCACATAAAGTAATTTTTTTTCATTAAGTTCAAGTTAAAATAGTTTTTTGTTTTATATTATTGATCGCATTGGAGATGTTTACAGTTGTTTTTGTAACACACTTGTATAAAATAAATTATTGTGATACACTTTATTTGTTTTTTTTTTCAATCAACATTTATTTTATGGTACATATGGTTTATGGTAATATTATAAAAAAATATATTTCTACATGTACAGAGTTAAAATGATTTATTTGTAATTACGAGTATACCAATACCAGGAGTACGGCTGCTGGTGTCGATCTTCTGTAGACAACAAGTGACAAGTATTGGTAATTGAAAGTCCATATTATGCAATTTTCTGTTGTATGCCTACGTATACCATAAAAACAAATATTTTCTTTTATATGCCACAAAACCTCTCTGAGGCCACTAGCCCATTATTTGTTTAATACGGACCAGGGCTAAGCGTGCGAGGCCCCTCGTTTTGCGCCGAGCCAATAGGAGCAGGCAGACAAACCCCGCGTCACCCCGATACGGTCCGGCGCGGTCTCCGCCCGGCGATGATGGCCCGCAACTCTGGCTCATTTGGGAGTTGCCGCGCCCGGGCCACCAGATATGCGTTTGCTCTAGGATCAAGACTTAACCAGGAGGCATCGCTAGTATCTTATTTTATTGGTTTTAACCCTCCTCGCGATCCCTTGTAACTTTTAAACTGGGGCAATTACCCGGGGATTTGTAATTACGCCTCAAGCTTGCCAACATCAATTTTAATCTGTAAATGATTATTGAGGTGTATAATATTATCTTCGGGCGATCGTTCCTCTCATGTTCTCTTTATTACTCAATATATTTTTAATGTACATATTCAGTTTATTAAATAAAGCTAGTTTTTCCATCACAAGCTGTTTTGCGGCTTGAGCGGGCGAGGTCTCGCGCCGGCTCGGCACCCCCTCCACCCGGCGACTGCAGAGCGCAGTGGCGGCGGTTTTCCAGTGGCGTGGAGTGGTGTCCATGCGCATAGGAAAGGTTATGTGCTCGCAAAAAGCCTTTTTCAGGGCCGCAATCGTTGCGGCCTTATGGGACATTATCCTTTGTGGCACAACTATACTGATAATTCAAAGTGATAGCATTTTATAAAAAATAAACGTAGCGCACATGCCTCTTTGTAAAAGTTTGAATCTCACACCAGATATTTTTATACTGTAATGTAAATGCATTGAAAATATAAATTAGAAAACAACCCCTTTATAGCCCAGCACTGAATATATCCGTCACTTAATCAGACCTTATTCAGTGACATCTACTGCACAATTCGGAAAGATTGTAACTGAATATTAATATTCATTATTGTTTTTTGCTAATTAATATTACCTTTTTTTTATCTTAATACAAATTAAATTATTCAACTAGGAAGAGTACTATTTAGGTGCTAATTTTTTGTTTATTTTAAATTTTTCGTAAAACGGTAATCAGTAATAATTATCAATTATTAATATTGAATATCACACTCACACGAGTCAATTTATCTTAATACAAATTAAATTAATCAACTAGAAAGATGAACAGAATAAAACAATTTATCGAAAAAGTATTTTAGGTGTTACTGGAATTTGATCCTGGAGTTATCAATTTATCTCTTTGATAATTTAAATATTATATTGAGAATAGGGTTTTTACAAGAAATAGTATTATTTATAAAGATATTGTTAAAGTTTCAAAAAGATAAAGTTAAACGTTAAAATTTTCAAAACCCCACATTACCCCTCAGAGAAACCAGTCGTCCGGGAAACATTTCTCTCAAAATATTGAGTAAATTTCGGGCTGTGTGAGGTGTAGCCCCATCCTGTTGGATATACAATAGTATTTAGAAGCAGTTGAAGTAAAAACGTTACAACCATACCCTACCTAGTCTACCTTACTCATCATGTTTCTGACTTGTCAATGATTTGAGCATAGATAAGTGCTTTGAGTGAATTATCCACAGTCCACAGATAAAGTGTTTCATATGTCAAAATATGGTGAAATTTCAAATCATTAAAGTGTAATTACTTTCTAAATACTCGCGACCAAATAATTTTTTTCATTTTTGAAATCAGAGCATTCGATTCTACAGGAAAAAATATTGTTTTTAAAATATGAGAAAACACCATATTCTCAATAATAGCCATTATTACTTCACTTGCATGTAGAATCTCTTATCTGTGTTTCTGATTCACTAATAATTGACAACAAATCACTGTAGACAGTGTTTGATTTTACCAATAAATATATAATGGATTCTGATATTGATGGGGAGCATGAGGAACAGAAAATGAATAACAGTAATAGGCACGGTAAAGAACACAATGACGAAAAGGATAGTAAAAACATGTTGTTTCCTAATAAAAGTTCTGTTGTTGCGATAATGCCCTCTGAGAGGAATGCCATTTACTATAACATGAATCATAAGAAGCGCGGTATGGCCTTAATTTTTAATCACAATAAATTTGATAATAAGGAAGGTTATCATTTGTCACGTCGCCTTGGAACAGATGTCGATTGCACTAATTTGAATAACGTCTTAAAGAGCCTAGATTTTGAGGTGATCATTTATAGAGATTTAAAATATAATGAGTTAAGTGATCGCATTTCCGAAGTTTCGAAATTAGACCATACAGATAATGATTGTATTCTTATCACTGTTTTGTCTCACGGAGGACCAGGGGTGCTGTATGCTGAGGACTCTGCCTACAAGCCTGAAATGTTATGGCTCAGTTTCACAGCCGATAAATGTCCAACATTAGCTGGAAAACCAAAATTGTTCTTCATTCAAGCCAGCTATGTTTCCTCATCCAACTTTTGTCAAGATGGCATGTTGGACACTGGACTGACCTTGATTAACAGTATGGAGATGAATGAGCCGGGACCTACTACATATAAGATCCCGATCTTTGCGGATTTTCTAATTAGTTATTCTACAGTTCCGGGGTTCAACGCAATGCGGCATACAGTTAGGGGTTCCTGGTTTATCCAGGCCTTATCAGAAGAGCTCCGTTACTATGGAAAGGGTAGAGATATGCTGACTCTACTGACTTTTGTTTCACAGCGCGTGGCGTATGACTTTGAGGTCGACACTCCCCACATGCATCAGCAGAAACAGATTCCCTGTTTCACCTCAATGTTGACCAGATTATTGGTGTTTGGAGAAAAGTAAGCCTTGATTCCTTTGTAAAGGTCTTTAATGCTTTTTGCATTATTATATAGGTGTCCAGCGGAAAAATTTCAAGATTAAATTGTGATTGCTCGTAAACCATCAAAGTGAGTTAAGTAGGAGTATTGTTCTATGCGTGTGATCTGCGGATTTGCCAGTCGCAATGAGTCACTGGTTGGGAGCGCACCACACATTCACGATTGAGTAATATTTAAAATGTGGCGATTTATTGGTTCGTGCGCGTCACGCTTTTTGTACTCACTTTAATATTCAACGAGTAGGTGATGGGCCGAGCACGCAAATTATCTGGTGTTGTTTGCAGTTTCTCAATGAAATTGACTATTCTTTACGTGAAACCTTAGTGAGAATGATGCTGGAACGTTTTGGAACAGCATGAACGCTTGGAAAGATATTGTTTACTGACAAAGCACATTTTCATATCGATGGCTATGTTAATAAACAGAAAATGAGATACTGTGCCCCGACAACCCAAGGAACGCCATCCAAAACGTTTGCATTGTCCAAAAACGACAGTGTGGTATGCAATTTCTGCCCGAGGGATAATTGGCTCTTATTTTTTTAATCAGCGAGATAGTCACTGCTGACGTGTATTGCCGAATGATTAACGAGTTTTTGGTACCGCAACTGCAGCTATTTTGCGGGTTCAACAACAGAACACAATTTCAGCAAGACGGGGCCACTCCACACACAGCTAGAGTTTCAATGGAGAAGCTGAGGGAAATTTTTCCCAATAAATTAATCAGCAAGTACGGAGACATACCCTGGGCACCTCGGTCACCGGACCTTACACCGTGCAACTTTTTTTTGTGGGGATACCTCAAGTCGAGAGTTTACAGCAACAATCCTCAAACAATTCAGGCCCTACAAGAAAATATCCACCGTGAAGTTGCTGCCATTGAACCAGCGCTTTGCTCTTGCGTATTCGCAAATTTAACAGTCCGATTGCAAGAGTGTCTTGAGAGAAATAGACGGCATTTAGATGACGCACTGCCACTGAAAAGAAATATGCACATTTTGCTAAATGAATTGAATGATTAAATTTAAATATACCACTGTTATTTTTAAACGTTTAATTATTATTTTGTTTCAAAATTTTCTTCAATTTTCAATCTGTTAGTAACCATCAAAGGGTGGGACAATTTACTAGCTATTGAGTACTTTTTTATTTAGCACTACATCGCTGAATAAAATCTGTCTGGGATTATTCATGGATAGGTATAAAGTTACTACGATTTATTTGCTGGAATGTATACTCTTTTATGGCTTTTTAAAAATTTGTCAATGTTACTACATATCTAGTTTTATGTTGCTGCGTTTTAGCTTAACGTGAATCTGTTACTTTCATAGTCAATGCAAGACATAAAGTGTTATCTTTGTGCATATTTCTTTAAAACTATTTATTTTTTAACGAGGTGCGACCCAGCACACTTTTAGAATAATTTATATAATGAAATTTGTGCAATTCGATTACAAATAATTATTAATGCCAACACAATTTTGAAAAACTGTACTTAAATAATAGTAAACCTGGAACAACACATACAAACTAGATTAGAGATGACAATTTAATTTAATTTAATATGTATTGAATTGAGTTATAAAGTTGTTGTAATGCAACACTGATTGCTGTCCTAGGCAGGTGTCTGTATTCCGACAGCTTCGATGAATGTTATTTTATGAGGTTATGAAAAACAATTTATAAAATATACATTTCATATAAAATAAATAATTGAGAAGAACATGTAAGTAAGAAAAAAGGACACAAAAAAATTAAAAGCAAATTGATAATTTAAGAAAAAAGTTTAAGTCAAGAACATTGTAATTAATATTTTAATTTTACTAGAGATAATTCACACCATAAGTTGGAACTGTCTTTACAAATGAATCTAAAAATATATTTTGTAAATTATTATTACGTCAAGCAATTTTCTTGACACTAAAAATATTTTTTGTAAAGAAAAAGATTACGCTTTTATCAAAATATAAAGAATTAACACGTACCTTAGGTTTAATAATAAATGCATATGATACCTTGTATAATGAAATATAAATTTATAAAAAATCTGTTTATGTAAAAATATTTTTTTATACATACTTTTCTCGAAGTGTACTTTTACCAATAGACAAAAAACCTTAGTGAATATTAAAAAATATATTATGTTACCTCAGAAAGGGCTGCACTAATTGAGTGGTCAATTAAATTTATTTTAAAAACTAATGTAAAAATGCTTCCTGAGACATTACAAGGTAGTCAATAATTAATTGCCCATTCACTAGATACTACACTGCTACAGGAATATCACGAGAATTGCGAATGTTCATTTATATAATTATTAAGTGTGTATTAACAAGAATAATATCTAATAGGAATAATGTAAAAAAGTTTAATGTTATAAATAAAACAATAAAAAAATGTAACTTGTCTCCTTCAGGAGCTCCAATTTCGAAGTATGGATATAGCATGCCTCATATTGAATTTGTGCATCGCTTGTTGTTGCCATCTAGTTTAGCTATATTACACTTATACTATTGTGGGGTTGATGGCATTAAAGTGTCTTTGCAGTGACTTCAAGTAGTTTTCAAATTTCCATTTAAATATATTCTAAGAATCCAAATGATAGTATGCCACATTTTAAAAGAAATTAAAAATACAGTGAAATCTAATAAATAATCTGTCTAGGAATTGCTTGCCTTGAAGACCCCGTGAAATATATACGTATTTAAAGTAAAGTAATTAAAAATATATATATATATATATATATATATATATATATTTTTTTTAATTACTTTACGTTATTAGTAGAAATAAATGAAATTGCAAAAACTGAAACAATGACACACCCTTGCTACCTACGTTTAAAAATAATAGAATTGTTATGGGCAGTTGTTGTTGGGATTTGGAACACCACATCAGTTAACAATTGATATCAGAAGTCGGAAGAGGCAGTCGAGAGTTGATATCAGAGTTCAGGTGCGAGGTAGCTGGTAACAGAAGCTGGTCCGAAGATCTGGAAACCAGTTGCGAGAAGCCCACTCAGTTGTCGACACCGCCACGAGCAGCCAATAGTCAGCGAACAGCCCTGCTTGCCCTCTGAAATCTAGAGACCAACCACAAGCAGCTGGTCGTCAGCTAGCCGCTCTGGCCGTTACAGTGTCAGCCTGGGCATAGCGGCCAAAGACCGGGTCTCTGGAGAAGACTTCGACACCACGCCACGGACTGATATAAGATAGTTCATAATTAGATTAAGTCAGTTTGTAAGCATTTCTGCTTGCTCATTCGTATACCTGTAGTAGAAAATAAATAGTTGATTGGTGTGTTATCTGTGTTTTAAATAGTTCACCTGCTATTCTCTCTCTTAACCATAGTTGACACAAAGGTGTGACGCCTGGAATTGAAACGCAGAGCGATTTATGTACCAGAGTGTGGGGTGCCGCTTTAATAAAATGATTTTGTTGTGCCCCGATGCGGAATATTATATTTCGACATCGTTATATTTTGACAATTAACCGGGCCTAGCATTCCAAAGTGAAACGGGTCTCCTTTTGTCATACTGGACCCCATTGTTTTCAGTAATTTATCTGAGTGGAGAGGTGAATTATGAGCCACGGTTTTGTTATAGAAATATATTGTTTCTAGATGTATATCACCTGAGGGCGGTATAAAGGCAATTAAGCGAGAGCCACCTACCCTGAGCCGATATATCACGCTAAAGTGACGTTAATTACAGCAAAGCCATTAGTTGCGGGTCAGTCAGATGAACAAAAAGCTGAGAAAAACTACGGATAACTATTGGCCTTTTTCCGTATCCCAGGAAAACAAAAGAGCGTGTGATAATGGTTTGAGATATTGTCCCAAGATACAGAATCAGTTTTGTCGAATATAAAAAAAAGGAATGCGTTGGCTGCCATGAAAGCTTCATATTCTGAGAACCGCCCCAATAGACTAGCGAAGCGATAATTTACCTTCACACCATTTTCCTGCGAGAGTAGACAGGGGAGGATACAGTGTCACACTTATCAATCTAGTGTCATATATCCTCCTTCGCATTTCTGCGACATTCAGTCTGCGTCCGCGCCTTTCATGAACTCCAAACAATACACCGGCATAAATACCAACCGATCAGTCTAGTAAATGCAAATAAAATAAATCAGTATAAAATAGACAACGAGATCACCTTAAATCAAAAACTAGTGATATACAGTAACGAATGGACAGGTTAGGGAAAATTGATGTAATAGCTGTAAGTATGTGCAGATTTCGTTCATGTATCAAATGTAATAAAATGACCAAACCGAATAAAAAAAGGAACCCCTGTAATATGCAATTAAATGTAAGAATTTTGATAAGCAATATAATTATTATGACAATATTGAGTGTAAATGTATAGAAATAAGTTTATTCATAATTATCGCAATTACTGGACTTTAGTTAATATGATACATAATGTAAAGTGGTTATTTAGATAAGATGGACAATGATAATGTCAAGTGATTAATTATAAAAAAGGGTGGATAAACATAAAAAGGTGATGATTGGGAGAGAAAGAGAATTGGGACGGTGAACGAAAATTAGTCCTAGAGATGAAGGCGTAGCACCACTGTCAATGATGGACCTATGGAATGGCGCCAGTCCTGGGAGGACGAATCAGCTGATCGGCAGAACACAGTGTTCTCATCAGTAGTTGACAGCAGGTATCGGAGGTCAAAGAAAGTTGAAAATCTGGTATTTGAAGTTGGAAGAGGCTGAGACTCAGCTGGTCTCAGAATTCGGAAGAAGTCGTGAGAATAACCCTACACGGAGAACTTAGTGAGCCTAGAACTGCAAGTCTGTCATTTGGACTCGAGAGGATAGTCAGCCAGTCAACGCAGTTCACTTTAGACAGTTGGCACAGCACGCTCGAGAAATTGTGAGTGTGCGCTTGAGAAATCAAGAGGATTCGCTCGGGAATTAAGACAGTGAATGGTGACCCACCGCTTACCCAGGACCGAATATGAGCAAAAGCTTTCACCGTTCATCGCCAGTTTGGCATTTTCTAACGCTACTTGGCAATCATGCTATGCCGAAATGCCGTATAGCGGCAATAGAACACGGCATGGCTG
Organism: Eubasilissa regina; assembly: GCA_022840565.1. Classification (NCBI taxonomy): domain Eukaryota; kingdom Metazoa; phylum Arthropoda; class Insecta; order Trichoptera; family Phryganeidae; genus Eubasilissa; species Eubasilissa regina. The sequence goes on along the minus strand of JAINEB010000003.1, from coordinate 30,243,638 downwards.
CCAACCAAAGACCATTCACTGCCAGAAAGTAAAAGACATTTATTCAATAAAACAGAAATAAATTGAATGCACACAACAATAATGGATCAAATATACACACAAGAGGCACAGTATACTGAAAATGGTGGTTCCTAAGTTCCTCACACACCTCTTAAAGGGAACAAGAAGACAATACACAAAAACAAAAAAGGTTCTCTTTTTCAAAAGAAAGGGAATGAGTCCATCTCCCCGTCGTGGCCGTGTTCCATCTATATTATCATTTTCCTAATATAATATTCCTCAGTCTAATGCCCAACTCCTGGTGTTGTATGTCTAAAGGCCTGAGGGTATTGCCAAAGTAGTCCACCTTCAGGCCCCTACTCAACGAATGAGGGGCATTCGCCTCCAATACACCCCTGCTAGAACTGAGAGGGCCTTTCCAGATACAGTCTGGTAAGTCTCCGTAAGCACCAGTAGTACTCTCTGACCACTGTTTAGGGCAAAGGTGATAACCCTAGTATGCAGCCTATGCGCCCATACCTCAGCGACACATGTGACCTGGGCCACATATGTCAACTTGTAAACCATGCGCATGGTTGGGGATCAGATTTCCCACTCATTCTCTTCATAGATGCAAAGAAGACACGAGCAAAGAAAGATCCAGAAACATCAAACATAACACCTAGATATCGTACAACTCCTTCAAATTTTACATTCATGCGAACAATCGGGTTACGCTCCTTGCTTGAATTTCCCTTCATCATCAAGGCCACTGTCTTTTGCGGAGACAGAGCCAATTTATTTACAATAAACGATTCCATAATCTTTTCGATCGACCTGTTACTCCTTTCTTTCAACAGGCGTCGACTCCGTCCAGACACAAGAAGGCATTGTCAGCGTAAGCCACTAGAATACATCCCGCCAGTAACGGCAGCAAAAGTATATTGTAAAAGAGAATATTCCACAGACAGATTCCTGTAGACAACCCATATTGGTCGCTCTGGTGCTTGACAAACCATCATAGCTGATCGTCCCCATAAAAAATATACCAAGGGCACCGCCGGACTTTTAGCTAGGCGAGTATTATCTCTCATCAGGTGGTCTGAATTGAAATAGTTTGGCACGAAATCTAGAAGTCTGGAGACCTACTACGAGCAGCCCGTCGTCCCGCAGCTATCAGCCCTGCTCGCCACCAAGGAAGCCTGGGGAACAGCCATGAGCGGGCAGTTGTCAGCTAACCGCTCTGCTTGACGTCAGGAATCTGGATACCAGCAACAGGAGTAGTCGTCGGCAATATCGCATCGCCCAACCAAAGACCGGGTCTCTGGAGGAGTCGTTAACGTATCGCCGTGGATTAATATGTATAAGGTAGATTAAATTAGAATTAAGTAGAGTTAAGAATGTACATCTGCCCATTTATATATGTAGTAGAAATAAACAATCAAGTGTGTTATCTGTGTTTTAAATATTTGCATGTCTCCTTCTATAACCATAATACCTGGAAATAATCACAGAGCAAAATATTACCAGAGTGCGGGGCCATTCTAATAAAATAATTAAGACCATTTCTCTAAATTCACCATCAAGCCCGCTTTATCAATTATGTTGATGTAAGTCGGAGTTCTTTAGGAGTTATAATTCAATTAATCGATGATTAGTCGAACATGTATTATGCTCCTGATCGCTCGTCAGAACGACACCCCGCACTCTAATGGTATGTTCGCTTCGCGACCCATCCATCAGATATCACGCCTTCATTAGTACCATGGTTGTAAGAAGAATACAGGTGAATATGAACACACGGAAGACGCACAAATTAAACATTTATTAATCACAGTTTATACCCAATGGGCAGGTGGAAATACTTATAACTAATTCTACTTCAGATTATCTCGCGATGTTCTTCTGGGTCTTGTGTCTTCAACTGGCGCTTTCAACTGACGCTTTCAACTGCTGTTTTCAACTCTTCACTTCCTGGTCTATTTACAACTTTGTTTTCAATTGGTGTCTTCAACTGGTGCTTTCAACTGCTGTTCTCAACTCTTCACTTCATGGTTTCGTTTTTTACTGACTCCTTTTGGACCTCGTTTTCAACTGATTTTCTCAACTAACTCCTCCCGAACCTCGTTTTTGACTAACTTTCAAAATGGTGTTCTGGCCCTTTTAAAGTTTGGGGGTTAGGTCGGTGGTTAAATGAAAGAAATGTGATTGGCGTGTTGAGGTTTATTATAATAGTATGATAAAAACAAGGAAGACAGATCGAATGCAAGGAATGAATGAAGATGTAGAAGGTGCACGTGTATTATGAAATAAAATGAAGCGAGTTGGCGGTCTTGCTTGGCGCGCATGGGCCGGCAAGACCGCCGTTGTGAAACGATGAAACTCGAGAGACTGCTTGGCGGTGAATCGTCGAGCCAGGCTTGTAGCAGCAGCCGGCAGCGCTGTCGCTAGCGTCGATGCCGACCGAAATGGCGGTGGATATGAATTCCGATCGCTACAAAAATAACCGTGGCGAGGGCGTACTTTTCGATCAAGGTCGGTTTATCCCCACAGGTTTGACGAGGCCCCATTGGTCCATCTGTGTGTGCTGTCACACCTTCGCTTGTAGGCCTAATTTTCGGTTCCGCCCACTTTCTTCATAATTAATTACAGTCCGCTTTATTACATAATTACTTAACGATATCATTGTTTATTTAAATTGTTTATTAAAAACCCCCACAATAATTCATCGACCTATATAAAAACAATGAATAACTTATATCCTATACATCAAATGATGACTAGATTTATCTCTATAGTGATTTTATGTAGTAATCACATCGTTCGTCGAGCTCTCTTCTTTTTATCTATCTATTATTAATTCTACTTCTTACCAGAGCTATTACATTTAATAATACGTTGATTTTTCTTTTGTTACAACTTTACATGACACTGTTATCTACATGAGCAATTTTTCGCATTGCCTACACTTATACCTAATACATCATTTTCCTACCTGCCCAGTTATAATTACATATCGTCATTATCATTATTATTTATTTATATCGTAATCTCCCTGCCCATCTTCATTCTTATTATTGTTCAACAAAATCTATTTTATTACCCATGAGTAATTATCCTAGGGGTGACAATGGGCCCGCACGCTAATGGTCTTTCTTGGTGCGATCATTCTTATTGTCGACCTACTTGATTTACCGCCCGGCGCAGATATATTGTTACGCCATTAACCGCTCCCGTGTGAGATATTTCTCGGAACAATTTATTCCTAGTCAGAAGGCAACCGATTGACTTGATCCTGGTAAAACGTTGGTTTCTCTTCCCGGCCGCCATGTCTGTCACCCGAACATAATATATTGCGTAACGCGTGTACTCGTTGCCTCGTAATTACGGAAGAGACAAATTTCCCAGATGAATGGCCGAAAAAAAAAAAGGTTTTCTAATGATGGAAGAAAAGGTTCCCGCGAGACGCGGGTCCCTGCAAAATGCATTCCTAAGAACATCTAGTATATCGCGGGTGTCAAATAATGATCAGTCGGTTTGAATAAAATAGGTTCGTGACACAAATTACCGTTGGGGCGCATCAGTGTATATTAACATTAATGATATTGATATGCCTAGGCCCGAAGTGACGCGAAGTTATCACATTTATTAGCTGAATAAATAAAATAAAATAAAGGCTGGAAATCGCGTATCGCAAATGCATGCAGGTCGCTGACGGCAGACCCATATAAACGGGACCGGACGTCTCTCAACAACAAAAAAAAACCTAGCGGTTCGTTCAAAAGGCGAGTTGCGACCGTAGTGACCTCCAGCCCACGTGTTGTGCAATGAACGAAAAACGACGGGGGCCGAAAATAACGGGATTATGAAGGTTTCCTGAGAAGCGATAGAGTTTCGGGGAGACGCACCCTGCCGACAAATAGAACCGAAGGTCGTAGGGCCATTAAAGCTGGACCCGTTGTACTGGCGAGAATAGGAAATGCACCGTTACGTGCCCATTAGCTAGCGTTCAGGGTCGAGACGTGATGAGAACAAAAGACGCCGTTTCTTTGTGCAATCTGGTCTTTTAATACAACGTTGGATGAACCACATGGCTCGAAATGTAAATGAAAATTGCAAGAAATAACATTCCCGCCAATTCAGTCTTTGATTTAATCACTAGAATATAATAAATATGTTTTGACGCGTGAATATGATTTTGAAGCGATGAGTACGAATCTAGTAATCGCTTAATGAATTATGATAATCGATCACGGTGGGCCTAGTGTTAAGTAGAATAAGAATAATTAAATGATATATGTAACTTCTGTTCTGTAAAGTAGCGTAAGAAATAAATAAATAACTAAATTGACTGAAGTGTAAATAATTAGAATATAAGATTAATTATAGTCAGCGATAAGACGAAGGAGGAGTCAGTTCGGGTTCGGATCGGGCGTGGCCTCCAGAAGAAGCGAATGGACCAATGGGATGGTGGCCCGTCCCATGACGGGAAGAGGGCAGATCGGCAGATGGGAGACACCCCACTGTTGAGGTATAAAAATGGCCTACACACGGCTCGGGGGCTGAGTTGTAAAAAAGTGGTAAACAGGGAGAGTTAGCGAAACCCGGGGGAGTGAGTCGGACACGAGGTCCGGGAGGGTCGAAGTTACAGAAGGAAGTCGGAAAGTCAGTCGTAAAAGTGAAAAACAGAGGGAGTTGCCGAAACGAGGCCCGGAGGAGTGAGTCGGACACGAGGTCCGGGAGGGTCGAAGTTACAGAAGGAAGTCGGAAAGTCAGTCGTAAAAGTGAAAAACAGAGGGAGTTGCCGAAACGAGGCCCGAAGTAGTGAGTCGGACACGAGGTCCGGGAGACGCGAAGTCGTAGAGAAGAAGTTGTAACCGAGAATTGTCAAAACGAGGTCCAGAAGAGTGAGTCAGAGACGAGGTCTGGGAGACGAAGTTACACAGAGAGAAGTTATCGAAACGCAGTCGAAAGCACACAGGAGCAGTTCACCGCATGTTATCCAGGAGCAGCCGCCCCGCCCGTTCAGAGCAACCAGTCTGATAGCCTGTCACCGGAGCAGCCATGGAGCCAGCAGGTAGCCGTCCACGCCGGGTGATCACGATATCACTTCGCCGGCCAGAAGATCCAAAGAAAAATCACCAGATGACCCGAGGTAGAATTAGTCTTAGATTAAGATAGTTATAAGTATTCGTGTATTCAATAAATGTATAGTTTGTGCATCTTTGTGTGTTCATATTCCCCTGCCTCGCTCTTCCTGTAACCATGGTAATGATGAAAGCGTGATACCTGACGGATGAGTCGCGAAGCGAACTTCCCTTAGAGTACGGGGTATCGTTCTGATGAGCGACCAGGGGCTGATAAGCATCTCACTCTCTCTCTCATGTGTCCCTCCGGGGGTATCAATATAATATTTTGCGTAGTACTTAAGTACAGATTTCATTGTTTATGATTTTGGTTGCAATTATAGTGATTTAAATATCTACCTTCTCTATGGTGATTTATCATACGATTTTGTTGTTTTTGGTCCTTTGTGACGTTCAGTTTGTAATTCCCTCTGGTAATTCCCATAGATAAGAAATAATTCCTAATCTAACGTTTGCTCGTTTTATTCATAGAATAGAGGTTTTATTGTCTAAAGTCTATTGTCTTATACATGTTGCGGAGAAGCATTGTTTCCGCGGTTTGAAAGTGTATTGTGATAAAGTAAAATTTAAACCAAGTGTCTTTTGGAGGACAATTCTGTCGACCATTATTTTTTCAAAATGGATTCAGATATTGATGCAAAACCTGCAGAACCAAAAATAACTGACAGCAATGGCCACGGTGGGGAACACTACGACGAAGGGGATGCTAAAGGCACGTCTTTTCCTAGTAAAACCCCTATTATCGCGAGAATGCCAACTGAAAGGAATGCTATTTATTATAACATGAGCCACAAGAAGCGCGGTTTGGCTTTAATTTTCAATCACGAAGTCTTTGATATCCATGGCTTGAAAAATCGTTCAGGTACAAATGTCGACTGCAGTAGCCTGAGTAATGTTTTGAAGAGCTTAGGTTTTCAGGTGACTATTTTCCGCGATTTAAACTATAAGGAATTAAATGATCGCATTTCCGATGCTTCGAAATGTGACCACACAGATAACGATTGTATCCTCATCACAGTACTGTCCCACGGTGAACTGGGGATGCTCTACGCCAAGGACACATTCTACAAGCCTGAAATGTTGTGGCACAGTTTCACAGCTGACAAATGTCCAACATTAGCTGGGAAGCCAAAATTATTCTTCATTCAAGCTTGCCAGGGTGACAAACTGGATGGGGGTCTGCTGCTGAGTAATAGGACAGAGACTGATGGACCGGGGCTGACTACATACCGGATCCCGATCCATGCTGACTTTCTCATAAGTTATTCAACAGTTCCGGGTTATTACTCTTGGAGAAACACAACGAGAGGTTCCTGGTTTATACAGGCGCTGTCGGATGAACTCCGTTTTTATGGTAAGGAGAGGGACATACTGACTCTACTGACCTTCGTCTCGCAGCGTGTGGCATACGACTTTGAGTCTAACACTCCTGACAGTCCCATCATGCATCAGCAGAAGCAGATTCCCTGCGTCACTACAATGCTGACCAGATTATTGATGTTTGGAGAAAAGTAAGTCCATTACTAAGCTAAGCTCTTTTGTGATATTGATAATGTTCAATTTTAATAATACCTGAAACTGTTTTGCGTTTTGCCTTTGTCATTTTTTTTTCTGTATTAACTTGTTACGGTAATGCATTTCTTATTTTTATAAAATATCAAATATTTTTCTTGTCAACTAATTACATTAGTTGGGTATAATTGTATGATATAAAATAATCCTAATGTATATTGATTTATATTCTTTGTTTATTACATGACCTTGGCTTGAACTTCACCAAAATTGTGTAATATTTGTAACTCACTGGGCTATTTATAACGATATCAGACAGATAGATTTGTAACCGAGTGTACTTAAGAAAATAAACATTACTTAAAATTACTGCTTTTTATGAATAATTTTCATATTAATGTTTTATATTTATATTATAAATGCCTTAAATTAACGGTGAGCAATACTGGATTTCATTAGAATGTCATACATTCCCCAGTTTATCTTCATACTGATAACGAGTTATCTATAGATATCCGCCAGACCAAATGTTTATTTTTGGCCATTTCGTTTGGCTGAATTGAAGTTGTGAAGTGTATTCATTTTGTAGTATTATCGCATAGATTTTTGATTACATCTTGAATTAATTTTTACCGTTTGAATAAAATGTAATTGCAGGTCTTATCAAATTTTATCTGAGGAATTGCACTAAAAACTTCTGTAAGTCAGAATTCAGGATGGATATCCATAAGAATACTTACCAAAATTTATATTTTCAGGCAATATATATCTAGTCGTAGAATAATCTACTTGTTATGTTTTAACTGGCCGAAATAACATTGTCGGGCCGAAGAAATAAATTGCCCAAAAGAAAATGCAAATCCAAATTGAAAGGTAGATTCCACAATCAAGGTCCTTAATAAATTTTATCTTTAATTATTTAAAAATAAACATAAATATTCTTTGTTGCAAAGAGATTACAATTTAATATTTTATTTCTATTAAATTTCCTAATGCAGTAGAAGTGTATCTATCCTATTTTAACAGTTTTCGTACTATTAAAATTATGAATTCCTATCACATTTTTATTAAGGAAGAAATGTCCCACCTGATGTAAACAAACATATTGTATTATGAGCAGGGTCTAAATTTGGCTAATATTTTATAAGATCGAGACTGATACCGCCACATCAGTTGTAGTAATAATTTTAATATTTTTTTACAATATTTTTTACAAGCGAATAAAGTTATTATTAATTTATAATTAATTATATATGTAGATTTTTTCATATTTTTACATGTTGGTGTGAACAACATTCATCATTGTGATTAAAAACAATTTCAGTTCATAATTATACAGGTATTTTGTCATTTGCCATGACCACTTATTCGTTCCTATTATAATTGTCACACACTTGGTATTTTAAAAAACATTCTTATTATTTTTATTTAGAAGAAGATTTACAAATGTTTTATGATCAAATATATTTAATGCGATATTAGTTGTTCGATTGGATCGTTCCATGTTTTTAATCCAATCAAATACCAAATAATATCCCTAGAGTCTGGCCACGGAATTCACAAATAGTCTAATAAAAGACAAGGTACCCGATTATCCATCTGGATAATGTTTTATCTATATATTAAAAAAAATCTAGTGACAAAGATATTGTATGAACTGTAATTTCAAATTAATGTTTATCTCATTATGTTAAAGGTTTTTTTTTAGAGAAATAAATAACACAAACACAATCCATGACTATTTTCAGCTACTCAATTTTGAAATATATTGTTTGATTGAAAACGTAATTTAATTTTAAGTGTCTGGTCGAATTACAATACCCATTTTTGTACATGCACTGTATTCTGAATGGAAACTGTTTGTAGTTCTTCAGTGTATTTTTTAATCATAGTTTCTACATTTATTTTTACTAAAGACATTTAAGTCACTGCCTATGTATGTGGTATCTAACACAGTTACATTTGTGGATGAGAAGCCCTGATAAGATTATAGAAATAAAAGAGTTTAGAGATAAGATTAGAGGAATGGAAAGATGTGTTTTATTGTAAATAGCCAATATAGGCAGTAAAAACTGCTGTATTATTTTTGCTACCTTATTTCTATATTTAAAGATAAATATCTCATATTGCATTAATTAATTAACATATTGTAATTAAAAATTGCAATAATTTAAGAAATGTCAACATTCTATTTTTTATTATAAAAAACTAGTTATTGAATTTTATTTTAATTTTTCTATCTTAAAATTAGTATCAATCAACTCACAAATAACGTTATTTTTTTATTTTCTCCTGGAATTTTTTGGATGGTTTTGGCGAATGTTTGGGAATTGTGTCATACAATTTAAAATGTGCTCAATTTTTCTGTTTTAAAAAACTTAATATTCTTAAATGGAAGATTTGTTGTTGAAGAAGATGCTCAGATGAGAGGATAAAACTGCCTTATAGAATGGTGTCATATTTTTAGATGTATGATTTTTTTTAGTTCTACGTATGTAGAATAAGTATTTTTAATGTTTCTACTTAATAAATATTGTGCCCTATAAATGTGTTTTAATATGTTAATATTTTGAACAATGATAATTCTGTTAACACATTCACTGTGGCATATAGGTGATACAATTGGTGAGGTGCTGCAAAAATGAAGAATTTTCAAAATGTTACTAAATCACAAAAAATGTTAAATAACTCATAATTGCGCGTAATGTTTATTACTGACAACCCTCTTTACTGATTACATTGAGCAGCAATGCCACATACGCAGGTAGGTAGGTAGGTATACAGCGTAATCCAACGGAGATGTTATATGTCACCCGTCGTAATGACGAGTTTACACTTGCCATTGCGTTACCTCCATCTCAAGAGGCTACTTTCATTTTTCCAGTTTGAATTTCGAGATATTTTTGCATTTTGCATACCCTTTCAAGATGAGACTAATAGTTAATTAATTTACAATGTCAAGTAAACATAAAAGTGCATTGTTTTTTACATAAATATTGCTAGAGTGAAAGGTATCAATAGAAAAGGACAAGTATACAATTGTTGGTTTTCTTAAATTCCTAGGTAATAAAGCTATCAGAAAATAGCCATTTCTTCAACATTCATAATATATATGTGTTGCCATTTGAAATTATCATGCGAAAATTAAATAATTTGTTAAAGTTCTCACCTAAGAATTGTTATGTTTATGATAAAAACCATCGTTTGTGTCGATAAACATGATTATTACAATTATGCCCCGATTTATAAGGAAAAAATTGACAAATTCATACTAATAAATAATATTGACAACTTTTGAAGCAGATGTATTTGTGAAGAGAAAACTATTTATGCTAATATTATATAATAATCATACTCCGGTTGTAATAAAAAAAAAACTGTTTTTTTTTTAAATATTTATTTATTGTTTTAATAAATTACATATATATTTAATATTAAAATATAAATGAAAATATGACAAAAGTATTATTATTCACTGTTAAATAATTAGTTGTTCATCGAGCATATTATCGTTCTTCAGAATTTTGTTGATTTTACTTTACACATATTCAAAACAAAATTTGGTCCACACATTACATTTTAAACTGAATTTAGAAATAAAACTTTGTTCTTTCACATATTCAATATTCGTTCATGTGGACCCAAACATCGATTTGTGGGAGTAAATTTGATTAATTAGAGAAAAGAATTGCTGTATGTCGTTGACCACTCTTTTGCCATCCAATTTACGAAGTTTACACGAGTCCGCACATTCAATGCTCAGTTCGGGAACATCCTGATAATAATTAATAATATTATTATTATTGTTATTTAGTTATCAGTATTTTTATGTCTAAAATATTAAAATACATGTTAATTCATTTATATGACTATAACAAATACGTTTGTATCAGACAGGTCTGTCATGTATAATTCTTTTGATAAGATTATTTATCTTTAAGGATATGTATTTCCAATAAAAAATAATTTATCTGCACTACATAATATATGTATATTGAACTATGTAATTTGTAGTGTTAAATCAAATAGATAATTGTTATAGAAATGGTAGAAATTATCAACTTACGTTGCGATTTTTATTCCAAGAAGATAACCATTTAAAATTTTGTTGTTTAAAATTTCGTAGAGCGTGTCAATGGATACATATTGACCTTAGGCATCTTGAGTCACAGGAGGCAGTAATTTCAGAACAATTATTTGTATAATAAAATATAATGAGAACCAAACCCAACAAAAAAAACACGGGTTTGCGAATTTCATGTTGAATCTTGTGAATAAATGAATTCTATGCACTGGATGCGCGTGCGCTGGACACGCATGCGCTGGACGCGCATGCGCTGGACACGCATGCGTTGTCAGATTCTCAGCGCTCCGATCCATAACGTAAGTTTTGACACATGTGTTATGTTAAGAAGTCAAAATTATAATCTGTTTTCGTATAAAAACAGCCCAAAACCATACAATTTACAAAAATAAGCAATTGGTATCGAGAATAAGTATAATATTCATTCATAGTGTAGCCAAAATTTGTAATAGAATGTGTTTTATAGGCAAATTTGATGAAAATCCAACGGAGCACAGATCCCACGATCGTCATGGCCGAATCCAACGGCGTACTGAAAGTCCAATGGACAATTAAAATTATCGTGTTTCATAAGACTGGAAATATATTATTTAAAAAATGATTATTGTGTTTCTGATATTAAACTTAGTTTTAAATAGTAGTTGAAGCCTCAAAGTATGTGAGTAAATATAGTATATTATTTAAAAACATGTTTTTATTAAAACAAAGTATTTTAAAAACGTCAAAAATTCATCAAATGTACGTACTGCAAATTGAATGATTTATAACTTTATTCATTTTTAACGTTTTGCTAATTTGGTTTCCTACAGATTTGTCTCCGTAATCTTGGCTTCAAGATTATAAAAAATATATTTCGTTTATACATTCATTCAGCGCATTGACTCAATTTCGTACTATGCATCTATTTAATGCTAATACTAAAATGCATCTAATGGTCGCGGTCTTTCTTATAATATTTGTATCGTCTTAATTATGACAAATAACATTCAGTTTATTAGTTTTATATTAATGTTAAGGTCCAATCTAAATAATTGTTGAAAAAAAAATCTAATCTATTGAATAATTTCTGATATAATTGAATAATAAAAACCCACATTTTTGTAAAAAACGCCAAAATATGAATTATTATTGCAAGTCACGCCTGAAGTTTTATATGTATATAAATTGGAAACAACAAAATATACCACTATTGTTATTATTATAAGTTATTGGTATGGTATCGTGGTAAATTCTAAAACATGGTTCTAAACAAAAGCCGGGACATTCAGGCCACTGCTTGCAGCAAAAAATGGAATCTTTCCGATGGTGTCTCTCTTCCCAGCAATATTTACTTTGCCTTCGTTTAGTTTTACCTTTATCGTTTTTTTCACACATCGCTGGGAGATGTCTTATATTTGGTGCCGATGGACGAGGAATACAGAAATGTGGAGGACCGAGTAAATTATCAATAACTGCCAGTCTAAAGTCATACAAACTTTTTTTTATTTCGCTTTGAGAATTGTGAAGGTAATATGCGTTTAGAAGCATTGATTGGAAAATATGAATCCCCAGTTTCTTATACCATCTCAGTGTTTTTTGTCGGCATGGATAATAAGCCAACATATGATCGTGGTGATCCACGCCACCCATACATTTATTATATTTGACAATTATTTTTGGTTTTAAAACTTCTCTACCGTGACGATTAGTTATTTTTGTCGTTTGGGCATTGAATTCTGAAGATATTGTGAGAATTTCTCGCTGATCCTTCCATTTTGATACGCACATCCTTTGATTTGTATACTGGCTTACAATATCTCCAGCTTTCAATTTTTTTTCGGTGACTTCCTTCGGGTTTTCTTTTATATTTGATCGCAATGTCCGAGTGGCATGTTTTTTCATTAAGTAAATGTTCTGTCAAAGGAACACTTATAAAAATTGTTCATATAAAAACTATAGCCGAATCCAGTTTTCCCCTCCATTAGTTTCTTGACAACTTTACTTGTATGGCCTTGTCCACCCAATTCAGTGTCTGCAGCGCCGGCGTAAATAATTATTTTTAGAGCTATTCCATTAGATCGCCCTAATATGTATAACTTTACGCCGTATTTGGCTCTTTTGCCCTTCATATATTGGCTTAAAACAAGTCTTCCTCTCCATAGGACCAACGACTCGTCGATGGAAAGATGTTTATTAGGAGAATATATGACCTCCATCTGATTGATTATTAAAAAATCAATGAGAGGTTGAATTTTTCCTAAACTTGACGAATCTTTCTCATTACTATTGAAATGTAGTGCCCTTAGAATTATCAAAAATCTATCTCGGGACATATATTGAGAAAACGTCGTCGAAGAGATGGTGTGTTTTCCAATAATCGTTGATGCGATTTATACATATAGTCCCCATATGGAATATAAGCCCTAAAAATATCTTCAACTCGTTTACAGTTGGTTCTTTCCATTTGGTAATCCTGCTATTATCTCCTTCAGATATAGATAAAACGTCTACCGCATACCCATTTGTTTCTTTTACAATAATTTCGTTAAAGTCAGTGTTTGTGATTGCATTGAAAAAGTCTATGGACTCTCTTCCTGGCATGTCGATATTTATACCTGGATTTCCAATAAATGGAATACTGGCTGACGATTTCAGTGTATTAGACCATTTTCTTGATTGTTGATTTGTACTCGTCGATGCTGAAGGTTGGTCCTCAGGCGCCGCAAGTTCTGAGTCTGTAAAGATTTCGAATTCACATTCGGAATCGGATTCGCTATCCACTGTGATTTCATCAATGCTGTTGTCCAGTTTCAACCTTTTAGAAAATGATGGCTGATCCATTTTTTTATTATTTTATTACACTCGGTAAATTTAAAATAAAATTTTGAAAATATAGATTGATTGAAAAAGAAAAACACATAAAATATCACTACAGTTTATAAAACAAGTAATCACAATAAAAACTATTATAAATTCACTTTGTTTATATAAATGCAAGAATAATAATTGTGCACACAAAATATACTTCATTAAGTTTAAAAAATAAAGGTTCAGAGTTTTATAAAATGTTACGAAATATAATTCAGTGTAGAAAAATAGTTACTGTTTTGTGTAAACACACCATTACAATACCGATATATAATACAAATGATTTCGACTGAATTGTACGATGTATGGATGTATACTAAACTGATGTCGTGTGCTAAGGTATATAGAATATTCGACGATGGTAATACATTTTAGCTATAGAAATAGGGGTGCCCGCGCCAGGTTCGGGGAAAGCACCTGGCGAAAATCTGTATGCCCACGCCAGGCGCGGGCACAGCATTGGATGTGTTAACAGTAATTTTGGATTTCTGTGTAACATTGAACAAAACTTGAGCGAGTACTTTTTTTTCTTCTTGTTGTCTTGGATATGGAAGCATTCTGGAAATTGATGTTAATAACAAACCCGACTTAGCTGCTAGTTAATTTCTATAGTTAACAGAAAAAACCACTTTTAATCTGTCAAACTATTTAAAAACAAACATAGAAAAGACGTGATCAGCGTGTGTATTTGAAAGTTTTCAATTCATCATCTAATGTATTTCTAATGCCCCAAGAAGGTAAATTTTTTCAAAACTCTTTTAAAATTCATACAGCTTAAAAGCAAAAATATCATTCAATTATGCTGGTTTTAAGCAAAAAAACTTGTTTAATTGAGACCAGGTAGACTTCATTCAGTGTAACATTGGACGTGTCCAAAGTCACCGGAAAACTATTATTATTGTTAGTTATTCTGGGTATCTTTGGATTTCATAATTCCACAATTGTAGCTATTTATCATTCAAGAACAAAATAAACTCTTATATTTCTTAATAATCACAGCCTTATGTTAAAAATATTGTTTCCAAGATTTCAATATGCCGAGAAAGTCTTTGTTGTCTCTACCTGAAGCAAGAAAATATGATATAACTACACTTAATAATCATTGCAAGAAGCCCTGGATAAAATTCAATTGACTACAGCTGTCTACATTGCCTGACTAATAAATCCTGTTGTGATCATGGACTCTAAAATTATGAACTTGGAACCGTCCCCAAGTTTCATGTTCCACAAATGAGATAAATAAAAACTTGTTATTTATTTTCCCAGAAGAAAACTTTGACTATTCTGAAATATGAGGGTTCATTGATAAGTTTCCAAAATAAGTAAGAAAAAATTAAATATTATAAAAGTAATTTTTTTTCTACCTTCTATCTCAATAAACCCAATGCTTATCCAGGGCCGTTATACCGTTTTGGTAGAAGGATTTCTCAAGGCCCTCAAAATAGCCATTTATGGCGTCTATGACATCGTTATTAGTGGAAAATTTCTTCCCATCTGAACACTTTTTGAGATTTGGGAACAAATGAAAGTCTCAGGGGGTCAAATCTAGCGAATAAGGCAGACAGGACCACACACAAATACTCCACTAAAACATCCACTCTGCATTATTTTTGATTGACAGAGCAAATGCGGCACCCAACGCGTGCAAAGCTTTTTCATACCCAAATGATGCAAAATTTAAAAAACACATTTAGAAGAGATGCTTACCATCTCCTATGATTTTAAATGATGATTGTTCAATATAATTTTATGGATTTTCCTAATCATTTCCGGAGTCGTCGCCTCTTTCGGGTGTCCACTGCGGTGAATTGGTGGTTTTCTACATTTTCACAAAAATGAAAGACAGAATCACTTCTAGAAGCTCCCACGTAAAAAGTAATCATTGAAATGGGCATATATATGGCATGTATTCTAGTGAAAGATGACAGGTGACAATGTCAACTTTTTTTTATCTGAACATGTTTTAAATTTGTCAATCAGCCCTTATAGTTTAAGAATTTATAGTAATCAGTAATGGGACATTGTAGAAACACGTGCATGCTCAAACTCAAAATCTGTATATGACGATTCTGCAGAGTAAATTACGAAGGAAGGAAATTCCCAGGACAGATAACATGGGAAAAATTTTGATTAATATTCTTCAAAAGAATTTAAGGAATGCTTGATGAGTATGGCCAGTCAAAAGAGTCATCATGACTCAGGTATAGATGGTTGACCTAGTATGCAAGGATGGGACAGCATATCTCATTGAAGATGATTTCTTGTATGTGGAATGGGAGGAGTGATTTTTTAATAAGATTAGAAAGAGAATGTGGCAAATAATTTTTATTTTGCCTTTAATGATTGATTAATTTGTCAAATAATTTAAGTAAAACAAAATAAACAAGTTTTTCATTTGTTCGAACCAAGTGGCTTAGCTTAGACTGGACGATTTAATATGGGAGAAGGGTATCTAGTCATGCTTTTTTTTAATTTTTCGATTAAAGGAATCTATTATAACAAATAAGTACATTTCAATGTTACCCAGAAAGATTATATAATTAAAAATCAAAGAATTTGCTTACCAAAAATATTAAAGTTCAATGTTACCCAACTATCATAACGTCAGTCCACCCATAAAAACGAGAATTTTAATCATGTTTTCTTATATTTTAAAAATTCAAAATTAATTAAATGAATTTGTAAGAATATCTAATAATTTAAATAGTTGCAGCTGACACAAAGTGGCCCAATGTTACCCAAAATGACTGTATTAATTTTGATATCTATTTTCATATTATATTCAGTCACTGGATTTACTGAATTTATCCCATATTATAAGAATAAATATCAACAACGATGTAAAAAAAAAAAATGAAACAATCAAAATCATCACTTGTTTTTCTTAAACTTTTTTATTTTATACAAAAATACATTTTATAAATTTGGAATTTACATAATTATTTAATTCACAGCATTGTAACAAATATAATAGATTCATAATGTACAACTGAAAACAATTTTTAATTCACAAAAATAAATTACTCGTTCGGTGTTTCATTAAAACTGAGTGAACACTTTTTATTTTAAGATTTAATATGAGTTGCAGGAAATAATGTGTTAAAATAATGTTTTAATATAAGGTTTAACAGAGTGCGTGAAATTAAATCTATACTTTTTTTAGCTGCGTCATAAATATTAATTCAGCTTGGAATTATCATGTGTATAAATAAAAAATATTTATGTTCATGACTATTTATGAAGATTATCTTGAATACAAAAATCACAGTATTCAATGGCTGGATTGTTCTACATGCAGCCTCTTCAAGTTTATCTGCGTCTAGTATAATTCTACATACAGTATATATCAGTTAAGTTTGTACAAATTTAGAATAGATCATCAATTCGGGATAATTACAATGTAATGTTTTTTTTTTAGTATTGATAAATCTTCTAGTGAGATTGTTCCAACATTACAAATAAATGTTATCCAAGTACTTGTTTAGTGCTGGTAAGATTAAAAAGAAATACAATAATTATTCCTTATTGTATTAGCTAAACATAACTGCTTAATATTATCATGTCTTTCTTAATTCCATAAATATATAAAAATAATGACATTTGAACATCATATAGGAACCTAAGGTATTTCTTCACCAGCTGAGGCGTTTTCTTTGGCTTCCCAACAATTTTCCCAAAACTGACCGAGTCGCTGCTCTTGATTGGCACAAAAATGTTTAAAGTCGCGCAAGAATTTGATCTGAAAGACTTCATCTCCAGTTGCTGGTGTATTCGAAGAGCGCCACTTCTTGGACACCATGTGGTTCCACGACCACAAGAAACCCATCTGAAAAAAATCTAAATTAATTTTTTAAATACAATAAGCTATGACTGCCAATGACCATATTACAATATTATTATTAATCCATCGGCCTTCCTTATGCCTAGATGAGTTAAAATCGACATTGAGTAGTTAACCCATCCTCAAACTGTTTATTTATGGAATTGATAATTTTTTTTTGACTTTTTGACCCTCACCTATGTAAAGCATTTTTAGTTGTTCTAATATTTTATAATAGACTGAGATCCGCTACTGTTGATACTCAAGTGTTCAATTTTCTTGTTATCTCAAGAATACATTGTGGTGGATGTCTCGGTTCATTGTTTGGTATTAAAAGTATATTAAATGGAATTCCTTTCTGATTATAATATTGTTTTTTTGTTTGAGCGGTAATATAGTGGTAATATAGTGGTAACATATCAATATTGATTCATTTTAAGGCTCTCGGCTTTTCAGAGTGATAAATCATTATTGGTTTTAATTTATATCCAGCAACATTGCCACCCAATAAAATGGTGATACGATCCTTAAATGCCTTGAATTCTAGCATACTTTTTTCTTCCTTATTAATGTAAATACGCTGAGGCATTTTCTTCTAATAGAGCGCGGTTTCGTCAATATTGAAAATTTGTTTCTTGACATATTCTTATTTTCTAATCAATGTGTTAAATGTTTGGATAAAATCTTCAGCAGCCTTGTAATCGGAACTATCTGCTTCTCCACTTATTTTCACATTTTGATAATTCGCCCATTTTTTGAATCTCGCTAACCAACCATTGCTGGCAGTAAATGTTTGCTCGCAGTTGTTATTTTCCTTTACCTTCAGGTTTTCAAAAAAACTCCGCACTTTTGTCTTTATGGTCATAAGGATAAGGGGAATTCGTTTTTTTATCAAATCTTACATCCAAATCACCAATGGTTTTTCCATTTGGTAGATGGTTCCAAGTCTTTTTTTGTTATTATTGTAGATTTTATGGATGCTGTTCCTTTAACAGCTTCACTGATTCTTACTTTATTCTTCAAAATTG
The DNA here is from genome assembly GCA_022840565.1 of Eubasilissa regina. Lineage (NCBI taxonomy): Eukaryota > Metazoa > Arthropoda > Insecta > Trichoptera > Phryganeidae > Eubasilissa > Eubasilissa regina. The sequence continues at coordinate 30,225,221 of JAINEB010000003.1, read as the reverse complement.
TACAGATCGTGAGCTATGTTCTTCGCTTTTCTACCAATCTCATACTGTTTAATTATTTTAAGTTTTATTCCTAAATCTATTGCACTTCTCATTTTTTTTACCACATCTACTCTATTTACCAGTTATTATGGACACGATTTATTAATTATTCACTTAAGAATTAAAAATTAAATACATATATTATGTCTTATTATATGTATAAATAAATGTCCAAGTTCGAAAATGCTGTGTTAACTGAATTGGAATTTAAAAACAATGAAGGGAAGAAGTGAGAAACTAACGATATTCTTTGCACACATCCCGTGATTAACTGACCGCCAGGAACTATGTATTGCATTATTATTGCGTCATCTTTCTATACGCATGCATCAACCATTGGCAATGGTGCCCTGTGACGCAATATAAAATTGAAAAAAAAGGTATTTTTTCAATCGTAAGTGCGAATTGTCATAAGTCGAGGACTATCTGTATTAGATTTTTTTGATACTGCTAGGATCTCAGAAGACATTATTAAGTCTCTAGGATACTAGAAAAAGTTATATTTTAACAGATAATATTTCTTTCTGTAAGATTTCCTGCTATTTCAAGATTTAGGTTAGATTATTATTTTTAAAAAGTTTTAAAATGAAAATGTATTTTCCCCATTATTTTTATGAAGAAATCTCAGAGTAATATATTTTTCTTTGTTATTTCATTAACGTAAAATAATGTGGAAATACAATAGCAGCTAAGTAAAATTACGACTATTATTTTATACTGTAGATATTTGTAGATAATAAATATTCATAATTTTGAACTTCTGATTTCAGATCTTCTTCAGTTATTAAATTAAAATTAGTTAATCATTATAACATTTTAATTATTTCTAAATGAACCTGAAATTATTGAACATGAAGGCTGTATGATAAGTATATGTGTTAGGGAAGAAAACACATTATTTAAAAAAAATAATTTCTTAACATAGTTTCCTTTCAGTTCGATACACTCGATTGCTCCATGATTGTCCTTCTCTTCTCCAAATACAGTAAAACCGCGATATAACGAAATCCAAGGGACCAAAAAATAAAAATTCGTAATAACGAATTCCCACATATAATGAAAAAAATAAAAAAAACCTACTATATGTTACGCGCCGTCGCAAAAAATGTTGCGCGGCTTCAAAAAAGATCGCAAATTCTGCAAACAAAGGAGGAAAAAGGCCATAGGGAACTGAATACCTACATATTTTTAGTAGTTTTGTTATTAAAACAAATAAGGATAATGGCAAAGGACAAAGCAAATGGATAATCAAAGGAATTAAATTAAGAACAAAACCTATTCAACACCAATTGGAAGATATTTTTGTAAATTCCAGAATATTGCAAACACAAAACAATATTTTAACTGTGTTTAAATGTAGAGCCGCTTCAAACATAGTTTTGGGCATGAAACATACAAAATAATTCAAAAATAACAATTTTACAGTTGAATCGCGTCATTTTTATAAAATGAGTCGTATATAAATTACGAAGGTGCTTACCGGTAACGGCGGCAACCACTTCAAAATATATTTATAATCGTTAAAATTGTTCACTTAAAAATTATCGTTAACATTGTTCACTTAAAATACACGAAAACAATAGTTTATAGAAATACAAAATGACGTACAAAAATAGTCCATAAAATATTTTAATGGATTATTTATATTATTGACGAGTTCACACGAAAACAATTGTCAAACGAAAATGAATTTATGTAAATATTCAGTTCGGTCATGCAATAATCGCGTTAAAAGCGGAACAAACTTAACTCTACAGACGTTACACTGAGACTGACATTTCCAATAAGTACATACTGCAACTTTCGGGGGGTTCCTGTTAATTTTTGTATTTTACAGCTGTTGGGTCTGGGATTGCAATCATATTAGAGGCGTATGCGTACGTAAAACGTGTCTAAGAGAACGCCGCAAGAATTATGTCAAATGGTTTTATGGGCTTACTATGAACCCAAGAAGAAGTTTGAATTGTTTTACTACCTTGTCGGCCGACCGCCGCGCACCGCCGAGAAGGCCATAAAACCGTTCGCATACGGCAGATGCATCGGCGCAGCTTTGTAAGTGCGAAATAATATTTTCATCTTTTAACATTTTTTTATTTCGTTATAAATTTACGTAAATGTATTGGCATTTTTTCGTACGGGACAAAAATGATTTTGTTATAAATATTAACGGGATTTCGTTATATAAATGCATTTTTATATGAAAAATTGGTTTTAGGGACTAAATTTCGATTTTTTTTTCAATATACGTCATTTTTCGCTATATCGGGTTTCGTTATATCGCGGTTTTACTGTAGTCAGTGAAGATGATGCCTCTTGAATTCCAAAACGATGGTCATGACCTTTCCGGTTGATGGAACCGTTTTTGCCTTCTTTGAAGCAGGTTCGCCAGGTGAAGACTGTTCATCAAAAATGGATGTTCAGCCATGTTTATATTTATTAAACCAATATCTGATGGTAATCCTCACACATCTTCCCATCCAAAAATAGGAATGAAATCACTGACCGAAATTGCATTTTTTCCATGGCTGTAAATAAACACAAACTTGCCCACTTTCGACAGCAATCAAAACAAACTATAAATCTGCCTGAAATTTTGACAGGCGTTGTTTGAAAGATGCATTAAAAATAAAAAAATTATACAAAATAATTACGTGTTTAAATAAAAAAAATTTCATCATCGTCTTACTCTCAATGAGAGCAGTCATGATCATGGAACTGTGCTGGATATTACATATAATACAGTGGAATGTCTTCAACAAATTTTTTGGTGTGGCCAGATATTGAAAAATATAAACTAAAGCTAATAAAGGGTCAAAATACAAGTTGGAGATGGCAACATAATAATAAGGAGACAACAAATGAAACCGACTGACCCTTCGACTGTTATCATAATCATCCTTGTTCTTCCCACTGACATGTCGAGTGATGTAGGCTTCATGCGGACTCGGAGCTACATCTGAATGGATAGGGTATCTGAAAGCATTGACATAAATTTACATATATTTAGTACAGAAGTCCCCTACATTCAGTGCTCTTGATGAGGGGATTATTAGGACTATCCCGGATGTTTATAGTGAGTATTGCTTATGTTACTAATGAAGATACAGTAGTAGCAAAACTAGTTGGTGTTAAATTAGTCAAAGTGGTTCATGCATGTTTGTTATGTCAAAAATACAAAAAAGGTATTTATGTATACACTCGAACCTCTTTTTATGCAGTAGCTGTGTTCCACAGGATATTGCATAAAGAAAAACTTGGTTCCATAATTTTCCAAAAAGTGAGATGAAAACTGAGTTGAGTTATCACCTGATGATGAAAGGGACTGCACTCCTCAAAACAACAGTAGTGACTATAACCCAAAGTGTGTGTATTAGTAAAAAGTTTAGTTGTGAAAATTAAAACAATAAACAAGGTTATTGTCCTTTTTATTTCATACTGAATTTTTGCTTTATTTTTAAAATATCACACTTATTGCGAATTTAAACAAATATTTATGTATCCATAAATTTTTTGGCAATGAATATATTAAATTATGTAGTAACCTTGTAGGGTTTATGTGTTTTGCCTTGGGTCGAACCCGGGGTCCACGTGGGGGAGGGGGCGCAGTAGGTATGAGGATGAACATATTTCCGGTGACATGCACATACAGGTGCTCTCCTACGCCGCCTCCCGTGTGCGAAGTGCTCTCCACTGTACACTTGATGAATCCGAAGCGGCCCACGATAGCCTCTTGGAACAGGAACAGGCGGTCAGCCCACGATTCTTCGGGAAAACCTAGTAAAACATATAGAATTCAAATCAACTGGATAATATTAATTAATAAACAATACAAGAAAAACACTATTTCCTAATATGTATATAAGCTCTGTGTTATATATATTTTTACAAATTTGTAATTGTTCATATCACAGTCGCTATTTGTAAAATACGAGGTCAGATTGATAAGTTTCTGAAACAAATAAGAATAAACAAAATATCATTATGAAAGTTTTTACTTAGTTTCCTTCTACTTCAACACATTTAGCTCAATGCGTTTCATCATACCATTTTCACAGAAGGATTTCTCAAGGCCTTCTAAATAGCCATTTACGGCGTATGACAGCTATTGGTGAAAAATTTCTTTCCAACTAACCACTTTTTGAGATTTAGAAACAAATAGAAGTTAAGAAGATCAAACCTGATGAATAAGGTGGATGGAACATCAATTCAAAGTGCAATTCATGCATTTTTACTACTGCAACCAACGCCATGTGACCTGGAGCGTTGTTTTGAAATAAAATTTTCTTTTCAGTCAAAGGAGTCAATTCACATTGATTTCATCGCTCTAATTTTGTAACAAGATAGTATAGTATCCACAAAAATTATTCCTCAACCGTCCCAGAAAACAGTCGCCATCACTTTGCCAACCGGTAATTTTACTTCTGCTTTCTTTGGTTTGCCACTTTCTGTCTACTATTTAGACTGCTCTTTAGTCTTTGGTGTGTAATGACGTATCCATGTCTTATCAACCTTGATGAAGCGTCACAAAAACTTGCTGGAAATACGCCTAAAGAGCTGCAAACACTCCTCTGAAACATCCACTTAGCGTTGTTTTTGACCGACTGAGAGCAAACGCGGCACCCAACGCGCGCAGAGCCTCTTCATATCCAAATGCACAATCAAAATTTAAAAAATATATTAAATAAATAAAAGCATCTGCTCACCATCTCCGCTATCTTCCGTAATATTAAACAACGATCGTCCAATACAATTTTATGATTTTTCCTAATAATTTCCGGAGTCACCACGTCCTTTGGCCGCCCACTGCGGTGAGTGTCTTCACAGCTCTGACGTCTTTGTTTAAAATCAGTTACTCAAGTGCAGACAGTGCTCAACGAAGGAGATTTCCTTAAACCAGCACCCAGCGTGGCTTTAATCTGAATAGTGATCTACTTCCCTTTCAAAATGAAACTTTATAACGGCACGAACTTCCATTTTCTACATATTCACAAAAATGAAACATAGATTCATTTCTAGAAGTTCTCACTTAAAAATAATTGTTGAAATTGTCGACAGGTGTCACCTTTTATTTAATCTAAACACGTTTTAAATTTGTCATTTTGGATATTTATCAATCAGCCTAAGTACATACATGACAATTCACTAAAGTGGTCCCCTTTAAATTTCCCATTACAGACCCCCTCTACTTGCTATAACGGCGGAATTCTTTTTTTTTTTACTATAATATGAATAAATATAATACTTATATTCACAAAATAAAATAAATTTCGTAAATTAGACGTTTTACACCGATATTAATGGAAACCAATGTATTCTTATTCACAGAAAACATTTAAAACAAACAATACAAATACAATAAATGGAATTTCACCTTCAAAGAGAGCATTTTTATCTTTGATGAGGGGCTCCACGTTGAGTGGCACATAAATGGGTCCGCGCAGAGGATCAGACTTAAGGGTGAATGGAAGCGCCAACGGGTCGGCAGGGATGGGTACCATCATTAGGCGACACGCTACTGCTTTACGCATCCATCCAAATATCTGGAATATTATAATTATTGGTTAAATTGTATCCATATGTGATAAAAATAATTAACAATATGTACCCCTATAATGGTTGCCAACTTTGCAGCATAATGATAATTATCTACCATGATTTGTCTAGTGACAGGATGCTTAGGAGAGAATAATAATAATTTTTGTAGTACCATTTTTGTAAAAAATTTCACCTCAAAGGCGCTTTACACATAAACTATTTATAGTCCTACATTATCTATGTATTTAAAATTAAAAATTGTTATTTGAAATTGTGGAAATGATTTTTTGAAAATGTGCATTTTTAGTCTCTTCTAAAATAAAGTTTCTGATGCACTGTTTCTTATGACGGAGGGCAAAGAGTTCCACGCTTTTGGGCCTGCCACCGTAAATTCCCGTTCACTAAACGTAGACTTCTGGCAACGGCTGGTCGGTTCTTCAACTCTTCATGCGGCTGAAGCAGAGGCTGACCTAAAAGTTTGACGTCTACTATTCAAATTGTCTGGGATACAAAGCTCTTGAAGATACAGAGGCGCCATGTTATGTGTCGCTTTCTACATCAACCAGCATAATTTAAATTTAACTCTTTCAGGGAACTGAAGGTAATGTAAGTCGTGCAAAAGGGATGTTATAAAGAGAATTTAGAAACTCCATATATTATCTGTGCTGCTGTATTTTGAATGGATTGTATGCTATCCAGCTGAAATACATATTGGAAGGCCAGCATAAATGCTGTTACAATGAGTAGACGGGCTGTCTCGGGAGGAAGATGCCTCCGAATACTTTTAATTTGTCTGTTGATAAAAGCGTGCATTGACAATTTTGCTGATTTGTGTATTCATTGAAAGATTTGAATTAATGTGCACGTCTAACAACTTAACTGCAGATTTAGCATTTGCCTTCTAGGTGTTGCTGTTAGCTCAACTGAGCGGTGGGAACCGGCTTAGTAAGCCGGTTCTATCGAACTGTTTGGATCTTTGAACGGATTAAACCGTGGATCTTTTTGAGTGGTTGAGTTATGGATCTTTTGAGCGGTTGAATCATAGACCCTTTGAACGTTCGGCTCATGGCAGTGTATCTTTTATCTATGCTCATGGCTCAGTTAATTAAACGTTAATTAATATGTTGCTCCCTGGACATATGCGGAATATTTTCTTATGAGTTATGTTTCACATTATTATGCTCTTTGTCAGATATCAGTATTCGAATAACAATAATTAAAACAACTAACGGGATTGACACACCGCTAGTTGCTGTCTGTAGTTGCTCTATTTTGGAAAGATTCAATGTAAGTTTGTGTGAATTTAATGTAAGATTTGATTGTCAGAGATTAATAAATTAATTCACTTTTTCATAGTACAAGTCTAATTTAATTTATAAAATAGAAAAAGTATTGAGATAATGTGTAAGCATCTCTTGACTTTTTAAAATAAAAAAAAATACTATTGCATTTTCACTATGACTTATTAGTTTGTAATATGGAAAAATTTATAAAAAATACACTTGTAATACTTCCATAATATTTAACCATATAACTTCACTTCCAAATGATCTGTTTGTGTATATTGCGTATGCACATTTCAGATTTATTTAAACAGCCTGTATTTGAATTAAATTAAAAAATACAAATATGTAAATACAATGTCTAATTACCAGATCAGCTACTATGGTTCCACTGGCGATAACCCATTGGATGCACATCTCGTATGCGGTGTAAGGACGCCACGCCGCCTGGTATCTCGCATGACCCCACTCTATACGATCACTTTTACTACTCACATCTATGTCCAGGTGGGTATTCTTGTACAAGGGGACTGAAAATAAAGCCAAAGTGAAACAAGTCTTGCAAAATTGATTTGCAAGTTTTCAAGAGTAAAGGTGCAAGGTTTATAAATTCTCGAGTAAATGCCAGCCCAAAAATGGAATCTTATAGTCTGCCGGCTGGTGAGCCAATAGGTATTATATATATTATATTGTATTCTTATCATTTTCTGTACCGTTTTTGTTGATTTTTCTAATTATTAAAAAATGAGAATTCTAACAGTATACTTACAGTCAGAATCATTATCTTGGTTAACATAATTGGGATCAATATAATCACAGAGAAAAGCTGGCACATTAGATTCATCCGTGGGTTGTGTTCCTCGTGGAGCGGATATCTGTCTAGCCCTGTTGTCCACTACCTCTCCTCGTGGAGACCTCGCTCCCAATACTTCCACCTCCATCCACTCATTCTCAAAGCTCTGCAAATCACCTAGCGGAGGGACGTGCTCGCCTAATTCTGTAAATAATAATTTTACGTCAAATTGAGTGGTTTATTGTGGTTGCACTAACACCGGCGTATTGACCACGTTTAAACCACAATCGCCCCGATAATAAACTAATCTATTTGTCACTATAAAAACAATTATTCAATACAAATTAACGGAATCAACTATAAAGATATACAGAAAAAATCTATCAAAAAAATATTTTAGTCGCTACTGGTATTCAAACCTGGACCATTTCCTATATAAGTTCAATTTGTTGAAAATCTGTGGCGAAATTGTATAACGTATTTCCCCATATAGGAAAAGGTCCAGGTTCGAATCCCGGTAGCAAGTAAAATATTTTTTCGATAAATAGTTTTTTCTGTATATTTTTCTAGTTGATTAATTTAATTTGTATTGAAAATGTCACAGAACTATGTTCTGAAAAACTGTAACATCACAATAATAATGTGTTCTCTACCTAGACCAATTAAATTATTGAGGCTACTTCTTCTGATGCCATGCCCACGTTTAGGCGTAAGCATCTATCCATTTGCAGGACCATAGACAGTATACACTATTTGTTCGAACTGATGGCAACTTGGAACAGTTTCTCGATTTCGAGACTGTTCCACTTCTGAATATTTTGAAATCAGAATAGTTTCTTTCTACCAAACTACCGTTTATCTTTTATTTTCGTACGTTTCATATAATTGTTTATACGAGGCGATATTTGGTTCACAAATTGTATACCCAAAATATTTGCCATATAGATATTGTCCACGTTTCACAGCCATACTGGAGCACAGACCGAAGATAGTATTGTAAAGTGCATAGATGGCAGAGAGAGTTTTTAGAAGCCAAGATTGAGACTCACAGTAATGAATATTGCAGAGAAGATGTTTCTTTGGCATAAAATAGAAGCAATTCAAAAACAAAATAGCACTATCTGGTGAGGAAATCTGAGAAAAATGCATTAATTAGGCTATAGGGTTAAGAGTAGAAATGAGTAGTTTGAGAATAATCGGGTCACTTATACTGAACTGGAGATACGGTTTCCAAATTTCATTCAATCTAGTTCCGGAACTAGATTGTATTGTAACATTGAAATAAAAACAGAATGTACTAAGGACCGACTGAGGCCATAACTGAATCACAGTGGTTTAGTACAATAAGGCCTTTGTACAGAGTGAATATTATGTTCCAGGCCGATTTTGTTTGGCCGCCATTTTGGTTTGGCAGACATTTTGCCAGTTTGCATTTGGTGGTCGTAGAGAGTAGTTGATTACAATTTATTATGGAGAATCTAATGTCTTAATAATATGCAACAGCACATGTTTTGTAGTTCAATATTGATGACACCGACTTTTGAAAAAAAAACCATCATGAGCTCATTTTGACTTGGGGTTTTTGTTAATAAACAAAACAGCCATTATTGGGGCACTAAAATTGCTCAATTGATATACTAACGACCTTTACACTCACACAGACTGACTGTATGGTGCGCCATGTGGCGTGTGTGTCTATTTATTATTATACATGCCCTATTCAGGCATTAACATAATTTGTAAAATAAGAGAAAATTACAACAGAAGTGCAATATACAAGTAAAAAAAATGACATAGTGTCATCATGTTATTACATAATTAAAAATAAATAATATAAATTGTGAAGTAGCAATTTATCCATCGCCATTGAGTTGAGACACAAAAATTTTAATAGTGTAGTCCTATAAAGAATTAAATTAACAGCAAAAATGTCGACTATCTCCGCATATTCATTCCCCAAAGAATGCATTCTGGGGACTGCGGAGTTAGCTAGTGCATGAGTTCTGACATCACCTCTGTAATAAAACAATGAATTGTGTCTCAATGACCTCAATGGTGCGTGAAAGTCAAGCAGACGAACAATCTGGGGGCAGTCTATCATACCACTGTTGATCCAGTATAGAAATATAAGGTCGGTCATCGTACGATTTCTTTCAGGATGCACACAAGAGGCAATGATGTTACCATTAATGGTGATCACTATCGTCACATGATGGAAAACTGGTGGCAGAATTGGGTCGATTGGGCCTGCAACATATGTGGTTCAACAGGACGGAGCCACCTCACACACAGCCCGAGCTACACTTGAAATTTTGCGAGACATTATTCCCGACCGCATAATTTCAAAAAATGGTGATATCGACTGGCCTCCTCGATCACCCAATTTGACGGCTCCAGACTATTTTCTGTGGGGGTACTTAAAATAATAAGCCAACAACAATTCCGGTGCTACAGGACAATATTCTAAATGAAATTGCTAAAATACTACGCAACATATGTGAGAATGTTATATTATGGTTAAAAAAGCACGCATTTGCGCTGCTGCCAGAGACAGACACTTGGCCGATGTCATATTCCATACATAATTTTAATAAACCAATTAATCGATAAATAAAAACCAAACTAAAAATTTGTGTTTCATTTTTTAGTTATTCAAAAACAACATTGGCTCGGAACATCATTTTCACCTGCACTATGCTATCAATGATCAGTATTTCAATGTGCTCTTGGTACACTGATATTTTAATATTTAAAAACTCCACCAAAATTATTTTTTAGGACAGTTTCATGTTAGATTTAAGTAAAATATTGGCACATTATTGACTGATTTCTTCTACTAAAATTGAAATCTTTGAGTTGGTAACATTCCTGAAAAGTTACTTAAATGACCGGTTTTTGAAAAATATCAATTTATAGAATTTTGCGTAACAAATTTATTTATTATTTCTTGGACAACATTACAATGTGACATGATTTATTCTATTAGTTTTAAGAATTGATATAATTCTATTATCAGGTTGTTTGTTTATTGTAATTTTATTAGAAGTTATTGAACGTGTTACTGAAGTGTTGGAAGTTATCTATGTTGGGATATGTAATAAAAAATTGAAAGAGTTTAGTGTACATTTTTTTTATCATTGAAATACGATTTTGGTGAAAACATTTTTACTTTGTATTTGATTGCTACTAAGACCTATATGAGCCAACTACGTTCATCTCTGCGCTCGAGGGAATGATGACATAAAGATCTAATTAGATAATAATAATAGATAATAAGATAATAAGAATAATGACATAATAATCTAATATTGAGTCACGTTATATAATTATGTATGTAGATAGGTCCAAAAGAACGAGTCTTTTTGGTGATACGGATCCACTGATACATATCGTGTGTTAATTTGTTGCATTCTCATCCAATATGCACCACCCCACCACTAACATGTGCAGTAATGTGCATGCAAATTTTTATACAGGATGTCCAAGAGCCAGTATTCCAAATGAAACCTATGGTTAGAGGACATCACTAGCAATTCACCGAGTGTCAAATAGAAATTCAACTGCTTAGAAGTTATTTGAACTTTTGTGATTTTTAAACATTTTGCAACCTATCTTTATAAAAATAAGCGCTGTGCCATAAATATTCAACCTATCATGATGAAATTTGCCACACATGCTTTGATAATATAGCTACCAGATTTTTATTTATGACTAATTAAAAAAAAGGCATTACAGACACCTTGCATAAAAAATTGATTTAAGAGTCTTATTTCTAGCAAAAAAAGCAGTAATTTACTTACCAACTTCTTTCTTCAGGGGAACAATATAATACATGTAGTATCCTACAATAAAATTTTTTGAGAAATCTCCAGAGGCATGGCATATATATCCTTCCTTCAACATTGCCTGGAAAAAATATGTTTTACATTATAAAATGAATTTGTAAAATCAAATAAATAATTATGAGGCAAAGGTTCGAGAAAGGAGTGACCAATAAGGAAAACAACTGAATGTAGTAAAAATTAATGAATTAAATAATTACAATTGAAATAATGGAAACCTAGCAAGCAAAATAAGATAGAGATACATTATTGGATTTGGTATCATACCTTAACAATTGTGTCTATTATCATCATGAATTATGATAAATTCAATCCTCGGTGATAAATATATTCATGTGTTTATAACCATATACAAGCAAAAAGAGATGTATTCCAACATTTAGCAATAATTATGATTATTTATTGGATGTTGTAAGGCATTTAAAAAATTTATATACATAATATTACAAACATTTAATTTAACCAAAAAATAGATTACACAGTAGCAAAATTAAGGCTATCTATATTATTCGTTTATCTAGTCACTCCATCTCCGCTATGATCTAGCACCATCTGATTATTATTTATTTAGATCTTTGCAGCATTTAGCATTTAGGTGGAAGAAGATTTAAGAAGAATAACGCCAGTGAAATAAAAATGGCTTGAGCAGTATTTTCCATTAAAGGTAAGAGAGTTTTACAAAATAATGTTTTTCATTTTCAAAAACACATTTTTTTTAGAACCCCTTTTATACAGTATATTAAAATCATACATACTTCCATTTTTTCTTTGGCTTTGTCTATGTCTGTTACTCCTTCAACATGATTGATGATCCACTGTATGGCGTCTATGGACACAAATGCATTTGAAGGAAGGCTGACAGTCTGTACCATGAAACCTACTCCTGTAGTGGGACTCTTCATTCCTTCAAGTATTTCAGTCAGTGTAGCTGTGCTCTTTAAACGAGGGACAGAAACATCTCTGGAAATAGAGTAAAAGCATATATAATGTGTAGTTTTTGATGTGTGCTGCTGCATTATTTTCTCTCTGTCGTTGCAATTTCCAAAATTGTAATTTTCAACAAGATGATACTTTGGATTGTGGCAGAATACTTTGAAAGCTACTAATATGAATGATGGCAGTAAAAATATGACATGCCACAATATAAAAACACGTTATTAAAGTCTTCAAAAGCAAAAAATACAACTATATTACCCACCCATCATCATAAAAGTCATCAGTGTGCTCTGAGTCATTTGCTGCTATTGCAGCCCTCACACGTTCCTTGCTTCCTGCTGCCCTACAATAGACATGCATTTATTAATTTAGTTACACATATTTGGATAATTCAATTCCAAAACCCACCCCGATGTAAACCTTAATTTTGTAAATTCTCCGAATATTGATAATAGTAACTGAGGACTTTCAAAATCAGCCCAAAATGCAATATCATAATAAGCAAAAAAACAAAGTGGAATTAGAGCCTTAAAATATATTAATATCTCAATTTCCGCAATAATTGATTAGGGCGGATTTTAAACTGAACAATAAATTTATTTAGTTTTAAACGTTCTAATTAGTCAATGTAAATATAAACTTGGTAGGCTCAATAGGATATATTAATGTCACAGACTACCAAATATATAGGCATGAACTAACACAAGTTCCTTGTTTTCAATATTTTTAATTTGATGTCACCCACGTGATCACTTTGGTACCACTTATGCAATCAAATAGCTCTGTGACTTTTTTAAATATATGACAATATAATAAGCATGTCTTGTTTACAAAAAGATTTAATTTTCGAAGAGTAAATACTTTTACTGTTGCATAAATGTATCATAAACTATTGGATTTATATTTCAACAAAGAACGTGTCTAAAATGCCCTTCGTCCCGCAATTAATGTTCCAAACCCCTCTCCCATATGTACACTTTATTTCATATCTATTCATTTACTGGTCTGTGATTAATGTATATTATTATTTTTTTTTTTATTAAAAATAATACATTGATTAAGTTAAATAATTAATAGGGACATAAAATAATGAATGCTTCCTTTCAACAGAAATTAACTCTTAAATTTAAAAAAATGTTTCTTGATGGATAAATGTATTATTTTAGATAATTAATTAATCTGTAATTTGAAGAGATAAATAATTCTGAATGATAATTTTTTTCTGTTATCTAATCTTTGGAATTTTTCATAATTATCAAAATATTATTATTACTCTCACAACAAATGATTAAATAATCATTTTGTTACCAATCAAAACAATATTTCCAACTCATGTATCGAGCGGTAGAGAAGTATTCACATATATAACAGCTAAATCAATTGTCTTTCTAGTAGTTATAAATGATATCAACAACACAATTTATCTAATTTATGACTTTTTTTGGTTGACTTTAAAAATAATTTCATTAATACATTATGCGTGTTAATTAATTGCAAAAAATATGCTTCTTTGTCATCATTTTTAACAACTTTGTTTAAATAGTTATTTTTATATTTACAAAAATTAAAGCAAATTAAAAATATAGTGCTATTAAAGGATTGGGAATATTAGAAAGAAAAAAACGAAAGTAAGCTCACTTACTTTCCGTTACAGCTTCCATTACAGGGACTCTTGTTGTAAGGATTTTGCTGCAACCACAAATTGGGACAGTGATCTTTATATTTCTAGGGGTCAAACATAACTTGACAAGCGCTCTGTCAACAAGGAGTTGTGACAAAAATGTTAACATAACCAGGGATCACAAGCATTCTTTATCTGTAATCAGGAATTTGTAAGTAATCTAACTCTGTAACCAGGAATCACAAACATTCTAACTAAATAACTGGGAGACAAAAGCAATCTGGCACTTATAACATGGGATCACTAGCATTCTGGTCCTACTACCAGGGATCATAGGTGGGAGAGAACGCTGCCACCTGTTGGTTGATAAATCAAAGTCCTTCACTATTGTTTATTAGTATGTACAAGCAGAGTTATTTGTCAAGCGAGCCTGTCCGGCACTGCAGGAATAAAAGCTGGTGTTGTATTCAGCAATGGTAACATTGGTGTGAAGCATGTGATTGAGACACATTGTTCACCATGTTAGGCTGAAATGTATTATAAAAAATATAAAAATGTGATTTTACAAACTGAAAATAAAGTAATAATGCGCTATGTAAAAATGTAGCTTCCGTTTTTATGATATTGATAATAATATTGAAGAATTTTCCATCATTCAATTAAATTGATAGACCATCAAAATGGGAGGCTGATAGATCTTGAAAAATTGATGAATTTTTGGAAAAATATCTAAAATGAACATTTTTCAAATATTTCAAAAGATAAAAAATTAATTCAGAATTGAAATACGTATCTTTATAATAAAAAATTATTAAAAATATACATATAGACAATTATTAATTAAATTTTATTTTTTACCATCACCATGATTCAAAGTTTTCAACCAAAGTAATGAAAGATGAAACATCACCCCCAAACAAAGCCCGACCCAACCATTTTTTGTAATATATATTCAGCTTGACTGAAAAGTTACAGAAACATGCAAAAATTTGTTCATTTGTAGGTACAGATGTGAGGAAATAAAAATATTTTCCAAACTTCAAAATAATATTGTGCCTAAAATACATACATCAATCACTTTTTCTTTTGACTGTTTATGTACATATATGTGCATTAACTTAAGTCTCAATGAAAATGTTTGATGTTTGTTACTACGAATATCTACGTACTTATTTTACAAATTATCTGAACAATTATTGTGAGGAAAATAAAAACTAAATAATATTTACATCAATTAAAGAAAACATGATAAACTTTTGCACATTTGTCGGGAATGTTACATTAAAAACATGGATTGCGAAGAAACATTTTAAACAACCACATTTAATCATCAACTATTTTAAAGAAGCTAGAAAAACAAATTAATAAATGAGATGAAGGATCAACCAAGAAGCAGGCATACAAAACAGGCGAATGCTAGAGAAAAAGGTTGCAAAATATCCAAACGGCACTACTGACATGGTGTCGAATCTGAGTCTCGGCTTGTCTGGTAATCTGGTACTTCCGACTCTCTCACGGAAGGGCGAGTTTCCTACGCCAACCTGTTTAAGCACCAAAAGTATTATAGAAATAGACATATAATACACAAAGACATAATAAATAATATGTTATAAACAAATTGTTAGTCGTGATTACTCTGTGCGAATCAATCATCTGTTAATTACAATGATTTATTTCCTTCGCAAAAATACCAACACTCAATATTAAAAAAGTTTTGTAAGATTGATATTGATTGATTTGACAGTTACTTTGTGATGTAACATATTATTTTTTTAAATATATAATTTTTATTTTCACTTTGAGTTGTATTGCGACTAGTTTCGGGAAGAGCAGTGAAATACGCAAATAAAAGAACATCCATACTGTCTGAAAAATAATAAATTCTCCGAATTCGCTAACCGTATTATTGATACTAACCATTCTTTCGACAGTCACAATCTAAAATTACTCCACTCGGCACCATATAGGGGAATAATAATGAATAGAAATCCAGAAAAATTTGTATTTGGAAAAAACATTAATGAACAATATTATATTTTCAAATCTTTCGCCACTTTTATCAATGTTTTCTAGAAATAATAAAGCCACTCCCACCCTTACGTGCCCCACTCCCACAATAGCCAACTGTATTTCATTTTACACCTGTAGATGGAAGGACTGCTCTTCCTGAAACTAGTTGTTATAAAACTCAAAAAAAATTGTGTGTGTAGTACAAAATGAAAAAAAAAATTATATATTTAAAAAAAATTAAGTAACGTTAGATTTTCTTGACAATAATAAATTCAATATTGATACATTAAATTCGATAACAGGGATAATATTGTATTATATAATTGCTTATTGTGACATGTAACATACCATTTTAGGTATGAGAAACATGCATAAAATGAGTACGATTCATGTTGAGTAAGATATCACAGTGTTATTCTCAAGCATGAAGATGTTGTACATATAAGGATCTATCGAGCGGGTACCGACATATCATACGAAATTCATCTGTCAAATTCATTTCCTTTTGAAACACTGTCACATGGAAACAGTTTTCTTTGAGTGAAACAGTTTTTGAAAGCTCCAGATGGACTTTTTTTAAAGTTTTACATACATTTCTAAGCTGTATTGGACAAAATGAGGCAAATAGAGTTTTACAATTTTTAAATTATATATATAATTTATACATATATGACTTAAGTCTGAAAAAAATTATAAGATGAGAAAAAAATATATATCTTGACTAATAAAGCTTTCATTATGATTTGAATTTGAAATGGAAACACTTGATTAATTTAAAATTTATGTAGATGACATTTGTAATAAAAAATCCTACAAACTTGGTCACATTTATCGTATTCAGTGAATAAATCTAGGATATGGAGAGTTCTAATAATAAATTGCCACGTAAACTCGTACTATGAAATGTTCAAAAACATGTTAAAGAATTTAATACAACAAAATGAAACAAACATCTAATAAATATTTGAATATATGCGAAATTCCATTGGACGAGCACAATGAGTTTCAATTTGTTGAGATTTGAATTTTTTAATACAATATAAAGAATCAGCAAAAATAATTTTACAAATAACACATGTTTTAAAGGATAGTCATCTATATACAACAATATTATTGAATCCGTGTAGTTTTTCGCAATGAAGTTTTTTTTATCATCCAGTTCAAGAAATATGTGAAGTGTGGAGACACACAATATCTATTTTCCGAGTATGATCCCATGAAAATCCCACTCCATTCATTATCAATACATACATATATTACATGATTTAATAATTGCACCGTTTAAGTTATTTATCACCAGGCGTTCGAGGTACCAGCTGGGGGGCTCCAAAGGCTGAGGAGCCTCAAAAAGACTAAAAAATATCTCATTCCATGTGAATTTTTTAAAAATCTTTTGAAAAATTACTTACATAATGAATATAGTCAAACAATTGAGACTCAACCATCTGTTTACATACTTATATATACATATTTAGTTATCATGTGTTAATACTTGACAGCCCATTATTTGAAGAGTGTGCCATCTCAAAGCAGAACACGTAGATTCTCTCTCGTATATATTGAAATTATATTTTTCAAGATGCAATTTAATAATCAAAAATCTAAAAAAATAATTTTATAAGTTTATTATTTAATGTAGTATTTCTTTTATACTCTGTATGTGTATTTAAATTAATGCGCTGAATTTTTATATTGGGTGGGGAAGTCAGAAAATTATTTTGCACCCGGGACCTTGGATAACCTAAATCTGCCACTAGATAGTTAAATATTCTATATACGAGATATGCACAAGATTGAGTATACTAGTTATGGAATTGAAAGCTATTACAAAATGATATTGATCTATATTGCATAACCCAAATACAATGTGAGGTGGGAAAAATTATTAGAAATGTATGTAATGCAAGAAATGCACATATTTTAAAAATGGCAGAAATAAATGTTTAAAATGGTAAGATGATATGATTAAATAAAAATAACTCAATTAAGGAAAAATTTATACACTATGTACAATTGAAGAAGATAATAATGTTACATTTGTGGCACATATAGATTGGATCAATCCAACTCCAAAAGATCATAATAAGGGTGGAATTCATCAGGTAAATTACTTATAGTATACCTACTACTATTTGTGATTTAAAGATAAATTCAATGATATATTTTGAAAGTACATAATTATAGATCTAAAAAAAATTTGCTACGGAAAAATTAAGAGTAACTTTATTTTATTTTACAATATATTGGTGTAAAACATGCAATGGCAGGTGAGCAATTTTTTTTTCTGTACTCGCGTAAATATGTAATATTATTTAATTTATTTGGAAGATTTAATACTGGAAGCAGGTTGAAAAATTAATTGCAGACTCTTATTTAAAACAATCTAATATTTTTTATAGCTGTTTATAAATTGTGATTGTAAATAAAAAATTAAACCTTGTTTCCCGGTGCATTGTATATTTAATAAATGTGCAACAGATAATTTCAAAAATCCAGACACTGGATTTCTGCCCAACAATTTTTTATCAGTTAAAACTGCATGTTGATGCAAAAGTTTTAATGTTTTTTTTTATAACACTAATGAAAAAAATGTTTTTTCTCAGAACTGATAAACTACATCTGTTTTCAAACTATTCTATTGCATAAAGAACACTTCCCTTCCATTTTGTATTCAGTTTTGGCCTAGTCAGCGAGTCGTTATAATTTTTTTGAAATGTCTGTGGATAAAGTGCATTTATGTAATTGTTTACAATATAAATTTCGTAAAGGCAACACCGCGATTGTGGCAACCAATAAAATCTGTGATGTATATGTAGAAGATGTCATTAAAGTTCGACTGACACAAAGGTGGTTTAAAACATTTAGATCTGGAGATTTTTCATTGGTTGGACCACAGACCCATAAAGTCATAACTGACATTGATCCAAGTCAATCCAAGCCAAGGAGTTCATGCAGAAGATTGGAGTCAACCAAGCAATGTGATGATTCGCAATACGACATTTGGATTCTGTCAATTTAATGGACTGTGTTTCAACATATTGTTGTTTTGTATGCAAGACAAAAAGGGGAAATGAAAAATTTTTGCATCGATTGATGACAGATAAGAAAAATGGATAGTGTAGAATAATGTATTACAAAAAGCATATTGGGTTATACTTAAACAAGCTTCATTAAATACTTTGAAAGTCGAAGTACAAGAACTGTTTTGTGTTTAGTGGGATTGTAAGGGTATTGTCTATTATGAACTTTGGAACACAACCAATGAATTACATTATTGTGAACAACTGACAAAATTGAACACTATCCTTGAAAAGGATGGAAAAGGGATAGTCTTTCAATATAACAATGCATGACGATACGCGGCGATTGTGACCCAATATAATCTAAAGGAATTGAATTGGATGTTATTAAACATCGAGCATATTCCTTGCTCCTTCTGACTATCATTTATTTAGGTTGTTGCAAAAAAATTTAAATGGCAAAATATTCATTAAATGGCAAAATATTCAGAATTGCTTCGAGCAGGAATTTTAATCTATTAGAATAAATAAGTCAATAAAAAGGTGGGAGAGAATTATAACAACCGATAGAAATGATATAATTGGTTAAATTAGTTAAAAAAAATAATTTTAATTTTATTTCTTATAAAAAATGTTAAAACTTTTGCATTAACACAATATTTCTGTTTTTATATTCATTCGGTCAATTAACAGTAAAACAAATTAGATGAAAACAAAAATATAGTCACAACTGGGACTCGAAATTAGAGAGTTTTAACCAATTAAACTATAGTGACACTAAACAATGTTAGTCAGATTCCATCTACATAAGTTATCTTATTAGTGAGACATCTATATTTTTCCTTTGAAATTTTTTAATTTCAATGTTTCTCAAAAACCTTATGTGGCGCCAGGAACTCCAGATCCTTTTTTTATTAACAAAAACCATTTATTTGTGTCCTGATTGTTTTTTAGATAGATACGTTTTTCCTGAGTATCTTTCTGAGTGATCATCTAATAACTTCACAATTAATTAATTAAAATAACATGTTTTTGTCGACTACATTAATTAACTAACTAAACCTGATATGATGCCAATAGTCGAATTAAATACTATCCGGATATGAGTTGCCTCAAATTAGTATTAGTATTCTCAAGCATATGTATATTTTAATAAATAAAAATGTTAACATAACAAAATACCACCTAAATGCAAAGCGATGAAAATGAGATGAAATGTACTGTTTTAATAATATGAAATGGGCTTAATGTTTGCAACACTTTCTCCGAACTAAAGTTTGAATGATAAACAGATAATTAACTAAAATTTATTTAAAACATCACAGACCGTCTGTTCTGAATAATTACAACTTCACAATAAGAATGTGTTCTCTTTAATAAGATAATTAACTGTTTATATTACTTAAAACCATCCCGAATATTCTCACAATTTAATTAAGAATTCAATTCATAGAGAAGAAAATTGAGATTAACATGTTATCACCTGAATATATCTGAATAATATTATATTGATCACATTGTTATGAAATGTCTATCTGTACCTGTAATTTGCACCAAATTATTCTTTAAGAATGGAATAAAGTGCAGCACTGTATTGGAAATGTTATATGTTGCTTTTGGTGAGTCTTCTATAAATTAAACAAGTGTATACAAGTGGTACAAACTTTTCCAATGTTCCAGACGTTGAGGATGACGAGCGCCCTGGACAACCAGTACATCAACAACTGATGACAACATCGAGAAAGTGAAGAAAATGATTATGGACAATCGCCAAATCACTATCAGAGAGGTTGCTGATGATGTTAGCACATCATTTGGCTTATGTCAAGCAACTTTTTCGAATGAGACGTGTGACAGTAAAATTTGATCCAAATAGATATTGCTCAGAAGTTGCTGAATGAAGTCAATGATGATTCAGAACTGCTCAAACGAGTCATAACTGGTGATGAAACATGGGTATACGGATATGACATTAAAACCACGGCCCAATCATCCTACTAAAAGTTTTTTACAAAGTCAAGACTGAAAAATGGTCATCAAGTTCAATCAAATGTGAAGGTTCTGTTCAATGTTTTCTTAAATTTCAATTGCATAAAGCAGCGCGAGTTCTTACCAGCAAGTCATACGGTCAATGAGTACTACCTGGAAGTTCTATGCCATTTGCATGAAGAAACCCAAAGAAAACACCCAGATTTGTGACGAAACAACTCATGGCAATTGCACAATGATGATGCACCTATTCACACTTCACTGTTTGTTCGTGAATTACTGGCCAAAAACATCACCGTTATGATTCCTCGATATTCACCGGTCATGACCCCTTGCGACTTCTTCCTATTCCCGAAGGTGAAAAAAACCATGAAAAGGATGACATTTTGCCAACACTGAGGAGATAAAGACAAAATCGCTGAAGGAGCTAATTATAATACCAAAAATTGGGTGCATAAAGAAAAGTACATCTTTGTTTATGTATGTTCCTTTTATAATACATATAACAAACTTCTAAAATATTACAAAAATGGATGTCATGTGAATTATCACATGCGTATTAAAAAATTAACAAAAATGAAAATGTTGATTTGTAAAACTAGTTGTGATAATATTTTATATCTAATGGCAATAATTCTGTGACAGCACTGAGGCCAATCATGAAATATGTATTCAGAAAATTTAAATTATTTCATTCATTTTAATAAATTAATTCCGTCAATAAATAAATATATTTTTTTAACAACTTTCCTCTCAAGAAAACATCTATCAGTAAACAAACATCGTAAAACCATCTAACGGTGAAGTCCGAACATAAACTTCTAAGAATTAGTTTTGCTTAAAAAAACACTATGTAAAAATCACTCGGTACGTATAATGATTATTTAAATAACGAAATAGTGTGCATGGCGTGATGAATGAATGATTGAAGATGATGACAGAGAGATAAATAGATGAGATGGAGAGCGTTGTCCGAGACAGATGCGGTTAAGTGTTAAATACCTGGTTGTTTTGCCTAGAGACGATGCTGGTGGAGTGCCGGCGACGGGTGAGCTGCGGAGGGGCACACGGGGGCCCAGGGGCCACCGCTCCCTGACACACACACAACCTCACAAGTTGAAAAAAAAATGACAAACATCCAATCCAAAATTTAAAAAAAAAAAAAGAGTAGCCCAAACATGTTTTACACAAAAATTAAATTTCTTCAAAATTCTCCAGATGTAGTACAGAATTCCCCTGATAATGGATTAGACACATTTTGACGTATTCCTATTATCCTATTAGATAATTTCAAAATCAATGAAAAAATTCTTTGAACTCAAGACAAGATCTTAATGAATTTTAAAATACATACATAGAATTTGTGTTCAAATTTCTACGTTGCATTATAACAAAATTCCCGAGTCTCTAGGTAATAGGAAAATATTGAACATACAATATTTTTATGTGAGTGTGTGTGATAATAAATAAAAGTGCAATAATTGAACCAATGCAAAAAACATTGTCATCGGGTAAAAACATTCCCATAAATATTTTATTTGTCTGCACTTGCTGACCCGGCGCAATTTTCATTTTTATTAAAATTGATATTATAGCACTAAGTATTAGTAAAATATTATCTACACATTGGGTTGTTCTCCACTTTGCTGTTGTGCCTACAGTGGTGGTGAAAAATTAATAGCGCAATTTAAAAATTTGAGCTACTTATGCTAGTGACAACATAATGCATAAATGCAGCTTGGGAGTGGTCGAGACAACTCGCGCAATGCGCGCTTTCTGTTTTGAGCTTGTACACGAGTCCTGCAGTCTTGTTTGATTATTAGAAGAATATTGAAACAATAATATTAACAACATGTATCAGAATTTGACTATTTATAAAATCTTTTATTACTTTACAAAATATGTAATCTTGTAAAGAAAGTGGCGAGAGTGACATGTTATACGTAATTTTTTTTTAAATTGGATAATTTTTTTTAAAAGTAATACATTTTTATGCCACTGTTATTTATTTAGGAGACACAAACAGAGCTGTTGTTTCCTATTGATTAGGTCCCTGAGAGAAGTCACCATTACATACAGACTACATTACTGTGTGGGTAAGTATAATCTTATTCATACATGTAACTTGATCATCTGTGACAATTTTTGAGGTGTCCGTAATTGTAAGAATGCGAGCCGGTATAATAATTTGATCCATTATCAATTTTTTTGTTATAATACCTTAGTAGAATAGAATTGTGTTAGAATCAGGCAGACACCTCGTGCACACAGGCATCAATAAAAGGTGTGAATTTTCATTTATGACGATGATCAAATTACATTGGAGGAAACATATGTACATTCAAATTAATTCTTCCATGCAAAGCTGAAAATTGTGGTTGACACAAGGGTTGCAGTTAAATACTTAATCTAACTACATTATTTCTGATAGATATGTACAACCCGAATAGACAAACATATAGAAATACAAACATCAATACACAACAAAGACAAATTGGAAGAATAATAATTTAAAACTTATTATGAGGTATTTAAAAATGATGTGTTAGATTTTTGACCTTCATTTAATGAAAATTAACATTCTTACAGGTTATTAATTAAGGGCCGGTTGTGTGATCAGTGGTAACTTTTTACTAACATCCATAGTAAAATCCTTTGTGGGTTGTTAATATATCAAATTTACTACTGTCAAAGCATAAATGGAGACGTCTATATGCGCAACAAATAATCACGAAATATGCTTTATTTTATGCATTATCTACGGATTTTTTCATCTAGGCTGTCACTTTGGTGGTGAATTTTTTGCATATTATGTGTAATAATGTATATTAAACAACGAGATCATCACCGGATGAATTCTTATCACTAAAATAGCAGGATATTAAATGATTAATTGTCATATACTGCAACTTTCAAAGTATCAGTGTGTCAGATGACTTTTGGAATACCTGTCAAGAGTCCGCCATATTTAACTATCGATTCTTGTTTTTACTATTGGATGTCACAGAATAAAATGAGTTTACTACGGGTATACTTTTGAGAAGTAAATATTTTTTTACTTACGATGAAACAACCCGTTTTCACAAAGATTTTTACTTTCACACAACCGGCCCCAAGCAGAAATATCTTACTATGTTAATTTAAAAGAGAAAAAAATACAACATTAAATCAAGAGTTTATTATAATTTGCTAGCTTTGAAAGAAGTCAGAATGTGAAAGGCTTTAAACATTACTAAACTGAATATGTAATAGTTTAGTTCAGATTTTGTTGTAAAACAAGAATAAATAATGAATATCTAAGAATGTAGTTTGAAAATATCAAAATAATTTTAAAAATACAAAGAATTACTCTATTAAAATTTATAAACACAACAGATTATATTTATGCATGAATATAAATAAACACATAGTAATTTAATAACTCAAGTACATTAAAACATTACACTTCCGTATATAAATATGTTCAGTACTATAGTTAAATTTCCTAACCAACCATCGCAGTCCTAGAGGACCGCTGGGCAAGATAACACACAAGATAAGAACTTCTTTACGTAGGCTACACCATGGGCCGCGCTTAAATATACTTGTGACAATTATCATTAACAATTTGGCCATGTGGTCCCATTTGAAAATTCTTCATGGCACTTAACGTTTTAATGAAAAAATAAAGAAACATTTTTATATGTACATTGAAAAAAAAAAAAAATTTTCACTTTAACGTGTTTAAGTATAAAATTTTATTGATCTGTACTGTAACATTTGTTTAAATACTGTTGAGGAGACAGAACTGATTAATATATATCACCCTTAACAGTCACTTAAAATAACAGTGCTTCTATGGAGAGATTCTTTTACTCTGAGATATTTTTTATTAATAATCAATACCTATTCCAATTTATGTATGGAGAATGTCACAACCATTTCGTGGTCGCGTGTTGAATAAAACAAATATTCTAATAATAATGTTATTGGATTTGTGTTGTTGATATTTAATAAAACATTGAACATAAAACCCATGCCTCTTTGTGTCAAAATCTAGCACATTTCGAACACCTCTCATTTCATACAAAATTGTTCTCAAACAAAAGCACTTCAGATTCGGTAAACAAAACTCTTAATATAATTGTTTTAAATCATCTGGATCTCATATTCAATACTGAATAACAGGAAAATTATGAGAATATTTAAATGATAATCAATAGCTTTAAACAGGAAGAGGGAAAAAAAAGTATTTAGAAATATTTAAAGCTTCAAAGTGCATTTGGTAATCAAAAAATATAGCTTTGAAGTAACATATTGTCGGTGATACTGCATAATCGCTGATCCACAACTTGAAATTCCGCACAAGTGCAAAAATAGTAAATTTGAGATTTCGCACCAGCACGCTCTGTGGCATCATTGGCGCGTTTTAACAAAGATATATTTTTTAATTGACCAATAGGAAGGCTGTATTAGCATCATGGCAAGAGCGCAGTGTAGTGTACTTGTTGTTTTTGCTGGCAATACCGCAGAACTGTTTTAAAATGTAAAAAAATCAGACAGCAGTCAGTTGCGCAGGTAGAATTTTTTTTTTTGTGAAAACCTCATTTTTTTGAGCAGGTAAGTGTAAAAACATGTTATTTCATGTATATTGTTGTTTGGATATTGTCACATTTAAACATAATATGTTTACTTAAGGAATATTTCGTAGTTTTGAGTTGCAAATAAATTATTGTCACTGTTGTTATTTACGCAGTTTTGTAGATTCTCATTATATAAAATATTTTAACAATTTAAAAGTTTTCTTTTCTCTTTTTTAAGAAAAAAAAACCGTTGGCATCATGTCGAGGACTTTTGAATCGATAAAGGATTTGATTAAACAGAGAGAGGATTTGCTCAAGAAAACAGAACAATTATTGGTGATAAAAAACGATAGCAATTGCAATAACGATAGCATTGAATTCTCTAGATGCTGCAGACGCTTTACCAGGGCCGTCACCAGCTGACTATCAGTATTCTGGTCTAGCTGAATTTGTAAATAATCCTGAAAAATTACCATTACCTCCTTTGAGTCCTTTCGGAGGTGATCTATTAGATTTCTCTTCAGACGATTCAGTGGCAGACCCAAATTTTGTGCTACCCAATGATGAACCCATTGGAAATCCATCATATCATCATCCATTCAGTTGGAGAACATTGACTTTTTCCCGGAAAGAATAATGGATCATAAGAGGGGATTTCAAAAAGGAAAAGAAAACAGAAGGCAGAAGTGGACACGTAGAAAAGGCAAGGTAATAAAAAGAAGAGAATGATGGGAAAAAGAGTACTTAGGTTTTACGAATGTCGGTGACAAATATGTATGAGATATTTCAAAACCTTCAAGAAAAATGAAATTGGCATGTTCGTCTCAGCGTTGTATCGTTAGCAAAGTATTTGTTTGTGATAATATTATGTTTACAGAAGACAATCGAAAAAAAAGAAAATTGATGATTTTTGGGCAATGTAAATTTTAATAGTTAATTTTAATTGACGTGCAAAAAAACGCAACGAAAAACTAAAGGATTAGAGAGTAGACCCAATGAAAGCAAAGTCTATTATCTGAAAACTTCTGACAAGAAAGTGAGAGTATGCCAAAATATGTTTTTGGGAACTCTCGATATTAAGGAATGGACAGTCGGATATTGGTTGGGTGATAGAAGACAGATGGGAACCCAGGAACGTTCTATAGAATCAACAATAAATAATAACTCTGAACAAATTACGAAAAGAAGCTCGGTATTGAATTTTCTCTATGTATTGTCAAAACAACCTTCAGACTACTGTAGAAAATTTAGTCAAAAACTGTACTTGGAACCTGTTATTCAATCTAAAGCTCAGTTATACCGATTGTATGTAGAGCAAGAAAATTTTGTCTCTGCTCCTGATGCTTGTAGAAAACTTATTGATGATTTACATTTACAAGAAAACATTGCACTTTTCTAGCCAAAAAAAAATGAGTGTGATACATGTTGTGCCTATAAAGTTGGTAATATATAAGAGGTTATTCATCAAAGACCCTAAAAAAAGCTGCTCGACTGGAAAAGAAAAAAGATAAAGAGGCAGCCATCAAAGGTAAAATACATGCTTTAGCAGCTGACTTGCAAACTGTAATGCTATATTCTTATTTCAATGTCAGAGCAATAAATTTTAAAATAAAGTTTTGCATTCACAATTTTACAATTTATAATTTAAGCAACCACCAAGTAACATGTTACAGTAAAACCGCGATATAACGAAATCCAAGGGACCAAAAAATAAAAATTCGTAATAACGAATTCCCACATATAACGAAAAAAATAAAAAGCCTACTATATGTTACGCGCCGTCGCAAAAAAATGTTGCGCGGCTTCAAAAAAGATCGCAAATTCTGCAAACAAAGGAGGAAAAAGGCCACAGGGAACTGAATACCTACATATTTTTAGTAGTTTTGTTATTAAAACAGATAAGCAAATGGATAATCAAAGGAATTAAATTAAGAACAGAATCTATTCAACACCAATTGGAAGATATTTTTGTAAATTCCAGAATATTGCAAACACAAAACAATATTTTAATTGTGTTTAAATGTAGAGCCGCTTCAAACATAGTTTTGGGCATGAAACATACAAAATAATTCAAAAATAACAATCTTACAGTTGAATCGCGGCATTTTTATAAAATGAGTCGTACATAAATTACGAAGGTATTTACTGGTAACGGCGGCAACCACTTCAAAATATATTTATAATCGTTAAAATTGTTCACTTAAAAATATATTTATAATTGTTAAAATTGTTCACTTAAAAATTATCGCTAACATTGTACACTTAAAATATACGAAAACAATAGTTAATAGAAATACAAAATACCGTACAAAAATAGTTCATAAAATATTTTAACGAATTATTTATATTATTGACGAGTTCACACGAAAACAATTGTCAAACGAAAATGAATTTATGTAAATATTCAGTTCGGTCATGCAATAATCGCGTTAAAAGCTGAACAAACTTAACTCTACAGACGTTACACTGAGACTGACATTTCCAATAAGTACATTCTGCAACTTTCGGGGGGTTCCTGTTAATTTTTGTATTTTACAGCTGTTTGGGTCTGGGTTGCAATCATATTAGAGGCGTATGCGTACGTAAAACGTGTCAGAGAACGCCGCAAGAATTATGTCAAATGGTTTTATGGGCCTGCTATGAACCCAAGAAGAAGTTTGAATTGTTTTACTACCTTGTCGGCCGACCGCCGCGCACCGCCGTAAAGGCCATAAAACCGTTCGCATACGGCAGATGCATCGGCGCGGCTTTGTAAGTGCGAAATAATATTTTCATCTTTTAACATTTTTTTATTTCGTTATAAATTTACGTAAATGTATTGGCATCTTTTCGTACGGGACAAAAATGATTTTGTTATAAATATTAACGGGATTTCGTTATATAAATGCATTTTTGTATGAAAAATTGGTTTTAGGGACTAAATTTCGATTTTTTTTTCGATATACGTCATTTTTCGCTATATCGGGTTTCGTTATATCGCGGTTCTACTGTATTGGTTTGACGAAACCGACTTGAAAGCCACAACTTATGCTACATTTTTCATAGATTATTTGACGAAACTTGTTTACAAAGACCATAAAGACATTATTATATACACGGATGGATGCAGGGCTCAAAATAGAAACAATATAGTTTTGAATGCGCTTTTACATCTAGCTGTGGAGAAAAAAGTAACAATTTTGCAAAAGTTTCTAAAAAAGGGCCACACCCAAATGGAAGCCGACTCAGTTCATTTGGTTGTGGAAAAGAAACTTAAAAATTGGGAAATATTTCTTCCCAGCTATTACGCAATTGTAGCAAAAGAAGCTAGACCCATTCCTTACGATATAGTTTTACCAGATTTTAGCTTTTTAAAAGATTACAACAATAAAGATTACCATGTTTACGACTCTATACGCCCTGGAGGAGTTGCTGGTGACAAATGTGTTACAGATATAAGAGTCCTTAGGTATAACATCACATTGATTACAAACTTATGCTTCCCAATGAGTTTTCCCTATTACCCAGGCGCCCCATACAATTCAAATCTCTTTTGTCAGATGTTCCTCAGCTTCATCAAGCCCCATAAAAAAGATTAAGTACAATCATTTGCAAGAATTAAAAAAAGTTATACCAAAAGATTGTCATGATTTTTATGATAAGGTGAATTACTACGAATGATTTCTCATCAGTCATCATGAAAATTATAATGTCTGTCTTGTTTTCAAGAGATTGTTGGTAAATTGATTTGTTTTTTGGTGTCATAATTGATATTTTAGATGTAAGCAGAGATTAGTTTTCAATTGCGATTTTTTTAGATTATTCCTTATTGCAAAGACTGTTTTAGATTATTCCTTATTACAAAGACTGTCACTTAAACTTAAATAGTATGGTATTAGAAAAGAGAGTAATGTTCTTGTTTGTTGATAATTATTGTTTTTTCTATGACTCTATTTTGCTAATGTATTGGCTTTGTTAATATAATGCTCTTGTAGTTGGACGGAGTTTATTAAAATTTGTTTTCGATTAATAAAATTTTTGAAACTAAATAATAGTTTTGATTCTGCGTATCTATGTTAAATACATGGCAGATTCTATTAATTCAATATGTCAAAACCTTTTAAGTGATGTAACATTCTTAGATTACCAAAGATGTATAATTTGGTCATTGGGTAATAACTTGATGATCCCCAAGCTTATGTTTTTTACTAGACATATTATAGTTTTCAAAATGTAATACTTATGAAGTTTTTTTTTACTTCCTGTAAAGTTCAGTCATTTGTAGTTCCGCAGTATTGCAAACAGTAGTTCAGCAGTTATGCAGTATCACCGACGATATTATACATTAATAGTTAAGAAATGCAAGGATAATTAAAGTACAAAATATATTTTGGATGATACAAAAAAATGCTAGAAAAGGGTGTAGGATAGTACACAAAAGCAAATGTGTAATAAAATAAATGTGTATTCCCTTTTATTATATTAGGGTACTCACAAAATGCAAACACGACAATTATATATACATAATTATTCATAGACAATTATATTGATAAGAAGGAAAAAGTGGTAAAACATTGAAGTGCTGTATCTCGACGACTGTATGTCACCTACAATCACAAGACACACATTCTGAAATATAAAATTTTAGACAACCGGATGGTCGGCAATAGATCTCTGCAGCAGCTTTACAAACATTTAAATATCCCTTAAATAGTTGGAGAAAAACAATAAAAATATTAATGAGTTGTTGAGAAACTTGCGGTAATAATGTCTGCAAGAAAATGTATTAATAGGAATGGATAAATTATTAATGTTACTAATTCAGAGAAAGGTATATTTAAAAAAAATAGAGATGCATACACAAATACGTGTCACATCAATATTCTCAATATTTTTCAAACTAAGCTAAGGGCTTACAATATGAAAAATAGAACCAACTTGGTGGTCTCCCGGGTGAGAGTTGAATCTATCACTTGGTCGCTAGCCGAGCCTTGCTGCTAGACTTAAAAAGCTTGTCAAATAACTTAAATTTTTCTGTGTCAATGCAGTAAGAATCTTTTAATTACATAATAGATATATATTATGAAAAAATTAATTTTTTTTTAATGTCATCTATAATAAAAATTGTTTCCCTGGTATAAGTGAATACTGATGTATTTAACCCTTTCTACCCTGACGGTACTTTAAAGAACCATCAACTTTACCTAGTCATATATCTTACTGCGGTGTCAATTCTCTGATGATACTACTAAGTCTACATATATAATAGTCTACTCGATTTATTTAAACTACTAACATTAATTATTTTTTTGTTACACTGCGGCAGGTGAAGGTTAGATTTGACGCGCTTGTATTCCTTGTGATTATTAATAGTTATTTTGACCTAATTTTTTTTCCTTAAATTTTCAACTATTCTTTTAATGTTTTAGAATAGAATATTTCTGCCATATGTTTTGTACTATGCTATATTTTTTTTTTTTTGTGTATGTCATGTAAAGTCTGACTATACTATAATTAATAATTATTCACAGTACCACAAATTATAATTAATAATATTTATATACCTAGATTTAAAAAAAAAATTGTTTGAAGAATATTACAAAAAATATACAGTTGCCAGGAAATTAAATTTAATAATTCGGGGTAGAAAGGGTTAACATGGTATGATATGTGTGAATTTAATGAAAAAATAAGAAAACCACTAAAATATTGAAAATGGGACCTCACCCTCTGCTTGTTGTTAATAGGCCTCTTTATCTTATTGAGATGCAGCTCTGTCATTCTCAAAAACCCGTTGCTGAGGTCATCCAGGTCGAGTTTGGTTGGCTCAGGATATATGTCACAGTGAGGGGCTCCCTCCAATATTCTCTTGGTCGCCGGATTATTGAGTGGAAGCAGGAGTGTGCGGAAACGCCAGTATTTTAATGCCTGTGCCAATGTCAACAATAATACGAAACTGATCATTTGGCCTACCACAATGAATTTTGATTTTATATGTATTTTTGATTAACACACACTAACTCACAGTACACACTGTCATATTGCACTTGACTTGCATCTTTTCGCTTCATCCATACGCATTAGTTATATACTTACAAACATTCTTAAATATTTAGACATCTTAAATATTTTAAAAAATTGTTCCCTAGTTGTTGAAGATTATATTTTTTATTATATCTGTTTAATTTTTCCATAAAATATTTGCAAAGCATACACAGACTCACTATCTTATACTTGTGGTCAGATTTTAATACAATTAAAAAAAATGATTGAGAACGATTCTATCAATTTAAATTTTGAATATAATTGTGAATTTATTACTTTAAAAAGGGCAAGTTTTTTTATTGCTCGGTACCGTACTTTGCTTTCGATTTTGCTTAAAATATTTTCTACAACTTTTCCTTCGGACAACGGATTTAAAATGTTTTTTAAAGTGTTCAAAAGCATTTATTTAAGCCGAAACT
Organism: Eubasilissa regina; assembly: GCA_022840565.1. NCBI lineage: Eukaryota > Metazoa > Arthropoda > Insecta > Trichoptera > Phryganeidae > Eubasilissa > Eubasilissa regina. Next base: position 30,193,148 of record JAINEB010000003.1, on the reverse strand, counting down.
CATAACAGAAATATGTATATATTTTTAAACATTTAATTTAATATTGGTAACAATCTAACAAACTCGCTCGCTTGGCAGATAATAAATCATAACCTATAACTTTTATCTACTCAAATACCGAAATATGAAATGACTGGAAATGATGTTCGAATCATAGGTTGGGATACACTATAAAAACAAAACGTTTAGCCAAGCAAAACAAATATGTAGAAGCATTATTGCACTCAGTTTTCAGTAAGGATTATTCCCTTTTGAAGGCAACAGAATTAAGCACAAATTGTGTGAAAATTTGCAGATGTAAAGATGTCAACATAGATTCAGTAAGAAAATATGTATTTAGTTCAGTACGATTATTATGAGATTGAAAAAAACAAATTATATATACCTTATATATATAAATAATTTAAATATATAAATTATATATACCTTATATATATATATATATAATACCTTAAGTATTTTAATTTGCTGACAAGCATTCTCATGAAGTTGTTACAAATGATTCACAATTTTCCTAAATAACCCATGGCTGGACAAAAGCCATGGGTTACATTATATACAAGGTAATGCTAATCCGGGTAATAATGGCTAGAATTTTATAAGGTCTTTCCATAAAATAAAGATTATTTAATATATTTTTATTTCTCGGAATTTTTAATACTTCACAGCTTCTTTGCTTGTATGCAGTGCACGCCCCCTGATTATAAGTATGTATTCATATATTTATTTTTCAACAGCATAAATATTCAAAGATAGATATAATGTTCATTATCTTTGCTTATAACAAATTAGTTTCAACTCTTTAAGCTTGGGAATTATTCTGAAAGAAATGGAAACAAATGGTATTTTATCAACATTTTGTACTTAAGACTTTGGATTACATACTCATATCTCCATGTCAAAATTAAAGTTCTCACAGACACATACAAATACAATCATTCATCACTACAAGTAATATCATCAGTGGTAACCTCAACCAATGGGAAGTCAGTGTCTCCCCTAGTGCAGATGTAATGGTCCATATAGTTCCAGTTGTAGTTCTCCAGTTTTTCTGTCGTGAAGGAAACCCAGGAGACCTCGTAGGTGTCATGGTGAGGAGCGTGGAATCGGTACCGGTAGTGAATGTTGAACGGCGGATACGGATGCCTGTGTGGAATACAAATAAAGATAAACATCTTGAATGTGAATCAGAAACAATAAATCATATTTTTAAATTCAATATTTATTGCGAATAAGATTTCAAATATTTTCAAGAGATTAGTGTAGATGCCACGAGTATCCGGAACCTGCTGTCCCACAGAATACATTGAAAAAAAAACACATCTATACATACATACAGTAAAACTCTGTTAATTTGTGTACTCATATTTCGTATTTTGATAATTTGTAAAATTTGATTATTCATAGTTCGTATCTTTCGATTTGTTTAATGAAATAGAGAAACTGAAACCTTTGCATTTAAATACGTAAACATATTTTATACTTAATATTTTTTCACGTATCGTTCTCTAAAATGGCATAAACATCTTGTAATTTGTGTAAATCCTAGACCATTTGAAAAAATTGGAGCTTATTTTAATAACTAACAAAAAATTGATATCAAAAAAATTCGAGTCTCGAATACCTCCCAGAATTCGATCTTGAAAAATCGCAGGAAAATAATGAGCTTCAACAATTAAGGCTAATGAAGCATGAGGATTTAAAGTTTTTCATTATTTTCATTTTTCCAATTTTGATGAAATAGGTTCCTTAAAAAATTGTTCTCATTATCCGTAATTCAGATTTTTTTTTTAAATTTCGATCCCGGGTTTTACTGTATATAAAACTGAATGTCTGTCTATTTGTTCTTTATACAATCCTCACTTAGTACAATTTTAAACTTGTAATACTAATCTTTGACCTATCTAAACCAAATTTTTGCATAGTTACTCAGGCGAAACTAAAGACACCCTCTGCCTTTCTTCTGATTCGCCTTTTATTTGTATTAACTCTGTAAACTTTACACTCAATATTTTTTTGAAGATTTAAAAACATTTAAACATTTAAAAAAAAACAAAGTATTACAGAGCACATAAACAATTGTTCAACTTCAACAAGAGCCAGTGAGGAATAGGCACAATTTGACGATTATCGGTTTATGGTTTTGTGCCCTGCAATAATGTCACTGTAGCAGAACCTTGAGTTAGAAAATAACCTTTGAAAGGCGACGCTGTGGCACCTCCGAATGCGTGGGGTTAATAGCTCAAAAACTAAACATAAATAATATATGTATCGCAAAATATACCTGGGTCGATATCTGGTAACGGTGATGGTAGAACCAACTAATGTAATCTTGTGAAATATTCTACCGATGGAAAGGAGGTGACGAGGAGGCGCTGGTGTGCGAGGGGGGGCAGGGGCAACTGCGGATGAAGGGAGGCCGCAATCTGCTTCCATCGTTTCCCCGTTATTCACACCCACTATCAGTTGGAAACCCTGAAAATATTGGACTTGTTAGTTTATATAAACTGACTGATATATGTATATTCCACACGGTTATACATCATATATTTAGAGGTTGACATTATACACATTAATAATATACTTAAAACCTTGTTTAGCTCAATATTATTGAGGAAAAATATATGTTGGCGGATTCATTAAAAAAAGTGGTAACACAGCTAAACATTTTTAACAATTAACACATTCCGTGCCGACAATGTGCCAAGCACATTCTCCAAAAAATGTTAAATTTGTGTACATATCTACAGCATTTTACGGTTCAAAATTTTGCACAACACAGAGGAATGAGAAATCGGTCAGTAAAAATCAGTACGTCATTTAGATTATTTGTCGCATTAATTTTTTCAGCAGTGAAAGTGTTAAAATAAAAATAACATTGTTACTAATCAATAGAATTAAAAAAAATTTATTCAATTGATTTTAGAGTAATTGCTCTTTTTGAGGAACACAATAAAATTATGTATGTAATCCTAAATAACAATTTACTTTGTTTGTTGCATATAAGCTGAAAAAAATTTTATTCATAACAACGAAATTAGGCAACGTAAAAGAAGAAAAAAGATTAATATTTTTTTAATAATGATTACCTGAGCCAACCGCTGTGACACAAGTTCTTTGAAGACCTCTGTTGTTGTTAGTGGATCTTTATAGATGGCTCTATTTTGTGCAAAATCTGCATTCACATCATCGGGCAATAGATTGTAGTCAGACACCACATAGTCATTTTGTAGGGAACGTTTATCGGGGAAGTAATCTGTCGTAATGGGAAGACAGGCCGGGATGGTCAGGGACTTCCAGTCAACCCCTGGGTGATGCAAAAATGAAATGAGTTAAGGATTTAATTCAATGTAAAATTATATATTTTTTGTTAAAATTAGTAATGTGCATTTTTAACCAAATAATGAGATGATATATAAGTAAGATGATGTGAAATTAGTTAAAAGTCTGTGGTTTTAAATTCACTAACAAACACCGTATTAGTCAAATTCTTATTGATCTTATACATTTAATTTAATTGTGCTTATGAAATAAATGATTATATAAATGGCAAATGGTTGATTTGACGGAGGTTGTAATCTTGGCTAAAGATTTTATAGGTACTATTTTAAGGGTCTGTCCTACCTTCACAGCATAACTTCTTTATAAAAAGTACATTACCTATTTATACATTTATAAAAGTACAAAGGTATTTAAATTAAAATATATAAATTAATATTTCTTTTACTATATATAATATATACTTTTTTAAAAATACAAATTAAATGCATTAATTAGAAAAATATACATATAAAATCGATCTTATCATTATATTTAGAAGACACCAGTCAGAGATTGGCGTTTTCTATCGGATTACTCAAAGGTATTTGAGATTCCGTAAAAATAAATATGGCTTTCAAATAATGGAACGATAGATGTATTAATTTGAAAAGTGTAATATATAAGTTCGAAAATTTATCATTAATGCACTGTGTTGGTGTAGCATAATCGGTTAATGCACGTTCCCCGGATAGAAAGAAATCCAGGTTCGAATCCCGGTAACAACAATATTTTTCGATAAAATTGATTTTATATGTATATCTTTCTAATTAACACATTTAATTTGTATTTAAAAAATATCACAGACTTACGTTCTGAATAATTATAATTTCACAATAAGAATGTGTTCTTCTTAATAATATAATATATACCATTGGAAAATAATAGGGGTGTTAGGTAGCAAAGTATTCTAAATGTTATTAATATATAAAAATATTAAACTTACCTTGTGAGCGAACAGGGAAAAATGTTAATAAGTTAAATAAACTTGCATTTCAAAACCATCCCTCGAAACAACTGCACAGATACAAAACACCAATATTACCATGCTCTTATGTATGTGTATAATTTCTGTGAGGTATAAAGAAGCATGACACGCTGAAAGCACGTACGTTCATAAATTTATTGTTATGGCAATTGTGTATGCATTGCTCTTTTCAACAAATTGCATCCATTTGGATTTGTACCGTCAGTATGCCATAAATCACCATTCCTACTCATTCTCATAAAAAATGGACACGTAATCACTGCAGTCTCAGGATGCATCAACATTGTGAAACTCCACTTAGTAAGAGTCATAGAAAACATAAATAGATTTGGATTCAACACTTTGAAGGCACTGAAATGAATACAGTAGTTAATTTGTTCCAATATGTAAGATGTTTGTGTCTCTCACAAAGCTAGTAGATGTTTGAATCCTTCAAGGGGTTTGAGGCTATTTTGTCAATTAGGGATCGAGTTCATTTTTCAAACAAACACTCATCAAACTAGGACCTAACCCCCTTGTAAACGAAACATACAACTTCTTAATTAAATTAGGGAGGTATGAACCCGCTCTCATAACAATGGATTTGACTCTTTTGCTCGATGGGGGTTTGAGTCGTAATTATTAAAATCAATTCTTTAAAAATACTCAATACAGCTGACAGCTGAAGACAAAACTACAGTCATACCAATATTCCAAAAAAAAAAAGATTACAATAAACTTCTGATGAGTTAAATTTGCCAAGCTCTAAATAATGATAAATGAATTTAAAAGAATTTATAGTATTATTTTAAAGGCTTTACAGTCAAATATATGAAAGAAATAAGAAACAAGTGATTATATATTTTTTTAATGAACTTGGAGCTTGGAGAGAAGAACAACACAAATATTTAAAAAAACTAATTTAAAAATTGTAAAATTAGCTTTTAAATTTTCAAATTTTCCAAATCAGCTGAAAAATTATAAGCTGGCATAAAAAGTTTATAATAATCTTTAGAAATATTATTAATCACAAAATACTGCTACACTAAAAGTGATACTGAAAATATGACAATGAGGAGTTTTAAAAATGATTATTAAGTACCCAAGCCATTTCTAGAATGCAACTACACAAGCCGAAGCTTTGATTTAAGAAAGTGATGAAACCATTAAAGATTTTTAAAAAAGCAAAATCAACAAATAAGTTGTTGCACTTTATTACAAATGTTTCGATAAAAGTTTTCATTTGTTCCCAAATTAGCACTCTTTCGTTAAAGCAGAGCTGATGGAACAATAAATAGTACTGAGATTTATTTTAGAGATGTACAAAAATCTAAAATGTTTAAAAATATCATCACTTTCTGAAATTTGTTTAGATAATGTACAACCAAGTTAATAATAGTTATGAGCTAAACATGGTGCAGTTACAGCATAGCAATGAGAATATTTCATATTTATGCCAACCTATTATGACTCTGCCAACTGAACGTACGGAGGACGATGAATATCAACCATTAGCCAAAGCCGTATCCGGTTGTGTGTATTAGGAATTTTGCAAGTACGGCAGCCACGAAACGGAGAAAACCAGAAAAGGGGATAAACATATAGTGAGGCTAAAGATACAAATGTATTTTTAGTTACATCATTCATATATCATTATCAAAGGAAAATGTGTCGACCATTTTTATTTCAATGCAAAGACACCAAATTCCATTACAGAAGATTACAACATTGACAATGAATAATACATTCATAAAATTCTGATAAAATATAGTTGTGGTAATTGAATCAAAGTTAATAGTGAACATGTTTACAAAAATATTCATAGACCTGCATGTTAGAAAATTAGTACCAAAACACAAAAAGGACGTGATACAAAATAATAAAACATTAGTGTAAATGTTTGTGACTTAAACCTTATGAAAACTACATTTAGTTTTGAAAAGCTTAAATGTTTTTAGTAGATTTTGCATTCATTTTCTTATGAATGAGCTGTTACTCGTGTGATTTTTCTCAAATATGATCATGCACAATTTATGCAAGAAATAAATAAAATCATGACATTATTAATGTTGGAGACATATCTTTAAAAAAATTCTTAAATGGTACAAAATTCCATAATACACATTTATTTAATAAAAATTTTTGGGTAGATAACAATGGAATAAGAGAAAATACGCACTGTCCATACAAATACATTTTGCAAAAACACAAAACAAAGATAAGAGAATGTTGAAAATGTAGGGCATCTCAATGTTTTAATATATGTATATTTAGTTATGGAGTGGTGTGTTTTCAGTGTGCACTTACCCCCGAGGACTTGATAAGGAACTCAATTGTTTTCACAGACAGAGGCCGCACATTTCAATAATATGTTTAATTAACTAATAATTTATCCACATAATAAAAACACTTAGAAGCATTTCAAGCAGGAGAATTGTGTTTTAGAAAAAGAGAATCACAAAAAATTAAGGTATTGAGTACAATAAGTATGAAATAATTTATTACAAGGTTTATCGAAAAACATGTAGTGGTTAGAAATGTACAAACTATTCGCTTTAATCAAATAACCAACATCCAACAGAACAATAACTAGAGGAGAATAGTTAGGACGGCAATAAAAATATATTAAGGATTCAAATTCCTAGCAGCAGTCACATTTTATTTATGTACAAATTTTAAAATAATCAGGTAACCGGAAGGTGACCTCCAGCAAAAAAAATATGTGTATGTATAACATTATTTAATACTAATGAGAATGCTCAGAGGTAGTAAATAATTAAACTGAGATGAAAAACATTAATTCCATTACAAAATGTAAATACCTCAATGGCTGCATGAACTCAGGGGAAAATATTTTTGAATCCTGATTGAAAACACAACATGACAGATGTTGACTTCAGGACTTACTAATAATTAACAAGATGGTCAAATAACTAATATAATGTGTTTTTTGAGACAAATTTGTTTTCCTATAAAAAAATTCCAAATACCACTTATGATATTTGCCTTTATGCAGTAATAGCCAGAAAATACAATCAAATTATTAATCATTAAAAATATCACAGAACTGTGTTCTCCTTAAAAATAAAACAAAATATTTATTAATACATATTCTAATTCTCACAACTGAGAGATGAAAAACAATCAAACCATGAATCAAAAACTTTACAACACTACATCAGATATTTCTGTACACAGCAAATTTATGAGATTTTTTTGCTGAAGCTTTAGTAAGTTTTCATTTAATTGTTTTTGTCTCCCCTAAGCGAGCAGCCATAAATATATTACTTTTGCTTTCATTCCCAATGCCGACACTCACTCTTAATATTTAAATTATAAAAATAAATTTCACTACATGCATAAAATGCATGTTTACCCAGTTTTAATTTTTCCATATTTTTTTTATAAAGATAAAAATATATGATAGATATTTGTCTATTATTATCTCCCAATATAGAGGAATTCAAAAATATCCTCAACTATTACTGATTCCTAGGTGAGCGAGGAATGTGAGTGCACAACATAGCAACATATTGTGCATACATGTGCAAAACCAGCAGAAACTTGAATAAGTATGTTGGCAATATCAGAACAAGAAATAATGGATGACCAATGCGGCCTCTATCTAGCATCTAGCCTGATTAAGCAGGACAACTTTGAGAATAGTATCACTCCTCAGCTCACCTAGGACATAGCACTGGTCACAAAATATCTGTTTTAAAAAAATCACATACAGTAGAACCTTGTTAATTTAAAATTCAAAGCACTAACAAAAACCCTGCTAAATCAAAATTCGCAATAATATTCCAAAATATATTCAAAACAAAAAGTAATTTGCTATAATATTGTGAAATAGCATTATTTAAGATCAAATAAAGGAATTATATCCGGCGACATTATTATAACTAATAAAAAAATGCTGTAATTGTGTAATATATAAAAATAAGCACAAATGATTAAAAAATCACAAAGTATAAAATGAATCTTAAAACAGCCAAAATGTGACTGAAAATTCACAAAATATAAAAAAGCAAAAATTAGAAAAAATTCACAAAATATAAAAGCAGGAAACGCACCAAGAATGAGTAAATAACTTGAATCGTTTTTTGAACTTTGAAAGGCAGGAAGGGATTGGGGGGATTAATGTGTGGTGCACTATGAGCGATAAATATTTATGGAAACACATATTATTGAATAAAAAACAAAAAGCTTTACAATAATTAATGTTATTTGTAATAATTGTTTTTATATACAGAAAACGTAAAGTATTGTAACTTAAGACGTTGGCCTAGCTATATAGTGGTCGGGGATTCGACCCTCTTTCCAGGAGACCAGAAAGTTAATCCTATTATAGCACAAGCGTTTAGCTTAGTTTGAAAATAGTATGAATATTGATGTGACATGTAATCCGTCTATGCATCTCTATTTTTTTTTTTTTAAATTTGTCAATTATCAATTATGAAAATAATTGTGAGTTTTAAATAAGTTAGACTTATTGAAATAACAAATCAAAACGAATGGATACATTAAAATGAAAATGTGGATCACCGAAATAAAAAGCATAAAAATTTGTAATTTGAAGTTTTTACATGGTTTATCTGCATTATTTCCTAGTAAGTCACTGTAAACTATTTTGGAACAAATTTCTATTGAATTAAGGTGATGTGAGTATATTGTAGGCATGCGTCGCACAAAAAATGTATATGAATTTCCCATTTCCGCAATTGTAAGTTGTACATTGTATATTTTGATTTTATAAATTTCGATCGCTTTAGAATTATATAATATGAAAATAATTTTGATTTATAATGCAAGGGATTCGGAATTATTTTGAATTACAAATTACCGGGGTTGTCGAATGAATGAAGTTATTTTGATTAACAGGGTTCAACTGTGTTATGTATGTATATATTTTTTAATTTCTCAAAAAATGTTTGAGGTTGAAGTTTGTTAATTAGGGTAAATTATTGTCGTAGTTATTAAATCATGTATTATAAAATAAACAAAAGATATGAACCAGAAATGTTACTGACCTGTAGTGAGAGCCGGAGTCCATTCTTGTTCTCCAGTCACTCCCCACAGAAGAACAATATTATTATTGTTGTGTGTCGGGACAGGAGTAGGCGGCTGTAGAGGATATGGGGCAGTGTATGATGAACCCATCACTGACCTTTTCCGGCCTGAGAATGTTTGCAAATTATTTTATTATTAATACAAATTAAATTAATCAACTAGAAAGATATACAGAAAAAATCTATTTATTGAAACAATATTTAATTGCAACTGGGATACTGTAAATATTTTTTTATAAATAGTTTTTTTTGTATATCTATTTAGTTGATTAATTTAATTTGTATTAAAATGGGTGATAATTTAAAAAAGTTTAAATAATAGAAGATAATAAACAAACTGCAACATACTTTAAAGGGATGTTAGGAGACTATGATGCCCGACACAAAAATTTCTTGAAATCCATTATGATTTCATATGAAAATGTGATATTTATTTAATGGTTTGTATATAAAATTCTTCAATTTTCAGGAGACTTTAAAAGACTTTAGACATTAAAAGAAATTAATATCACGTTTTTTATTCAACAATTTATTGCAAAAATATAACATGGGAGCACATCGTTAAGCATATTGTTACATCCAACATCCAATTTATCCCCCCATAGAACAATGTACATATGTACCTTGACAACAACCAGGGACAATGTGGAGAGAAAGATGCAAATCATCAGTCAATAGTTTTAATTTAGATCACTTACAACTATGAATTGTCAAATTCAACAGAGGAATTTACAACAGTTTGACGCGTCGGGATGAATTGATTTCACTTCATAGTTTAAAATTACCTGATTATATATATTCTTATCATAAGAATAATGATTTACTTTAATACCAATTAAAAATAAATCACATTTAGTTAGTATGTATCTGTGTATCTACCGTCGCTGAGATGGAAGGCGATGTGCGAATGCATGGGTGGGGTGGGTGTCAAGGGTGGGGCGGGAGGCGTGCCCGCTCTCTGCAGGAGTAGCGGCGGAGGGGTGGCTCGGGGGGCAGGGGCCTCCGTCCCCTCCGCAGGGCCCCCCTCCCCACCGGCCGGCCGCGCCTGGTAGTGGTGCTGCTGGATTAGGACTCCGGTGGGACCTGGAATAAACAACAATTACATGATTACACATTTCAAAGAATTATATCAAAAAATAGATCTGTATACATATCAGGTTCTCATGTAAACTGATTTTGAAGCTATTACCTTTAGGGAATATATGTGTCCACCTTCTCCTGTTACTGGTCAACTTGACAGTGACGTGAGAAGGATCAAACGGGTTGATGAGGGCGCGTCCAGCGCGAACCACTGCTGCTCCTGGGCTGGTTTCAGTGCACAAAGGGGATCCTCCGACTAAACCATCCGACCCCACACTCTCTCCCCCGCAAGATCCTCGCTGCTTGTCTGGTTGATGATGGAAAAATCAAAATATTATTACAACTTCATTTTCAATAGCGTGATCGATGACTTCGCATAAAATAAGCAGTGTATTTGATTAAGGTCAGGGGAATACAGAACATAAAATTGTATAGGAAAGAAAGAGGCAGTCGATGATGTAATCTGAGATAGATGATGGTAATTACTGGCTATATATCGCAGGGAATTAATTTCAAGTTATTAATATTCTGATTCTGACTAATTAATTAATTGATTAAACATTGGTTTTTAATATTTGATTCCGTCCTTTGAAAATCGACCCTAATAATCATTGAACGCAATAACTGGCGCCCACTGTATATATGTATGTAGGATGTATCATTTAACATATTTCATGAATTACAATAATATTGAAACAATATTTGATTGTATGGAGATCATTTCAAAGCGCAATCAGTAAGATATGAATCCTTATGTGGGAAACATGATGGCTAATAAACAAGTCTTTTAATTTGTGATACAGTTGTGAAAATAGATGTGATGTCAAAAATATCAAGTCTGCAAAAGTTTCTGTTACCTTTTTTTATTGTGAGGCATGCTAAGTCCAGGTATATTCTTTACAACATAATATAGCGATCAAATTAATATTTAAAATAAATAAATAGGTACCTACAGTATGTTTAACTCTGATATAACAATAATGACTACAACAAGCAAATTTGGTTAGTCTCTTCTTGCTCCTCATAAGAAAGTTTGTCTGTAATTGAAACCTGTAACAATAAATTGAAAGGGGCTCACTAGATACAGCTAGAATATCCCCAATATTGTGATGAATATCGGGATCGGACATTTTTCTTCTCCTGCTGGCTATAGAAGGTGGACTTTTATCCCTGTGAGTTATTTCCAACCCTGCCACTGAAGTTTTCTTTGTTCGACTCACTCGCTGTAAACTGAAAAAAGTTTGTGATTATAAGTGTGAAAAAAAAACTAATATAATATACTTTCTAAGTACAGTAATTCCGGGTAACATTGGACCATTTTGAGATGTTTTTTTAGAGATACTTTTGTTTTCAGAAACAGTCGGCTGCAACTATTTGATTATTAGGTATTCTAACAACTTCATTTAATTAATTATGGCCACAAAATTTACGAAAATACAGGAAAACATGATTAAAATCATATTTTTACCGGTGGTCCAATGTTATATTGATACATAGTTGGGTAACATTGGACTTCAATATTTTTGGTAACTCAATTCCTTGATTTTTAATTATACATATAATCTTTCTGAGTAATATTGAAATGTACTTTTTTATTTAAAGGACTCCATTGATCGAGAATTTAAAAAAAGTCTTGACTTGGTACCCTTCTCTTATATTAAATCATCTGATTTAAGCTAAGACACCTGGTTCAAACAAATGAAAAACTTGTTTATTTCATGTTTTTTTAATTATTTGATAAAATAATCAGTCATCGAAGGCTGAATAAAAATTATTAGCCACATTCTTTTTCTAATTATATTAAATAATCACTCCCCCGACTCCATACATAAGAAATCTTCAATGAGATATGCTGTCCCATTCATGCATACTTGGTCAACATCTACACCTTTTATTATATTGGTGATACAATGCCCCTTTTGACTGACCATATAAATCCAGCATTCTTAAAATTCTTTTAAAGCATTTTGACAGAGATTTTTCTCACAATATCTGTCATGAGAATAATTGCACCTTCGTAATTTAGATGTGTAATTTAATGCAGAATTGACATGTATAGATTTTAAGTCTGAGCATGTATGTGTTTCCATAAGGTCTCTATAACTGTCTATAATAAATTCCTATACTATTTCAGGATAGACAAAGCATTGTTCAGGCAAAATAAATAACAAATTTTGATTTAACTCATTCGTGAAACATGAACATGTTTCAAGTCTACAAGAGAGTTATTAGTCAGAGCAATATGGACAGGTGTCGTTAATTAAACTTAATCCAGGGTTTCCTGGAATAATTATTGAGTGTAGTTGTTCTTTATATCATATTTTCTTATTCCAGGTAGAGACAACAAAGACTTTTTTGGCGCATTGAAATCTTGAAAATAGTATTTTTAGCTAAGGTTCTGATTTTTAATTGAATGATAAATATTTATAATTGTGAGATCCAAATATACCCAGAATAAACCAAAACTTCTAAGCAATAAGTTTTCCGGTGACTTTAGACATGTCCAATGTTACCCAAATGAGGTTTTATTAATAAACCTAGTCTCAATTAGATAAGTTTTTTTTGGTTAAAAACAGCATAATTGAATGATATTTTTGCTTGTAGGCCAAGTGTGAAGTTTAAAATTATAGTTTTTAATAAAATTTACCATCTTGGGGGATTAAAAATATACTAGATATAAAATACAATAAAATACACTCAAATATCTTTTCTATGCTCATTTTAAAATAGTTTGACAGATCAAATGTGATTTTTTCTGTTAATTATAGATAGCACCTAAAATGGGTTTGTTATTGATATCAATTTCCAAAATGTTCCCTATCACAAGACAACAGAAAAAAATAAAAAGCACTTGCTCAGGTTTTGTCCAATGTTTATTGAATTCCAATGTTACCTGAAATGACCCTACTGACAATAATTAACCTATTTCCCATAAAGTCACCTTTTGCTGTGTCGCATCAAAGTTTAAAATAATTTATAATGTTTAAGTATGAAAAGAAGTTAGAATTTTTTAAAAAACATATTGTGAGATAATTAAAATAATAAAGTATTGTTGGTGTAGCGGTCAAGACATTGGCCTAGTGATCTAGTGGTCGGGGGTTCGCATCTTTATTTAAAAAAATAAAATATATATATTTGAAATACGGATTATTTAAACATTTTGTTTTATTCGGTAATGGAGGTAATCCTACGTGTAGAAGAGTTCATGTAGTTATAAAAAATAATTTCTATCATGAGTGGTGACAGGGTTTACAAATAAACATTTTTACATTATGTGAAAAAATTACCAAGTTCCGTGAGCCGGAGGAAGTTGAAACACATGCGCATCATAAGCATCATAATCAAACAAGGAGTTGTGAATATATTCATCATCTTTTACGAGATTGCTTTTTCTTTCTGTTTCATAGGCCTGCAACATAAATATTCTTGAATTGGTTCACAGTATATAAAATATTATTTAGGTAGGTAAGTAAGTAAAAATAATAAAGGGTATTTTTTTAAAGGTTTGTTTTTCGAACAGGCAACATTTTTTCCAGCGACAGTCAATTTGATAGCTGACAGGTGATTTGTGCTCAGTTTGGCTTGCCATTCACCATGAATAGACTTACGCCAGAACGATGCTTGTAAATTGTGCAAATTTACTTAAAAAATCGTGGTTCAGTTCGCGACACATACCGTGTGCTACGTCCATTTTACGGTCGACATAATCATCTATCCGGACAAGTAATTCGAATAACCGTGGATCATTTTCGCACCTCGTATATTTTAATTGATAATACGCATCCGCAGAGATGCCGTACAGTGCGCACCGAAGAAGCTGGTATTTCTTCAAAAATGATGTCGGCCAGAACGTTAGTCAATGGACAGCGCTGTAGATCTATAATTACTAACTTTTTTGTTTCCCAATAGAACGGCACTAATTTGGAAGCACCGTGACTTCAACAAGACGGTGCAACATGCCACACAGTGCATGCCACCATCAATTTACAGAAGGAAACATTCGATGAGCGCATCATTTCGCATAATGGACCTGTGAATTGGCCTCCAAGATCGTGCGATTTAACACCTTTGGATCATTTTCTGTGGAGATATGTGAAGAGGCTAGTCTACACCAATAAACCAGAGATGATAGACAACTTGGAAGCTAACATTTGTCGCGTTATTGCCGATATACAGCCCCAGCTGCTTCAAAAAGTGGTCGAAAATTGGACTTCCAGATTGCACTTTATTCGAGCCACCCGCAGCGTCCATATGCGCGAAATCATATTTAAACACTAATGGCATAAAATTATCTTTCAATAAAGCCAATACCATGGCTATTACAGTAAAACCGCGATATAACGAAATCCAAGGGACCAAAAAATAAAAATTCGTAATAACGAATTCCCACATATAACGAAAAAAATAAAAAAACCTACTATATATTATGCGCCGTCGCAAAAAAATGTTGCGCGGCTTCAAAAAAGATCGCAAATTCTGCAAACAAAGGAGGAAAAAGGCCATAGGGAACTGAATACCTATATATTTTTAGTAGTTTTGTTATTAAAACAGATAAGCAAATGGATAATCAAAGGAATTAAATTAAGAACAGAACCTATTCAACACCAATTGGAAGATATTTTTGTAAATTCCAGAATATTGCAAACACAAAACAATGTTTTAATAGTGTTTAAATGTAGAGCCGCTTCAAACATAGTTTTGGGCAAGAAACATACAAAATAATTCAAAAATGACAATTTTACAGTTGAATCGCGGCATTTTTATAAAATGAGTCGTATATAAATTACGAAGGTACTTGCCGGTAACGGCGGCAACCACTTCAAAATATATTTATAATCGTTAAAATTGTTCACTTAAAAATTATCGTTAACATTGTTCACTTAAAATACACGAAAACAATACAAAATGCCGTACAAAAATAGTCCATAAAATATTTTAACGAATTATTTATATTATTGACGAGTTCACACGAAAACAATTGTCAAACGAAAATGAATTTATGTAAATATTCAGTTCGGTCATGCAATAATCGCGTTAAAAGCTGAATAAACTTAACTCTACAGACGTTACACTGAGACTGACATTTCCAATAAGTACGTACTGCAACTTTCGGGGGGTTCCTGTTAATTTTTGTATTTTCCAGCTGTTTGGGTCTGGGATTGCAATACATATTAGAGGCGTATACGTGCGTAAAACGTGTCTAAGAGAACGCCGCAAGAATTATGTCAAATGGTTTTATGGGCCTACTATGAACCCAAGAAGAAGTTTGAATTGTTTTACTACCTTGTCGGCCAACCGCCGCGCATCGCCGAAAAGGCCATAAAACCGTTCGCATACGGTAGATGCATCAGCGCGGCTTTATAAGTGCGAAATAATATTTTCATCTTTTAACATTTTTTTATTTCGTTATAAATTTACGTAAATGTATTGGCATTTTTTCATACGGGACAAAAATGATTTTGCTATAAATATTAACGGGATTTCGTTATATAAATGCATTTTTGTATGAAAAATTGGTTTTAGGGACTAAATTTCAATTTTTTTTCGATATATGTCATTTTTCGCTATATCGGGTTTCGTTATATCGCGGTTTTACTGTACTACAATTTTTATGGTTTATTTAATTTTTAAGTTCTACACCTCTAAAAAGAACACCTTTACTAATAAAACTTTTATGAAAAACCATATCTATTATATTATTCACACCTTTTGAACTGGTTCCTGTGTCCTGCGAGGAGGTAATTTTATTCTTGGAATAAAATTAGAATAAGCTACTTTCTTATTTGTTGAGTAAAAAGACAAATTTATCCAATGTGGCATCGAGTAGTCATCCACTGAGCTCATGGTAGTATCTTTGTTGTGGAATTTTAGCAACGGTACGGCGTGCAATGGCTGTTCCCCTACGCACACCAAATCACTGCCGACTCCATTATCTATAATCCGCTGCTTGGTGACATTGGTTAGTTCTCTGTCAACTTCAAATACTCCAACCCCTGGGGTGATGACCACGCTCAATTGTCCTGTGCGATCGAAGCTTCTATCCAAGTAGTGCTTCTCAAATACTGTAGAAAAATTTATTGTAATATTAAAGAGTTGTTAAGATTGAAATATTGGTGAATAACAAAGTGACAAAAATATACATTATTTGTAAATTGACATATTATACATCATTTGTAAACTGAGAATAGTATGTATTTTTATACAGTTATATTATGTAAATAATTATAAAAATTAAACACTTTTTTCTTATTTTCACTTATCAATATTAAATAGAGAAGAGGAAGATGAAAAATAATGTTGTGGGTGGAATAATACAACAATGTATGATTGTACAAATGAAGCACTATTGTTGTATATTAAGATAGAATTTTTAATTTAGACATTCTTAAAATTAATAAAATATTTTAATCTCTGAATAACAAAAATATAGTTTATATAAAATAAAACATATAAAAAATATTTTAAAAATACATGCCATTAAGACTCATATTAAGGACCTCGAGGAAATTTCCCTGGGCGGCGGTTGAATTTATAGCTGTCGGAATTTCTATATTGGACCTCTCGTGGTACTGAAGAACTATTTTCTGGTAATCTGTAAACAGTCTCCGCAGTTGCAGCAGGACATTGGACCAGTCTTCATATCGTTCATTTTGTACTGCAACCCTAATAAAATATTTAATGAAAATTTAAATAAAATATTTGGTATCTCATAATTACCACATGATTTAAAAAAATTTAATTAGTGAAGTGGTAAATAAATAGTCGTATTGCAGTAGAACCCAGATTATCCGAGCCCAAGCTCACGATCATCAGTACTCACATCGGATTTACACACACCCATATTATCCGAGCTATGTTGGGTGACAGTCTTAGATGACAGTTCTTCCGAATTAGGTTGGGTTATTCAAGTATATCTGAGCTTTAAACTCACTCAAAAAGTCACTCAGTTTTAAACATAATTTTATGAAAGCCTGAATACAATTTTACTTTATCTTTAAAAATATGGTTTCATACACTACCAAATGAAATCAGTATTATCAAGAGTTTTTCGATTATTTGAGCTAAGGCCGGTCCACAATAGCTTGCATAATCTAGATTCTGTTGTATTTACTTTTTATTGTTTAATTATTTTTACCTGTAAAAATCTTCATAAAACCTGCCCCTGTAATCCATCTGTAAGCATTCCCTCATGTGTTGGGGGAATTCATCTAAGCTTTTTGCATTGTAAAAAGTGCGAGAGAACAAAACAATTGTCACTTCATGATTACTACCGTGTTTCTGAATAGAAAATAAAAAAAATGTTAGTACATACATATTTTCATGAGAAAAGATAAGAATTGAGAAGTCCCCTTGAGGTAAATTGATAAACTACAATCTGGTAAAGACGCTAATTTTTCCAATAAATCTGGATATTTATTCAGTTTGTTCTTTTTACATATTTTGAAATGGCATTGAATTTGTAGAAAATAAGATCGAAACAAGTAATAAAACCAAACTGTAAAAATAAACAAACCTTCCATTTTGCAAAAAGATCTGCAAGAAAGCCATTGACTGCCTTTTCAAAATATAGATCACCATGTATATCAAAGTCCCACATTTCTGAAGACATCTGTATAAACAGATACACCATTGAAGTTGAAGATCTGAAGACAACTTTGGTATCATCAGTGATGACTCCGCAAGCCACCCGGTCCCCTTGTGACCACATCTCATAAACTTGACATCTTATAGAGCCACCACAAAACTCTATCTTTTTATTAAGATAAGCGCAAGTGTTAATCTGAAAATAATAAAATTAGCATTTTTATCATTTTTGTCGATATACTATTTTTTTCCTAGTTTATCAATTCATTCTCAATTAGACAGTTTAGTTTTAAATAATGATGTGTTTAATAATGTTTTTCATACTGTAATCTAGAGATATCAAAACAATTACTTAAGTTTACATTGTGCTAGTTTTTATTACAAACTCGAGATGATGACATACAGTAAAACCCCGTTTATTTGAAGAACGTTAATTCGAAATTCGTTGCAAGTTAAAGTTTTAGAGCAGAATATGGTCCCTCTGGAAAATTTTCATACTAAATTGTACTTATAAATCGAATATCGTTATTCAAAGCTATTTTTGGACCCTATCAGATGAATTTGTCGATCTATTTTTCGCCTAATTAGATTTTTTTTTGTCAGATGTCAGCAATCTGGAAAATACACATGCACTATGCGATGTGCCTGTCCAAAGTCCAAGACCATCAAAAAGAGTAGTTCCGCCCCTATACCGATTCATGACACATAAAATTGTTTGTTTTCTCACTCATTCTCTACATATTACAAAAGATGACAAATATATCTTGTACGTCCTCGATTTGAAATATTTCTTTTTTACCGCGACGCTTTAACTTAAGGTCGTATGCGTTTTTCTCTCAGTCGTTTTCTTTACATTAGAAAAAGATAGCAAATATTATCTTTGCGCCCTTATAGGTAACGCAGTTCTCCCAGCTGCTAGTTGCGATGTCAATGATTGCCGATCTTCTGTTCCGTATTATTACCATCATTATTTTTGTCTACGTAGCGTTTGTATATTTTGTTGTATGTGGTTGACTTCCTCAGACTTTTCCGTGTTTTATAAATTATTTAATTTGTATTAATTTTAATATAGACATTTCTCTTTCTATTTAAGTTGTGTCAAGGCATTTTAAAGAATGTGTAGTTAGCGTTTCTCAGATTTTCTCGTATCTTGTTAATTATTTCATTGCCATTGTTTTATATGTAAAGAACATTATTTGTTTTTCTCTAATATTTACGTGTTAGACATTTTGAAATTCGCGAATGCGTGGTTTGTGTTCCTTAGACTTTTCCGTATTTCATTAAATTTAAATTAAAACATTTTTATAATTTTGACTGATAATTTTATATTCTCGGTAATAGCATTAATGCGAAACTCATGCAAAACGCCAACAGTTGCTAAAAATCAAATTAATACAAGAGATTGACAAAAAATATTATCCAAAACAAAATTAACAGAAAAATACGCGACCCCATTAATGAGGCTGTCGACAATATTAAACATGATGACAGAAAGAACTTTAACGTTGAAAGGTGAGTGTCAAATGTTGCCGCAACCACCACAAAACAAATGTTTTAAAAGCGCTGGAAACTTTTGCCGCTAACTTCAGCGGAGAAATGGCGGGTTGACAAGTTCGACTATTATGTCGTTATTAAAAATGGCGCGAAAAGATAGTCTATTATAATCGGGTTCTTTAAAATAATATTGTGATTTGTTCAAACTGTATTTTGACAACTTGTTCGTTAATTTTAAATGTGTGGATATAGGTATATATAATTACTTCGAGTTGCTATGAAAAAAGTTAGTATGTAAAAAAGAATCGAATTTTTGAAATTTTTATATTCATTATCCTAAATCGTTATTCGAACTTTTTTCTTGATTTTCGGTCCCCTCAACTTCAAATTAACGGGATTTTACAGTATTATAAATTAATGTAAACTTTATAAAACTCTTACTAATTGAGAATCTATAGTTTAAATAACACACAATAATAATTTCACTACTTGAAAATGAAAATAACACACCAAGAGAAAATTAAATAAAATAACCACAAACTTGTTACTAAAAATTGAATATGAAAAAATTTAAAAGTTAATACAGTATCAATAATATCTACAATATTATCGGCACTGTATTGCATGTATCAAAGTTTAGATAATATTTGTACTGATAATATAATTTTTTTTTTCTCAAAATGACAGTTTTGCAAAATGAATATTGTTGCTGTGGTATCAATGATATGTTCATGTATCAACTTTTGAATGTAGATATTATTTTTTTCCAAACATCAGAGTATAAATACTTTTTAGCTCCTAACTTTCCAAAAGATTTATTATCACAGACTACCAAATATATAGACACGAACTAATGCAAGTTCCTTATTTCAATATTTGTATTTAGGTGTCACCCACGTGATCACTTTAGTACCACTTACACAATCAAATAGTTAATGAATTAAAGGGGCGCTAGAAAGGGGGAACCCATTTCAACTTTTTTTATCGATTCCACACACAGTACTACAGAAACATGAAATGTACAATTTAATAAACATAAAAAAAAGGAGATAAAAAAAACAAAAATGTAAGAGATTGTGAAAACGAAGAGAGATTTTAATTTAAACTTTTCTGTGCCTTTTCAAGTGCTATCTTTATTTGTTTTGAAATACAGGTATATAACATTTGTTTACGCACTTTATACTTCGATAGGTAGGCCTGATATAAAATTTTGAATATGTGTGTTCTATTTGTGTAGAGTTGAATTTACAGAAAACAAAAGCGATGCTGCTTCTGGGAAAAGAGTCATTGTGATTCGGACGAACTTTTTACGGCGGCAATAATAAAACTTTTAGTGTATATAATTTCGGATTAGCGGTTGTGTGAAGGTGTGAACGTGGCTGACCAGCATATTTGCGGACCATCAAGCTACAAGGATAGCGACGTCAGCCTCAACCAGCACAGGTTCGCAAAGGTTTGTGTAATTTGAATTTACATAGATTGAATAACTGTATTCATCATTACCAATAGAAAACCCAGAACTAGCTATCGAAGTATTTACGGAAACAACATTACTAACAGATAATCAAGTGTTATGTACGGAAGTAAATAGACCAGTCGGTACAAGACAGCCATTAAAGAGTTAACTATCAAGTAGACTCTCCCATGAAGGGACTTAGATGAAACACAATGACGCATGAGTCACGTCACACACGGTACAGGCCAACGGAGTTAGACACGATTTTGTTTGTTTTAAGAATTAAGACTTATGATAAGTGAAGTCCCCGCATTCTCGCTGACACGATCTTGTCATCATCAATAATTAAGCGGCTTTTTTAAATATATGACTCGATTGGAACGAAAATTTAAACGCTGACAATATAATATGCATTATTGTAAAAAATATGTCTTGTTTACACAAAGATTAAATTTTTAAAAAGTAAATACTTTTACTATTGCATAAATGTGTCATAAAATATCGGATTCATATTTCCACAAATAATGTTTGTAGAATGCCCCTCATCCCGCAACTAATGTTCCAAACCCCTCTCCTATATATACACTTTATTTTATGTCTATTCATTTAATGGTCTGTCTTTATTATGAATTATTGAATGATAATAGAATAATATTTTTGAAGGCATTATAAGACCATTAAAAACACTATCTTCAATGTTTGCCTTAGATAAAATGTATGTAATTTTATTAAACAAACCAAATGGTTCTTCAATCTCCACATTTCGGAACGTCCCATGTATTGATCTTTAAAAGTAAGCTCCACTGAGTCGAGAGCTACCTCGGCTGGATTGACAATGTTCATGTACACATCAGCTCGTGCCCGCAACTGGAAAGTTGCTGCTATGCTTTGTTCTACACTGATTGTATCTGTAAACCATACACATTTCATTAAATAAAACTAAAAATAAAATGTCAAATTTATGAACATTCGTGATATACAGTGAAATCTCAATCGATCGTCCCTCGAATAATCGTTTTCCGCATGTATCGTTTATTTCTTCCAGTTCTGAATTAATTTCATACAAAACACGCAAAAATAAGAATAATGAAGATTTGGGAATCATGACATGGTGCACGTGCACTTCGATTGAAGGCACAGCCACAAACATTTTTTTAACGGAAACAGGTTGATTATGTAAAAAGAAGACATCATTTGTATCTTCAATATGACATTGTATGAAATAATAACAACTTTATATTATATTGTTACATTACTTTTTGTAGGTATTCTCAAACCAATTTATGTTTTATGATCATTTTAAATAATCCTTTTGTATTTTATATTATTGTTGACATTGGAAGTATTATTTTTTACTGACTAATTTTGTTCAATACTTCTATGTTAAATGTTATGTTGCCGAATTCAAAGTCATTCGGAACCTACCTCTACTTTTCCCATGTGTTTCTTCCTTGAGAGAAGGTACTTGTAATAATAGCCTTGAGAATTCATTGTCAGAATGATAAATTTCAACAATATCACCTTCTTTAATTCCTGGGTAATCCTTAGGATTGACGACTAGATCTTCAGCTGAAAGGAACAAATAACACAATGGAAACACTGCTTTTTACCTTAAAATAAAATAATATTGGATTTAACAAAGAAAATCAGAGATATTTGGTTGACGTTTAGTCAAAAACTCAGGAGTAATAATTATTAAAATAATGAAATTCGAAAATGACATCATAAGAAACAATAACAAATTTTTCACTTACTACTAAAGCCTTTGTTGTGAACGATCAGCTTGAAACTCTTCAACATTTTACTGACGTCTACTGAAGTCTAGATACTAATTTGAAAACATAATATTATTTAAATGCACACTGTATGCCCAATTGCAGGTAAATAATGTGTAATCTGCGTGGAACTGATAACAGTTTCGATGACAGAGAAAAGTAATCATTGGTCCAAAATGTTTATCTATGATTGTGATGCGAAAAAATAATGAATTATCATATGCATGAATATTATTGTGATATTGGATATTATTTATTACTATTAATCGGTTTTTGACTTTTGACAGTTGTTGGAAGTATTGCAATAGTATATCTATTATCTGTGATTGTAACAGAAAAAATATTTTCCATTTTCTCAAAAAACTATTATTTTCAAGGAAAAAATCGTTGCATATGAAATATGATCATAGGGTAATTCAGTGAATTACCCTAAAATATATATATATAAATTATTTTTCAATGGAAAAATCTGTAATTTTCTGAAGATGAGATCCCATTTTTTTTACTGCTGTAAAATAACAAATAATTTATGATTTTACTTCTTGATATGCATGGACGGTAATCTGTGTCGCGAGTCGATTTTGATTCGGACCGACCTATCGTTATTTGTCATCTGCGGATACTTTATTCCTTGGAAGTGCATTTCGCAAGAACCCACGTCACACGAGGACCTTTTCTTCCGTCATTGGAAAGCTGTCCTTTGTTTTCTAGACCATTCATCGGGAAAATTTATCTCTTCCGCAATTCCGAAGGATGACCACACGTGTTACGCAATACGTTATGAAGTCAGTCGGTTGCCTTTTGTCCGAGAATAAATCGTTCCGAGAAACGTCGCGCTCGGGAGCGGCCTGATAACAGTGTACCTTCAGCAAATTAGGGGGTCAACAATAAGACAATGACCCCACCAAGAAAAATGACCCATTAAGATGTGGGTCCATTTTTATTTTCACCCGAGAATAATTGACTCTGGGGTAATAAACCAGCTTTTGTTGCATGCGGGCCAGTACCCACGTGCGGAAGGGCCACTGTGAGCGACGACTGATTATCGTGTCTCTTTTCCGTAAGGGTAGGCAGAGAAAATAGGACACGTACGAATAAGTCTGTGTACGCGGATTCACATCTTCCACATTCATGCACCTTATGTGGTGCGTAGATCGGACTATTCTGTCGTCAATTATTCATTCCATATGGCCAAACCGTTTGAGCGAGTCTCAAATCGATCGCGATTCGATCTAATCAAAGTGTGCCGGTGTAGTAGCACTTCCGCAGTATTCAGTCTGCATTCATTCCGAATCTACTAGCAATAATCGGGTCAACTAAAACAAATAAGAATGAAGGCGGGCAGTAAGATTGCAATGTAAATAAATATAAATAATAATGTAATTATAACTGGGTAGGTGAGAAAAACATGTAATAGGCATAAGTGTACGTAATGCGAAAATCACTCATGAAACAATGTAACTTAAAGCTGAAATAAAGAAACCCCGTATGTACCTAATTATAAGAATCTCAGAGGTAATAAAAAAGAATAAAGTGATTAGCTCGTAAGTAGGATTTAATGTGAAATATTTCTATACTTGATGTATTTAGAGGAAAACTTAAGATTTAATTAGAGATAGTAATAATTCTGATAAGGAATATGCTTAATGTGAAAAATGTATAGAATATAAGTTAGTAATAGTTTATATTTGTTAATGGATTATTATAGGGCTTTTAATGGACAATTTAAGTGAACAGTGACATTATTGAATTTTTATATAATGAGGCAGGACTGTAATTAATTACGAAGAAAGTGGGCGGAACCGAAAATTAGGCCTACAAGATGGATGTCAACGGATGGACCAATGAGGCGTCGCCAATCCCCTGAGGACGGACCGACCTCGAGCGGGAAGTACGCCCGCGCCACGGTTACTTTAAAAGGGCCAGAACGCCATTTTGAAAGTCAGTTGTAAACCCTGAGTAGTGAGTCGCAGTTGTAAACTCGGAGTAGAGAGTCGGATATGAGGTTCGGAAGGATGAGTGGAACGAAGTTCGGAAGGAAGTTGTAGATCCGTAGAAGTAAGTTGGACATGAGGTCCGGGAGGACAAGTTGGACAAGGCTCGGAGGAGTCAGTTGTAAAAAGTCAGTCGAAAGCTAGTCGAAAGGAAGTCGAAAGCACGAGTTGTAAACTCGGAGTAGTGAGTCGGACATGGGGTCCGGGAGGACGAGTGGAACGAGGTCCAGAAGGGAGTAGTCGAAAGTAGTCGAAAGTTGTCGAAACGCAGTCGAAAGCAGGCAGTTGTAGACGAGATCCGAGGAAGTGAGTCGGGAACGAGGTTTGGGAGGACGAGTTGAATGAGATTCGGAGAACAGTTGTAAACACGCGACAAGAACGGAAGTAAGAGGTGAGAGCGCGTTCTATTAGTTGGAAACAAGATCCAAGAGAGACGTCAAGAAAACCACAGTTGGGGCCGAAATCGACGGAGGAAGCAGCCACGGTTCACCGCACGCCACCCAAGAGCAGCCGCCCAGACTGGTCCACAGTCCTACAGAGCGGACAGCGGGTAGCCGCCCTCGCCGGGTGCTAACTCCGCCGGCCGGAGATCAGATCTCCGGAGGAACGTCGTCGAGTAACCCGAGGTAGACATAATTTAGATTAAGTTAGTCATAAGTATTTCCACCTGCCCGTGAATGTAAATGTGTGTTTAATAAATGTATAATGTGTATCTTCGTGTGTTCATATTCACCTGTATTCTTATTTTAACCTTGGTACACGAAAGCGTGATATCTGATGGATGGGTCGCGAAGCGAATATTCCTTTAGAGTGCGGGGTATCGTTCTGATGAGCGATCAGGAGCATGGTACGAATCATGACTCCTAAACGAACCCAGACTCGAATCACACGGCGCACAACGTCGCGTCCCGGTTGTATCATTCTAATTTAGGTGTCTTTTTAATTTATAGAGTAGCATCGATATACAAAAAGTGTTTGTCTCAGTATTAACGTAGTCCAGTGAGGCTGGCATTATAAATAAAATGATGTAAAATAATGTAATTTTTAACGACAAATTATTGTTTTTTTCGTAACGACAATTCACTCGGAAGTCATTACTCTTAGTCATAGTCATTAGTCAAGCGGCCACACAGCCGATATATCACGCTTGAGTAACATTAATTGCATCAGAGTCCATTAGTTTGCGGGTTGGTCAATAGCTAATGGGCGGAAACAAAAGATAAGGAGCGCGAGACGCATTTAAATAATTACTTCCTGGATCCTTCTATATCCCAGAAGGGTAAAAGGGACAA
The DNA here is from genome assembly GCA_022840565.1 of Eubasilissa regina. Lineage (NCBI taxonomy): Eukaryota > Metazoa > Arthropoda > Insecta > Trichoptera > Phryganeidae > Eubasilissa > Eubasilissa regina. Next base: position 30,167,116 of record JAINEB010000003.1, on the reverse strand, counting down.
TAGTCTGAAATATTGCCCAAAGTACGGAGACAGCTTCTTTTGTTAGGCGAACGGAAGAGAATACGTGTTCTAAGAGCGGCGCCTTTGTAGATAAATGCGTGGAATTAAACGAATTAAATTAAGATAAAATGGATTATTAGAATTAAAGTTGGCTATGTTCTACCAAATACTAAGTAATAATAAATAGGCACGTAAGATGAATTAATGTAATAGCTGTAAGGATTTGTGTGAATTTCGTTCTGTATCAATTATAATAAAATGATAATTACGTAATAAACGATCAACCCACACGAGAAAAACCCTTTATATGTGCGACTAAATATAATTTTGGTAGTCAATATAATTAATATGACTATAATTTATTAATGTATATATAGATAAGTTTAATCACGCATAATTATAGGAAAATATGTGTACCAGATCAAAATTTTTTTTTGGGATAAAGTTAAATGAGTATGTAATAAGATGTATAACATCAGTGATTATTTTATAAAGAGGGAATAATCATAATTAATTATAAGACAAGGTGGAATCCAGGATAAGAATAAAAAAAAATAAGGGCGGAGTTAATGTCCATCAGAAAGTGGCTAATAAGCATCGCCAGTTTCGGGAAGGACGAACCTTCGAGATGGCAAAGAACACCCTTGCCGAGAGCGTTTAATAGGGATAGAACACCATTGTTTTTATCTATTGACAGTTGGGATCGCCGATAACAGAGTTCGTCGGAGACAGCTGTGACACGAGCCGTGAAATATAGTTCTCGGAGGAAAGTCCTCCAAGCCGAGCAAAGTCGAGGGCAATTAAGCGCAGTCTTGCCTCTTGCCTCGTTCTGCAGAAATTGCAGAACGGAGCAAGTAGAAAAGAAAGAAGCCCAGCAGACTATTAGACGAGCTGATCAAGCGGAGAAATAACGGCTGGCAGTCAGAGACAGCTAACAGTACGGCGTGGGATGTCCGAAATGGATCGCGGCGACCGCGCGCATGTCAGCCAGGCATGCGAAAAGAGACGCGAAAAACGGTGCCGACCTTCATCCGGTTGAAGACCAGATACGAAAACCAGGACACATAGTTTAAGGTAGTTTATAATTAGATTAAGTTAGTTATAAGAATAAATATCTGATTCGTGTGTCTTCCGTGTTTTCTATAGTTAATCTGTTTCACTCTCCTAACCATAGTGTAATAAAAATGTGATACCTGGAAAATGCCTGGAAATAATCGCGGAGCTAAATATTACCAGAGTGCGGGGCCGATCTAATAAAATGATTTAGAGTAGATTCTTCTTTTTTATATACCATCCCTCTCATCACTACAATACGTTAAGCTGATACGCACGGGGGACACGACGTTGTGTTAAGTGATACACACCGGGAACACGACGTTGTGTTAAGTGATACACACGGGGACACGACATTGTGCACCATGTGACTCGAGTCGGAGTTCGTCTAGGAGTCATGATTCGATTAATCGATGATTAATCTAACACTAATTCCGATCGCTTATCAAAACGATGCAACTCACTCTAAAGGAATTTTCGCTTCGCGACCCATCCATCAGATATCACGCTTTTATTAGTACCATGGTTACAGGAAGAATAATAGAGGTGAATATGAATACACAAAAGATGCACAAATTATTATCATATTTATTGAATACACATTTATATTTACGGGCAGGCGGAAATACTTATAAATAACTTAATCTAAAACTTATTCTACCTCGAGTTATCTTGTGATGTTCTACCTCGGGTCATCTTGAAATGATGTCGGGAGCACCCGGCGTGGGCGGCTACCTGCTGGCTCCGCGGCTGCTCCGGCGACAGGCTATAAGACTGGTTGCTCGGAACGAGCGGGGTGGCTGCTCCTGGATAAAATGCGGTGAACAGTGGCTGTCTATCCCCTCCGACTCTCTATTACGTTCGATCGGGTTTCCGGTATTGACTGTCTGCTTCTGCTGTGCTTTCGACAACTGAGTCCTCCCGGACCTCGAGTCCGACTCGCTCCTCCGGACCTCGTTTCAACAACTCTCCCTGTTTTCCATTTATTTTCTACAACTTCGATCCTCCCGGACCTCGTGTCCGACTCACTCCTCCGGGTTTCGACAACTGAGTTCTATTTACCACTATTACAACTGAGTCCCCGGGCCGTGTGTAGGCCATTCTTATACCTCAAAAGTGAGGTGTTTTCCATCTGCCGATCTGCCCTCTTCCCGTCATGGGAAGGGCCACCATCCCATTGGTCCATCCAAATCCAAACCCGAACTAACTCATCCTTCGTCTTATCGCTGACTATAATTAATCTTGTATTCTAATTATTTACATTTTAGTTACATTTAGTTATTTATTTATTTCTTACGCTACTTTACAGAATCTTTTATCTAGTCACACATATTATTTAATTATTCTTATTCCACTTAACACTAGGCCCACCGTGATCGATTATCATATTCATTAAGCGATTAGATTCATACTCATCGCTTCAAAACACGTTCTATCAGGATCATATTCACGCGTCAAAACATATTATTTATTATATTTTAGGTGATTAAAATAAAGACTGAATTGGCGGGCATATTATTTCTTGCAATATTCTAGGAACTAGGGATACATTCATTTCATAACGTTGCATTAAAAGAGCAGATTGCGCAAAGAAACAGCGTCTTTTGTTCTCATCACGTTTCGACCCTGGACGCTAGCTAATGGGCACGTAACGGTGCATTCCCTAAATCTTTTTCTGGAAATCGGGTCTAGCTTTAATGGTCCTACGACCTTCGGTCCTATCTGTCGGCAGGGTGCATCTCCTCGAAATAATGCGCGGCCTTACAGATTTGTTATCGCTTCTCAAGAAACCTTCATATTCCCGTTATTTTCAGCCGTTTAACGAGCAACGCACAACACTTGGGCTGGAGGTCACTACGGTCGTTATTCGCTTTTGAACGAGCCGCTAGGTTTTTTTTTTGTTAAGAGACGTCCGGTCCCGTTTATATGGGCCTGCCGTCAGCGACCTGCATGTACTTGCGAGACGCGATTTCCAGCCTTTATTTCATTTCATTTTTACGCCTCATAAATGTGATAACTTCGCGCCGAGGCATATCAAAGCCATAGATTCCTCCGCTTTTTTTCTTTTCTGTGGTCAAAATTAAAACGTCAAAGATCACGTTCATAGATCATTACGACTGATTAAGACAATGTTTAATGCATAGATAAGAGATATACTGCTTAATGGTCGTCTTCGGTAGAAATGTTTCAATTATAGTGTTTATTTGTATTTGACTGATTTAACATGGTTGGATTAATCGATAGAAGTATATGTTTAGTATTGAATTAAAAGTTTCCTTTTTAAATATCGCAATATTCAGCGTTATTGGAATACACTACCCACTTATAAACCTTTAACCTACAATTATATCTTATTAAGCGTGCTGCTTCTTTTAACATAAAATACAATGGCATTGTGTGCGAGATTATGTGCGAGAGCGATTTTATTAACTCGTAACGTAGTTCATTCCCAGGAACACGTGTGCAACTATAGCCGGTGGATGCACAGAAGACCATCAAAAGTGTTTTTCCCTAATGCAAATAGGCCTATGAATGAAGAAAACATTATAGATTTAACTGAGGGGTTTGACCACTTTAAAACATTGCGACCAGAAACAAAACAAGAAAACAAAGAATTCAATAATAAGAACAATCCCAAATCTAAACACAATAAAAATACTAAAAAATTGAGCCTAGCGGATAATGTTGACTTGTTTGATTTTGAAGAACTTGATGCAAAAACTCACATTATACAAAACAACATAAAAAAACAAACTAGAGTAACAGACTCTAGAAATAATGTAAAAAAAGAAAAAGTAATAAAAGTAGATAAAAAGAAACCAGCAGAAGAGAAACCCAAAAAAGAAGTTAAACCTATTTTCGACAGTGATGGGAGATTGCAATTTGAAAAATTAGATTATAATGATCGCAATATAAGGTAAATATTTAAATAAATAACTAATAACTCTTGTATGTTTTTATGTAATTATATTTTCTCTTGATTTTAGTAGTACCCACTAATTAAAATGATTTAAATATAAAACAGTTAAACTAAACAAAATTTTCAGGTCACGTAAATTTCATTACAGTAGTTGCAGTAATGTTCGATAAGTAATCACACAAATTTTTCAAATTTATTTACAGTAATCTTATTATTAAGTTGAAGAACAGAAAGACCCGAGGCTTATGTGGACAGATAATGGTAGAAGGATGGCGTCTGATAGCCGACGGACTGTCGGCAGGGTCTCAACTGGAGCTGCTATTATTTAGTCGGATCAGTGAACTTGAGAAAATACAGCCATTCTTGCCTCGAGTGGGACCAAGACTCTGCAAAATGCCCTATAAAGAACTGCAGATGTGGTCTAATTTGGATTCCAGCCCTGGTATCATTGGTAAAAAAAATTAGATAGATAGAACTATCAAATTTTTTGGCGCTTAAAATTTTATCATTTCTTTCTGGGTTATTTTCCCCTCTTTTGTCTTCCCTTGATTTAATATTCATCAAATAGTCATAAAACCACGAAAACACATGCATTTATAAAAATTAAAATGACTTTTTATTTTAATTAGAATTATACATAAAATCATTTTGACCGTTATACATGATTTTTTATTAAAGAATATTGATATGCGTATATGAACATATGTCACATTAATATTCTTGCCATTTTTCAAAATAAGCTAAGCGTTTGTCCTATGGGAAATATGTTCATGTCCCGGGACGAGGTTTACCACTGTTCACTTCGTCTTTAGGTGAGTGTCTTACTCATAGATTCAATGAGTATGTCACAAGATGATCATTGAATTTATTTACAGATTATTTTATTTACAAACTATTTACAGTTTTCATTGACCAACAATTAAAACTAAATGAATATAATTGATGTGCTTGTTGGTACTGTAGTTAAAACACTCGCATAATGATTCAGTGGTCGGGGGTTCAAACCTCATTTCAGGAAGACCAGCAAGTTAGTCCTATTTACATAGCACAAGTATTTAGTCAAGATATTCACGTGACATGTATTCAGGGGCGTGCACAGCATACAAACAAAAAAAATTGCGTTACTAAGAATCTGGGAAATAAAAATAAATAAAATAATCTTTATCTTATGAAAAGACTCTACAAAATTCTAGCCATTATTAGCCGGATTAGTGTAACCTTGTCAATGACGTAATCTATGACTTTTTTTCTTGCCGTGGGTCATTTAGAAAAATTACAAATCATTTGTAACAACTTCATGTGCCTGCATGTTGCATTTTCTACTCTTTGTAGTTGTGTTAGTATGCTATTCAACTGAACTTTTTTCAATCGTTTTATATTGAGGATTACAATTCTACGTAAGTCTACTTCATATTTGTATATTATTTACTTATTTACTCTTATTTTACTTAGTTTATTAATGTTTTATAAATGGAACATTGCATTTACTTTAAGTTTTACATTATATTTATATGCTATTAATTGCATCCTGTTTTACTCTTTATATAATATTTTTTTTACTTTTTATATAACATCGAACATTGTATTTGTATGCTATCTAAATGCATTTGTGTTTTGCTCTTTATACATATATTTTATATGCTATCTAATTGCATCTTGTTTAATTCTATATATATTTGGGGGTTAGGTCGGTGGTTAAATGAAAGAAATGTTGTTTGCATGTTGAGGTGTTTATTGTTATTATATGGATATAACAATGAAGACGGATGAGAATCAATATAATAGATGAGTGTAGATGTGTGTGGATTTCGAAGTAAAGCGAGTCGGCAGTCTCGCTTGGCGCGCGTGGGCCGGCAAGATCGCCGTTGTGTAACAAAACTGGAGAGACTGATTGGCAGTGAATGATTGAGCAATACTTGTAGTAGCAGCCGGCAGCGCTGTCGCTAGTGTTTATGCCGACTGAGATGGCGGTGAATATGAATTCTGATCGCTACATGTATATAAAATATCTATATATTTTTCTACATTGAACAATGCATTTACGTACTTTAGGTTTTACAATGTATTTATATACAATCTAATCGCATCTTGTTTTACTCTTTATATATATATTTATTTGTACATTGAACACTACACTTACTTTGTTTATTACTATACCAGAAAGGCACTATCTGCTATAATATAGTAAAATACTAGTGTAGCAGGCAGGGTACCGAAATATGTCTTATTTTGCTGCAATGTTATCTGATTATAACAATATAATAACACACTGTACTATGAATCAAAAAATAAAAATATTATTATGCATGTCGGCAAATTGTCGACAGGTAGGTATTGTATGAACCTTTTTTTTTCATTTCTCATAATAATCACACTGAATCAAATATTTTTTGCATTTTTCAAACAACTTGTGCTTAATTCTGTTACCTTCAAAAGGGAATAATCCTCACTGAAAACTACGTGTAGTAATGACACTTCTACATATTTTTTTTACTTGACACACTAAATATTTTGTTTTCATAGTGTGTTTCGGTATTTGCGTAGATAGATTATAAGTTATAATTAATCTGTTAAACGAGCGAGTTTGCATTTTTCGGCATATTATTAAGTAAGATTATTACTAATATTAAATTAAATGATGAAATAAAATTATTTCTGTTATGAATTTCGGATATGTTAATCTGTAAAGCTAGTTATTTAAATAAATGTTTTTGAGCACTGTTAATAGAACATTTTAAATCTGCCGTCTGAAGGAGAAATCAAAGAATATATTTTAAGCAAAATCAAAAGTAAAGTACGGTACCGAGCAATAAAAGAACTTGCCTTTTTTAAAGTAATAAATTTACAATTATTTTCTAAATTTAAATTGATAGAATTGTATGTGTACACAACTCTATTTAAAATTAAAGTATATAAATAAAACAAATACATATTAGTATTAATAAACAAATATAAAATATGTGTTAGTACTTCTGATGCACAATACTTATTATATATAGTTGAGTCATAAGTACTGTCATATTTTTTAATAAAAACAAAGGTTGATTTTTTTTAACAAATTTTATCAAATGTTACATAATTTCCATTATTGCTAATGACTGTCTCCCATCTGTTATTTAATTTGTTTATCCCATCGGGATAAAAACTTGCCAGTTTTGACTCAAAGAATATGTCCAAGTGTATTTTCACCTCCTGTGTGCAAGGTCAGGAGTATAGGGTGGATGTTTTAAAACATCCCAGTTGAGCTCCTTTAATTTGTGCTGCGTCATCATTGCAGAATGAGGCCGTGCATTGTCGTGGTGAGAAACAACACCCTTGCAATTGGAAACCAGGCCAATGCGATGCAGATGTCTCACTACGTTTGATACTCATCTTCAATGCGATATCTCTGGTATTTTGACGAGAATCAGCTTTTATTATAGCGGTTAGCATATCATCGTCAGTAGTTAAAGAGTGCCCCGCCCGTTCTTCATCAACTACTGATAAATTACCAATTTTGAACTTAGCAAACTATTGTTGACTGGTTTCGAATATCGCAACACATCATAAATATTTTTGGTTGGTACTGTTGCATTATGGCCTTTATTAAATTCAAAAAGTAAACAGTGTCAAATATGCACACTTTTTTCTGACATTTTAAAAATTCACATAAGGAACCCTCCTTTATATAATACAAAAGAAAAATTTAACACATGTTAACAGAGTTAATTTAGAAAGAAAAAAAAACATTGTTTATGTAAAAATATAACGGTACTTACGACTCAACCTAATAAAACTGAATAGTAAATTTTTCACTAAATTTTGTTACACAAAGAGTCATGTTTGTTGAAATTTTTTTTTATAGATAATGTATGTTTGTGCTTTAGAAACTGAAAGTTTTGTTATATATTACTTATAAACAATAAAATTTAAAAATTTATATACATAGTTATTTTGCATTAATTATTAAAATAGCTAACCAAAAAGTTAAATATTACAATATAATATTGAATAATTGTGACTACAAATTGCACAATTTGGGAGCCTAGTTTGTTTTTATTTCGCTGTAGCACAAATGTCATTTGCATTTGTGGCACCACAAAATTAGAGTTGATGTTGCTTTTATGTTATGATTCTGTGGTTTTTGATTGAATTATATTATCAGTATCTTGTTTTGCAGGTATTTTTAAAACACCAGATTTGCTTAATATCCCAGTATCAAATGAAGCTTTGCCTATTAACATAGTCTGTGATAACATAAGAGAACCTGGGAACTTGGGTTCAGTTTTAAGGGCATCACTCGGAGTCGGTTGCGCAAGTGTCATGCTTACGAAAGGTACAATAATGATTTATTTTTGAAACATTTTAAAATCCACGCAGTGTCAAATATTCAACAAGAATGTTTACATTTGTGATGAGTATGTAACATTCCAGGTTGTGCAGATATTTGGGATGGAAAAGTTTTGAGAAGCGCAGCCGGAGCACATTTCCGTATGCCCATTACAACCGGTTTGGAATGGGCAGAAATCTCTCAAAGAATAAGCGTCAACAGTTCGGTGTTCATTGCTGATAACAACACAAATGAACAGTTGATGGACAAATTTACCGCCAGCAAAATACAAAATGAGATAGAAGAAGAAAGTGAGGGAGAAGAAAATATTGAAGAGGGATTACGTCCTCTAAGTATTCCATTACTCCCGTATTTCTCTGTGGATTATTCAAAGCTGCAGTCTATTACTGTTGTCGTTGGCGGAGAAACCATGGGCATCAGTGAAGAATGTTACAGGTTTGTTGCTATTTTTTTGCTATCATTAAGGACGTTCCCAAAAAAATCACTTTCCTTACAATCCTTTTGAAACTTTGAATACACATACTTATGAGTATCTTTTATACATAGAAATTTTTTTCAATAGTCCTTGCGGTAGTAAATTTTTAAATATTGACTATTAAAATGAGCATATGTAACATACGAACCATACCCCGATCGATGTTGTAGCGCACGTTTAATTTAATAGCAATAGTAATTTTCTTACGATTGTTTTGGAAAACTGAGAATCGTTAATTGAAAATTTAACAAATATCTTTCTGTAAAAATAACTAAAACAAGCGGTATTATTATTACTTTTGGATGGTTTTGACGTTTCCTTTTATAATTTGAATAGTGAGAGATTTTTGAACTTACGCGCTTGCGAGCGGAAGCGAAAAAGTACACAGTACTTCAACTGTTTTTTATTCTATTCATAGTAGTTTACATACGGGAGAATCTTCTTGAAGATTGAGTACGACTGCTCTTTGGGAACGTCCTTGAGGCATTCTTTTTTATTCCAGTTTGAATTTTGAGGTGTTCTCTGCGTATTTCATACTCTTTTAATGCAACACTAACAGTTAATTTATTTACAATATAATATCAAATGATGACGTGCGTTTTTAGTCTTTTTAAAAACAAAGTCACTATTCTTCATTATGGAGGGCAAATAGTTATTACTTTTGTCTTTTTTATTTTTTTAGTTAAATACTTTTATTTTTTTTACTACATCATGTTGTTCATTATGCCTTTATCATATACACTTTGAAACTGATGTTAATAATAGCAAAAAATAATTTAATATTCTCAATGAGCACAATATTTTCAAGACATTGAATTCAAAGTGTCATTTACATTACATTTTTTATTATAATAATTTTTCTCTCATAGGTTTGCAAGAGACAGGAGTGGTGCCCGGCTGAACGTCCCGCTGGTTGCAGGGGTTGACAGTTTGAATAGCAGTACGGCGTTGGCTGTTATTACCTTTGAAATCAAAAGGCAATGTTTAATGAATGCTGCAAAGAAATTACATAGAGAACGTGTAGTGTTAGAAGTTTGAAATAAAATAAATAAATTTGAATTGACTCGGTCCTGCACGTATTATGGTTGTTTATGCGCTTTTGTACTTCGATAGGTAGGCCTGGTATAAAATTTTGAATATGTGTATTCTTTTTGTGTGGATTTAAAAATAGAAAACAAAAGTGAAGCTGCTACTGGAAAGAGTTTTTCGGTTCAGACAGACTTATTTACAGCAGCGATATAAAAACATTTTGTATTATCGATTGTGTGATCGAGTTAAGGACCACCAGACTACAAGGAGAGTGACCATCGGTGTCTACCAGCCCAGGTTCACAAAGGTTGGTGTATTTTGAATTTGCATAGACTGAAATACTGTATTCAACGTTACCTATAGAAAAGCCAGGACTAGCTATCGAAGTATTTACGGCTACAATTGTACTTTTAACGTCGAAATAAAACTGTATAACAAAATATTGTATATTTTTTTTACATATGTCTTAATTAATGGATAGAATTGTTGATTGCCCCAATGAAATCTAGCCTAGAGCTTATTCTCTGTTTTTAAATTAATTATTGTCTGACTCAATTTCTTGCAAAAAATAAAGTAAAATATCTACTATTCAACAATTAAAAGCTTGAGGCACATTTCAATCTGTGATTTATATTTTCACACTATAAGATTTATATCTTTGTAATTAATAAACTACAGTTTTAAAAAGTTTTATTCTAACATTAAAATGTCAATATTGCGTCGATTACGTATCATCTTTCCTAGGCATACGAGGGCTGTATGATAGGTACCCATGTTAGCGAAGGAAACACATTTCTTAATTATTTTTATTTACAGGTAACCCTCCTATAACATGGTAGATACGTTCCTAGAAAATGGGTGCTCTTCATCAAAAACAAATGTTCGACCATGCTTGAATTCATTAAACCAATATCTGATGGTAGTCATCGAAGGTGCATAATCCTTATAAACGGCATGCAACTTCATTTTGATTTCCTCACACGTCTTCCCATTCAAAAAATGAGTCAATCACTGACTGATATTGCTCATTTTCCATGGTTGCAAACAAACACAAACCTGCCCACTTTCAACAGCTATCAAAACAAAAAATCTCGATAAATCTGTCTGAAATATTGACAGGCATCGTTCGAAAGATGGCTTTAAAGAATGGTATACGGATTTTGCGTCATCAGTTGTTAAATACGGGTACTTAATCATACAGCCTTCATATTACTTACTTGTAGTGTCAATTAAATTACATTTATAAATTTCGGACGCCTTTGACAGAAAAATGATTATTTATTAAATGCAAAATTGTAATTCATCAGTACATATTTGTCTACATAACGCATTGGATAGCACACCCTGACCGCTCACATTAATGATGTTTCTGTTAGCGTGAAATCTGGAATAAGGCTGCAGAAATCCGATAGAAATGTTCAAATTTTTTATTCATTTAGTTTTAGTAATTTAAGATGAAGAATTCATTTTAGATGGGAAAACTTGTATTACTCGGCTCACATAAACTGTGCGTAAGGGCAAATTAGAATATACCTGGTGACTGATTTCACAAAAATAAATTAAATTTGTTAGAGTAATTCATTATTTTCGCAGATTAAAAAAGTGGGTTGAGAAAATAATACGCAAAAAAATATTCTAGATATATATTTTTTGAGATTATTTATAGTAAATTATTTTTGATTTCTGTTAAATTTTAATATTATTCAGCAAACATGTCTTCTGCCGGGGTTGACTTCTTTTTTTTTGCAGGTTGTTCATTGTCATCTTCAATATCTTCCCTTTCTTCTATCTTTCTAGACAGTTTCTTGCTGATATCTTTGCCCTGTATATCTTCTGGAATCTTCTCAGCCATTTTCTCTGTATTGTTCGTCTCTGTTGGTAACTCGGCCTGTAAAATAAAAAACTATTAAAGTTTTGTAAATTTATTTATGTATATATTTGCTTCTCTTGATTAGTGAACTAATCTAGTGATTTTCATCACTAATAGCGTAAAATATTATCACTAGTGTTTTTTAATATTTTCATTGGACTACCCTGTTATCTATATGTACAGTTAAAAAAGTTCACTGACCTCTGTTTCTCTGTGTGAATCTTCTTTGCTCTTGCTCTGCGCCTCAGTGAGCTCATTCTCCAGTTCAGCGATGGCCCTCTCGAGGGAGTAATTATGTGAGACGAGTTGCACCCATGCCTGTTCCAACCCCCGAAGCTTGGAGCCAATGGCAGTCTGAACAGATTTACGCTCCCAGTTAACTGCCGCAGTTTCTTTCCTATTGTCAAAGTGATATATAAATGTGATAATTTTACAGATTAGATGAATCAAATAAACCACATTTGATATGTTTTTTTTGGTCTAGTGGTGAGACACCCCCCTAATGAGAAAGGGACGATTATTTGATCGGTGGTAAATTTTTACTACAGTAAAAAAAATTGCAAAACCGGATTGTTCGATAGTTGGTAAAAAATATTTACACATCAAAAGTACATTGAATAATAAACTAATTTTACTCTCCAATATTTGATGGTAAAAATCTTAAATAATTAAAAATGGTGGACTCTCACAGCTGTTTCAAAAGTCATCTGCCACATTGATACTTTGAGAGTTGTAGTATATGACAATGAATTAATTCAATATCCTGCTATTTTATTGATGAGAGTTTGTCCGATGATGATTTCGCTGTTGAATTTATATTAGCACATAGACCGAAAACTTTTCACCAAAATGCAGGGATGAATAAAGCATATAATTATATGTACAGTAATAGTAATTAGTATACAAAATTATTTTCAATGCATAAATGATCAGTTTTTCCCTTTACAGACTTTAGAGCAGTTTTAAAGTTATGTGATACAGCAGATAGAATTAACAGCTGAACAACTATTACAAATTATTGGAATCCCAATACTGAAAAACTTGCCAAACACTAAATATTGCAATTCATTGCTACAGAGAAATGTATGAAGAGAAAAGGCCAAAGAGGAAAAATGTGCAGATATCGATATTGCAATTTTTAGAGAATAAAAAATGAATCATGAAAAACGTGCATTTTATAAAATATATTTTAAAAATTTGGATTAATTTTATTGTTTTATTTATTATAAACTGAGAATTTTTTGTTTTGAAACCAATTATTATTTTCTTTGATTAGTCCAGTTTCAAATATTCCGGGATATTGGTGGAACTGATTACACGAACTATGCGAGGTATTACTGTATTGTCAATGGTGAATAATTTATATAAATCCATTTTGGTACAATTCTCAGGTATTTGATGATCATTCGCCTTGCCGCGCTATTAGGCGGGATTAACTTTGACAGTAGTAAACTCGACGTTTGAACAATCCGCAAACGTTCTTTACCAGGGGTGATGGTAAAAAGTTACTATAGTAAAAATATACTGTGGTAAAATTTTATTACTGGTCAAACAACCAGCTATAAGAGGTCAGGGGTTTTGTTCCGGGACTTACGGTAGGTGGCCATGTATGTTGTGGTTTTTTAGAGCATATTTTATTTAGTTTAGTTTAAAGCGTTTAGCTTAATAGTACGAATACTGATGCGGCATGTATTCTGTATGTGTATGTAAAAAACAAACAAAAATAAGAAATCATTTCTATGTCATCATAATTATTTGTTTCTCTTTTCTCGGACTGAGGTTGATTTTTTTTTGGGCTGGCTTTCTGTTATGTTTGTCCAATTGTTTCCCCCTGGGTCTGGGGAATATCTGCATAACTCTTCGTTAGCAGACCCCCTGTTTTACTTCCTACCAGTCAGGTCTCAAAGAATCGTTTTAAATTTGTATTTATCCAAAATTAAGATATTTTAAACTGCAAAATTAATGAGTTAATGTGCCGTAATAGTAATAATTTCTAATTGCCATAACAGTAATAAGACTAGCTTTTATCAAAATCAAAGAAAAAGTAGTATTATATCTACCTCAATGCTGCTAATCTAGTTTGTGCTCCAGCTACCATTTTATTGATGATTTCCAAGTAGGCTCTCCAAGTTTCACAAGCGTAATCCAGTTGTAGTTCTAGATTCATAACTCTACAGCAAAAAAAATTACAAGTTACAAACGAAAAAGTTAAAAAATTGGTCTCTTTAGCCCTGATGCGGGTCTCTTATAGTGATTCAAAAAAGTTTGACATATCAATGTTTCATTCACACATCTCTTCCTATTGCTTGCAGCACTACAAAAGTACTATCACAGTACATATCTTTATTAACAAAAAAATACAAAAAATTCCTATCGAGTTATACTGTGAAGTTCTCAATTATTTTATTTTAAAATCTCAAACATGCGCATATGCAGTATTTTTTTTTACAGTAAATCATTAACCTTGTTGCTTGGTGTTCCAGCTGAGCATGAGAATTGTCGACAGCTTCGATCCACGCTGAGGCATCGCTGAGTCGCCCGGCGACAGGTGGTGGAAGCTCGTATCTAAAAATTATTTGAAAAATGTATCAAAATGTACAGTAATGTATGCAATATTATATCAAATTAATAAGCCTCAGAAATGAATATACATATATATACATTTTTAATTGGTTGATTTAATGATTTTAATAATCTATTAATAATTGTTGCTTACTTCAAGGTTTAATTTATAAAGCTTTTATTAAGGAATGTGATCGTCTTCCTCGATTTAATGCGAAATTAGTTTATCTAACCTCTTCATGGAGAGTGGTTCCGGTGGTAATCTAGCATTGAGTCTTTCTAGCTCTCTTCTCAGTAAAGGCGTTTCAAACGTAGCCGAGGAAGGTGCGACGGATGAGGGAGGAAGTTGCTCCAAGTAATTCTTAGTGGGTCGGTATCTTCTGCATTCTTCCTCCACCATCGCCAACGCCTGAAAAATGGTTATACAAAATTTAACAAATTGACAACGTAGGGTGGTTAAAATTTGTGGTGACTAATGACATATAGAAGCAGTTTAAATTAGGTGAAAAATCGATAATTAAATATGGGAGAGCGATGTATGATCGAAGGAGAAACTGGATATAGGTTACAGGAATAGTGTGGTGAATAGGCCATTAGTTTTGATATTTTTTGCAAAGTAGACAAAAAACGAATTCAAACATAAAAATAGTTGAAGTAAATGATTGTAAAATGAAGAACCTCTAAATAATTTTAGTAACATAAAATCAAAAACTTGGAATATTTCAATTGTATACATACTGCTTCCCTAACACCGGGATCATCGTAACCCTGATCGATATACGGCAATGCATCTACTACGACTTCACCAGCCATTGTTTGATTCACACAAAAAAAATTAATGAGAAATTCAATAAAATATCTTAATTTTACTGCTGGGCAAAAACAACCTCACTTTGATAGTTTTTAGAATTGGTTTGACGATTTGACAAGCTATAAAGCCATCCCATTCCCATAGATAAAAAAGTATAGGCCATAGATAAGAAAATACGATTTTAACACAATCATTTGGTATAGCCATAGAAAATAAAGTTTTCTCTATAAAATATGGAAATTTGTTTAATGGAAATGTTTTATTTTATATTATCTATGGTCTTATGTCTATGGCATAAATATTTTTTCTTTATTATAACAATAAAAGAAAGTATTTAATACATTACTCGTGGTTTGTTTTGGCTCTATTGGTTAAAGACGTCTGGAAGCTTTTGGTTTGATCAAAAGTTGATTAACATACATAAAATTCTATAATTATTTCAACGATGATTAATACGTTTTTTTCAACCTCCATTTCATACATAACAAATAATAGTAATTGTGTACATTATTATTATTTAATGTAAATATTAAAATGAATGTTTACTGAAACGATTTTTTTACTTTAGTTTTATTTCTGTGTATATTATTACGGCCACATCTCACGTGTGTGTGCTAATCCCTCCTCACCCCGCTCCTAAACAGGCGCTATCGGCCGGACAAAGGGTGGCTACGCCCTCCTCCGCGCATTAGCCGAGATGAGCCGCAACGCGGACCCAGGACACTCTCTTGTCTCTCACTCGTTCTGCGCGCCGGATCCAAATTTAGTCCCGGGGTGTCGCCGGTTGCGCCATTGCTTCCGAGACGGCAACCTCCCCTATCAAGCCCCAACAGGAAGCTGCTATGTGCCTCCCAGAGGGCATCCTAAGACCTCATCTTGGACAAGAAGCAAGCGGCAGATATTTCCGCCACCTACACTAGAGAATCGAAGGCCGACCATCGCGAGACGACCGAATGCGGCCGTGGAGACCACGTGGCGCGAACGAAGCTGTAGAGCCCGCACCCGTGAACTGGACCAGGGGCGGGCTCTAATCAACAGCTGGTCGCATGCTCCCGCAGCAGGCTTCGCGTGTTCGCGGCTCATCGCGTGTGGCCGCATGTGAAATAATGAAAAGGACAGTGAACAATGTTAGACCTGTGAACAGCAATAGAGCTATCAATGCGTCCACGTTTTAATTAAGATTAGACATAATTAGTGATAAGAATTTTCCCTTTTTGTGATATAAATAAATGTGTTAGTATATGTTGATTGCGCAACGACCAAAGTGTCAGCATTCATATCAATATGAATCTTTTATTCATGAGTAGGTACTGATAAATACGAAAAGTACTAAGAAAATAATCAAAATGCTTTTATCGACATATATCTACATAATAATTCAATTGAAATTTTGGATAATCTATGATTATGCTGTAAACTTAATATTGGTATACGTAGGTAATAGGCTCCCGAAATCAGTATACCAGTAAGAAGGAATAATCTATGACGTAGTCGGGTCGGAGGGCATTGTTCCGGCTTTTTTTAGGCATAGCGCCTTCTGGAAATTCACCTCGCCATTATTTTTATACATTCATAATTATTTTTCCATAAAATTTTACATTTTCAATATGTTAGTAATTATCAAAGCTAAAAAATTGATAAGTACTAGTGAAATAAAATTTAGTGGCGCTCCGGTACTTTTTATTTAGCGCTCATCATTCAACATATGTGAAAATAAAACACTTGTTTTTTTATTCTACTAGTTTAATTTACTTGAGACGCGTTTCGGGGCATTGTAATCCATAAACAACATTAATATAAGCATTATAATCCATAAGCATTATAATCCATAAACGAGTGTTTAATTTTCACATGTGATTATAGAGTTCTACAAACTTACTTCGGAAATAGTATCCTATTACTCAAATTAAATTAAATGACTGTTTTTGGACTGGTAATTAATACAACATTAGCAAAATCAATAAGTTCCAGCGCAGTCTTTGCAAAACGTCAAATTAATGATGTAGGTAAGCATTATTATAATTCGCACATTATTATTATGGATTTGTTAATTAATTTACTCCAACTAAACGACGATTCAATATTTTCGACAAATATTATAGATTTAATATTTAACGAACGAAAGTAGACTGAATGCAGTGGAAATGAGATCACTTAGACGTATTTGTGGCAAATCTATTTATGACAGAGTAAAGAATGAAGAAATAAGGAAAGAATGTAAAGCTGATGTTAGTATAGTGAGTAAGATTAAGAAAGGATCACTTAGGTGGTTTGGTCGTATGGAAAGGATGAATGAGGAGAGAATGGTAAGAAAGATATATGACGCAAGTGTTGATGGAACCAGAAATAGAGGACGTCCGCGAAAGACTTGGCACGACCAGATAAACCAGGTAATGGAGGATGGTTCTGTTAAAAGCCTCAACAATCGGCGAGCTTGTATGAATGTGGATGAGGCGAGAATTGTGTGTCAGGACAGAAGAGTGTGGCGCTCTATCCTCTCTGTCTATCCCCACGGGGAAACGGCGTGATGGTTAGTAAGTAAGTAAGTAAGTAATATTTTCCCGCCACGATTTGAAATAAGTAGGTACTCAGTCACTGCAATTCGTGGTAATATTTTTATTTTTATTCGTATCGTTTTCATAAAATCCTCCAAGATAATTAAAATTATGTTATGATCCCTATACAAATGTAGAATATTATGACTGTTAAGAACCGAAGGGGTCATGGTCTGTGATCTCCTGGTCCTGACATTTGACACACGAAGATAGCCGGGGGACCTCATAAACAGACTCGGGAGTCTGATGGAAAGTTAAACGTCGTCAATTTTTCAATAGTTTCGCATCATCAATTGAGTCCAATATGAATATTTCTCGCTGATAACTCGGAATGCAAGACCAGCAGTAAATTATTAAATATCACCACGACATGTTTTAAATAAGATTGTGACATCAAGAGACGTTATTGAGTACAAGTGAAGTATTTATAAAATACCACCATCTTATGAATACTGTAAATTTTCTGAAAAAAACCTCTCACATAATTCAAAGTGTCTGAAAAAAAAAAATATATGTATAGAATAGTTTTCTAGCACTACATTATGGTAAGAGTCTGTTACTTAGCGTGTATTCTAAATGTACGCGCTATTTCCAGTGGCGGATTTGTTTGGTTCACTGGCGGAACACTGTTTGGTTCCAAAAACAGTGGCAGATCAGATTGTTTTCGTGTAGGCTCGTTCTTTGTCATGTCGGGTCGGGAGTCTGTAATTATTGATAATTTAACCTAAATCAACGTTTCTATATTTTGTGTTATGATATTATCATCTTGGGGTCTCAAAACAGAGACCCCTCGATGTCCAGTGAGTCAGAATCATAAATCCGCCCCTATTTCGATTTTATTTCCTAAAGTAAAGACTTTACTTTTTAAAAAACAGTGTAGGAATTAAAAATAGCTGACATCGCTTTCTGTCAATTAGACCGAATAGTTTTTGTATGAATGTCCTCTCAGAATGGGTGGATTGGGTTCCGGAAGAAATCCCGGTGGGTCGATATGTCGTAAATAATGTATTATTTTATTAGCTAAATAATTCGGAAATTTATTTGACATTTTTTCTGTTGTAACTTTGAAAATATCCTTCTGTAAACACAATGTTATAAAGCCATGTCAATTCAGGTATTTCTGAAAATAAATTTAAATAATATTCTTCAAAAGTTTCAACGTTAAAAATATGCAAATTTACCTCCACATTAAGAAAATACTATTATAATATTATATTTAACATTAATATTTATATTTTCAAAGGTGGATTAATAAACTAACATACTAATATTTACTTCTAACACCGTCCGAATAACGTAAAAACGAGAGTAAAACATACCTATGAATTTGTTTGCTTTTCACATTGAAATGCCTTTGACTAATTTCTCAAAAGTATTTACTTTTTTAAGAATTTAAATGTGTAATCCTCAATCCTCTGCCTTCCCTCGTGGGGAAACTGCGTGACAGAAAGTAGGTGTGTTAGTTAGCAATTAGTATGTATGGTCTAGTGAAAATGTCAGAAACATAATTTTGATAATCTTCTGAGTACCATTTGATAATCTTTTGGTTATTTTGCTCTGCGTATAAAATATAAAAGACAACGAATGACAGATCGTTTTGCGCTTAACTCTGACTTTTCGAGACGAGTCTCAAGACGCGCCACGAGCGTGCGTGTGTACACGGATGAAATTTGTTATTAAGTGCTTTAATTTTTTTTCAGAAATCTACTTTAATTACTTGTATATTTTTAATAATTCTATATAATGTAAGTGATTTGCGCATAATCGTTTTGCATTGTTAAACTTTTAAATATAATTTGATAAGATCGAGAATTCGAATTAGTTTGAATAATAAAAACACATTTCCACGGCTTTTAAAAAAAAAATATTGCAGGTAAAATCCCATTACAGCGAAATTCAGGGGGCGAAAGAATTATTCGTTATAGTGAATATAAAGAAAACCATATACCTACTATACTATATATGAAAAACATTTTCAAAATACTGTAAAAAAATAACAAAAGCATTATAGTCACTTAGACATGGCCTAAACCTATCATCTGATCATTTGTTTCTACGCATACACTAGTTAGCAATAATATAGTGTTTGTCAAGCTTTGTAGTCTTCAAGCAGTCTGTCAAGCGTCTTTAATTTTTTTCGGTCCTTTAAAATGGTCGAGATTGTGCAATGTTAAATTCCTTGGCAACGTTACCTTTTCTCTATCTTTTGTATAATGGTTAATTTTTCCTTCAGCGCAAACTGACGTCGTTTTTCACTTTGGTCCATTATCAAAAAAATCAATAAAAAAAGTTTGAAGTACTAAGTTTGAAAGATCGACCGATGTAGGTACGTCTATGCGCTCCACATAACCACTGCTTTGTACTGAAGTACTGAATGCGACGATTGCCGGTCAACCGTTGAGTATATTTTATTCCATCAAATTGGCTTTTGGCTTGAGAAATTCGTTGTACTGAAATTTCTATTCGTTATTTCGGAATTTCATTTAACAAAAGTATGAAAATTCATCTGGTCCGACAAAAAATTCATAATTTTGAAAATTTCGTTACTTTGGTATCCGTTATAATGGGATTTAACCTGTAGTAGGATTGATAATGATATATTATTAGTATTTATGTATGTAAGTGGTTAACGAAATGAAGGGACGAAATTTTTCTAAATACATAAGTTTACGGATACTTTAAATAAATACATTTTAGATGTGAAAATGTTTATTTAATGTCAAATTGTACGATTCACATTTACATAACAAATATGTACAAATAATGTAATTTATAATTTTGACTAGTCGAAAATTTCCCAGGCCAGGTTTTAAGAGACCAGTCCGGCCCTGGCTTGAAGGCTGGCTTGGCTGGCCGTGATATAAAGGCGAATTATTACAGAATCAATCATTGGATTTCGATCGGCCTCTCCTTAAGTTTGCCCCCGCTGTCCCCGAGGAAATCACGAGGAAAGCCAAAATTGAATCAGAAATTACTGGATCACACTTCTTGATATGTCTAACATTTAGAACTAAAAATGTTATTATTTACCTGAAATGTAATTGGTTCATATATGTATATTATACCATTTTAGGCTATGTCTCGACATAACAATTTTAGTGCATTATATTTATTTAAAAATTCACTAATTAGTCAATTTCATTAATAGTTAACAAAAATAAAATGATCATAATACTTCTGAATATTTAAATTTTTTATTACGAAACACGTTTGTTTTCTTAAGAGCAATCGCGAAATTTAATGTTGGCTATGAAAAATATACATTTTATATTTATTTATCTATTTCTCAACGTGTTATTTATTATTAATGTGTAATATCCTTTGTATTACATTTAAATCAGTGGCGTAATCATAAAAACTGAGTCCCAATGAAAATAGAAGACATACTCGTATATAACTATACCGAAGTCTATGCGAAAGGAGACAGGCTCATCTGTTATATTCAACAATGATATCAATAGTTTTTTTTTTAAATGACTAAACATTTTAAAATATAAGGCGGTTTCCCTTGATCAGGCCTAGACAAGATGCGAAATTACCATAATAATATTATTATTGTGAAAAACTTACGTGTACTAAACAATAATAATAATAAAAAATAACAAAAAAATTACTAAATTCAAAAAAATTATCTAAAATATTTTTAATAACATAATATCCTTATTTGCCTGTGTTACGAACACACAAAGAAAAGGAAATATAAAAAACATTTACAGATAATAAAAATAAAATATATTAGTTTCATGTAAGCATATTCAGTTTATTTTCTGCCAACACTCATAATCAGCTTTTGGCTTTGGGTGCCAGAAACATATTGGAGGGTTGACCAAAACTCGTTCTCATTTTGGGTATCATGGTGAACCTTTTCTCTTTTGGCATCTTAGGATACTTGTGCGATGGATATTAATGAGACTCTAAACAGCGAAAATAAAGGATTAGTCTTGTAACACAGAGCTGTCGAATATCACGGAGCTGGCATTCCTCAAGTCAAAGAATTGTATATCAGATATTTTTTATTTTATTTTAATTTTATTGAGGGATTTTGACAGTGTAAACATATAATAAACATAATAACTATTTAACTATGGTACTAATAATGAAAATCCACAAACATATTTAGATACATAGGTGTGTTTAGATACAGAAAATAAATGAAAACAGAAAAAGAGGAAGAAAGGGTGGGGAGTTTGCAACTATTGTTGCGGTAAAGAGAGAGCAAGATGTGTTTATACGTAAAATGATTGGCCAAAATTGAGATAGTGGTGGTTCATAAGAAGAACCCTTTGAGCGTAGTAAGGCTAATGTTGTAAAAGTCAATTTCTATAAATTTCTCATTACGGTATTTGCATAACCGGTGAATGAATGAATTTTGTATGTAAGATGTTCTACTTCTGGGAATGTGAAAGAGTACGGATTGCAGGGTCGATCTAGATGGTACGTGGAGAGATATTAATTCTAATCGACTGGGACAGTCAATATGGCCTTGCAGTAGTTTGAAGAGAAGTATTTGATCAGCACGTGTTCTTCGATGTTCAAGGGTTTTCATATTGTGGAAGTTTGCTGCATCTAAATAGGAGTTGAATGATAGATTGGATCTAATATTAAGATATCGAATAAACCTATTTTGTATTCATTCTTATCTCGCAATATATGTAATCTGCCATGGGTTCCAGATTTGAGAAGCGTACTCTAACTGACTAAGAACGAACGCGTAATACAGTATTATGAGGCAGTATGGATTTTGGAAGTGTTTGCAGGTTCGAAGTATGAATCCTAGCATTCTATAGGCCTTGGAGGTAATTTGATATATACGAATATTAAGCGATGTTTTACATTAAAAAGAAAGGACATAATTGATTCATTGTCTTCTATAATACTCATGAAAAAAAAACAAGATTGTATTTTTAGTTGTGGTAATGATCAGGTCCCTAACCCGACATATTACCAGAGTACCACTGTATACATCGGTAAAGTTTTCACATTTCGAAATACACGCGAGAAAAGATTTTTAAAATTTTATATTTCCAATTCTTAATGCGATAGATTTAAAAAAATATTAGTCGTCTATCTAATCTAAAAATCATGTTTAAAATATCTAAATATTTATACACAATTAGTTGATATGTATAGTTTGTAAACTTTGCCTGTCTCAACATATATTTTTCTAAATACTAATTAAATGTATTAATTAGAAAGATATAGATATAAAATCAATTCTATCGAAAAATATTGTTGTTGCGCTACCGAGATTCGAACCTGGATCTCTTTCCAAACCGGGGAAGGCGCATTATCCAACTATGCTACAGCGACAGTACTTTCAACGACAAATTTTCGAACCCATATGTTACACTTTTCAAATGAATGCATCTGTTGTTCCATTATTTGAAAGCAACCACAATATTTTTCGATAGAATTGATTTTAAATGTATAACTTTTTAACTAATACGTTTAATTAGTATTTAAAATATCACAGACTTATGTTCTGAATAATTACAACTTTACAATAAGAATGTGTTCTCCTTGATAATATTTTCTAGTGACACAGGCATAGAACAATTTGATAATAACTACCTTTTTAATATTGTATAGAAAATAAAAAAAATATCGTTCCATATTTGGGTAAAAAATTTTAACATCAAGACCCCTCGAGAACAATCTAAAATGTTTACGTTGCTTCTAGACCACCTAGAACCATCTATAATAACCCCACAGTGATAAGATACCCCTAGTAAGCCCTTCAATCTGCCCTTAGTACCTTTCATCTTGCCAGGTATCGCGAGTATGTACACATGTGAGGTATAGAATCAAAATCTAAATTTAATGGTTTTTGGGTTAGATATGTAATTAATGTCTACAAGATTAGCCTATTGAAATTAGACAAATATTGTCGAATTTTGTATAAAAATGCATTTAAAAATTACTTGTTACTTCAATCGCAGACATGTCCAATAGATGATTAATTCAAACCCAGACAAATATGTTTTCAGCCAATAAAATTACAGTATTTGATCATGTGACCTGTGGTTACTGGTCATGTTCAATATGATTCCAATTGTGGCAGCTGTGGTACAATATTTTTTTGCATTTTACTCGAAAACAGATAAAATGGATATGTCTACTTTTGATTCTGGACCTCAAATATATTAATTCAACGTTATAATAAATTATACTCGTATTTTGAATAATCGTTATTTTGAGTTTCATTTTTAAACCATAAAATGAAATGAGTTGATTGACAACACATTACCTAACTCTTTTATGTTAATAAATTTACATTAGTAAAATGTTTGTCTTTCTCTTTGGCTGGAATTTATTTCACTCTACAGAGGATAATCAACAAAAATAATTCTTGAAACAAGATACAAGTAGAAACAACACACATTTCTACAATGTTATTTTTGCCATTGGATAGTCGAATTAAATAATATACATACTCTAAATGTACAAAATAACATTTTTTATCATTTTATTAAATGGATATGTGAGTTTGATTATATGTTCCAGATGTAGTATGTAGGTGTGGTATATATTTTATAAAGCCCTTTATTTGTATACATATTTCGCCCTACCAACTTACAAAATTGAAATTAGCAAAGTGCCCGCGGAAGATAAATCACAGCCAATTTGACAGCTGATTTGTGCTCAGTTTGGTTTGCCATTTTACCATGAATAGATTTACGCCAGAACTACGCCTGCGAATTGTGCAAATTTATTTCTAAAATCGTTCGATTCGCGAAACTTACTGTGCGCTACGTCCATTCTATGGTAGACATAATTGTCCATTTGAGCAAGTAATTCGAATAACCATGGTTCGTTTTCTTTAATTGATAATACGCATCCGCAGAGACGTCGTACAGTGGGTAATGGAGCGTAGTATTAAGAGGATCCGAATGAGTCGATTCACCATCGCCATTCCCTATAGATTTGAATTCGAACTGAACTAAGATTTTCGAAATAAATTTACGCAATTCGCAAGTGTTGTTCTGGCGTAAGTCTATTCATGGTGAAATGGCAAACCAAACTGAGCACAAATCAGATGTTAACTATCAAATTGACCGTCGATGGAAAAAGTGTTGCCAAATCGAAAAACAAACCTTTAAAAAAATACGCTTTATTTTTTTTATTTACTTACCTACTTAATTAATGTTTTATATATTGATAAAGATATTTTGATGTATTATGTAGCCATGAGAGAAAGACTGGTGGATATTAGGAGAGGCATATCCAGCAGTGGATGAACACGGTTTGATGATGATGTATATTACAATGGCCATCACATCAACCACAATATTTTCAGGCTTCATTTCAGTGGTCCGAAACATTCATAATTTAAAAACTGACCCACGGCAGAATTTACCAAAAGTGACAGAATTATTTCAACTATAAAGGGGATTTTAAAACAGATAATTTAATTAAAATTACATGATCCTGGGATTAATTAATGGTTTCGATTCAGAGCTTTAAGTTACAAAGATTTTATAAGTCTACCAATGTTTTAAATAAAGGATTAAATTCTTACGTGGCATAGCCGTTTCGGTAGGTTTAGACTGAGGAGATATAATTATGAAAAGATAGAACCCCTCAATCCGTGATTCTGAATCTCATGTTTTTCTAATATACCTCTTTTACATAAAACTTAAAATAAACCATCTTACCCGTGACGTCAATCGCGTCATACGTCACACATCACCCAGCACTGATATCTTTGCTCGATCATTGATATCTTTGCGTCACACTCACTATCAGTGATTGAGTATTTGAAAACATCGTGATTCGTGAATTGATTTTGCTAACTTTTCGATAAATGGCACTGTTAAAATTTTTCATAAATTGATGCGCAAAATTTATGAAGGAATGACTTCATAATATTTTATATAAAAATTCCATTCTCTTCGTAATGATATTTAAATTAGAATTGAATTATTTATTAATTATGCTAGAATATGTTTTTAACGCAAATAAAATTTTTAAATTACCTACGCTCGGTCTTTTTTTATTTCTTTATTTATTTTATGAATCGTGATATCGTGCGGCGCATGGACATTAGTAATGAAATGGTGATTACAGTCACAGTTTTCAATCACTGATTATCGAATACCAATCACAATCACGCCTGTGAGCAAAGAGCAGCATTTTTTCTCATCACTACCCATCACCCTTGCCAGACGCTTGTCGCTTTTAACAAATAATAAAACAATGAATTTAACTTTTTAAAAATGGAACCTCAAACAATATGTGGCTTAATTATCGCAGCTATGAATGAACATACCAACCACGCGGAAATTTGAAAAAATAGACGTTTTCTGTTCATCCACTGGCTGAACCACATCCACAAAATGAATCGATAAAGTATTGTAAATATCTTCCCCGCAGTTTTTCCCGACTTCCCGATTTTCGAAGTCCACTTCAGGTTCCGTCGTCAGGGTCCTTGACTCAGCTATATATAATGCGCCGTTAAAAATATTGAAATATCTGAATTTGTAATATACAAACTCAAATGTCGTCGATTTCTCGTCTAGGAAATTTAACAGATTATCAACTAACCATTAATTAGGTCGGAATGTATCAGTTGATCATTCCACTCTGCCTCCAAATTGCAATACGACTGACACACGAGGCTCTTGATACGTAATATTTGCTAAGTATGACACAAAGTAACACAACGGCATTGATTTGGAATTATACGACTCATTCAATATTGATCACCCGAGTGAAGCTCGTTATTTTTACATACAACAAACAATGCATAAATGGTAGACTTGTAAAGATAATATCCAAATGCTTACGTAAAGTAGGATAAATTGTATCGCATTTTAACTCTATGAATTTTACAAATAAGCCAGATCATTATTATCATCATAGAGCAACAACCTAGTTTA
Organism: Eubasilissa regina; assembly: GCA_022840565.1. Classification (NCBI taxonomy): domain Eukaryota; kingdom Metazoa; phylum Arthropoda; class Insecta; order Trichoptera; family Phryganeidae; genus Eubasilissa; species Eubasilissa regina. The sequence continues at coordinate 30,140,632 of JAINEB010000003.1, read as the reverse complement.
ACGCGATTTAGCCAAATTACTTTGCGCTTAGCGAAATAGTGTAAATCGAATATGATGATTAATTCTTATTGATCCACCATTATATAATTCGAAAAAATGCATTGTATACAAGTTGCATTAGAGGATAAAATTATTAAAGAATTAAAAACAATACTTGAATTTTTACTTACTGAATTAATACACAATTGAATGATAAACTGTTTTTTTACAAAGTATGGTAGTAATCAGGGGCGTGCAGTGCATACAAGCAAAAAAAGCTGTGCATAACTAAACATTCTGGGAAACAAATATAAATTTAAAAAATGGATTAACATTGCGAATACATAATTTTGCAATTACCGCTATCTGTTTAATTGCTGACTTTAATTGCTTAGTTCTAAAAACTCACGATTTCTCACCGTTGTACTCATGGCGCTCTTTTTTATTCACCGCATCGTGCTATTTACATTACTCAGTTCTGTCTTTAAGCTAGTGAATTATTGAAGTCATATAAATAGCTACTTACTTAATTGAAAATTCCTTTCGGTTGATCCGTTTTGTATGGAGTCGTTACCTATGGTGTTTTTTTAAAAGAATAACATTAGAAAGGGTTACAACTGCGTGCAAATCATTGAAGTGCCTACTTCCTTTTTACTAATTTGCGAATTTTACTATCTTACTGTTTTTAACCTGTTGATTTCATAATCGTTCTTTGAATTTGGTGCATGGATTGGTTTTTGATTTGAGAAAAACAAAAAGCAATTAACCTTTAATAAAAATAATTATTTCCTATAGTTATTACGTTAAGGATTTTCAAACAATAAATTAATCATGTTCAGTCATAGAAAGTGTTCTTAAAGTCCGTAAAAATTTTATATGGATAAGAAAGTATTATTTCACGATAAAAAAACTATTAATAGTACTCTAAAATTATAAATAAATACATGGTAGGATCGTATAATCGACGGATTTATTTTGTCCAAAGACGTTGGTTGAACGAAAGTACACATATTGTATTATATATATTATATATGATTGTATAATAACATTGGTAACAGCATAACCTAAATCTATACCTACTGAACGCCGATGGTAGTAATGATGTTTGAACAGAGCTTAACTTCTTCATTTGATCATGGAATTTTCCATACCTGGCTACTACTTTGTCCAAATTTTGTCGCTTACCATACCCGGCTACTACTTTGTCCAAATTTTGTCGCTTTCCATACCCGGCTACTACTTTGTCCAAATTTTGTCGCTTTCCATACCCGGCTACTACTTTGTCCAAATTTTGTCGCTTTATTTCATATTCGAGTCTGCATCAAATATAAATCAATTCCTTTGCGCACTCGATGTGATCGAATGCAGATAACTTCTTCACAATCTCTCATTGTTCTTGCTCACGCTCCATCATTTTCAAGTTGTTCTTCTAATTGAAGTAGGTCATTCTCGCTCAGGTCTTCTGAAAAGGAGGGCATACGACAACGGCATTAATTAATTAATCAGAATTGCACTAATTGATTTTCACGCAAATCCAATTCGTGTTAAGCGAAGTTTTCCTGTACAAGCTGCGTTCTCATGAAGGTATAGATCCTTAACTAAAGATTGCCATCCTCCATCTTCTGCAAGATAGCTACAGATACATATATCGTAATAATCATGTAACCTAGATAATTTTTTTTATTAGAAGATATAATAAGATATAATACATTTTTAAACATAATAAGATATATCTTTTTAAAATTTACTCTTCTCTATAAAAGTCGAGACTCGTGTATAGAGAATGAGTATATAATTTATGTGTCGGCTAGTCTGTATACATATTTTTTGGTATCATATACAAATTTATAATAGTCTGTAATTTTTCTAATAGTAAGGGGGAGATTATTAAGGAATTTAATGCCTTAATAAATAAAGTGGTTTTGGGTTGTGGTATTTTTAAGTTTTGGATTATCAATTTGGTCTCTAAATCTTGTAGAACGGAAGTGGCGTCTAGTACTTAATTTATTTTTAATTTTAAAAATTTGGATTATTGAATTTTTTTGTATGTCTATTATTATTGGATTCTGTAAAGAGTTGCACACTTGGATAGTATTTTTTTTTAGAATTATTTTTATCATCATTTTTTAGTAATTTCTAATTATGATATTGAAGTTTTATACGTTCCTCCCCATCCAATTACCGTATTTATTTGTGTATTATATGTTGGATCGAGTCTTGCACACATAACGCTGGAATAAACGAATAATAATAACAATTATTATTATTATTACAAGGTAAAATATAATAAAACATAATAATACGTGTAAAAAAATTGTAATTTATTGATCAATGTAGATACAAAAATGCCAGTGTTCCAACTCCATACGTATTATTTATTTGGATGAAAACTCTTGAATTTTCTGAGATGTGTATCGATTGAGACCACGTAATGCTAATTTTCCATGCTGGCGAAGGAGATCCTAATTATTCTCAATGTCTAGATCTCAGCAACAATATTTTCTGAGACTGATTCTTTTATTACGATTAATTTATTTTTGATGAAAAAATATACGTATTCTTTTTTTATGTTTTTCACAATTAATTTTTGATGATAATAAAAACATTTTTATCATAAAACATAATTTGAGAAAAATTGAATGGAAATATATTTCTAGTTATTATTTCCCCTTCGTGTTGCTGAGCTGCGGGATGTAGGCATGTATTTCCCGGGATTAGGGTGCCAACGACGACTCCGACAGCATGGAGCTTCCAATCTTACTCGTTATGTACTGCAATGGGTTCAGAAACATTTGCTAAAGAGACACAAACTACCTGGGATAACTTAATCTATGATTATGTTTTTCCATCTATCTAATAATTACTTGAATCATTTGAGATTTGGATCTTCATCATCTGGAAACAACAAAAATTCGAAAACTTCAAAATCTCAGACATGTAATGAGACATTCATAGAAGTACGAGATCTTGCACCTCATAATGCAGGGAAAGATTACTGGAAGGCGGGACCTTGGAAGAAAGAGAACATCATGGAGACAATGGTTTGGTCAGTATACTGTTTTAAGCTTTTCCGGGCTGCAGTAAATAAAGACATGATAGCCAAGGTCCGTTGAGCGGATAGGGTACAAGAAGAAGAAGAAGAATTACTTCATATCAGGGGTGTCGACTCCGTACAACCAAAAAATTCTAAATTATAGGTAGGTATATTTATTTAAATGTATTAAATGTGTACCTATGTAGGTCTAAGCGCAAATAATTCATAGTTCGCGTGATAGCGGAAAAATTTAGAAAAAATAAGTAAATCTGCGCATGTTTTTCCCATATTTTTTTGCAAAATCTGACTTAAATTATACGCCCTTACACATGTCTCTCGCGCCGCGCATTGTTCTGAATACATGTCTCCACTTGAACAGATGTGTTGCGAAATAGCGCAAATGTCTATTTGAAGTGGACTTGAATACGCTCCACCAATTGTTTCAAACGTGGTATTTTTTTATATTATAAAATACTTTTAATCTCACAATAATTGAAATAATATTCAAAAAAATGTTTCCGAAAGCGCCTATCTTTTTTTTTTCAGCATCGATAATAACAGTATAACCTAAATCTATGTCTAGTGCACGCCACTGCTTAATATATAACTTTAATAATAATACCCATACATATAGGATTAGTGGATTAATATTGGAGATTTTTTTAAATTAAAAATAATTCCCTTCTTCAATATTAGCAAAATTACTTTGTGACCTCATTTTATATAAATAATAAAACAAAATTATTTTTATAAACGTAAAACTTGCAGAAATTTTAATATTAGAATTAAGGAGCACTTGAAATGCCTAAACAGCAATAATTATTCTGAATTCGCCAATCACATTTTGGAAACAAGCCATTCTTTTGATATCAACAAGGGTTTAGAAATTATACATACTAATATTAGGGGTTTACAGTTAGATATATTAGAAATTTTAGAAATGAGAAAAAGTATTAAAAGTAAAATAAATATTATAAATTACCAAATTCTCTTTGCAAGTAGTCAACTTTTAAATTTGTTTTCATATTAGTTCCAACTTATTTATAGTTTTGTTTTGATCTATGCTTGTATTTTTAATTTCAGTATACATTGTTTCCTGAAGAAGATACCATAGGTATCGAAACATGATGAATAATCAATAAATAGTGTTTTAAACAAAGTATTTTATTTTATTATTTATAAAAAGTATTAATATTAATCCGATGTCTGATTCAGTTTGGTTTGTAAAGTTTGACATATTTTAAAGTGATTTAATTGATTTGACAATTAAATAAACTAATTTTTGGAGAGATCCGACATATCTATATGTAATAAAAATAATTTCACAGGAATTCGAGGATAGCACGCCACGTCCACTTTTTACAGCACTAGATAACCTCGTCCATATTTTCTTACACGCCCTTCTATTGTTAGGGCCTCTAAAAGGGCCATTCTGTAATTTCCGGTTTACCAGATCGTTTGTGTCGTTGGCTACTTAGTTTTTTTTACATGTATATTTATTTGCAGTCCCTTCCCACAGCAATAAGCTAATAAGGTAACGCCTCAGAGAGGTGCTCTCGTGGAGTGGAAAATTTTAGATAATATCATATATCAAACAATTTAATTTTCACAATTAAAAACTACTGGGTTAAAAAAAAAAACGTGAATGGAAAATCACTCAAAACATACGTTCACAGTTGCAAAATGAGCTTAGGGTTAATAATTATAAAATCCGGAGGTCACAATAAAACGAACAAGAACAGAAATATTCAGACTTTTTTAAAATCATTATAAATGGTTTTTTTAAATCTCAAATACATTTTGGAAACTAGTACACAAAATGTACAAGTTACGAAACATTATCTCTGGCAAAAACGAATCCATTTAAGTATTTAAGTTATCGTCTTAAGTGTCTAGACATTTTGTCTCCTAGTCGTTGTTATATAATGATAATCAATAGTAATATACTTTTATTTTCAGTGTTTATGTCGATCTTTAGAATAAATTTGGAATGACATTTTGTCACTCGCCAACTGACACTTGCCATCCGGGACCTGTTTGTATGTCAAATGTGCATAATGTGTGTGCACTACGCTAATAAAAATTAACTGTAATAATTAGTGTTCTTCAACAGTTTAATCTATGGTGACGACATTATCAATGAATGTTATTTTTGATATCGCGGATAGGTAAGTACATTCGGAATATTTTTTTACTATGCGCCACCGGACTAACTATTAATCACGTGTGTACGTGGTCTCCTCTTTCTTAAGCTTACTTACACGTGGCCAAAAAACTCGTGAAAGTGGCACCGAATAAAAAAAAATACAAATCTGTTGTCAAACTCTCAGAAGAGTGTTCTTAAATTTTACAACTTTTTGTGAAGCTCTCGAAATTTAATTTCACTATAGTAAATAACTCGATTCTGAGGGACCGCTTCAGAGCCCAAGTGCAAGAGAGAGGGAAGAAATAAGATCCAAACTTTGAGAGAATATACGACGTTACAGTAGTAGACACTTTATCAAAATGTATTTTTGAGAGCTTTCTCATTATCAAGCGTTTGTAGCGATCTTTTGATCTTTTTTTATTTTTATGTGCTTACTTTAATAGAGCGTGTGCGGTGGTTGTGTTTGTGTAGACCGGCAGTATCACGAATCCCACTTTACGGAGTTTGAGGGTGACAGATGTATCTTCGAGATGCTGGCCCTCCAGGGACGTGGGGTGGAGAATGGAACTTTGTTCAAAAACATTTCTAACAATTTACAAGTATTGAAGAAAATTTGGACGAATATCGCGGTGTTCATAGATATGAGATATATTGGGATTTACAATACGGGGAATACTACGGTCAAAGGATTCCTACGACTTAACAACTTTGGTGGCGTTTCAAAACACACAAAATGTCAAATATATGTGCAAAGTATGTGCAAAGTATGTACAAAGTATGTACATACTTTGCACATATATTCGGTCTGTGACACGTGTTAGACCAAAAATGTATGTTGACTCCGGAATAAACTTTTTTGGAATAAATTGCATGTTTGAGTTTACTCGAGATCAACAACAAAAAAAAAATGTAAATGAAGTATATATAACTTTTTTATGTTAAATTTAAATTGTTTTACCACAGACTACCTAATAAATAGACATGAACTAACGCAAATTCCTTGCTTCAATATTTACATTTTGGTGTCACCCGCGTGATCATTTTGGTACCACTTACGTAATCAAATAGCTCCGCGAATTTTTTAAAAATATGATTCGATTCGAACGAAAATTTAAACGTTGACAATATAATACTCATTAATCTAAAAAATACGTCTTGTTTATATAAAGATTTAATTTTCGAAGAGTAAATACTTTTACTGTTGCATAAATGTGTCAAACTATGGGATATATGTTTCCACAAAGAATGTGTATAGCATGCCCTTCGTCCCGCAACTAATGTTCCAAACCCCTCTCCTATATGTACACTTTAATTCATGACTATTAATTTATTGGTCTGTTAGTTTAACACGAATGAACTGAAATAACTATCGTATTTCAATATTATTATTTTTTAGATGTTTCTGAAATAAGACAGTTAAATTACAATGTTGATTATTTTGACTATTACAAATTGAACCTAATTGATGATGTATGTATAATTCAGAATGTAATAGCTCAAGAATGAAACAAAATAAAATAAAACTGAATCATCTCTCAATATGAATTTAATTGTTTGAAGTATTGAACAACGGTTACCAACCATTGTGCCACAAGCGATTAAGAAAGAAATTATCCAGTAAAATTCAAGCATCTTAATTTAAATTATGTTTACTTTTCTTCTAAAATAAATTGATAATGTACTATCATCATAACAGTATTAAATATTGTGGAACATGCCTATCAGCTTTAAAATTATTACGTTTTTATCGTTTTTGAAAAGATTTATTACAAAAAATTGCATCCCGCACCCAACAAATTCGTATGTTAATCAAAGAGTTTCAAAAAAAAGGATATGTATTCTTCAGTGTGCTGTGAAAATAATAATCTAAATAGTGTGCCGCAACGTTAAAAAGGTTGAAAACCACTGAATTATAAAAACAAAAACTTAATTTATATTGTTTACACTATTTATAACTGTTGATTTAATAAAAAAGTAGAAACATGTTTATTATTTCACTATGAATTGTTGTGCATGTAGTTATTTTATTCTTCATTTAAATTTCATTACAGAAATATTACTATTTATCTGAGCTTATAGAGAACGATGTAGTGGAATCAGTTTGACAAAAAACTACTTCATTTATATTCAGTAGACGATGAATTAAATGGCGATTTGAAAACGATTTAAAACTCAGACTGGACATCACTCTTTACGGCATGGCATATTTGAAATACAAACAAAATTTTAAGATCTAAGAAAACAAGTCGCTTAAAATGATCGAAAGTCCATAAAGGTAAATCAAACAACGTTTGTAATAAAAAGTACGATTTGGTTTAAATATTCATGCTCTGGTTATAGAATAGACAAATGGCTCTTCAAAACGTTGTTGTTGGACTAATTTCCTCATTTCACATTTGACATGTATTTAGAAACAAGACTCTTCCTTGTGGACAAATAAATACGAAGTATCCAGAATAATGTTGGACGCTTAAGGACCCTTTTAGTGTAAACTATCCAATCGAACATTCAGACTGCTGCCGGCACGACGAATCCTTTCAGTACAATGTTGAACAGGTACAGGTTGAACTTGAGATGTATGAAAACGCGACAGTTAGGGCCGGTTACGTGATCAGTAATAACTTTTTACTATAGTAAGTTTTTACTAACGCCCGTAACAAAAATCTTTTGCGGGTTGTTGACATATCAAATTTACTACTGTCAAAGCATAGATGGAAATGTGTATAAGCGCAACAAATAATCATGAAATATGATTTATTTTATGCATTATTTATGGATATTTTCGCCTAGACGTTCGAAATCTGTCACTTTGGTGGTGAAATTTTTTTGTATTATGTATTAAATAACGAGATCATCATTAGACAAACTCTCATCACTAAAATAGCGGGATATTGAATGATTAATTGTCGTATGCTGCACCTTTCAAAGTATTAATGCGTTAAATTAGAATAGCTGTAAAAAATCCGACATATTTAAGTGTCGATTCTCGTTTTTACTATCGGATATTGCAGGGTAAAATGAGTTTACTACGGGATGTACTTTCGAGAAGTATATATTTTTTTATCCGTTGTTGCAATTTTTTTTTACTTTGGTATTTTTTTACTATAGTAAAACTATTGATCATATAACCGGCCCTTATTCGTTCAGGACTACGATTAAAGTATATATAATGAGGCGAGCGGGTAACTGTCAACCAATCGAGGATGGAGAGTGATTTTGGAACCGTGGACGGATCGAAAACAGTCTGACCAGAGACATATTTAAGCTAATGTAATTATAACTAAGCTGGTAATTGTTCGGTGCGTAAATGCTTATCAATAAACAATAATAGAGTGAAAAAGTAATTATTTCATAAACAATACGATTTTGATAAAATTATTTTAAGCGAGTTTTACAAGATGCGTTTCAAAAGTGCACTATAATTTCACGTCTTAACGAAGTTTTGCAGTCTCGATACGAAGATCTCTAGCAGGTGGCGGGGGCGCCACTGGTCGTAGTAAGGCACGGCGGGGAGAGGGCGCAGGCGCGCCACCAGCGGGTCGATACCCGCCCGCCAGTTCGGCCTGAGACCGCGCCGGAGCGCGCGCGTGCGCCCCGCCCCCAGACCGACACGAGCACGCGACACAACCGAATCTCCGCCAGCGCTGGACGGTCGCATCGCGCTACACCACCCGGCACAAAAATACGCCAATCACCCACCACTAAAAGAAACAACAATAATGTCTTAAATCGTAAAAAAGCGCCATAAATCGCGAGCGCATAGAGCGCAATTTTTTACGTTTTCCCGCGCTGTCAGCGCCCCCAGACCGCGGCAAAAACAATTTGAAAAAAAGAACTAAACTTGCTGATAAACAGTTTAGGTGAGGATTAAAAAGAGGAGTCGAGCAGGCGCCTATTTTGAAGTGTTTGTGTTTGTGTGTGCCGCGCGCTTGTGTGAGTGCGCTCGTTTCACGTGTCGGTTTACTCGAACGTGACATCGAACAGTCTCCGTGGTCAGCTGTCGACCCGAGAATTATTGCATCTTGTTTATGAGCCGTTCTAATTTTGAATTTTTCACGGAAATTCTGCTTCCGAGCGCCCGAAGTGTTTTTGTTTACACGACAGAGACATTCCATATTTGAACGCCCGAAGCCGCGCGGGATATTCGAATCGAGAATAGATTTCTGTAATGTGAATGTTTTAATAAAGCTAAAGTCGGTGAATTGAAGAAAGTTCTGAAATCTAAAGGATTAAAAGAACAAGTGAAGATTCTTTGAAGTTTTGAGATGGGGTCTAGCGCCTTTCACTAAACTGCAAAGAGTTTGTTTATCTTCAGAGCTGTCAGACGACGCCGGGAGCACCATGATCGTGAAAATTGTGCTTCTCTGCATTTTAGGTGAGAACTCAAATATTTTAATATTGCATTATATAATAAACTATTCAATCGTTAATTTCTTAATTTTTGTATACAATATAATATATTAATTTTCCCAATTGACGTGCGAAACTACCGACGTCCCATAATATACTATAGCAACATGAAGGTCTAGTTCGCACTATCGGTAGCAAATAGCGTGAATCCGATCCAGATTGAAGGTACATATGTAGTAATTTTGAATTATTAAAAATACATATTTTTATAAAATTCTAGGTCTTCACGGCCGTCGGATAATAAATCTTATGGGTCATTCTGTCACGACTGTGTCTACAAAAATATTGTCTGAAACGACGGCTACGACAAAAAACGACCCACGGCGAAAAAAAAAATTGCGTGCATGTCCTCAGACACGTGTATCATACCACTCCTTTATAGAATATGTTTTTTAAATATATTTTTTCCTGATTAGTCTACTTAAAAGTGTTTGATTAAAAGAAACATATTCATTATCACATTTATTAAAATTAATAATTCGTTCATTTAACAAATCATATATATAAAAATCAGCATTACTTATATACTTATATGACAATTTGACTACACAGACGGGCGAAATATTAAGTAGGTACAGTTCTCGGGTAGCATGTGAGAGTTACCGAATCGATACTCGCCGTCTCCAAATTTTATTCGATTTCAATAAAGTTTTGGATTCGCTTGGTATCGATTCTGGTGACGGTAAAAGTGTCAAATTTTACCGGGGCACCATCCAAATAACCATATTACATTTTAAAAACTCAAAAGAAACTGCACTATGTAAAAATATAAATTGTATTAGGTAACACGTAAAATGGGTTAATTTTAACGATCGTGAATTTTTGGAACGGCAAAGGGCGGCCGCCGTTGCAAATCAAAGGCGTATAAATAATTTATGCGAATTTCGTAACTCGACGCGCACGATTCCCGCCGATATTGCAGCGCGAGCTCCTCATCTCGAAATAACATTCGCGTTCATATTTTGGATAGCTACCGTGAGCGGCAACAATTAACTGTCGCTCCATAAAATGTCAAAAATGTATTGCAACATATTTTTTTCATCCGTTTCAACCAGAATATAAGTATTGAAGTAAAACATTATTATACAGACCGTAATAGATTCAATTTGCAATTTTTAACGGTGAATACTATATGTGCAAAATTTCAACAGTTTTAGAGATACAAGCATTGATTAGGGTAGGGTTGTCTGCCAATGTTTCAGCTGGATAGATTGCAATCTATTCTAAATGCGGCTGCACGGATAATATATGGAGTTTCCAAATTCTCTCATATAACATCCCTTTTACATCGGCTACATTGGCTCCGATTCCCTGAAAGAGTTGAATTTAAATTGTGCTGGTTGATGTACAAGGCGACACACAACATGGCGCCTCTGTATCTTCAATACTTTGTATCCCAGACAATTTGAATGGTAGACGTCAAACTCTCAGGTCAGCCTCTACTTTAGCTGCAGGAAGGGTTGTAGAACCGACTAACCGTTGCCAGAAATCTAAATTTAGTGAGCGGGCATTTGCGGTTGCAGGCCCAAAAGCGTGGAACTCTTTGCCTTCCGTTATAAGGAACAGTGCATCAGAGACTTTATTTAAGAAAAAACTAAAAACGCATCTTTTCAAAAAATCATTTCCATAAGTAAAAATAACGATTATTAATTAAAAAATAAATAAATTGTAAAACTATTAACAGTTTATGTGTAAAGCGCCCTTGAGGTGAAAGTTTTTACGAAAATGGCGCTGTACAAATTATCCATCATTATTATTATTATTGTGAAGATTCAAAGGCTTTGGTTGATGTTAAATGTTATAAGTATTGATTTATATGATGCAGGTATTGCGTGAGACAGGTTGGTATTCGAGGATAGAAATAATAAGTTGGAAAAAGACGACAATGAGGATATATTGAGGCGAATGCAAAAAAAGAAAATCTATCGAAAATCAAAGGGGCCAATGGATATGACATATTCTTAGACACGACGCCATGCATCCCGCCATAGAAGACATAGACAAAAATACATTTGTGGAGGTCGATCGCCTCCACAATCATCTTCGCTGCCGCCGTCTCCTGAACGCACCTTGCAGATGCGTGTAAAACTAGGCTCTTATCGACCCTTGCACGCCACTTTTCTCACAGCTGCCTTCCTGACAAGATTTCTAGCAAATGCTCCTCGGTGTAGATTTCTTATTGCATATTTTTATATTTGTAACTATGCTTGAGCGTCAAAAGACTAATATCAACTGTAAGTATCTTTCTTCACACACTCCGCGATTATATTTAAAAGTACATATGAGCGCTGAGTACTTCAATTTTAGATTTCAAAAATATAAAATTGAATACTATTAATATCGATAAGGATTTTTCACATCTATTTATAATGTACACTCTGTCAAACAGTGATTGGCACAACTATCCAAAATCGTGGAATCATTACAAATTTAAAGAAGAGACAAGGGAAAACGTTAGCGTTTTTGAGTCCTCGAAAATTGTTATTAAATGCATTAACTAACTGCCTTACCATCACGCCGTTTTCGCCTATATATGACATATATATTTTTAGCTCTTGCCGGTAAAATGTTGTCATAGTTAACGTATAAATATTATTCTGTTCTTGGGTATAGTGACTCGCATCAAAACTGAAATTGCTAGTCATGTCGATTGCCAATAATTAAATATATTTGTTTAAAAGTAGAAAATAATAACCAGAATTCAAAAAAAATCGTCTTCCGATAGCTCACTCGTAAAAAGTGCGAGGTTTTTCTATCTTTGTATATAAAGGGCGTCCAGCGGAAAATTTTCAAGTTTAATATTAAATAAAAAAAAAAACTATAATGTTATTCTCATATTTTATTTATACAAAATGGAGTTTAACGATGCGGATTTTACGTTTTATAAACAATATCGCCTAAATGCCGTCCATTTCTCTCAAGACACTCTTGCAATCGGACTCTTAAATTTGCGAACACGCGAGAGCAAAGCGTTGGTTCAATGGCAGCAACTTCATACAATATTTTTTATATAGAAACTGTAGTTTCTTTTTCAAAATAACGCGTACTGTTGATTTTTTTATCCCAGTACAGGCTGCAATCTTTCTTATCAATTTACGCGGATTGCACATAATTTCACTGAACTTGAGCCACATGTTCTGGCGTCGCTGCTTACATTGATGGTCCCGGAGTTTGGTCAACCATCGTCCCTTCTTGTCTGAACTTTTGAACCCAACGCCAGATAAGTTGCGTGCTCGGCCCATCACTTACTCGTCGAATATTAAAGTACAAAAAGCGCGACGCACACAAATCAACGAATCACCGTACTTAAAATATTGCTCAACCGCGGACGCGCGGTTCGCTCCCGACCAGTGACTCATTGCGACTGGCAATTCTGCAAATAACGCGCGTCGAACAATACCCCTCCCACTTACCACACCCTGATGGTTAACGAGCAATTACAATTTGATCTTGAAATTTTTCCGCTGAACACCCTATATTTACAAAATTTTCATTCCCGAAACATAATTAAAAAAGGAATTTTTGGTCACATTATAAGAGGAGGGAATTCTGTCACAATTAATCAGAGACGATTAATTGTGGCAGAAAATGTACCAGAACGAAGATCATATGGATGGTCCTCTATGTGGTGGACCATCGAGTGAAAGAATCAAAAGGAGCAACACTTGATATGGAGCCATCCACTTTGCCGAGACTGCCAGGCCTGATTAGGGGTAAATTCTATGGAGATCACCTCGATCCTGGACGTTGAATAACGCGACTAAAAAAAGCATCAGTATTAGATTAAGCAGGGTAAATACTAGACTTGTAACGAATAGTATATTCAGCACTTTGCCGAATACCGAATATTCGGCTGGTTACGATGCCGAATACTCGAATATTAGGCCGAATAGTATTGAGAAATTTACAAATAATATGGTGAGAATAAGTGATGCTATCCATGAGGCGCTTACTTGTACCTATCCCCTTCCCATCATCCACCCGGCGTGTACACGTTTCAACTTGTTCACTTTGTTTCTCTGAGTCATTTTACACACACCTAAAGTATGCAATGCAAGAATTGCCATGGAACAGGGGCTTAACAATAGTGCAGGCTTAATTAATTTCTATGTTTGTATTTGCGATTATATTTCTGAAATATTAATAAACGAATCTACAAATTGTTTTATTTTAATCGAAAATTCATTACCTTAAAATCTCGTGTTACCGCATACCGAATAGTTGCCGAATATTCTTTACAAGGCTAGTGAAAACCCATCAGTAATGATTACTCGATGTAGTGCTAAATAAAAAAGTACCAGGCCGATATGTGGTTTTAACCCCCCCCATCACACATATTTCATCTATCTCCAAATGCATATGGTCAATGGTTGGAAGAATGGGATGCCGCCGCGCCTAGGTGATCCGATTTTGACTTTCACGTTTTCAACCGGTTCTATATATTTTTAAAAAATTCTTTTATTATTCGTCCGCTGCACGATATTTAGTGTACAAAATACTACCCGAAATAGTTTGTAGCAGGGCGGCGCCCTGCCTCGAAAGCAAGTTCCAGGGCGCCGCCCTGGCCCCGCTTTTGTATATATATCGAATTAAATTATTATCGAACACATGGGAAGTATGTACTCCTAGGTTGGATACGCAAAGCTTAGTTGATTCATAAAAAAAAAATTTAACTTCCAGAGAGCCATTTTGTCAAATCCAGTCAATTGGCAAATGGTCATACGATTACAAAATGACTTTATTTGCAATGTGCGTACATATGGCGCGCGTTATTAAAAGTATCGTAAAAGTAAGTGCGTATAAAAGGCGAGAATTATTTTAATATTTACTATTACATTGCTGCGTACTGTAATTTTGTTTGCATTGCGTTTTTTCTGAAGTAAATTGGAGACTTGAAAAGATCTTGATTGGCCCACACTTGCTCTCGTGATGTGAAATGCACCGAAAACAGACTACGTGTATGTCACGAGTAAAAAATTAAAAATATATGAAGAATTAAAGGTCGCAATAAACGTAATTCTAGAAAGGCAATGGTTCAGGCGTGTGGGACGAATACATGTTGTTAAGATTGATGAATCTATATACTAACTCGAGTGCGGATGATACGAGAAGTCGGGGGTCCATATAAATACTGATATGGTATAATTCTAAAAGATTGACGAACTTGTACATCGATGGAAAATGGTAACGTGGTAAGTGTGAACATTTTTTATCACATGGTATTTTTTAAAGAAACAATTCTGTAATGTAATTTTTTTTCTTCTGTATGTATCGTTCTGGCAGCCATACTGGATTTTAGATTACGTGATCATCAATAAGCGTTGTGATTGGCTGATTTCATTTTAGAGGGAATAGCAACTTGTGCTCTGTCAGCTTTGGAGTATTTTGGAACTAACTCTGATTTTGAATATGCAATATGGATTTTGCGTGAAACAATGTGTTCTGCATGTAGCTGACAAAAAAATCTACAAAATTGCATATTTAATTCAAATTATGCTAAATCCGTTTTTGGGGGTTTTTGAATTCGGCGATAATCCACGTGTAAATGGAGGATTTATTCCATGATGTGATACCTTTTTAGAAAATTTTACAAAATCTCAATCGTTTCAAAGGTATCTATAACTAATTTATCAAAATCGTGGACATTTAAAAAAAATTGTTTGATTTTAAATGATATATTGACAAGGGTGTTAAGCCATCAAGTGCGAATTGTTATTGATGCGGTATAAAAAAATCAAATTGATTTGTCAACAATCCTCGCTCCGTCTGCCAGACGTGTTTAATGTAATGGTGTTTTAGTGGAACTGTATTACCGACCCATCCAATATAAGATATTATGTACGTTAGTCGAATATTTCGGTAAAAAATAAAAAATTTAATCTCGGATTATTTTTGTAAAATTTTTCACACAAAGTTCGCACATAACCGTCACTTTTGAAATTTAAAAATATAGATGTCAGTAGTTAGGGCAAATTGAGTTAAGACTTGGACAGTATATACCAAATAAACCACCAATATTCTGAGATTCCTGGCGGTCATTAAATTAATAGTCAAGCATTTAAAATTCTTGATTTTTCATTTTTTACTCTGCTATAAATGGATATGCTACACATACGCCTAAGTGATCTCATTTCCACTGCATTCAGTCTACTTTCATTCCTCTTTTGCCAGTTCCAGACCTCACTTCCATACATCGGTGTCTCCGTTTTGTCTCGGTTGACTAGTTCCTATTAGCTATAATTCCATTCAAAGCGCCGTTCACTTTGTTTCCTGCAGTCATCCTCCTTTCGACATCTTTCTCAGCCTTTCCGTTTTTATCAAACATACTTCCCAAATACACAAACTCATCTACTTGTTACAAACATTCGTTACCTACAAATATTTTGCACGTTAACTTGTTTTCTTCTTTCTCTAATACTGCACAAATTCATTATTCACCATTAATACTGCATCGTCGGAAAGAATACAAAGTTGATCTTAGTATAGTGAGTAAGATTGTGAAAGGATCACTAAGGTGGTTTGGTCATATGGAACGGATGACTGAAGAGAGAATGGTAAGGAAGATATATGACACAAGTGTTAATGGTATTATAAATAGACGACGTCCACGGAATACTTGGCACGACCAGGTAAATCACATACTGGAGGACGGTCCTGTTAGAATCCTCAATAATCGGCGAGCTTGTACAAGAATATGTATGAATGTGGATGAGGCGAGAACTGTGTGTCAGGACAGAAGAGTGTGGCGCTCTATCCTTTCTGTCTACCTCCGGGAAAACGGCTTGATGGAAAATTAGTTAAAAGTTTTCTTATTGTGCATCTAAATTATGGATCTTTAATAAGTTGCCTTATCTGAAGACCATCAAATATTCCGGCTTTCAGTTTTTCTGTACTAATCCCAAGAAGTTTTTGTGTCAAGTAGCCAAAACAAAGTCCGTCTCGATTTAAAGGCTTCACAAATTGCTTCATAAGCCCCAACTTGATTTGCAATGGTGGAAATATACTTTTCTCTCTCGCAACCAAAGGTTCGTTGATTAAGTTTTGTTTTCCTTGAATTATGGCATTTCTTATAGGCCAATTTCTGCTGATCCTTAGCTCTTCTGTCCCAAAGACATAAAAAACGTGGATATTTTGTATATGTATTTTGCTGTCTAACGAGGATATTTTGTATATGTACGAACAAAAATGAGGATATTTTGTATATGTACTTTGTATATGGAGGAAGTTAACCATTTTTAGATCGATACGAATCACCCACTGATGTTCTTCATACTTGGTCTCTTGGTTCCTTTCAAAACATTGGTAGTACAAACTTTAGACACTTCCGCTTTTCAATTGTCCACTGTCGCAAATGTTCAATGCATGTTTTACATACGAAATGTGGAGCCAAAGATTTATCCTGGTCTGCCAAGTGGACGCCAAAATAGGCCAGATAAGTCCTTTTTACAAAGTCAGAAGTAGGTTTTCTACTTTCTGTCAAAGTGTATTCGCTTGCTTGTGGATGCCATGGTTTTAATTCAATGTTTTATTACTAAATAACGTCAAAACTTTACACAAAATGATAGTTAACCGAACCGGGTTAGGCAGAGGTAAAATGAGCGACTTAATAATTAGTTCGTGATGGGGGTAACCTAGATGTAATGATATCAGGTTTTACAGTAACGGGTTATTAAAAATGACAATTTTGGCTTCCCCAGTATCAGTAATTTATTATTTTTGCCTTTTATCAGAACTAAAATCAATTTGCCTGTATTTCAAAAACTAGCTGATACGAAAAAAACAGCCAGGTATTTTTGTATTATATATATATATATATATATATATATATAATATAATATCCAAAATCAGTTTTTCCGGCAGCAAAAAAATTTTTTTGTTGCCCAGTGTAATATATATTATAATGATTATTTTATGTAGTCATTGGCCCGTTTATATTTGTAACCTTTAATTTCAATAAAACGGTTACTTTTTAGAAAAATTCTTAAATATTTAATTTATAATAAAAATTCTCTCTTTTACTATTTTTTATTTGAAGACAGTGCTGCTATATATCACGAAGTTATGGCTTTACTACCATAAATGTGTATTTTATTTTATTTCACTTGAATATCTTCCTGTTCAATCGACATAATTAAAACCCAAAAAATCTTTAGCTATGTTTATTTAAATATACTCGTATCAATACGAACAAAACTTGCGTATCTGTAGTTGAACTCTTTGTAAATCATTTTCAATGACGTCAAATCCAAATCGGAATCATTCACCACACTAGAATATACAGCATAGTCATTAAATTATCCGTAATATGGACAATTTTATTTGATCAAAAATAATTAAATAATCATTAGTTTATTGTATATCAATTGATTATATTGCATATTTTGTAATAAAAAAGACTTATCGGTTTATTCAATTATGTATGTAGAGTAAAGTATAGTCTTGAGCTCAAAATCACGAACTGTGATCAATGTCGATCACGGATATCTTTATTCACAATCATTAACAGTGATAAAAGATAAGATAAGATAAAAATATTGCGGTTCGTGATTTTTGTCTATAAATATTTTCAACTAAATTACATTTTTATCTATTAAAGAATTTAATTGCTTCGTTATATTTTGATTAGATTTTTATTTAATTATCTGTGAATTTAATATTATTTTTACTTTTACTCGAAGAAAGGATTTAATACTATAATGGAATAATTAATATAAGTGAATACTATTTAAGTGCTGATTTTTTATGTGATCTCAGTCACAATTTTCTATCACTGATATTATAATCGTACCAATCATCCTCACATTAGTAAGTCAATTTATTATTCACTACTAGTTTATTCCAAAATCGATATAATCTCTAATCATATTCGTAGATATTTTTTTTTTTGTAGAATGTTAATCCACACAACAGACACCGTTTTAACACGTACCCATCTGCCTGTCAGACTCTGATTAAAGGAGTAGGATAAGAATTTATTGCTCTCCCTCACGGGGGTTCCGGAGCCCCAAATATTGGGACGATCGATCGAAGGGAGAATTCACACCTGGCCTTACTTAAGTGAAGCCGGCGATACTTTTTTTACGTCTTTCGGCGGCGCCCATTGAAATACGTATTCTTTTACATTTTCGGCATTATTATAACTAGCCAGGAAGCCTGACATCCTTTTCCGTTTTAACAATTTTGCTGAGACCATTTTTGTTTCGGCGCTCCATTGTTTATTGTTGCATTCCTTACTGTGACCTGATACTTTATTTATCGCCGATCGATTGTCTCGGAGGAATGATTGATCTCGAGTTAATTAATTCTTTTATGTGCTAAATGTGAAGTCATCATTCAGTTTTGACCGTGCGCCAAACTGGTTGTAACTTCGTTTGTTTTCCTAATCGTTTCAACACATTTTGTATTAAAATTGCATATTATTATATGACTGTGTGCGTCTCTATGAAATGGTCCGCCGTCATGCAAATGAGGACCTCAGGCGTATTGAGTTCATATAAACATAACTGGAGATAAATGCCGTGTTCACATGCGCAATCAATAACAACAATATTATTGTGCAATAATAAGCAATTCATTCATACTTAACTTCATTACGCTGACCTTAACGGTTCATATCTTAGCTGTAAAATCATAAATATCTTAATTTTACTTGTGTTTTGCTGAGCGAGCTATATTTATTGCAATGAAACGAAGTATACGCTAGAAATCGCACCAGCTGCAATATATATTTTTTTGATTACGTAGATTTCGATTGAAATAGATACTAATTATTGCAGAAGGTCTCACGACGCAACTGCTGAAAAATTTCAATGCACTTTTTTCGATCATGGCTAGCAGAGCGTTAAAAAGTTTATTTTATGTACGGGATATAACGGCTTTTGTGGTCACGAAATCTCATTGAAATTTATGAAAAATTGATTGGGATAATTGATCTCTAGGTTAACTTCGTTAACTAAAGTGGTCCATCTCCTCGTTTTAAAATGTGTGACTTTTCTGAAACATTAAAAATTAGAAAAAAGTATAAAACACACAAAAAAAGTAGAATCAAAATCTTGTAATCTTATTCTTGAACTAATTGTCGGAATCTTAAAATTCGTATGTCGAGATGTTGGTGCGCAAACAAACCAAATCTTGAGGATCAAGTCCTTTCTCCAACTCAAAAATTAAACATTAAAGCGCCCCATCACTTCTCATCAAGGATATTAAAAATAGGTATATATAATTAAAATAATATTTTCCATTGGTCAAGTGCCTTCCCTTATTCGCCTTATTCTCTCTCGCAGAAATATCAAACATACCATTTTGTTTTTGGATATTAAAAAGAGAAAAAAACATTAATTTCCCACAGCCCGAGGCAACCCGGGCTGCCGGATTGTTGCTAAGCAAGCTACTGAGTTCCATGATCGATTTGCATTTCGTGCTCTCCGTCGGTTCGTCTGATTCACCCCACGCGAGCGGACACCGTTGCCCTTGGCTCGGCGAGCAGACCGGCAACGAGGTATTTTTTTTCATAGGCACTGATCAGTCGAAGTAAAACCAGACCATCGTGTCTGCAGGGGCGCTTCCGCCCGTCAACAGTGAGCGGGGGCATGTCTTCAGTAAAACTTGATATTATAGATTAGTGTCGATAATATTGCGAGGGGTTTAGAATTTAGGGATTAATGAATTATTATAACGCATAACGTAGCGCCCCCTCCGCAGCTGTACTGTAAAACTTAGGCCTAAAATCTCAACCACTCCAGTCTAGTGAGGTAAAATGAAACAAGGAATGAAAAGTTGATACTTACAGATTTTGGATATTTATTGCATTGAACCTACATTGAAATAAAGGTAAGTAACATCGCAAGGTTTGGGAGATTGAGCCGGGCGCCGGTCTTCGTAAACATGACTGGTCCCCAGGAGATTCGTCGAGAAAAATGTGGCTAAAGTGCTGGCGATTGGCTGAAGTGTATTGCTTTGATAGTGTTCGCGCCCCGGCTAGGGCGCACTTTGTCTGGCGAGCGCGTCGCCAGATGGCGTCACGTGTCACGCCCAACACAACATTCGGGCGGGAATATAGTCAGAACAGAAAAAGGCGGCGCTCTACCCTCTCTGCCTGCCCCCTCTTAGAAATGGCGTGATAAATCAGTTACTACTAAAAATAAATTAATCGTAATTCTATTTTTAACAATTATAACATGTCACGAATACAAATTACTGGAACGCAGTTAACGATAGCGTGCACCTAACATATTGTCAGAGCACTAGGTACTTCTTTAATTTATAATCTGTTCAATAAATATGAGATATCCAACAAATGTATCCATGACAAAAAATACCTACGGATTGAAAGTAGTTTTTTGCGTCAACTTTGTGGAACATGTGATTTGATTTCTGTAAGACAAATTTGTCGAGATAATTTTGCAGGCACAGATGTAAGTGCAATCTCTTGGGGTTTGCCGCGGATTATGGGTGTATGACATTGTTGTTTTACTGACTTAAAAACGATAGATGATTTATTTATTTATATATATATATATTGACATACAAATTTTTATACTAACAGAGGTGGATACATAATAAACATAAGACATTCTCATAGTTTATTGTGTGGGATGGAGTTATGTATATGTATGTTATATACTTTTCTATTTTTCTAAAATATTTTTCTAAAAATAACATTCGCGTTATATTCGGGGTTTAGGCCGTGTCCTGACGAGCACACTGCCAAGTTCAGTTGTAAGTTTTAGATGTAGCTGTCAATAAATCATTCAAAGACAATTTACGAAAGGAGTGCAGCACTTGACCCTTAGCTGGAAATCATTCTCTGACCCTTACAGGGAAAATAAAAAAAACAGCAATTCCTGTTTTAGGGGTTAGATTAGTGACGCGTCTATTGAAAAAGGTTTTTAAGAAATGTTGCATTCTCAACAATCTGTATGGGAATGAGAATGACATTTGATGGGAACAGGTAGATGCCATAAATGAAACATAATTCAAGCATATCTGAATAAAAAAAAAATATTTTTTACAAATATGAATTAGAAAGATATAATTTTATCGAAAAATATTGTCGTTGCGCCACCGGGATTCGAACCTGGATCTCTTTCCAAACCGGGGAAGATGCATTATACAACTACGCTACAGCGACAATATTTTTAGCGACAAATTTTCGAACTTATATATTACCTTTTCGATATTAATACATTTAATCGTTCCATTATTTGAAAGAGCCATCTACCTCATTTTTACGGAATCTCAAATACCTTTGAGTAATCTGATGGCAGACTCCAGAATTATCAATTCGTTTTTATTCAATTTTGGACACATTGATACAACTTTATTATTAGGAGAACACATTCTTACTGTGAAATTGTAATTATTCAGAACATAGGTCTGTCTTTTTCCTTTCATTCCTGTTCCAAATATATAGGTCGCGTTATATTCGACTCCGCGTTATATTCAGGCTAATGCGGTAAGTAAAATTATGTGTATACCGTATAATTAATTAACCATTAAAAGCTAGAGGAAAATAACACATGTTCGGTCTGGCTACCTGAAGTTTTTTTTTTACTATTATATTTTTCTCTTTTAATTTTTGCACGCCCTTGTCGTTCTAGGATTACGCGTGTGGATTTGTATATCCGGACAAACTGGTAAACTTTTTGAATCAAAGCGAAGATAATGTCGGAAGTAAGCGTCTCGGTGTGTGCTACGAATTCTTATGATTTATGATTCCTCCGCGGCGCCATGTGAAACACGTTCCTGCTTTGGAACATGGCTTTATTTCCGACATACATTTATTAGGCGGCGATACATTTTTGCGCTTGGCGTTTGTTGTAAACATCATCTAGGTCAGTTTTTATTATTCGGCCTCGAGGATAGAATCATATTTCATTCCGAACATCGGGCGGCTCAATCCGGAGTAATGAATACTATCTCAACTTTAATATATCTTTTGGACTGACCGTTATTTGGTAATGCGGCTGATTTATCAGCGCACGCTGCCGAACAGTTGGCTGCTGCTTCCATTCCTTGCCAAGTCATCATCCCATTTTCGTCATTTTTATGGTAATTCTAAATATCAGTTATTTTCAATGAGAGAGAATCTTGCGTAAATAAGGATTAGACATATTTCATTAAGGAGAACACATTCTTGTTGTGAAGTTGTAATTATTCGGAACGTAGATTTGTGATATTTTTTTAAATAAAAATTAAATGTGTTAATTAAAATCAATTTTATCGAAAAATATTGTTGTTGCTACCGGGATTTGAACATGGATCTCTTCCAATCCGGAGAACGTGGATTATCCGATTATGCTATACCAACACAGTGGATTGACGACAAATTTTCGAATCTATATGTTGCACTTTTCAAATTAATACATCTATCGTTCCATCATTTTAAAGAGCCATCTGCTTTGTTTTTACGGAATCTCAAATACCTTTGAGTATATAATATATAAGTTGTATCAATGTGTCCAAAATTTAATAATAATGAATTGTTAATTCTGGTGTCGGTTTACTCAAAGGTATTTGAGATTCCGTAAAAATAGAGTAGATGGCGTTCAAATAATGGAACAAAAGATGTATTAATTTTAAAAGTGTAACATATAGGTTCGAAAATTTGTCGTCAATCCACTGTGATGGTATAGCATAACCGGATAATGCTCGTTCCTCGGATTGGAAGAGATCCAGGTTTGAATCCCGGCGGCAACAATTTTTCGATAAAATTGATTTTATATGTGTATCTTTCTGTTTTAAATGTGATTGATGGATTTTTTTAAAAAAATATTTTTAATTGTGTAAGTAACTAATCATTTTTGTCATTATTATTATTATTAACATTAAAATACCTACTTAAGTTTATATGTACTTCTAAAAATTTATCCTCTTTTTATGTTAAAATTTTAATTCTGTATATATTAATTTGTTTTAAAAATACTTCGGTAATGAAGCGGTCGTATTATTATTTTTTTATCATCATAAAAATCTAATAAGTATTACAATTTCAAGTCGTCGTCTAATGCAAAACTGAAGGTGAATATCTAACCTATTTAAACTATTTTACCATTTTTGAAAATATTAACGTATAATAGAAAAATGGCATGTTCATGCCTCTTTTCCCCTACTTATACTAAATATTTGTGTGTATATCTGATGATAAAGAAAAATCGAATGAATTATAAAAATTGTCGAAATATTTTGACTGACGCGTAATACTGTGCACATGCATTTAAAAAATAATGTATTATTATAAAACTCATACACGGGTATCGTTAAATAAATAATTATTCGATTTCACAAATACACACGAGATTTATTCTAGAACTATATACAGCAATGTCTACACTCGAAGATAATTAAGATAATTAATTGATATTTTGAAATGGGTTTATTTTTCCAGTTTTTAATTAAAATGTAACCACCAGTCGAACAATGAAAATATTTTTTTGTTTGTGCCTAAATATGAACAGCGTTTTCATACTGATTAAATTTAAAAATGTAAGGGACGGTATTTATAAGTGGTGAGTCCTTTATTTGGTGTTTTTTACGCTCACCTTCGGTATTTGCGCACCTATAAAAGTAAAAACAATCGCGGAACAGTGTAGAATGTTGGTATTCGGAATGAGCTTTGTGACGGTCGCGTGTGTCGCGATGTGTCGTTATATTGTCCGCAATTGAAATTATTTCATTCCTCCCTTCAAAACTTCTCTCCCCCACTGCCGACTATCAAATGTCCATCGTCTAACAACCCTGGCCGAAGTATTATTATTTCCTTTGTCAATAAAATTGCACATCTGTGTCATTTTCGCATCTCCCCTGACTGCTCGTTGATTATTTAAAAATTTCCTTGGTCATTTGTCTGTTCACATTTTGTATGCTTGTGTTAGATAGCTACGGCGAGTTATTTATTGTATAAAATAATATCATAGATAATACGTATTTTTATTTATATTTTACGCAGTAATGTTTATTTTGTTTATATACACTACACAACAGTGGCGGTCGGTGACTTTTTGTAGAAGGGATGCCAGATAATTACGCCCACTATTAAATTAGATAGTTTACGCCCACTATTAAATATATATATATATATATATATATATATATAATCGAGGGATATTCAATGTTTAAATAATTCGGTTTCAAGTATTCAAGCCAAACTGTCAAAAATGCGTCACACAAACAAATTCCCCGAAACAATCCTCTCGCTTCGTAATATGTATGCTATTCTGTGCATTATACCTATAAGCATTAAAGTAGTTTTTTGTATTTTGGATGCTGTTGACGAATGCGTATACAGTATTCGAAGACCTTGATAGGCGGAACTGAATACGCATGCGCGAGAATCGAACACTTCAAAACTTTGTGGATACGGAACGAATGATAGAATCCACTGTTGCTGGTGTATGTGTATTTACGTGATTCATAGATGTTCAACTAAAGGACAGGACGAATTTCCTTGCAACAGTACTATTTTCGGCTAGACACAAACAGTCCAAAGCTTGTTTACTCTAGAACACAAGGGATGCGGAGCATCCAAAGCATCTATGAAGCGACCGCGCCTGCTACACAAGCTCCATTAGCAATTAATAAAATCAACAGTGTACCTACAGACGTATATTAAAAATAACAGTGTAATATATTACGAAAGTTATTTTTATACAAAAATAACACAATATCTTGAAAACCATAAAAGTATGAAAAGCAATAAATAAAATTCAATGTAAAAAATAAAGATAAATAAACATATTTTTGTAGGAAAATATAACATAATTAGTAGACGAATTTCACTCATAGAATTGTTTCCACAAAATAATCAACATCTCAATACCGACTAGTTTGTGAAAAAAGGTTACCCAAGTGCAATATATTGTGAACTAGTCAACTACCCACGAATGTTATATCTTAGATCTTTGAGTCTTCATATATTAATTTTGCCATATTCCCTTTTGTACCGTTTTTATTTTCGTAATTTGTAATCATTAAATTTATGTTAAGATGCGAAATTGTCATAAAATTCTGAGGACTTAGTTGTAATATGGTAAAATGTGATCCTCGGGGTGTCAGTTTGAATGAAGAGAATCTGCCTTGTTCATGCCGTAAGATGTACTCTGAAAGGCAGATGTTGCTCGATTACAGGTTAGAACCTAATTTATCTGGAACGATTATATTCAGCTTACGTCTAACATCGTCCCACGCGGAATATTTCACAGTCAAGAAATGTAATTACCTATACACGTTAAGTGTTGAGCATTTACATAAATAATGCATACTCAATTGGAGATGCTATAATACTGGTATATTATTACCACTCTCAATTTTTAGGTCGATCCAAAGAAATGCCTGCAGAGTATGACCACAGTAAGAATGCGGCTGGGATTTCTGCCACGCGCATCCGCCTAATCGGGTGGAACATATTACAAAGCCAAGTAGTGAATAATTTAAATAATGCTGATTGGTGTCACACTGGACTGAGCGACACCCCTTCAAATGCGTATCTGCGCAGATAATATCAGTCGCACTCTTTCACTGGCTATACTCTAATTTTGACACGCTTATTTCATTTCAATGAATACTAGGTACCTAGGTGTAACGGTACTATAAGTGACGGTCAACCGTTGATTGTGACGGTGATTTGTAACTAATACAGGTATTCCTCGACTTACGACCGAGATAGGTTCCTAGACATCGGTCGTAAGTCGAGTTTCATAAAAAAAAAACGGTAGAATAAAACCAAAAAGATTAATAGATACAAAATTCAAATTCATAGTTCAATCTTTATTCAAATATATAATTACGAGTATGTATAATAAAAATATATTCGTACAAATACATATATATTATGTAAATTGAAATTATTTACACGCCCTCGTCATCCGAACCTATTACATTGGTTACAATCCATTGTGTTTGTTTCATTAGTATACTTAGTAAATAAATTGTAATCTTTTATTTTATGCAATTTGAATAAATTTAACTTACCTGGATGCACCTTACATATGCGTATTAAGTTTTAGGGAAATCCCCGCAACTGTTTTATTTATGTAATATGCACATGTATGTAATAAGACAAACAAGGTGGTAAGTGCGAACCGTCGTAAGTCGAGGACTAACTGTATTAACTGTTGGGCGATTACTTTGTAGTGTACCGAAGAATTATGAATAATCTGTTGCAAATCATCGATACAGTTGAACACAATAATGGCTTAAATAACGATTTAACTATCTTTACATATATCATTATCAATTTCTTCTTCTTCTTCGAGTGATATCCGCTAACGAATGTTTAAATCATGTTCGCTTATTTATAGAGAGTTTAATATCTTGTTTGTTGATTTTTCCTTGTTAAACGAGGTGCAGTGTCTCATGTCCAAAATGCATCAGTTTCCTTACATTATCAATTTCAATAGTTGAAAACGAGCTCCGGAATTTGTTTTTCCTCCACACGATTGATAAATCTTTAAAGATTATACCTGGCCAGTAATGCAGGAAAACAACCTTTGGCCCAAATTTGTTTTGGTAGAAGAGACTGTTTTTGTTTTGGTGGAACAGAAGGTATTCGTATTTTTGCTATTATTTAAAAGAGTTCCAATTTCACGGTTCATTTGCCTTATTGTGTTCGCTTGTCTTTGTCTGCTCGCCATTTTACCGTCATTTGTTTCACACGCGTTGGACCGCTGGGAATTTTTGGACTAGGTATCTATATCATGTTTTGATTTACTTGTTCTTTATTATTATTATTTAGAAAGTAAAATTAAGTAATGATCGTTGATTTTTGATTAAGCCATTCTCAAACATTTTACTTCCACCGGGAGAATACAAACTACCGATGGTAAACCGTTACGGGACTGTGATTGTGTCGATGATTGGTAACTGAGATTTAAGGATGATTGGTAACTAAGATTTAAGGATGATTGGTAACTAAGATTTAACTGTTGGAGATTTATTTTCTAGTGTACCAGTCATTGCTCGAAGAATTACGTTAATTAGTTATCGATCATCGTTACAATTGAACATAATCACAGTTACAATAACAGTTAAAATAACGGTTTAAATAACGATTTTCACCATCACTAATACAAACAGTATTGAAAATTTCTTTCCAGTTTTACGATTTTTGGCTGTCAACGTGACAAGAAAGAATCTTATTTTTAAAATTTAAAAATAAATACTTTGTGTCCACCTCATTTCGTTCCCTACTCTACTTAGAAGAAAGAGACCATTTTCGATAGAAATACTAACTATTTCAAAAGACCTCATTTCCGGAAATTTTCACTGCACCACTATTTCGATTCCTTAGAATAACAAGGTTCCAAAGTTTTGAGCTAATTTGAGTTATTGCGTGAAAAAATTTCAAATGCACTGTTCTTTATTTCTTCCATACACAACAACTCTATTTAACGGATATTAAAGGAAAAGCGAGAACTGAAAGTTCCAACTGCATCAGTTATTTATTTCAATTTATAGATAGTTATTATTAATTTACAATGTTTTTATTTATTTTTAATTTCCCTCATCTCACAGTGGTCATCGATAATACTGAAAATAAGTTAAGACCTTAAAACTGATCATATTTGCATACTCAAAACAAAATATTCATGAATATATGTTGAAATTCAATCAACACTTTTGAGCTCATTATCTCAAAACAGTGTCAGTGTCAGATGGAACCTTGTTATTCTGAAGGGTCGATTAGTCAAAAAGCTTATATAGGATTTTGTGGACACGATAACTCCAGTAGGTCATAAAATTTTCATTAGATTTAAATCAAACTTGTCTGAAAACTTGACTATGTAAATATCTCGGCTAAATTCGTTAACCAGCCTGATCTAAAGTGTCTTATTTCAAAATGGCGGCTGTTGAAATTTAAAAAAATTCGTAATATTTAATATTCCTAGAATACAAACACACTTCACACACAATGGAAATTTATCAGATTTTTGCAACCAGTGTTGGTATGCTTCGAAATAAATGAAATTATTTTCTGTTTTTCATTTTTGGTAATACGGTTAGTAGTTGGGTATACCAAAAAAAATTAATGGTTGGTAGGTAGGTGGGTATAATCAGATGGGTTCTAGGTAGGTTCAATACGGATTTGAAATTGGAATAAATCAAATAAAGAAGAGCAAGGCACAAACTTCAGAGATTACTTGAGGCGAGTATTGGAATCCCTATTTGATCTGAAAAAAATCTACACGTTTATTTTCTCAGTAAATCCAACATGTGCGGCTAGGTATTGCATACGAAATTTAGAAATTTAGAGAAATTCGTTCTCATAAATATAATAAAGAATTCCGAAAATTTTATGGCGAATTCCGAATTTGAAATATATAAAAATAAAATATTGTTACGATCACAGGCTAGCGGCCAAGTTCCGAGGCGATCGCTTCTAGAAAGCGATGTAGAGAGATAACGACTTCATGAAAGGTACCGATGCACTCTGCCGGCACTTAAACAGACACAAGATGACGACCCGACAGACAAAAGACAAAAAATAGTGTCTGCATCAAAGAGATGTCCAAAAACTGGCGGGTAAGAACTAAGATTTGTTTTGTCAAGCGCGGTGTGTATTTAGTTATTCTGCCTTGGTTTTTTGTTAAATTATCGATATTTTTTCACAAGGTAAATGAAGCAGTTTTAATTAAGTATCGTTATTTGATATATACAGTAAAACTTCGATTATCCGGACTAATTGGGACCATAGATAGTCCGGATAATATAACGTATAAATATGCGATTTCTTAAACTCATATCATTAGCAAATGACCACAATGTATATGAAAGTGTTATAGGGTAAATTGGTTATATTGACATACATATATTAGGTCTTCTATTAAAATTAATCCTAAAGAAAAAAAGTTTATTTTTAGTTATTAGTTAAAAAAAATTAATAATGAATTTATTATCTTAAGTATGTTTTTTATTATTAGTATTGAGTAAAAAATAATATCATTTTTTCTAAATTCCACAAAATTCCGAATTCCAATTTTTTTTATTTAGTCAAAATTTGCAATCCATATGTGCGGCCCAATTGTTCCTCAAAGAGATAAGAGAACCAGAGCTCACTAAACTGACTAAACTACCGACATACTCGTGTGTCTGGTGGCGCGACTGATTATAGTTCTTGTTTACAATTTGATAGGTCATTTCATTGATAGTTCTTGAATGAATGACTTTAGCGAGTTCTTGGTCCGGTTCCAAGATAATTCAATAATAAATAAAATAGTTAATAATTTATCTGAAAAATGTATCGTACCAATGTTTTATCAGAAATAGTTGCGACAGGTCAATGGTCAAGTACGATTAAACATTAGATAATTTTATTAATTAACCAACCCTTTTTGACATATCGTAAATTAAATTTTTTGTATAAAAATTGTGATAATAATTGGTAGATTTTTATAACTTTTAAAATGTGTTACAAACATGTCAAATTCCTAGTAGTTTAAGAGCTAACAAGAAAACCAAATACCTGACACTTGTAATATTTTTTAGTACAAATTACAAACTACAAATCAAATATATGAGTTTTATATGTAATATGCCCGAAATCATCAAATTTTTCATCAGTGCCAGAGGGAAGAAAACGTGTAGGATGAGAAGGCAAATAGAGAGACTGCGACGAAAGACGGAACTATCAGTGGCCCCAAGTAATCAACACAGCGCAGGACTAAGAGCGGTGGAAGAGTGCTGTCCGTGCGTTTCGTCCTCGACCACAGACTACCAAATACTCGTATATAGACATGAACTAACGGAAATTCCTTGTTTCAATATTTTCATTTTGGTGTCATTCGCGTGATCGATCACTTTGCCACCACTTGCGCAATCAAATAGCTCCGTGACTTTTTAAAAATATATGACTCGATTGGAACGAAAATTTAAACGCTTACAATATAATATGCATTTAATTTTCCAAGAGTAAATAATTTTACTGTTGCATAAATGTGCCAGATTTATGTTTCCACAAATAATGTGTGTAGAATGCCTCTCGTCCCGCAACTAATGTTCCGAACCGTTCTTCTGTATATACGCTTTATTTCATGTCTATTCATTTACTGGTCTGTGCCTCGACCCAATTATAATAAAGGGGAAAAAGACGACGAATAAATTTTTGTATACATTTCATTAGCGACGAACCAAACTCCAATATTTCAGTTTGATGTTAACTTCAGATGATGATACCTTGTTGTTCCTAGAGCACGATATGTATTTATATACATACGTATTTGTTTCTTTTCAGTGGGATGATTTTGGAGCATTTAAATGATCTTTTCTTTGATCTATTTTTAAAATTAAAATAACACGACATCTTTCGTTTATTGACTAAAGTATAACCAACATCAAAGAATATATAATGATAAAAAAAAAAGAAATCTGTAACCCAAATTGCGTTCATAAAAATTAATGTTTATACTCCGAGTGTAATTCAAGATTCAAGGTATAATAACACTGCGAAGGTATTCGTTAAGTTTTGAGTCGAATTTAGTAATTTGTCCCTGGTTTCCAATATTAACCATTCACACGTGACCCGTTGTTTTGGGGTAGATAACAATTCTGCTTACACAGTGCTAAGGGGTCGGAGACACCCCAGCCATCGTCGGTGGGGTGGAACGTAACCCCTATCAGCTGTGTTCATCTTCACGCTCCCAAAATGTCTTCCCACATTTGCTTGGGGTTAGAGCTCGTTTGAAGATAAACGCTATTATAGGCAATCATCGGTTTCATATCTGCGTCCCGTTCCTGAACATTTTATATAAGGTGTGAAGAAAGAGGCATCCTATTGATTCTGCTCCGACGCTTCCTTCCGTGTCAAGAGTTTAATATAGGGCATTTTTAATATCAGGTATTGGATATATTTAATAAGTTGTATCTTAAAATTTATCGCATCTTTTTATTACTTACTTTATTGTTATATTACGAGGGTTAACATGATATTGTTGGTCCTTTTTTGCTGATATCTTATCATATATTTATGATAAGTATTTTTACTTCCGAATAACCAAGATAATGAGGGATGGCAAACAAGATTTCAGTAGTTTGCTGAAAGAAAAATACGCGTTCAATGTCTCAAACACACGTATTATATTATATATACCCTACCTCGTTTAACAATCATTATTTTGGTCTTTTCAAATGTCGTCTGAATTTTATTTCGAGTTTAGATGGAGTTCTTTTGTTTTACAGAAATTTTCTTTCTCCTTGGTGTACACAAATATACTAAACTGCGACTAACAACCTTATTTATATACAGGGTTATCCAACAAGCGTGATATAATGTTAAATGGAATTAAATTTAAAAAAAAAACAAGTATGGAATTAACGATGGAATATATTGCATTCAAATGTGCACCTCGACTGCGCTTGATACGATGCATTCGGATCTAATTTTAGCCACTCTTTTACATGAACTTCTTCACTGAAGAAGATACAAACATGGGTCATTTTACAGTTGTTCAAGAGACCAATCAGCAAACCCAAGACGCAATAAATGGTCATTTGGCTTTGATTCTTACACTAGCTGGAGCTTGTAGGGGTCTAGGCCCAGATCTTTACTTAAAATACGCCGTGTTGTGCCTATGATGAGCCTAAATGTTGTGAACGTCGAAGAAGCAATAATTTTGGATCATCCCTTATCCCCTTACGGCAGGAATAATTGGCTTCTTTGTCTTACCGGCGTCCTCACATCATGTAAAGAATAATTGTTTTCAAACCTTTTCACAATTCGACGAATGGCTTGCTCAGATGAATGATTATGTTGACCATAAAATTCACAAAGTGCACGTTGAAATTGCCGAATCGAAGGCAGATTTGATAATAAGTTTTAATTTTGAGTAGCTTGTTTGTGTAGTGGTTAAGACGATGGCCTAGTGACCTAGTAGTCGGGGGTTCGCGCCTCGTTCCAGGACATTAGCAAGTTAGTCCTATTTCCATAGCACAAGCTTAGTTTGAAAATAGTAAGAATATTGATGTGTCACATATTCCGTGTACGAATCTCTATTTTAAAAACAGTTGTAGTTGTTCCAGTGTATAAGGCTCCAATAAAATAAAAATGACAGCTGTCAAAATATTAGTAAACATGGCTACTGCTCTTATTCGAAATTCTATCAAATATAAACGACGCCTACTCCACACAAAATTCCATCAATACCAAGTACAGAGAAAGTAGACACAGTAGATTAGAGATATTTTCAAATTCTACAACATGCTGTCAAAAATTCTTCAGTTTTGGAACACGTGCTACAAACGTGCCAACCCTGTAATAGCCCATTACTCTTAGACATGTCCCACTTTATAATCGTCAAAATCGTTATATTGCAGCATGAACATGATACATAGTACTGGTATTATATCTTCTTCCACGTGCACGATTGGGTTCTTCAGCCTCCTCGCTAGGCCTATCTCAAATTTCCGTTTTATCTTAAATTCGTCAGCGGGTTTCCTGTTACCTCGAGTTCCTCTACGCGTAAGACTGGGGCGTTCCATAAATCTTTCGCGGTATGAAACTGTTTTTCAATATGACTCGGGTACGCCTCATTATTGCGTAGGGGCTGTGAGTTTTCCGAACATGAATTAATGCACATTATTTTTTATTTTGAAATATTGAAATATTGAAATCGTTTCTCCCAGCGAAATATGAATGATCTGAAATCTTTTCACATAATTTCATTTTGAAATATACAAGGTGTTTTAAACGAAACGTGCATAACTTTGAATCGAAGTTGAACATAAAATTCTGAACGAAAAATGTTATATAATTTTTTGGTCTGAAATGTTCCATTACCGAGATAATATCCACAGAGGATTAGATGAAATGGACCAATTTTATAGATTTTTATGTTTGAGGATACCTGGAGGATCTTTCGCCACCTACTTAATATAATATAACTAGATATAATCTAATGACTAAGGAAATTAATAACCTTAATTTATTTACAAAAATCAATGGAAATAATTTTCTCTATAAGTTACACAGTTTTTCTTCCGCCTTAAACGTTGTTAAATAATAAAAAAATGCAAGTACCTACGTAGTATGATGTCGATTAACGGATATTTCATATTTAAAATTAAGTTGTGATAAGTGTGCTTTTGTTTAAATTTATTGAAATATTATTGTTTTATTACTTCGTTGCTATGCGAGGCTATTTTATTTATATATAATGATATTAGTTTATCATCTGCAGTTGATTGTAGTCAAAAGCGATCAAATACCCGCTATTGAAAAAGAAGATTGCTCCTTGTCGAACATAAACGATACTGGAATAATTTCACCCAATGCGAATAGTCGTGTTCCAAATGTGTCGCTACGTGTACTTCAAAATATAGCCGAGGAAAAGTTTCAGATCCCGCGTAGCGTAGAGTCTTTCATGCATAGTCGTACATTGCAAATGCACTCGTGTAATACGGTGCTTCCATCTTATCTCCCGAGCCCCTGCATGGCGAGCAGCTTCGGAGCATTGATGCAGAAAATGTCACGCTATTCCAATACGCCGATGCGACTCCCCGCTGCCGTTATCGCATTGTACTGCGCGCAGAAATGTGGGTGTAACAGTCTGCTTTCAACTATTGAAATGGATTTCGCATTGCACAGATGGGTTGTATTTGAGGGCCGTAAGCGTGTCATCGGTGAAAGCCCGTCAGTAATGATAGGAAAAAAAATTATGTTTCCACCTTCTCGTATCGAATTACGAATTAATTATTCATTTGTTTGATGATAAAGAGCAAAAATTTTTAATATCAAATCAATTGAGAAAGATTTTATTCTATATTTGCGGGTACATATTATTAAAAGTGTGACCGATGTACAAACGGCGAGAATTATATTTGAGATACTTTAAATATCGGAACTCAGAAAATTGGGCGTATAATAGTATTTAAGGCTTTAAACAAAAAAACTTATTTATTTATCATTTATTATCATTTTATTTAGTCATTTACGGTCTCCAGACCAGCTTGATTATATTACACCACCCTGTACATATTTTTCTCTCTATATATTTCTTTCTCGCTGAATACGAAGATACTAAATACCTGTAACGACCTTCTCGTTCTCTTCACCATTTTATAACAATATTTCATACACGCTATTTCTGTCGTTTTATTTTAACATTTTGGGGAGCATGCAATGAAACATATTAATTCGCTTAACATGTGAGAGATACCAGGATCGATACCCGGTGCCTGATAAAATCTTTTTGAAATGAAGGTGAATATATAGCACAAGTGTGCAATCTCCGAGTCGCACTTCCAGTGGAATGGATTACGATAATTCTGGTTGTAAGTCGGAATTATCGCAAGGTGAGGAAGGAAATCGGGAGGCGGATGTAGGAAGAGGTTGATGAGAGGAAAGGAATTTTTTCGAAGGACCAGCGATCTCGGGGACCGAGATTTCAAAGGACTGCTCGCATTACTTCAAGTAGAACGCCTCCTAAACCCTTGGTGGTGCCGCCGAAATACCTACTGCATGCATGAGGATAGTCGACGATCTTCGCCCCCGACTGAAGGCGGTGATGAAACAGTTCACCCACAGCACACACAATATGATCATAACACAAGATCACGCAAAACACTGCTCCACTGCACTGGAGGTAATTGTCTACACTGCGAATGGTATCGCGATGTCGAGATCATACAAACAATATTGATCATCCGATATCTGGTGGCGCGAGGCGTACAATTTACACTGAGGGCAAGCAGTAGAATATGGGATCGAGGGTAGGAATTTGGACCCGCATATGTGTCGATAACATTAGTCACGGTCCATATTAAAAAGCGCGCCTAAAGTACGTAATACGGAACAACAAGATAAAAGTGAAAGTAAAAACAAATCTTTCTTGGTATTTCTAACGCAGTTTTTGCAACAATTTTTATGGGAGGATTCATAATATAGTTTACAAAATAATTGTTGTGATATTATCACGAGCACTGTTTATTTTCAAATTTCGAGCTTAGCCGTTTATTTGTTAGCACTTTTAAGGGCGCTTTCTTGCTCCGGCTGAGGGCTTAATCCGGGGAAGTTATAAAAGCAGGCTTAATAGTAGCTGTTGCCTGCGCGAACGGGCCATCATTCTCAATATGAACCAAGTGACTTGAACTTGAAACAAAATAAAAATAGATTCGAATCAGATTTGGAATTCCATATTCGTATCTTGATCGTGGCTACGTCGTACTAAGTAATACAAATACAAGTATTTTAGAATATGACGAACGAATGAAGAAAAACGATAAACGTAACAAATATTTCTTTTTACAGCCAAATTCGAAAGTGTCATTCCTTTGAAGCACGAATTAGGTGGATAAGTCACCATTTTTCAAATAGAAAAACATACAACTTCATTTCTACTGTCATAAATTTCAAAATTAGAATTTGTGTTTTGGATTTTAGAAATTCATACTTTATCGAATATTTTAATAATATCAACATTATAAACGATTAACTTTTGTAGGTCTGACAATGTGTAACAGATCCATGTCTCTTGCGCTTTGCTTCAAATTTTGCCAACGACTTGCCTGATGTTATATGACCATAGTTACCTTTCCTGATGCTACCGTCACGCCTTAGGACGCGTAAAAAGACTAGTGTATAAATAGTACCTGATATCTAAATCAATTAAAATCTTTTCCAATATGAGTGCGTAACTATTTTATTACACAATTATTAATTAATCGCTTCTTTCCGCCTACAGAATTTAGAATATTTTACTAATTCCTTATACAAAGGATTAATATTGTAGATATCACAGAAATTCGGCTGTTCTTTCCTAGTATTACATTAAAATTTACATTATTAATTTTAATTTCAAAGCTCTGATTAATTTAACATCAAAGCATAAAATAATAATGCAATTGTGCTTCCGTATCACGAACTATCATAATTCTACGGATTAAAAAATATCATTTAGGTTAATTACCAAAAAAAAAATTCTTTGGCTTGATGAAATTTTTTCGTTTTAATATTATTTAATCTCTTTCAAAAAAAAAATTTGCTAGAATAGCGGTTCTTTAGTGTGATATCTTCAAATTATCTTAATCTCAGTTTTTCTGTAGCAGTTTAATATCTCTCGGAAGCCATCGACCACATTAATGGATTATGTGTTTCAAAATCACAAATAAAATATCATTAATATTCCCTAAATATTAGTTCGTTCCATTGCAGTGGTGTAACATTTTTTTTTTAAAATATATAATTTTTATTTTGACTTTGTATTATACACACACATTTTTTTTCAGTTGTATCAGTTAACCAGTTTCGGGAAGAGCAGTCCTTCCCATCTACAGGTGTAAATTAAACAAAAATTAAATACAGTTGGCTATTGGGGGGGGGGGGGGGGGGTATATTTATATGTATATTTTTTTAAATCGTTCGTTTCACCGTTATATTTTATCAACTGAATATGTGTAAACATTAAAGTGTAAATTCTTACATGCGACTTGGTAGTCTAGAACCTTTCTATATGTCATTTTACGCCGAGCAATAACTCAAGGTATAAATTTCTCGGAAATAAACTGTGCTATGAAATAATAATATTGCTTAAGAATTTCAATGTTAGTAAAAAAAATGTTATCTAGAAAAATTGTTAAAAATAAGATTGCTCGCTTTTCTTACATACTATTGTCAGATAGGAAAGATTTGTTTTATTATGGCTATCCATTATTTTATTATGGTTTATGGCTATCCAACATTCTAATATAATTTATACAATACCTACACTAATAATTCACTAGTCCTACGACACTCCCACTACATTTTATTTTTACTTTTTTATACATATTTTTAATTCTCTTTTTATTCCTGTCGATGTTTTAAATAACACCGCAACAGTACGAAAAAAAACTGGCTACTTTAACACAGACTTCAGTCTAGCAAAGTAGCCGGGACAACGCTGTATACGTCAGAGGTAAAGTCTACTCCACCCCACACAATAAACTATGAGTATCTTATGATTATTATGTATAATATATTCACCTCTGTTAGAACAAAAATATGTATGTCATATAATAAATAAATAAATTTAAAATTTAATGTACATATGTCTGTTCTATATATTACATAACCCTACACGTTTTAACATATTTAAATAAAACTTTGCTAAATTATTATTAAAGTCCCTGAACAAAACATGGATCTTCTTCTCCATTCTCCATCTGCTCAACCAAGTTCCTTCCCACGATATAAATGTGTATTATGTATACTGAATGCCATTCGTTCAAAATTTTGCTCAGTTACATTCTAGGACTTTGAGGAAATATAGTCTTCTCCCGGATGTTTCAGTTTCGCCTTGCCTAGATCTAATTATAGATACATCTCTACACTTTAAGAGCCTGCTCAAAACAAAAGCAACCCTCTTCTAACCTAAGCACCTCCCTTAATCCTGAGCATCGCCGTAGGTTACTTTATGTATTTTCCCCTCAACCCCCTATTTTAAATTATAATTAAACCTGAATCATTAAAAGCAATTTTATAAAAATCTTTCATATGTGAAAATAAAACACTTATTTTTTGATTCTACTCATTTAATTCACTTGTGATGCGTTTCGCCTTGTGAGGGCATTATAAAAATAACAATTAACTTGTATTTATATCTAGTGGGAGACAGCCATATAATTTTATTTGCATGAGATGAAAAAGGACAACATTATTCATTGGAATTCTGAAGATTTCTATAATATTGCTAGATAGATAATGCCCTTACAAGGCGACATGCGTCTCAAGTAAATTAAACGAGTAAAATAAAAAAAAAACAAGAATTTTATTTTCACATGTTTGATTATGGAATACTACAAACTTACCTCGGAAACAGTTCTGTTTTATAAACATTATTTCTCTCAATTATTTTTACCTATATCAAAACAATCGAAGTTATTTTTGCAAATGATAAAAAATTAAATACAACAATAAAAAATGAATTCCTGTCTTTGATAAAAATATTACGATAAACAACACAATATCGTTCCGGCAACTGGGACCACGTCGGGAGCACTCAACTGTTATTAGCCATATTGCACGAGTCTTTTCAATTTTACCCCACAAATGTTTGCCCCAAATAATTGTGCCAGCATCTGTGAGTACTTCTGGAGGACCCTTATCCATGATACTACCAATAATACAACGAGCAGTTATTTCCGATTTGTTTCGGTAGTTCCCGTACAGAAACAATACTTTACAATGGGTAAACGATAAGTGGCAGTTCATTGTGTTTTTAAACGACATTTATGTATCTATTCAAATAAATAATGATCAGAATTAGGTCTCGCAGGAGTTCACCGAACGCGGAGAACATAATGTATTTTTGTAAATTGTAAAATTTTCATAAAATCAACAGGGTGGTTGTGAATTTTTTTTTTGGATCAGGTCTCACGTGGGCCATTTTCAATGTTGGTCGCGTTATACCGCTGGCGTAGTGTGGACGAATTCATTTTGATGTTATTGGAAAAGCGACAGCACTAAAATTGAGTTAATCGATTGAAAATATTTATTTATTAATAGTGAGATTACAACACAACCAAATGTAATCCAAGTTAATGTAACTTAACATTACTTTTAAAATTAGC
Organism: Eubasilissa regina; assembly: GCA_022840565.1. Taxonomy (NCBI): domain Eukaryota; kingdom Metazoa; phylum Arthropoda; class Insecta; order Trichoptera; family Phryganeidae; genus Eubasilissa; species Eubasilissa regina. The sequence continues at coordinate 30,101,528 of JAINEB010000003.1, read as the reverse complement.
AATATTAACTTTGTGGTTAAAATTCATATTTTGATTTGTTATCTTTGTTTTATTAACCACTTAATTTGAGTTAGGTACTAAATTTATTTTTCAAATATTTGTTGTTTTTTTAAAAATAGATTCTAATAAATAAACAATAATATATGTTTTTAGTTAGTATTGACATCCTGAAGAAGAAAATGGTATTTTTCGAAACCGGTAGATGTATTTAAACTCAATTAAGTGGTTGATAAAACAAAGATAAGAAATAAAAATATAACTTACCATTAATTAACTAGGCAGAGAGGATAGAGCTCCGCACTTTTCTGTACTGTCACAATTCTCGCCTCATCCATATTCATGCAAGCTGTTCATGCAAGCTCGTCGAGTATTGAGACTTCCAACAGTTACTTGGTCATGCCAAGTGTTCCGCGGATATGTTCTATTTCTGGTGCCATCAACACTTGCGTCATATGTCTCACTTAATATTCTCTCCTCATTCATCAGTTCCATGTGGCTAAGTAACCTAAGCGATCCTTTTTTAGTCATATTCATTAATATTACCTGCCTTAAAATAATGTAAACTATGTAGTGACGTAACTTATATTAATCCAAATTAAATGAATCAACTAGAATGATATATAGAAAAAAATCTATCTATTGACAACATATTTTGTTACTACAGAGATTCGAATCTGAACCTCTTCTTATCCGGGGAAGCCCGTTCACTATTTCACTACAGCATTCGATAAATTTTGAACTTACGAGTATATTAATCTTTTCAATTGAAAACAATCAACTTTAAATTGCGGTGTATCTTAAATACCGTTGAGTAAAACCCGCTAGGAGACGCCATCTCCTAATTTTTTTTCAATAGATAGATTTTGTCTGTATATCTGTCTAGTTGATTCATTTAATTTGTATTAAAATACCGCACAATAAAAATGTGTTCTTAAAAAATTATATTAATCTATCTAATATTCTGTTACTTTCTGTGCAGTCATCTGTACGTGTAATTGTTTATGTGTGCATTTGTTACTATGTGCAGTTGTGTGCGCAGTCTGGTCACTCATCAGCAATATCTCCGGTACTTCTTAGTCATGGATAGTAATTCTGCCGAGTGGACGAACGAGCGTCACGTTGATATATTTTATTTATAAAAAATATACATGCGTACATTGATCTATGACTTGTACTCATATATCGAAAATTGTAAGGTCTATGTACTTTAGTCTAATAGAGAATCAAGACTTTTAAAAGATCTGAAAAGATTTTTCATCAACGCCTTTGTGGTCGTCTGCCTTCTACTTAGATTTATTTAATGATAATGTGTGCAGAAATACTCCGGTTGTTTCGTTTCGAGTTTGATTATTGCGGTTTCAACTTTGATGAGTATTTCGAATGGTATAAAACAATCACGTAACTTGGACTAGACCTAGGATTAACGATGATCTGGGGTTACCCTACTAATGGTCTACTTAAAATGTAATTGAATATAGTACAATCTGCCTTCCTTATCATCGATCTACCTAGATCAATCTCAGTTCAAAGTTTTTTTTATGTATGTATATGTTGAAGGTTTCCGCGAGAGTAATCGTGTATGGAATTGGTGTCTTATGTGGGTTAGATCGCTTTTTGTAGATGATTTCCCTGAGGAAACCTAGGCCGATGTTTCGGCACCTGCCATTATCGAGGAGCTGCTTCAAAAAGTTACTGTGTAACCGTAGTCGTTCACAAGAGATGTAATAACATAATAAATTTAATAAAAATTTGTGGACCGTGTAATTTTCAAACTTTGGACCTAAGTTTTCAAGTATGGACCGACATTTTTGACTTCTGTGAGCCACAATTTAGGAACCAGCGTTTTCGCATTTTAGAAGTAGGTTTTACAGGTAGGTAGAATTTTATACTTAGGTTTAGGTTTACGCGTTTACGTTAACGTTCGTCCGTCCACCGTTCACGTTTACATTCGCGTTATCAAGCGATATTTATATATATATTAAATTTTTTGGTGGTATTTTGTCGCATCTTCTTCTTCTTTTAAATAGGCAATCCACCCTTCAAGAGTGATTTGTGCCATTAATCAAGTTAAAACTTTATTTTATAAAAAAAAGTACCATAATATTATAGAATAGGAAATATTATATTACAAGTCAAATACCAATGTTGTTCAAAAAATTTTCTATTATATAGATTAAATGTGGCGAGTTAAGGGAAAGAAGATGACACAAGTTAACCGGGAGTTGATAATTACCATTGACGAGGTTACTGTAAAAAAAACCTGTGACCGCAATAGACAGGCAAAAAAGATATGGTCAAGGGTTTCCTCTTCGGCACCACACTCACACATTGGGGAATCTATTAAGTTCAATCTGAATAAATATGAGGCTACCTGGCAATGCCCAATTATCATTATAGAGATATTTAATGTTGTTCTTTTGGAGACTTTCCTTTTGGAGAACCAGGGAGTGCGGGGAATAGATCTTTGAAATATTTTAAGCCGATTGCCCTTATGATTATTTGGAATTTTGTCGCATCATACGTTAAAAATCATATTCTAGTCTGTAATGTAAATAGATAGTTGTGCATGCGCGCATTTTAGGAGAGACATTTCTCCAGGAACATTCGCGGTGACATGCGTCGCTTAATATATATTGCGGATCACCACATTTATGGGTAGTTGTATACATGAATTCAACATATTTATAATATGCGACACGTGATTTGTCTGAATAAGAGAAATGTTCGGATTCATAATTGAATCTCCATTCGGCTTCGCACGGGTGTGGTAAGTGAAATACATGTATAGGTAGTATAGTACAATTAGTACAAGTATAGTACAAGGAAATTGAGTATTATAATTTCACTGTACCATATCGCACGTAGTTAATTCGTGCGTGATATATTTCTTTACTTCTCTGACTAATGTTTAGTATTACCGTGTGAATATTATGTTCCAGGCCGATGTTGTTTTTGAATAATTAAGAAATGTAACATAATTTTTTAATTTGGTTTTTATTTATCGATTATTTTGTTTATTACAATTATGTATGGAATATAAAATTGGCCAAGAGGCCGGCTCTGGTAGCGGCGCAAATGCGTGCTCTTTTAACTATATTTTTCATAACATTCTTGCACACTTCGCGTGTTATTTCAGCAATTTTATTTAAAATATTGTCCTGTTACATCAGAATTGTCATTGGGTTATTGGCGTAGACCTTTTCTTTCGAGTACCCCCTTAGAAAATAGTCGGGAGCTGTCAAATCAGTGATCGAGGAAGCCAGTCGATATCATCACTTTTTGACATCATGCAGCCGGGAAATTTTTTTTCGCAAGATTTCAAACGTATCTCGGGCTGTGTATGAGGTGGCACTATCCTGTTGAAACCACATTAGTTGCAGGCCCAATCGACACAATTTGTCACCAAGAAGTTTTCCAACATGTGACGATAGCGATTACCATTAATGGTTCCAGCATTGCCATTATTATTAAGAAAAAATGTTTTAATGACTTTAACACGTTGTTGAAACGGTACATGGTCCGTAGTAAATTATAATCAATTACCCTCTACGACTACCAAATGCGAACTAACAAATGTCTACCTAGCTAAAATGGCGGCCAAACAAAATCGACCTGGAACATAATATTCACCCTTAGGTTTATTAGTGAACTATTATGAAATAATCATATTCTATTCAATTAGTGATATATTTGACGTGGTTGTGTTCTAGTGGTTACGATACGAGCCTCGTTCCGGGAGGCTATAAGTTAGTCCTATTTTCACAGCGCAAGTATTTAGCTTAGTTTCAAAATAGTAAGAATATTTATGTGATACGTATTTCGTGTATGTGTCTCTATTTAATAGTAAAACGCACATTTGTATTCCTGCATAAGTTATATTCTCCCCGCCCTTAGTTAAATTGCACTGATATACAATATATTTGATATTTTTAGAAAATTTGTAATCTTCTGAAGATAGATATAATTATCATATTTTGTTTCGATATTCGTAGTAAGATGATAAATACAAATTAATGTTTTAAAACGTTTTGAATCGATGTTCTCCATTTGCGGATAACAGCAAAGACAGTCCTTATCATCACATCAGCCAACAACTAAAAAGTTAAGAGTTGTAATATTATTTATTTTTATTAAGGAAAACATTAAATTAAATCAATGTGAATAGAGAAAATATGAACTATATATAACTTGGAATAGTAAAAAATATGATTATACGCATGTTAATGTGAAGTATTAACAAGCAATTATCATCAAATGTATTAGGCATACGTCAACAGTGTGTTTCGTTATACGTCACATACTGCTCGACAAATTTAAAATTGAATAAATCTAATCATATCCGCAATCTGGTATTATTTGTTTAATCATATTCTGGTATTATTTGTTTGCTTTTTCGCAAATTTTTCACGATCCCTCGATGGGACAAAATAAATTGGTCTCTTTTTACTGGTTGTGATAATTCAATTGCTTTCTGCTATTAAATACGAAATGTATTACAGTTTTTTTTTTATTATCTTATTTTCAGAAATTTTCGTCCAATGTTTCGTTTCATGAACCATTAAAACTAAGTAAATAACTCAATTTCTCCAGTAAAGTATTCCGCGTAAGATATTGCTTTCAACGCGATACTTGGTTCATTTTGTCAATAAGCTTCACAATCTTGCTTTGGCAATCAGCTTACGCATTTCAATGAGCTCGAAAATCGAATCAGTTTTTTATTTGAATTTTTCGCGAGGGAAATTCGTGATACAGAAATCGGATTCCATAGAATAAATATCCATATCATTTGATTCTCTATGGTTGGATTTTGATGGTATATGTATCAATATCACGCGATGTTTTGACGTGAAAATCAATGCGAACGAGACTCTTTCCCCACACAGAAGCGGCGGGGGTCGCAATCCAGCGAAGAGTGCATTAATCATGACATAAGCCATTTTGCCATATGTCGAGTGGAGCTTTGGAAAAAATAATGACTCGGCGAAATTGATGAACCGAACGGGACTCGCCCGGGAGTAGCTCCGTGGAGAATTACGAGAACCGATGACTTGGGGTTGCGAGAACTAATCGGTAGGGGGAGTTGTTTAATTAATGAAAATAGATGTATTCCACGGAGAGTAAAAGCCATTATTGAGAATGATTAGAGAAAATTCATCAGTCTGGCGGGAAAAAAACAATTCCATTTTTATCTCTGGAATTCGATAATTACAGTCAGTGACGTAACTAAAAAAATTTGGCTCTGATATATTACATAATGGATAAAAAGGTATTGGGCCCCAAAGCAAAACGGGCCTACAAAGTATATATTATATTATTACTACGCTGTGGTGATATTGTAAGGATGATGATAGGTAATTGAGATTTAACTGTTGGAGATTTAGTTTTTAGAGTATCAATGATTGCTCTAAGAGTTACGAATAATCAGTTACCAATCATCGTTACAATCGAATACAATACACTCACAATAACGGTTTAACCATCACTACGCAGTTGATCCATTAAATAGTAAAAACAAAATTTCAAAACCTGGGAGAGATAAATGAAAAGATGTTTTACCTTATAAAACTAAATCTAATAAAAAAACATGTTAGGTTAGAACAAATTTAATCCAAAATAAAATAATATAAATTTCGTCGGATTGAGCATGAATTGAGCAGGCTGGTGACAGTAAGATTCAAAATTTAACAAAGAATGGAGTGACCTCAAGATTCACTCTCGTCCGTGCGACATTCAATCGTAATTCCACGGATTCCTTACGGTTCAGATATCGTCGTCACCCAAATCATGTGTCATCCATCCAAAATAGAGCATCCCAGTGACCCATCGTCACGTAGTTACCTTCTCAACTCCCCAAGCCGATTAAATAATAACGGTAGAAAGAATGTAGAAAAAAATAATGTAGTGCGAAGTAATGTAGACAAAAGGGAAACACCTTGTTTCCCTTCGATTACATCTCGGATTCTTAGTAAATGGCTTCGCTGGCCGTATCTAGCTAAGCCGCGTATTGTGACAGCTCCGAGCGAAAATTCGCCTGAACCATAGATTACGACCGATTTTATAACTTTTGAAACCGCACGAATTGCCAACCTGAAGGTGCTGTTCGTAATTACTGAGGTAGTTGGCATTAAAAATAATGACGGGGCGATTTCGAACGTGACATTAGTTTTGTAATGTCACAACATCGATAATGTTTTTAAGTGTTTTCGCAACACACGTGGGAAATTATTTATTATATTTTTACAATTCGATTTCTTTCGGTGGATTAAAAAAAATATATATTAAAGATTAAGTTACGAGTACTCGATACTCGCAAAAGTATCGATAGGTACCAAATGTATATTATAGAGCGCAGACTTTTTGGGCTCCTAACTGGATCTTAATATATATATATGCATAGGTCTTAGGCGCGCATAATACATTATTGTAATTTTATATACCTAATCTTTGAAGACATTAAAATTTTTCAATACTATCCCAATCAGCCCAAAAGGGTTTACTATTCTAATGCTTCATTTATACGAGTCTTAAGCTAAAGCAATATTTCAAAAAAATTATTTTTGTTCATAATACTCCGAATAGGATATTTGTTTCTATTTTTAAAAAAGCTTAAGGACAAGCCTATCCCAATCCTCTCCATCACGGCTAAAATAGTAAAATTATGTACACCTACGCTATTATCGCCGCTCAAAGCTTTTGGGGATTGTGGCGTACTATTGTAAATCAATAAATGTGCGGCAGGTACATATTCCTTTGTAAATTAACCCCGATTTCTGACATTTAAAAATATCGTTACACCAGCTGAAAAATAATAATTAAATATATATTTGAATATTGCTAAATATTTGTTTAATTTTAAATAATTTTTAAAGTGGTTAATAATACATATTTTTAATAAAAATGTACTTCTCGTTAAAAAGTTATGTTTGAAAATATTAGGAATTTGTAAATCCTGAATGCCTACCTTATCACTGTTATACTTGTTATACTGCGGGTCCCAAAAGTCTTTTTCATTTTGATTCATTCGCTGCACCAACGCAACGAGCATGAGAAGGCCTGGTGGTATGCCGATCGCTAGCCGCGTCCTTGGGAATTCAGTCGCTATGAGATATCCCGATAAGGTGACAAACTGGCCTCCACGTAGCTCCGACATGACACTGATGGACTTTTTCCTTTGGGGATATCTTAAATCAAAGTTATACAATAACAATTCTCCCTCTCTGGACCAATTAAAAGAAAATATCAAAGAAGAAATTCACGGAGAATACGTTCGCCGAGCAGTTCTCAGAAATTTTTTCCTCCCGTTTAGAAGAGTGCCAGCGAAATAACGGATCACATTTAGAAAACATAATTTTTAAGAAATAAATTTCCAGGGACTTAAATGCGAAATAAACATTTTTATTAAACCCATCTTTATTTTATTACACAATTTTTATTATGAAAATAGACTTTTGGAATACCTTATATAAGACCAAAATAATTTAAAACGCTTCTACGTAATTTTTTAAATATGTCTGTATTTTATGAATTACGATATATTATGTTGTAAGATTTTTGGGTGTGTCGCATTTGTAACATAATATCTGAATATGTACATAAACAACTTTTGATTTAACATAATGTCATATATAGGTACCTATACAAAATCCGCATTTTTGTGTGAACATTTGTGATACTTTGAGACCTCATGTTAGTCGAACGTTTTAATGCCTTTGTTGGTAATAATGTTAGTAATAAACGTATATTAATAAATAATTTTTCCCTAAATCGCGAAATTCGTGAATACTTTTACGACAATTATCAATATTGTTAACTGTCGTATTACAAGTAATATCACAATTTTGAGAACAAAGTAGTCGAGTTAATTATAATTAAAAAAAATAATACATAATACGACTTTGGTACTTTTTGATAGCAATTTGACATATCCATACACCGGGTAAAACCTTTGAATTGTTACAAATAATATTTTTGCTATTTATCTATCGTTACAATTACAGGTCAAATCTCTTTAAAACGAATACAAAAAGTAACGAAATTTTCAGAATAACGAAGAGTTTTTTGACAGACCGGACGAATTTTCATACATAATTTATTAAACGAAATTCCGAAATAACGAATAGAAATTTCAGTATAACGAATTTATTAGCCAAAATTTACATCAATTTGATGGTATAAAATATACTCAACGGCTGACCGGCAATCGTCGCATTCAGTACTTCCCCCGAGCAGCGACGTTATTATATCAAAGCAGTGGTTGTGTGGAGCGCATAGACGTACCTACTTACACATCGGTTGATCTTTCAAGTATTTCTCAAACGTTTTTTTATTGATTTTTTTCCAACATCGTGTAACAGACGACGTTACCATAATAGAATAGATAGACTCTGGAATGGAAGGAGGTGATGTTACCAAAAACTTTAACAATCTACATTTTCGAGAATTTTGAAGAGCTGAAAGAAAATTAAGACGCTTGACAGACTGCTTGAAGACTACAAAACTTGACAAATACGCGACATGTTCATTTCATGATGCCTTTGATATTTTTTTTACAGTATTTTGAAAATATTTTTCATTTACAGCACAGTACGTATATGTTTTTCCTTATATTCACTATAACGAAATTTTAGTATAACGAAATAATTCTTTTGGTCCTTAAATTTCACTATAATGGGTATGTATATGGGTATATATATATGGGTATGTATAATGGGTATATATAATGGATATATATAATGGGTATATATAATGGGTATATGTAATATTATTATGTTTTATGATGCTAATTGTAAATACATAATATATTTTTTACTAAACTTTTATAGTAGTACATGAAGAAAATATAACTATTACAATTTAATAACTATTACTAATACAAAATTAATTTCCAACTATGCTACTCGATATTGAAAACACAAAACATAAGTCGAGCGTACATACATCATATTATATTTCTACCTAATTTTTTCAAACAATTTATAGAAAAATAATAGATCGCGCTATCACACTGTACTACCAATATGTTTTTAAACATATTTAGTACTTTTTTGACTGGGAGCTTCTCAGATATATTTAATGTAATTAAACAATCAGAATACATAGGTAAGATAGATAATTTAATCTTCTTGCTTGACTTGTCATCTTTGCCGCTACAGATTCGTAAATATTATACCAGTGGTTCCCAACTTTGCACTTAGATCTTTTTTTAAACTGTTCAATTAAGATATTTTGCGCATTTTATCTAGTGCAATTAAAGAAGTTGAGGTGTAGTAAAAGTTTTTTGTAATTTGACAATATAATATATTATTTAAAACCCCTAAAAACGTTTGAAGATTAGATGTCGATAGGCGTGTTCCATAACAATTAATAAAAATTATGGTACATTTTAATGCTTATTAGGTATCCGTTTACAATATCAGTAAAGAAAATACATAATTTAAATTAATCGGAAAAAAAATCTACTAAGTATATGTTTCCATTTTCCATTATATATATATATATATATATATATATATATATATATGTATCTACAGTAAAATGGAAACATATACTTAGTAGATTTTTTTTCCGATTAATTTAAATTATGTATTTTCTTTACTGATATTGTAAACGGATACCTAATAAGCATTAAAATGTACCATAATTTTTATATATATATATATATATTTATTTATTTTAATATTCGAAGATATAATAAAATAATCCGTAGGATATATAAATTTCTTTTAACATTTATTTTATGAGAGTAAGACTCGTGTATAGAGAAGGAGTATATACGAGATAATTAATGTTTCAGTTAGTCTGTGTACATATTTTTTGACTTCAGATACAAATTTATAAGTTTGTAATTTTTCTAATTGTGATGGGAAGATTGTTAAAAATTTGATGCCTTGATAAATATAGTGATTTTGGGTTGCGGTATATTTTAATTTTGGAATATCAATTTGTTCTTAAATCTTGTAGATCGGGATTCGTTTCTCATATTTAATTTATTTTTAATTAAATAATTTTTTTTTTTTGTATATGTCTATTATTTTAGGTACTTTGAAATCTGTGAAGAGTTGGATACTTGAGTAGTCATTTTTTTTAGAATAATTTTTATCATCATTTTTTGATTAATTTCTAATTGTGATTTTAGATAGTTGTGATAGTTTTATACGCTCCTCCCCATCCAATAATACCGTATTACATATCACTGTGTTACACATTCATATCTAACATCTCTTTGGACAGGTTCCGCTAGATCACAATGAATTAGAGGTATACAGTTAAAGAAATGTAAATTATTGTTAATTAAAAAAAGTAAATCGATTTAACAAAGGCAATATAATCGATGAAATCGTTTTTCTTAAACATCTATTGTGATCTTCGATTCTCCGCAAGATATCTATTTTATATCAATATTATATTACAATGAATGTAAATGAGTATTTGTTAAATGTTATTAAATGAGTATTCGACGGAAAAAATAATTATGCGCCAAATATTTACTTAAGAGACCGTTACTAATATTTTTCCCACCCCTAATAACAAACTTACCCACCCATAAAAGTAATCTGATATTCGATTCAGCATTCGGTTCATAAATATTTTTCGTAAATTTTCATTGAAAACATCTCGTACTATTTTCCAATTTCGTATTCACAGGCAGTATTTTTGAATATATACATTCTCTGAAATATTTAATACTTCTTTATTCTAGAAGGCTGTAGGTCAGCAGTGGTATTTGATCAATATAATTGATTAGATTGAGAACAATTTTTTTTTTACATTTTCGTCATATAGAATGATCATCTCTTTTTTAGATATATAGGGATAATTATGCGATGGTGTAGGAATGTGCGTGTGGGTATATGTTGTATCTGAAGGATTATGTAGGTGATGTTTTGATACGCTCAATGAGAGTGGTAGTTGCCTTAATATTCATCTACCATTCTCATGTCCGATTGATAGTTGCAGGATGTATTGTGTAGATTATGTGTACGTCGGCAGAGCAGATTATTAGAAAAATAAACGACTTACACTTGATTTATTGCTACGCATAGTTTACAAATATATAAAAGTTAAGCAGTGCAAAGTAGTTACTACGGGCGAATAGGGCGGCGGTAAGAAGAGTGACGTTCGAGAGACGGCCTTCCCGACCCCCGCTGGCCGCGATCGTGTTATTGCATGTCGTCGGTACTGAGTGTGTTTACGGTTGCTGGGAGTTTTGTTTCACTCATCGGTATCTGCAGGGTGCGTTCAGTATCACCGGGCGGTGATAACAAGAGTGGAGGCGATAGGAGGTATATAATATGTTTTCTTATAAATTCCTCAGTAATGGAAATCAAACGTAACAATTGAATGTCATATTATAATCTTTGTACATATATCTATAATAAAAACAACATTCAGTCTAAATACTTAAAATTTTAGTCAATATGACGCATTTGTCGAGTTTTGAAAAAAATATTCTAAAATTTGGTCAGTTTAAATCCTCTGTACGGTTTAGGTGAAATGCGAATATTAACGTACTAGAGGTTGGCAATGCTGCTCAGAGCGATCCCTTCTTCAATGGAGCCTTTTCACGCATCATGATATCGTAAATGCGGGAAATTGAAAATTTAACGGACCCCGTAAATTGAATTAAATCTCTTATCTGCATTGCATCGCATTATTGTAAAGTGTGCTTTATGTGCAGGACATAATTATGGAATCTTGTGGTTAAATGTATGTATATTATGTATGTACATTTCAAAGCCTGTTCGTCATTAAAAAGCGGGCAGTGCAGATGTCTTTTATTATTTTCTCGTTCTTAAGTTTTATGTGATACTTACTTGAAATTGCCAAGAATTTCATTTTCTCGAGCACCTATGATATTCTCAGTACGTACATATTATAGTACTCCATTTGTGGTTATTGTTACTTCATTTTTATTATATTATATTTACATATAATAATTGTTTACTACTAATGAATTGTTTAATTTTTTATTATATTGACATTCAAAATGTATTGTTTATTATTTTAAATAGGTATACATTGTGTTAACCATGTTGATCACTTAGATGTTGACTGGTTTCGATATCACTGTACTTTCATCTGGATAAATGTACAATTCATAAAATAAATTAGCTGTTGAACGTGGACGTGGCCGCAGTCATTTGGTAGGGGAGATTCAAACCTTCAATTAAGGAATATATTAAATACATGTAGGGTTATTTGTTAACTTTGATTTATTATTATTCATTATATTCGATATAATACTGATTGAGTATAAAATTTAAATTGTTGATGTATTCCCTCTCCCATTTGTATATAAAACTTCATTGCCGTTTCTTATCAAAAGTTACCGTTACCTATCTCTAGAAGTTGGTTAGAAAACTCAGAAAAATCGCTATATTTTAAATGTTCTTATATTGAGACTATGTACCGTTTTATCTATGTAAAATATACATTCATTTATAGTTACAATTTAATTAATTAAGTTAATCTTATTTCTACCAATACAATTTTACAAATAGGAATCAAAATATACAATGTTTTATGACGTAGATAACTTCTGAAATAATAGTAAATATTTCGATGGAAGATTTTTTGCTTTTATGTTAACTGCATTCAATATAAACAAAAGTAACTTATTGGATTATTGCACGACGGCCCCGCATTTGTTTACACACTGGTATTTGGAACTCTTTTGAACATTATCTTAATATTGGATACTTTGGTAATCCAACTGAAATGACATCGTTCGACAGTACCTATCTTGTTTCATAATAATCAAAATACTGCTTTAATAGCTTGATAAGCTTTATAGGGGCGTTTTAAATGGTGTCACACACATTATTCTGTATTTATAATGTTTTTAAATGATAAATTCATTACACCGAAGTTTTACGATTTCAATTTACAAACTAAATTTAATCTAAATAATAATAATTTAAATATCAAACATTTTCGTGTTAAATAGGACATAGCTTGTTGATGAATCTGAAAAGGTGTGATGATGTTGTGTTTTTGTTTAAATGTGTTTACTTATTTAGTTTTAATATATAGTCGAACTCGGTTATAACAAGTACGAAGGGACCAGCTGAATTTGTTCATTATAACCTTTACTCGTTATATACTCAAAATATTTAATATACAATAAAATTAAAAGCAAAGTCAAACACACATGAAAAATCAAAAAATCTATAATTGTATGAAAAAAAAGATGTTTAAAGCAAATTACTACATTCAATCACATTATTTCTTAACATAATTCAAAATACTGCTCTGTTTTAAAGTTTAAAACTTACAACTACTTACTACGCACACAAAATAAACACCCATTGTTTTTTTTCTAAGAATTCACAAACCTGAAAGGAATCGTAAACAATATGGGAACCTCGTCGGCAGATGCTGCTTTCGATTTTACGACTTCTCAAGAATTAAGGCTTTTAGACCGTGTAGTGTATTTTGTTCACTTGTTAACAATGTTTTTGTACGTTAATAATAAGTATTTCCTCGTTGTAACCGAGATCTTACTATAACCGTGCTCGATATAATCGGGTACGACTGTATTTTTCTCCGTTTATACAACAGATATAGCTGTTTGAATATGTGATACGCGCCTACCATTGTCAACTAACACTCTTAATGCCAATGACTATCGGCATAGGCGTATCACGAGAATTGATTTCGTTGACCTTGGAACCCACGCCTTGTATCGCACCCCTGTGCGGTACTTTCAAATATATTGTTTTTGAATTTTTCTTTTACATGACTTTTATTTTTATTTGTTACAGTATTTTTCATTTTCTTAATCTTCACCATACTTGATAAAAAAAATACCATTACGCAGTCATGCTGTCAACTCGTGTTACCGTAAGAAATTTGAGTTTAAGTTTAAGCATTTAAAAATAGAATAAATTTATTTTACCAGCTTGAATGGCTTTAACATCGTTATAATCATACATTTATTATAAATATGAATATTTATGTAAATATAGTCTGCATACGAAAAAATCATAAATAAATACAGAACATTTACTTATATTATTGACTGTTATATGTATAATTTTTACCCTCTGAATATTTGTATGCTTGTTTAATTTGTATCTTTATTTAAAAGTTATAATTAAATACAAGTCATAATGCAAACGATTGTCTTCTCTCAACACGAGATTTATTTCTTATATAGAACGCAAAACTCTGAATTGTATATGATTTAAAAAAAATGTTTTGCTCCATGTACTCGCAAGTAACCGCAAGGCAGATGGTCACAAGGTTTGTTACGGAGATGGACCACAGATTACTTACTGCAAGGGCGATGAGGGGCAAAGAGATTCTTCCCCCGGGGGCTCCAAACCTGCCCTACCCGCCACATTTGCCGAATTTATCTATTTAATGTATTAATGTAATAATTTATATTCATAAAATAATGTCATTAATAATTTTGTGAATCTTATTGAATAATATTATTAATGTGTGTCTCCAACTAGATAGTACTTTGAGTTAATCTAAACTCAAACGTTATTTTAAATATCGCTATATTTTTTATCTTTTAGGGTTAGAATGTCATAAGTGACATTAATTACAAAAAAATACCATTAATGAAAATGAGTCGATACATGATTGAGTAACGCATTGAAATTATGAAAATTCGCAACATGATGTTGAAAATTTCGCGGAAACAGTTCGTAAAGTTAGAAGTGCTTTTGTAGGAAGTCTTTTCAGCAGGGTGGGGCTACATGCCACAGCCAGGAAACAACCATCAGAAATTTCCCGGATGCGCCCTGATTGTGCGATTTAACATTTCTGGACTTTTTCTTTGGGGTTATGTAAAAGATAATGTCTACGCTAATGCGCCAGAAACGATTCGAGCACTAAAAATTAATATTTGAACTGCTATTGATGATATAGGGGCTTCAATTAGAATTACATACAAGTATTGTAATACGTAAATTAATATTTAATTTTTTTTTAAATAAAGTAGTTATCATTTACATCTAATGAGATGGATTGTACCTCTTGAATCTATAACAGTGACAAAAGGATAACACAACGTGTGTGCAGTACAAAGTTTAGTTTTATGAAGAAATCACGTTGTATCATAAAGTAACTGGCATGTCAATTAAAGATATTACAGTGGCCAGTAGGTACAGCATAAATAAAATATTTTTTATAATAATGTATAGTAATTAAATATTACTTCTTCATCACTAATAAATATTGTATTATACATTTTTCAAACTAACTATTAAACACGTATTATAAATATGGGTAAGACTTCATACGAATGTAGTATGTCATGAAATACTTTATATAAAAGTGAAAAATAACAATTTGTAATTTTAAAAACAAAGATAATTATAGAACTATAATATAAACAGTTCAGTGTAAAGCGTCCTTGAGGTGAAAGTTTTTACGAAAATGGCGCTATACAAATTATTAATTATTATTATTAACATTATTAAAGATCAAAATTATTTTCCGGGAATTTTAAATCTGTGCCCAAATAAGAGCGGAATGTCGGAACGTACCATCCAAGAGTCCGGTACATCACTACGGCCGCTACCTACTGCCTACACAATGGACCCGGTCCCCAGTTACACCTGCCCGCTTTTGGCAGATGAAAAAAACAGGTATTTCTTCGGCAGGTCCATAAGAGATTTGCCTTCCAAAGTAAATAAAAAATGTACGACGCAGATCGCAGACTTTCTTTACCGACTTAGTGGAATTATTTTCTTAGTATTATCGAACAAAATGGATGAATTTAGATTATAGTAGTAAATAGACACATCCTCAAGTCTCCCGACACTGTTCTCTGATCGTAAAAAGTGCAGAAGCAATATTTATACCCTCCACAGACTACCAAATATATAGATGTGATCTAACGCAAATTTCTTGTTTCAATATTTGCATGTTGGTGTCACCCACGTTATCATTTTAGTACCACTTACGCAATCAAATAGCTCCGAGACTTTTTAAAAATTATATGACTCGATTTGAACGAAAATTTAAACGCTGACAACGTAATGTGCATTAATGTAAAAAATACGTCTTGTTTACACAAAGATTTAATTTTTGAAAAGTAAATACTTTTACTGTTGAATAAATGTATCATAAATCAGATTTATGTTTCCGCAAAGAATGTTTGTAGAATGCTCCTCGTACCGCAACTAATGTTCCAAATCCCTCTCCTATATGTACACCTTATTTCATGTCTATTCATTTACTGGTCTGTGATACCCTCCATTTTTTGTATAAATTAAGTTATATACGCTGCGTTAATTTAGGTGTCGATGTTTATACGTGAACACATTATTTATTAACCCTTCCCAAACCATGCAGTAACACAGGTCTACCATCATAATTAAACCTGTAATATTTCGGTAAATACATGCAACATAAAATTCATATTTTAGGTAATCTTGAAGAAGATATTAGCGCTTATGAATAACTAGTGAAAAAGGAATCGTACAAAAACAATTAATTTTCCATTCAATCCGTTGTAAAATTATCCGTTGTATATATCAAATATAATTGTCTTTTTCTCACTAATTAAATGAAGAGAGACAAGAAGGAAGGACACATTATATACGACTTAATGAATGCTCTAAATTATGTAATTAATATTTTTATCAAAATTGAATGCCCAATATTTTGAGTAAAGTCGAGCCATTAAAGTCATTTAAGCTAATAAAAACATTTTTTCTAACTGTTATTTACGGTAACACTAGTTGACAGCATGACTGCGTTCAGGTATTGTATGTCATGGTATGGTAAAGGTTAACTAAACATTTTTTAACATTAGAAAATCTAAATCAAATATTTACGTTAATCTATTTTTTATAATACTTTACTATGCTCTTATTTAAATATTATAATTTACAAAATTGTGAACGATCTTTTTCTCTGACCTCTTATAGATATGTGCGTCACAAAAAAACATTGAATTATATACATTTTATTTTTAAGATAATCATTATTATTAGCAGCATTTTTCTATTCACCACTGGATGAAGGCCTTCCTCCTATCCATTGTTTTTCGCTGCCACGTAATAAAATCTATTTTTAAGATCAATTTAATATATCGCACCCCTAGATCAAAACTAAGACAACTCAAATAAACGAGAATTTTGAGTTATTTTTGAATTCGCATACTCTGTCATATACGCAACTATAAGCCCCAGTTCTCAAATAATATCATTTTAGGATACATTTATGACCTAAAATGTTATTTAGTTTCATAACTTTAGTACCAAAAAATGGAGAAAAATGTTATTATTTTTCTGTCTACTGAAAAATAACTTTTTGAGTTGTCTTAGTTTTGATCTAGGTGTGGAATATATAAACGGGCAATTTAAAAAAATAAAAAATCATATTTGCGTCATTGTAAAACCTCAATTAAAACATTTTAAATAAAAATAGTCTTCTTCAGTTCATTAGAATTCTAGAATTTAGATATTTTATTAAAGATAATGCAGTTGTTGTACTGTAAGGTTTTGTGTACTATCTTTGAGCTTGATATTAAGATAATATGAGATTTTATTTCAAGTTGTACGAAATTTCATCTGGCCTCCAACTACCCGTATCCTGTGAGCCTATCTATGATGTCTTAGAATACCACCCCCACATAAAAAAAAAAACATTTAAACCACCCTTCATCGAAGCCTTGACTCGATTTAATCGTCTATTTATCCGATTAAATTTTATTTTAAATCCACAGTCCAAATTTTCTTAAAAATAAATTACTTACGAAGTTCGTTTTTAGACAAGAATTATAATATTTTGAACGTTACGCCTTTTTGTCTTCAGAACGATCTTTAAACGGAAAAGGTACATTTACTCTCTCGTGTAATAAACGTTAAGATACGGCTAGGAGCTGTAGCTAGAGTGAAGTATATGATGTCCGTGATCCTTGTCATAAAACCGCGTCATGAAACCAAATCGTTTTCCCCCGATTCTCTCATTTTTTGCGGAGTAGAAAAAATTGCCCGTAATGTCGCCCGGGTTCGCCATGTTATGTAATATGCAACATACTAAGCGCCGGCAGATCGATTGTGCCGAATGTTAACTAGTCGCTTCGTCATATTCTATCTATCTAATGTATAATATTTTGAAATTAGATATTTATTTTTAAAATATACGTATTAATAAACAGACTATGTACCCTTATCATACTTTTTATCACCATCATCCACGACGGTCTCTTATGGCTGTTGTGATTTCCATGAAGTTCAGCACTTTTGCCTATGTTTCTTCCATTTTATCGCCATCTTACAGAAGGCTACAACCACATAAACATTTTTGCTTGTTTCACTCGGTCAGTCCAACGGGTGGGGGATATTTCTCTTCTTCTTCGTTTTTCGTCACGACGACGACAAACTTCTCCAAGCTAACTTCTCTTTCCAAGATGCACAAAAAATTTAAGGATACGTCTCAAGCAAAGGGCTCAGAGTCTACTCTTGATGTTTAGTCCCTATAGAATGGAAACGTTTGTGCGTCTCGCTGACCACGATATGGGCGGCATTTTTAAAAATATCTAATAACTTAATATACCGTCATGCCGTCCAATATTTGGTAATAGATATCTTTTTCCATTTTATTTCTCATTGTGTCGATCAATCGATCGAGCAACAATATAATTAAATACCACCAGGTTCGTGACAAACAAACATAAATGCATACAGATGCAACAATCAATAGTAAATTTTTAAACCTCATACATACTAATTTATTCTGTGCATCTCTCACGGGATTATTATATTAAAATAAAATAAATTCCTGCAGTTAGAACGCTGTTTCAGTTGAACATAAAACATAAGGCATCTCAATTAATAGTTAACGATTTTCGTGCACTGCAACGTTGACTAATTTTTTACTAGTATATATAGAAACACTGGGAAAATGGTAATACATACTGCAATGTTAAATAATTCTAAATAATGTTTTCAATAAAATAATCAAATGTACATAGGTACATTGGTATCTTAATGACATCTTAGTTCGTTATTTAATATTATTTGAGAAGGTTAAAATTTAATTAATGCGCATCTGTCATAATATCACCATGCGGATAGACAGAGCGACAAATTCAAAGATTTAGCACAATTGACTTTTGAATTGACTTTCATATCTTGATACATATGGAACGAATTGGCTTTTATGGTGACGTTAGAGTAGACGTAATGATATTTTAGAGTACACGGGTACGATCTTAATGGTCAATTTTGAAAACTGCTAATTAATTTGTTATACATTTTTTAAAATTCTAGAAGTAAAATAATGCTTTATTCAAAATTAATTTTATATTTTTATTCATGATTCCGATGTTGACCAATGATTTCTTATATTTAACTCAATTAGTAGCGTTCATTTCATAATTATAAATGAGTGATCAAGACTAGTTTGAATCGAAGTTGCTTCTCAAAAAGTTATAATCTCGCTGGAAAAAGTTGTACAAGCGGGTTGGCATTTCATTAATCGTCATTTTATAATTTAATCATCAGTATTTTTTTAAGTAAAAGTGATGTTTAAAAACATAATGTCCGTTCGGGATAATATGTCGAAATATTACTTTTTTTTTTAAATACGAGAAGAATGCACTCAAGTTCGAATATTAGTGTATTAAATATAATTATATAGGAAGAATTTAGAACAGTAAGGTTGTTCATTTTTTTCGTACAGCTTTTCGCTAAATCTATCCCAAACGTATAATGTGTAATTAACATGTTTTAAACATTTTTCAACTATACAGAGTAAATCTGTATTTGAATAAATAGCATTAAATAAATAACGTAAAGAATTTCCTTAGAATGATTGTTATAAAATATTTTTCAATAATCAATACACACTACAGGTAATACTTTTACAGCATCGTTATTAGTAGCAGCAAAATTTAGTGTACGCCACTGATTTTTTTGACTTTTTCAATTGGTTTAGATGCGCAGTAGCAGCTGGGTATCTAATAGAATATACTTTTTAACCAACCCAATATATTGTTTGAATTTTTAAAAAGTTTTATCTCTCACAAAGAAATATAACGACATTACTCCGAAGCAATATTGGTTTACGTATTGCTTGTTGACTCTAATCTACATCAAAGCGATAATCAATGAAGTAACGTCACTGTATAAAAAGGTTCAACGCTTACCCTTTTTTAAAAATTCAAAACATTTTGTTGAATTGCCTCTGCCGAGTCGTTTACGGACGAGTTCAGCCAGTATTGCGTATTCTTAATTCTTTCAAGGTTTTTCTTATAAAAAGTTCAGGGTTAAATGATCGCTGTAAACGGGGGCTATAGAATCCAATTTGATCCGAGACAAATCAAATTGATATAATGTATACAGTCGCTATCTCAAATAGCGGAACTGGTCCTGTGATCCCACCTGCAGAATAAAGGAGGTGACTATAAAGTTTTATAACTTTATTAGCAGTTACTTAAGAAGAATCTATAAAATCACGAGCCTCGAAAGATAGTAATAAAATGAAGGTACCGATAAATTCACGACGTGTCCAGTATTTTTTGTTGTACTGGATCAGATTTAATAGTTGGGCAGATTTTTTGTACCTCGGGCACCTCTGGGCTTCAATTGTAAGACAAAATGTGAAATATTATTACTTAACCTTTCTCGAAACAGGGCGTGCGAGGGCTACTGATTATTCGTGTAAAAGCGGTTTTATATTTTTTCTTATTTGATTTTAAGTGAGATTTAATTCAGAAAATATTGTCTCATGTTTATCGAAAGACAGCCATTTCACAAAAATATATTTTTTATATTTTTCATATTTGCATAGATTATTAATTTTTTTAAATCACTCAATTTATTAATATACCAACTGAATTCGGGCAATACGATTAAAGTATAATAATCGATTTTTAATTACATTAGAATAACGTAATATATATTGACTTTGGTTAGTTAATTTGATATCCTGACGAAGGAAATTGTATTTTACGAAACCGGTTAGTGTATTATAATTAATTAAGTGGTTAAAAAAACAAAATTAAATGTAATATAACAATATTTTTATTCACATTTATATTGAACATTAAAAAAATAATAATCTTAAAAAATCACGTCAATGGAGACCGCACTTAAATTTAATAGTGTAGAAATTAATACTGCCGCCATGTAGATAGAAATATTAATATTTGCGAGATAATAGTTTGCCTCTCAATACAAATAGAAACATTAAACGGTCTACGTCCTCGGTCTATTTTTAGGTGTTGGGATAAAAATCGCACCTTTAAAAATATTCTTAGGTATTTTATAAATTGGTTAGAATAGCGAAGATTTATGCTTAAAAATAAAACATTTACATAGATACATGTTCTTTTATTCACAGCTGGCTGATATTTTAACTTTAGAAACCCCTGAGAATAATTTTTAATAGCCTTCTACCCTTTTAAATTGTGATATTTCTCACATTCAAGACATGCTGTCAGAAAATACGAATTTCTCGAACTTTTGTCATAATATATATATATATGTGTGTGTGTGTGATTATTTGAATTAATTAATCGAAAAATAAATAATAATACGTATAGCTAGTGTGCGGCGTTTTAATGTTAGTTAATGTATTTTTCATCAGGTACAAGAGGAGATGCTTCTAAGAGAGAACCACATATAAAAAAATAATTTTTAAATTAATAATTTTTTCAGTCAGATCATTGAAAAATATGATGCAATTTTGTGTTGTTTTAATTTAAATCATGCTTTTTTTTCCACATATATATTTTTTCCATCTATGAATACGTTTTGAGATCTAGATACAATGCTGTGACTGATTTGTTTTGTGTCTTTATTTAAAAGATCGATTCATGTATCATGTAAGATGCTGTTTTCTTATGCGATTGTTTCGTAAATGCACAAATTTTCGCATTTAAAAAAATATTGTTATATTGCACACTTTTTACAGACGAAATTAAAATATAATTTTTTAACAATACCGACTAAATATTAGTTTGTACAAACAAACTTGCTTTGGAGGTTGGGATGCAACAAAATATTGACGTTTCGCGGTCTCGATGCTTTCATATCTTTGGCAGTAACAAAAGCTGCACCGCGGGCTTTGAGTTCCCGTAATGAAAACAATATTTCTTTGAAAGTCGTATCTCTTACCGAAAAACGTACGGCGAGGTTCTTTATCTTACTGCGAGTAAATCCGAGGCTTCGTCGTAAAGTTTTGCCAACAAGATAATCGCGTAATCTGGCTTTAACATGCTTTGTTTAAAAAAAGTTTTATTCTGCTTCAGTGACCAGTTTGCCAGTTAATCCACGTAATCAAATGATTTTTATCAACTTAAAAGTTTTCGGAATTTCCAAGCTCTATTTAAAAAAAATAATAATCGCGTATTGGCCACTTGTTTCTTGCCTACATATATTATCAAACTGAAAATTAAATACGCTTTCATTGCATTCTGGGCTATTGATGAATATAATAAACCTCACTCGTCTACGTTTTAGATGCCATTTCGGCATCCAACATCAGGTTTAATGTTCCAATTACTAGTTTTCTCCTCGGAACGTCTTTTCTTGTACCAGATTAAAAATTCTATAAAAACTAGTTACGCACGGGCATTTCAATAAATTAAATAATTAAAAATAATTTATAAGTTCGAGAAATAAGTATTTTCTGACTCTTTCTTTCAAATTTTATCGTCCCTTTCAATCCAGCAACATTTACGTATGAAATAACGAGTTTTAATATTGAGTTGATATTGTCAATAAATTTACTCTTAAAGTGTCGTCTTGAAAGAGTATGAAATATGCAGAAAATACCACGAATTCCAAACGAGAAAACTAGCTCTGTAAAAATTGATTAGAAAACTTCACACGGGCTAAACTAATTTTACTTCCGTTGTTATTTTATATTGCTACACTTCCTAAACCTTTAATATCATGTAGAATGTATCGTGTTGCCATATATTTAATTACGTGTTATTAAAGTTTAATTTATATTCGACTTTTTTCAACTTTGTTGAAACGTTTCAATAAAACCTCACAATCGTTATCTATATTCATATATATTGTGTACAAGTTGTGTAAAACCTCACAATTGTTATCTATATTCATATATATTGTGTACAAGTTGTGTAAAACCTCACAATTGTTATCTATATTCATATATATTGTGTACAAGTTGTGTAAAACCTCACAATTGTTATCTATATTCATATATATTGTGTACAAGTCTACACTTGGCTTCCATAGCTTATTAATTCTCTACCTTTAGTTGTTTAATGCCTTGTTGAATGTCTTAATACGTTTTCGTTGATTATCTAAATACCTCGACATTATTGCTTTCTCAAATCTCGTCCAGAATCATCAACAAATAGAGTCGAGATAGGACCCTCAGATTTCCTGTAAACAGCGGCTACTGTGGCTTCGATTAATGTTTGGTTAGGTCTGGCGCTCTCGGATTAGGTTGAGAAGTTGGGCTTCGCACGAGGATTTTATGCGAGTTGAATTCAAATTAATTTGAAATAGGACACGTTTAACGAAGTCTAACGGTGACAGGCAGGTATCTTGTAAATAGATTAATAAAATCCTAAAGTTGTCTAAGGTGTGTTCGTCACAAATCGAAAATTTCGAAATTCATACATTTTATTGAAGAGATGTGTCTAATATTTTGAAGATACATTTTTTAGTAAACAAATCAGACTGCCAAATATATCGACATGAACTAACTTGTTTCAATATTTTCACTTTTATACCACTTACGCAATCAAATAGTTCCGCGAGTTTTTTTAAACATTTGACTCGATTGGAACGAAAATTTAAGTGCTGACAATATGATATGCAAAAATACTTGTCTTGTTTACACAAATATTAAATTTTAGAAGAGTGAATACTTTTATTGTTGCATAAATGTGTCATAAACAATGGATTTATGTTTCCACAAAGAAAGTGAGTAGATCCGCAATTAATATTCCAAACCCCTCTCCTATATGTACACTTTATTTCATGTCTATTTATTTACTGGTCTATGTAAACAAATACATTAAATTGTCAATAATTGGAATATTTTCTAGGTTTGTAGAATTATCCTAATTTTAACGATTGTTTTTCAAAGATAACATTTCAAATCATTTTTCTATACTTTTCAATATTATTAGTAATTAAAAAGGGTTTGTGGTGTTTAATTGATATAAAAAAGATCTAATTAGAAAAACGACACTTGAACCGGGTCCTAGGGCAGGTTTTAAATAGTAGTTTAAAATGTATTTATGTTTATTAGAGAGTTTCTATGTTTGAAAATTTCTACGCAGACAGAGAATGTTTTAGATAAATCTCGCTTGCGTATATAATATACGAGATATACGAAAATATACGAGGCTACTGTTGAAGATAATAGGAACAAAAGGCGACGGCGACCAGTTCGACCAGATATTGGAGAATGGTTATGATATAAACATCAACAATCAATGAGCGTTATGCCAATACAAAAAATGATGGCATTTTATCCTCTCTGTGCACCGCTGCGGAGAAACAGCATGGTGGTAAGTTAGTTAACAGAATTATCAACAAAGGAGATCAGAGTCTCATTACTGTACATGCATCCTAGTATTTATTCACACCGAAACTATTTTAATAATGTATGTGAAATAATAAAATGAGACAATTATTTCAAAAGTATAAATAGTTCATGTTTTATCTATACGCCAGATACGAGTTTGATTTTAATTTTACTAATAAAAAAATAATGTACGTTCTACCAGTAAGTAATATGGGTTCCTTTTATGACCCTACGATATACAATAAGAAAATCGTACAGAAAATTTAAATTCTTTATATAGGTAGGCGGTAAATATCGCGTTTTTTCCGGAAAATTGTGAAGCATTCCATTGCCGCGCAAGCTAACAATAATTTATTTAAGTTAACTAAAAACCTGAAAGAATTTGAATTGGATTTAATGGGCGTAAATATAATTTTTCGCTCGAAAGCCTATTTTAAATGAAATTATTTGAATTCTTTGTTAGGAATATATATATTTTCCTTCTGTGATAAACAGCTCAAACATGTCTACATTTATTTTATTAACCAATTCATTTTGTTCATGCTGTATTTTGCACTCGGGTGCTACACCTACAGGGTGTTCGATTATGCTGACCGTTGTCTGTTAAAGGCTGCTTTAAATGTTCGCTGGGTGTGGGGCATACGTTGGCGCTGGGTCTTTGCCAGTGGTGTAACTGCTTAGCACACATTTTAAACTTTAAGATTTTTTTTGCGTATAGTTTTGACTGTACAGAACTGTAGAGTATTGAAGTATCGATAGTTTCGTAGGATGAACTGCTATTTGGAGTCGCAATTAGAGATTCGATATTCGAATATAACGATGGAATATTAAACTTTTCTCAGGATTCTAATTCGGATGTGGAAGAGATACCTGTCGCTTTTTCGAAGAGTTTAACGACGTCCGAATTGCAGACCAAGAACCGGATTAAGAAGCACCATTTTCCCCTCGTAGAAACTACAAATGTTTGTTCAAATAATCTAAAAAAAGATTTGAGGTATTTGGACAGTTTCAAAAAAGGATAGAAACGACGTTAGACCTACTATTTAAAACATTTTTAAATAGTAGGTGATAAAAACAAAATTAGGAACAAATTTAAAATACGAAATGTTCAATGCATTATTATTTTTAAAACTACAATAAATAAACAGTTTATGGTAAATTAGCTCGTTTTCTTATACATTTTGATGTACTTACGTATACTACGATTTATTTGAAATATTCAAAATTAATTTCATACTGTTGTTATACTTTAGAATCTATTCGAATATTTTTAGTTTTACTATTCGATATTCGAATAGTTGATGATGTCGAATAGTTGGAATCTCTAGTTGCAATACCGATATTTAGAGATATAAAAATAAAACATGACTTTTATTAAAAAACCACTACATACTACTACTATAGGCATACGTTAAATATGTACTTATAAGTGTGTTATAAGATATAAAAAACTAACTAAGAATTTACTAAGATTCTGTTCTTATTTCTTCACTTCATTAAAAAATATATATATAAAAATTTCAATGATGCAGCATTCTTTAATGACGTAGGGGCGCAACACGAAATAAAGAAGTAATTTTTAATATTTTGCTAACACCGAATATCCGGTATTAGAAATAGAAATCGGTATTCCGGAATTTCGGTATGCTGTATCTACATAGAGTATTTCACACATTACAAATCAGTGCAACCTCTAAGATAGGTTCTTGGATCTTTGAATCTATTTGCTCGCAGTGTATCATTTTAAAATCCTTTATTTTATCGCGGTTCATTTTTTCAAATTCCATTGTTTGAAGGGATTTTTCAAATTTTTATTTGATTGTTATTTGGTTGGGTTTCTCAGCCTTACTTTTGAATTATTTTTACTATGTCAGACCAGATGGCAAGCGTACCTCAATTATTATCCCTTCGTCAGATTCTCTCAATCCATAATAAAAAACTAGAATCTGTGAAGGTTACGCGGCTGGCATTCCATGGCGTTGTTACCGAAACAGTATAATCAATTGGCGAAATAAGGATAAAGACATACTGCGTTCAGTCTAACCATGACAAGATATGATGAGGATACTATGAAATTAGCCCAATATAATGAGATAAAGAAAGTAACACTTAGGTTGATATTCTATAAACAGATGGTTCTACTTTCATTGTCGATATTTTATGTCAATTTCTCTCAGGATAATGGTCTAAGTACACGGCCTTTGCGTCTCGAAGATTAGCGGTAAAGGTTGCTACCTATCAGTTGGCAACCCTGCTAACATCACGACACAACACTATCCTATAATGTCCTGGCCAATGTTCCCTTTAAGCTGTGCGGGTGTGAGCGCGCACACAATTTTTATCAAGACTTCTTCTCCATGTACCGCCACCATGTTTTGGTAAGTTGACTTATCTTGCATAAGTTCACCATCATTTTAGACATTGAACCACTTTTTAAGGTTACGCAGCCAAGATAACCTCTTTCTATCTACGCCTCTGTTGCTGTATATCTTGTCCTACACAATGAGTTGTAAAAAGATCCGATTCGCCATAAAGATAATACATTTAAGTTACAAAATATTATTTATATTATGAAAAGAAAAGCAAAAAAAAATGTAAATACTACATTTCAGTCACGGGCATTATTGTATCTGTAGTTATTCTATAGTCGTTGCTATTCTATGTTGAGGGAACCAGCTTTCCATGAGAGAGCTACTTGCACTAGACAGTTGGTTCTGAGCTCCAGCCGCAGTTTTACGCCAGCAACTCGATGTCTCAGAAGCGAAACGAATCCATGTATACGGCCTTCGGCAAACATTGTAGATGTGCTACAATAACACGTCAATCCGAACAGTATTCTGTATGAGTTGTTGTACTGAGTTCGGAGACAGTTGTACGTCACTTGCTTGTATTTGCATTATACATGCTGGTGAAGAATGATTTAAACACGATCCTCTTCACCTCTTTACTGCATCGGTAGAAACGGTGACAGCATATTTGGACGAACGCTCAACTATCTCCTCTGTCGTTCTATGTCATTATCATCTTGTCCATCTTCATTGAATATATGGCCAAGGTATTTGACCTTATTTTGAACGCTCAATTTTATCCCGTCCAGCCACACGGGAGGAATATTTTCTGGCTCTTTTCCATATTTGAACGCCATTATGACTGATTTGCTGGCATTGTATAAAATATATTCACTGGCGTATATTTCACATATCTGTAAAAGCTTTCTTATCCCTTTTATAGATGGCGTTAGTATAATCATATCATCGGCATAACTAATGGGGTTAACATTTGTTCCGCCCATGTGGCAGCCACTTTTTGCATCGGATAGTCGGTAATGTGGTCAACCTAGGACCTACCAGTAGCCTTATACTGGTATGGTAATGTTTTTATTATTTTCTCCCCCAGTGCACCAATGATAGCTTTGGTCCTTCAAATTGCACAAAATATATTTTATGCACACGCCGTGATCCAAACTTAGTGAGAAAATGGTATGTCATTTTTGTTTCGTTCCTTTCATACATCTTTACTTCCAGTTTCTAACAATATCTGGTCTAATCACGTCTTCAGTTCCCGTAGTTTTTAACAGTTGCCTCACACATTTTCTTTTCAGTCCTCTCATCACTCATAGCTGCCCAAACCATCTCAGTAATGCTTTCTTGCTGTGCGTACACAATTCAACACACAAAAAGTGACTCTGCGCTCAAATCTGTACTGTATTTTACATGTATTTAGAGGTCTCATCTATGTATACAAAGCCTAAGATACGGCAAGTAGATGTGGTAGTGCGACAAGTATATAATTCATTTCAGAAATAAAGTTCTCGGTTTCTTCAACATCAACCTTAATCGGTAATCCATATTTTAGTCTGCGCGCCGTCCAGAATACATTATTGATTTTGTTTGTCTGCCAAAATAAAAAAATAACTTCTCCACAGTCTGTACAAAGCTGGCGACTAAATTATTCATTACTTTTTAAAAATTTTCTCTTAAATATTTTTAGTAGATTGTCATAAAGAATTTGCGTCACGGTACGTTAGATTTCTCGGGTTATTTCGTAGCCGAGGCGCGCTCCGTAGTTGGGGAATACTCATTAACATTTTATCACGATTCAGATGTAAGACATATCAAATGTAAAAAATGTAAGGCACATCAAATGTAAAAAAATCAAAATACACTTTTAGATATTTTAGCGGAACGTGTGGAGTATATCAGTTAAATTAGTTTATGAGAAAATTTCATAAAAAATATTAGATTCTGTCTAGGATTTATATTATAATTTAGAGATAAACTTTTTTATTAAATTTTCTTCAAGTCAGACACACTTTCTTTGATAGAGTATTAATGTTTTCCTCCTAAAGATATCTACCAGGTACTTTAAATCGCAAGAAAATAATATACCAATAAGATTAAAAATGTATTTTTTTTCCTGTATGTAGTTAAATAGATTTCGTTTGAGTGTAAGTGTGCTTATTTTACTTTTTTTTCTTGGTTTAATATTAACGAAATTACATTTTTTTAATGAACTTACAATATATCTATCAGTTAAATATTTTAATAAGTTTATTTTACATAATATTGGTAGTATTTCCATCGAAATCTGTATAGAGAAGAATAATTAAAAGAGATTGTTGTAAAGACACAGTAAACCTCCAGCTATTTGAAAAACGTGTCAGAATGGAGACTGCTCCCAAGCTTGCAGAGGTATTAGCATTCTTGTGTGTGATAGAATCACTTACATCGCAAAATACCCCTTGTAACTTTAACATTTTATTCGAATTTATTAAAGAGTTACTTTTCAAATTGACCCTAGTCAAAAAATCACATTTTAATGTAATGTAATAGCATGTCTTCTTTTTTTTCTTTGCTTTATCGCTGGTCAGCCAGCGGCTTGGACACTCTTTTTTCACTTTGACCGATCTCGGCAGTCGACATCCGTATCCTCCTGCAGTTTAGGGACATGTACATGGACTTTTAGCATTTTCTCGGCACCTATTTGGCAGCTATTTGGCCCTTTTTAATGTCTTAACTTCTTCTCTCTCTTTCTTTCCTTCGTTGTATACAATCGAACTAGCGGAGTCGCGTTTCGTGGGATTTATCCAATATTGGTGCCGCCTTTATTGCGCTCTGGATATTAACTTTCAAGTATACGACAAATTTTAAACTTATAGCCTAAAACGGAAATATTAGGTGACCCATTTAATATTTTTTGTCGTAAACTTAAATCGTTAACGTAACACATTCTGCCTGCAAGAGAAAGTTAGAAAAATCTCTTTTCTGTATATCTTTCCAATTAATTAATTTAATTTGTATTGAAAATATCACATAACTATTTTATGAAATCGTAACTTTAGAACAAAAATAAGTTTTCAATTTAAAAAAAAAATATTTATACACATCTGTTAGAAATTTAGATTACACATTATTTTTTATGTGGCATGTAGTAGGTTTCACCTCCGATAAGTTATTCAGCCTTGTTCTGGCTACTTTGGTAGTCTCTTGTCTGAGTTAAAGTATTATATATAATAGTAGAAAGTTAATGTTATGTAGAACGCTAACAACTTGGGAGCTGTAGAAAAGTATTTTTTTAAATTACAATGTATGTAAGGAATAAATATTATTACATTAATTTATATAAATACAATAATTTGATATTCAAAACTGCCTTTCAATCCAATTCTAATCGACTAATATTTAATATTATTATTATTATATAAATCACAGATAAAACATAATGATATTAATGATAATTGGCGTAGGATTTTATACATAAATAACTTTTCGAAACAAATATCTAAACACCTACCACGAAACATTAGACCGGCATTTTATACAAATAATAGTATAGGAAATTTACTCATAAATTCTAAAGACAAAGATGATAAATTTAACAATTCTGGTGTCTATAAACTTAGTTGCAAGGATTGTGCTGCATTTTATATTGGTAAAACAGGTAGAAATTTTAATATAAGAGTAAGGGAGCATTTGAGATGTTTGAACAATAGTGAGTTTTCAGAATTTTCTAATCATTTGATAGAAAATGGTAACGGTTTTGATAAAAAATTGGGATTGTCAATTTTGCATATAAACGGTGTTGGTCACAAATTAAATAATTTGGAATCGTTGGAGATAAATAAAGCGTGTAAAACTAATCAAAAAATTATAAACAACCAACTAAATTTAACTACAAGTCCCATTCTAAAATTTTTTCCAAAAAATTATTCGACTAAATTTGTATTAAGCAACAATTTGAGTTAGGTACAAAATTTATTTTTTAAATAATTGTTGTTTTTTTAAAAATAGATTCTGGTGAAGAAACAATGATATATGTTTTTAGTTAGTTATGACATCCTGAAGAAGAAAATGGTATTTTTCGAAACCGGTAGATGTATTTAAACTCAATTCAGCGGTTAATAAAACAAAGATAATAAATAAAAAATATAATATTATCCCTGAATATTGACGGGTGCATCTGTAATTGTGTAGCCACTTTAATGCTAGTAACACAACGCGGGTGGCGGTCTCGTAGCTAGTTCATAGCAGTACTTACTAATCGTGACTATCCGTTTAAAAGTAAAATGTCTATCGGCCTCGCCGATATGGCCCCGTCCGATATCACCAGAAATCGGCTTGCGGAGCAGACTGACGATACGCAGTACGGAATTATGAAAAAAAAAAAAAACTAGTTTTGGCACCCCTTGTAACTAGGCGAATATTTATGTACAGCATTACAAAAATAAAAAAAAATTTCGGTTTATTATTTTATGCGATTTTAACTGTTAGATGGGGGAGGATATATAATTGATTTATTTACTAATATGTACGTACAAAAATTTCGTATGTGTGCTGTGTGTATCTACAGTTCACAGAGGGGTATGAATGAAATCTTATTAGATTTATGATATTTTTAACTAACTTAACATCACGTCGTTTGATACGCTCTATCCTCGGGAGGAGAGGATAGAGCGCCACACTCTTCTGTCCTGACACACAATTCTCGCCTCATCCACATTCATACATATTCTCATAAAAGCTTGTTGATTATTGAGGCTTCTAACATGACCATCTTCCAGTATCTGGTTTACCTGGTCGTGCCAAATCAAGATATATATATATAGTGACAAATTTACAACATTAAAAAAAAAAATCATTTATTAGAAAACGGTTGTTTAGCACTGTACTTTGTGTAGGTAGGTAGTAATTATACATTATTTTTTAATTCAAAATTTTAGGTAGGTACCTAACTAAAAATGAAACAAAGTATTTTAATTTTTGCTTGTGAGTGTCGTGCCTTTTTGAACATACGAATTTATAAAAAGTATCAATACGTAAGTTTTAATTTTACGAGTTCTGAATAAGTAATGTACTCACCATAGTAACGAGTGTGACGTAATAGTTTTATCGTTTTTACGTCATACATTTTATGAGATTATTTAAATATAGATTTTTGGGACTAATTTGTTTACACATTAATAAACATGGTAAAGGGATGAATGTATTATAAAAAAGGTAGGCATTATGTATAAATGAAATTTTCCAAGGCTTACGAGGATGACTGTCTCATTAGTCGAATAATCTAAATTTAACATGGTTACCAACACACTAAGATTTTGTGTGTCGTGTAACTTCGATACAATATTATATATAAATTCTATTTTTGTAGCGATCTATACAATGTTCATCCCTTGTATGTATTTGTATACGCAAGCCTAATTGCCTGTCACACAACGGATTCTTATAATTACACACTTGCGTGACTTGGTATTCGAGCTGGCCCACATTAATTTGAGTTTCCAACAAGAATAATGAAGAAATCTCCCTATCTTATTTCCCTGAATTTTGAGTATATTCCTGTTGTAGTATTACCCAGCGTATTATATAATTAATACAATCATAATTTATTTATATATATATATTTTGACATTCATATTTTTGTACTAACAGAGGTGGATACATAATAAACATACATAATACATAGTTTATTGTGTGGGATGGAGTAGACTTCACCTCTGATGTATATAGCGTTGTCCTGGCTACTTTGCTAGACTAAAGTCTGTGTTAAAGTAGCCAGTTTTTTTTTCGTGCTGTTGTGGTGTTATTTGGAATAAAAAGAGAAATCAAATATGAATAAAAAAGTAAAAATAAAATAAAAATATAATAAAAATATATGGAGTGGGAGTGTTGTAGGACTAGTGAGTTATTAGTAAAAGAATTGTATACATTATATTAAATTGTTGGATATCCATGCTTCTGGTTCATCTCTACCTGATTAAATCATATATTGGGTCCATATTTGTGTAATCTTATAGGATTTGTACGATTTCCAGTTGGTACTGAGTGTATTGTATAGTTTCGGAGCTAGGAACATGTAGAATCTTTGATAAAATGTCGTTGTTGCTCTCGGAACTGGTGTGTAGATGTTTGTTGTTGTGTCCATGATTTATTGCTTGGGCAGAGTTCTTAGTATGGAAATATTGAACGATTGAACGATGAAATTGATATAATCAAAACGGTAAATGTATTTTAGAATAAAACAAATCTTGCATAGTTGCCTTTTAGAATCCTGCGTAAATCATACCATCTATGGGGTTATATTTGTATATTGTACGAATATGCATAATATAGGATAAGAATTATGATTTTTTGTGATTAATATCCCAATTTTCCATCTACCACTCATGTTCGTTTGAAAGTCGCGGAATTTATTGTGTATATGTGAGCGTGGCAGGCAGCAGGTTGTGAGGAAGTGATACTACTTACTGTTGGCACTGAGTTTATTGTAGTCGAACTTTACAAAAGTAGAAGTACAATAATGTTACTGTGCGAATTGTCATCGGAGGCGGTTTCTGGGGCTGTTGACTGAAAGGTAATGATAAGAAGAGTGAAACTCGTGATTCCTTATCCCGGTTGGCCGCGTTGGCTTTGTTGTTTACGGCTGATGGGAGTTTTGTTTTGTGCACCTGTACGTGCTGAGTGTGTTCAGCTTCGCCGGGCGGTGATGACGGGCCATAAAACTTCGTCAAATTTTGCATCACAGCAAAAAAGACTTAATAATAAAATTCATCTTACGAATTTTGTATAGTTTCATCTGTTTTTCAATTCGCGAGACATTTTGAGATGTTTAATAATACATTTTAATTATTATTATTATTTTGCTTGTTTACAAGTTATTTATAGTTCGAATAGACACTGAAAGTTACCATAAACGGAATGTTGCTTGGCTTGAAACAAAAACCGTAGAAGGAGAGACATAAAAATGATGGTAAAATTATTCAAATCCAGGATTTTTTTGAAATTCTTTTGTGGACAATATTCTCGAGTGCGCGTCTCTCATGAATAGAATGCCTTCCGCTGCGCGCACGAGACGGCAATAAATACATTATTTATCGGCTTACCTCTTATTCTTTACGTGTTTATTCCGAATTTCATAAAAATTGGCCGTTTTGAATATCTCTCAATGCGGGGAGGCTTCGAGGGCACCCTGTCTTTATGACCGACTTCGCACGCATTGCCCAATAAACTTGTAAGCGAACCGTATTCCTTCATATCTCCGACTCGTGCGGAGAATTCTACGCGGCAGCGGCTCTCGAACCACGTTTCGGGGCCCTCGAAGGACACTTTTAAGATGCGCTGAGATTAAAGCGAATTTCTGACGAAGGCGAAGGGACAAACTACAAAGCGATCGAGCCGAAAATTTAATCAGTGTCCAGTGGATAGGTACTTTGTCACGCACGTCACGAGGGATGGGATACAGGGAATTCGACATTTATCCCGTTTAGGACCCTTTAGCGTGTGTTATTACATGTTTTATATGTTGCCAATGTCACTGGAAAAAAGGTCAAATGTTACTTTTGAATTAAGCACAGCCTTAGGGTGCGTGTATACGAATAATATTTGGGACTTACAATGACATTTGCAACATGGATTTATTAGGAACAGAACAGAGTTGAGTGTAGCCCGAAGCGGGCTGTCATAAATTGTATAATGTATATCCATACAGCCAAATAAAATGACAGCTAAATCTCTCGTTTCAGAAATTTGATAGTAATGGTTGGAAAATATGTAGTGTGTCTTTGTATTCTGCGCACAAAATACATGCGGTAATAAATCGTAACTCGCTCCCCGTTCAATTCTGTCTTGTCCCTTTCGCGACTTTCAAGATAGCTCTTATCCGTGCACGTGCGCCGTTTAAAGGTTCCAGATTCAAGTCCTGGTAACGCTGTCGTTTCCTGGAATTTTTTCACTGACATTTACTTTTACTCATTGAACGTTATATTTTGAAATATAACAAGTTCATCAATAAAAAATGATATTAATATAATTTAATCGCGAATAGCTCATTTGAACAAAAAAAGTGTCGATTCCGTTCAGATTATCACGAAGGAAATCGATCAATTTAACAACCCTACGATATTTAATTCTTCACATTACATTACTCAAATTATCTTTGTAGATTTCTATTTTGTTTGCGTGTTCCATTTAATGTGAATACTACTATTAGAATATAGTACAGGCTTACCAAATTTTTGTTTAGTGAGCTTTATTTTATTTGATATAATAAGAATATTGAGGATAATTTTGGAAAATTGCGAACTCCCACTCGTACGTTGATATTTTCGTCGCTAGATGTCACTCTGTGTTCGCTTTATTAAATACGAGGCGTGTCCGCAAAATAAGTTCCACGAATTTTTTTCACATAAAAAAACTGGTTTAATTTTAAAGAAAAGTATATTTTTGGAAAGTTCAGTCCTTATTTTATTTTTCTACATAATCGCCGTTGCGTTATATGCACTTCTGCATTCGAGGCACCCACTTCTTTAAACCAGAGTCATAGAACTCTGCCGCCTGTCCGCGTAGAAAACTAACAACCGCATTTTGTACCTCTTCATCTGTCTTAAATTGGGTTCCGCCAAGGTTTTTCTTCAACTCGGGGAAGAGGTGGAAGTCACTTGGTGCTAAGTCTGGACTGTAGGGTGGGTGAGACACCATTTTCCATCCAAATTTTTCGATGAGGGCTGTGGTTCGATAGGCGGTGTGCGGTCGGGCGTTGTCATGGTGAAAACGCACTCCTTTGGTCAGCATTCCTCTTCTCTTGTTCTGAATTGCACGTCTAAGATTTTTCAAGGTCTCACAGTACCGTTCAGCATTGATTGTTGGCCTCCGGAATCTGTTCGCACAGCTCCCTAACTGTAATCCGTCGATCTTCGAGCATTGCCGCTTCGACTCTGGCAATTGTTTCGTCGGAAACCGATGGCCGCCCTGCACGGGCTTCGTCGTGGACGTCTGTT
The DNA here is from genome assembly GCA_022840565.1 of Eubasilissa regina. Taxonomy (NCBI): domain Eukaryota; kingdom Metazoa; phylum Arthropoda; class Insecta; order Trichoptera; family Phryganeidae; genus Eubasilissa; species Eubasilissa regina. The sequence continues at coordinate 30,065,767 of JAINEB010000003.1, read as the reverse complement.
CGGCCATTTTTAAATTCCCTGACCCATCTGCGCACCATCCCGGAGCTCATACACTCTTCTCCATACACTTCACAAAGTTCTTCGTGAATTTCCTTCGCCGATTTCTTCTTAGCGGCCAGGAAACGAATAACAGACCGCAACTCGCAGCTGGCGGGAGACGCAAGAGGAAGCTCCATCGTTGACGGCTGCTGGGCCTAGACTAAACGTCGCAGCGACGCTGGCTTGGTGAGGAATTGTAGTGGGGGAACCAAATAACCTGCCTCTGCTGTCTGGTCGCGCATAGAAACGATCCTAGCGCCAGCGGCAGTCCGTGGAACTTATTTTACGGACAAGCCTCGTAATATAGAAAACGCATTAACGAATTTAAAGTAACATGCAGACATATGGACGTTGTATTTTGTATACGCGGACATAATCATATAAAATATTTTATTTTTATTTCAGTCTAATTATGATTAAAATGAACGACTGCTGCAAATACATGAATCATCGCCAAGTATCCGAGTGCGCTCCACTGCGGGAGATATTCACTGGAGCAGGAGATATTGTAATTCCTTGTACTGGAATGGAAATATTGTCATGAAAAGTCGTGCAAAAAAATATTATAAGATCATCAATTTAACCCTTTCTACCACCGTTTATTAAATTTAAGTGCATAACAACTGTATTTTTTATGGTATTCTTTCAACATAAAATAAGAAAATTGTAAATAATAATAATATAAATATTCTAAAACATTAAAAGAATAGTTGAAAATTTAAGAAAAAAAATTTGTTCAAAATAATCACAAGGAATACAGGCGCGTCAAATCAACCTTGTAACAATGTGCCGCAGTGTTGACATAACAAAAAATAACTAATGTTAATAGTCTAAATAAATCAAGTAGATTTTTATTTACGTAGACTCAGTAGTATAGTCAGAAAAATGATACCACAGTAAGATAAAGCATGTCCATATTTTATTTTTACAAAATGGAATTTATCGATTCTAATTTAACGTTTTAAAAACAATGTCGTCATTTCTCAAGACACTCTGGCAATCGGACTCTTAAATTTGCGAACACGCGAGAGCCAAGCGTTGGTTCAATGGCAGCAACTTCACGGTGGATATTTTCTTGTAGGGCCTGAATTGTTCAAGCATTATTGCTGTAAACACTTGACTTAAGGTATTCCCACAAAAAAAGTCGCACGGTGTAAGGTCCGGTGAGCCCAGGCGCCCAGGGTATGTCTTCGTACTTGGTGATTAATTTATTAGGTAAAATTCCCCTCAGCTTCTCCATTAAAACTCTAGCTGTGTGTGGAGTGACCCCGTTTTGCTGAAATTGTGTTCTGTTTTTGAACCTAGTTGCGGTACCAAAAACTCGTCGATCATTTGGCAATACACGTCAGCAGTGACCGTCTCTCGCTGGTTAAAAAAATAAGGGCCAATTATTTTTCGGGCAGAAATTACACACCACACTGTTGTTTTTGGACAATGCAAACGTTTTTGATGGCGTTCTCTTGGGTTGTCGGGGCACCCTTATCTCATGTTCTGTTTATTAACATAGCCATCGTTATGAAAATGTGCTTCGTCAGTAAACAATATATATAGACATTTTCGTTGAGAAACTGCACGATTTGCAGTTTGTATGGGCGAAACAGTAGTTTATTTTTCAAAATAACGTGCACTGTTGATTTTTTTATTCTAGTACAGGCTGCAATCTTTCTTATCGATTTACGCGGATTGCGCATAATTTTACGTCGAGCCACATGTTCTGGCGTCGCTGCTGACGTTAATGGTCCCGGAGGAGTTTGATTAACCGTTGTCCCTTCTTGTTTGAACTTTTGAACCCAACACCAGATAAGTTGCGTGCTCGGCCCATCAAATATTAAATGAATATTAAAGTGAGTATAAAAAGCGCGACGCGCATGAGCCAATGAATCACCGTACTTTAAATATTGATCAACCAGTGGCTCATTGCGACTGGCAATTTCGCAAATCTCGCTCGTCGAACAATACCCCTCCCACTCACCTTGGTGGTTTACGAGCAATTACAATTTAATCTTGAAATTTTTCCGCTGAATACCCTATATATGACTAGATAAAGTTGATGGTACTTTCAAGTACCGGCAGGGTAGAGAGGGTTAACACATTCTATCACAAGTTCACAAGGAGATACATTAAAACAATTGCTCCGATGTTTCATTCGAATTTCGATTTCACGTTGTTTTAGTGGGTAGGTTTACTGGATTTGATAGCCTAAAAATCGTACTATACGAAAACTTCGCTGACTTTTATAGCGATACCGCTTTCTAAATAGAAATCTTGACATTCTGGTGTTTCGGCGAACTTCAATTTGATCACTGGTATTGAGGACAACTGACGGTGATCTATAGAATTATTGAATGTAACATTTTCAGAATGTTGAAATTTTCGTGGCCAAACTTTCTTTAACTTAAGTGATCACTTTATACAATGTAACGTTCACCATTCCACCCAATCAACCTTCATATCTATCAAATTTTTTGAAGTTGCATATATGTTACTATGTAGAAAGACTTCATGTATTAACTACAACTTTACTGTCGCCATCTATGGTCTGAAAATTTGATATTCATTTCCCTGAAACAATATAGATGTCACTAATGAGAATCTTATTTTTAGAAATAATAGAAGCTATATTATTTATTCGTATATATGACAAATGATTAACACATTATACTAGAATACGCATGAAGATTACATTTTTAATTTTATATATTTATTATTTAGACCGGTATATTATATTAACAATATTTAAATATGTCACAATTACCTGATTTTTACCTCCCAAGGCATTGTTATTAAGACAAATTGTAGATATCTTATAGAGACGAAGCTATTATATTATATGGGAAATATGGAAGTATGGGTATAATACCCTGTAATGGGCTTACGACCTGTCTTCGGCTGGCTTAAGTGATCACTTTATACGATGTAACTTTCTTTAATGAAATGAAAGCTTTAATTCATTATATCATGTTTTGGTTTCTATGGTATTAAGTGGACACGGAGTGGAAATGGTTACGAAGTATAAATTTTACTCTGCAGTCCATTAAAAATTATAATTTTAATATGAGATAATGCGATTTAAAATGAAGAAATTCACTAACATTTAAAATGCGAGAGTATGAAATATCAGAAAAACAAATGGCACAAGAAATCGTATATAAGAATTTTTTTTTCGACTTATAAATTGTTTGTTAACATGACAAGTTTTTAGCGTAGGTTTTATAATATTTTATAAATATTTGAAAAACGGAAAATAGCGCCGTCGTGGTTTCTTTGTGAACTAAGTCAGGTAAAGAGGGGATTAGGCACATTTCCATATTTATATTATTTTATTGTATGCTGAAAATAACAATTTAGTTTTATAATACAAATAAAGGTAGTTAGCTATATGTATTTTTAAAAAGCTAACTACCTTTATTTGTATTATAAAATTAAATTGTTATTTTCAGCATACAATAATACAATATAAATATGAAAATGGTGCCTAATCCCCTCTTTACCTGACTTAGTTCACAAAGAAACCACGACAGCGCTGTTTTCCGTTTTTCAAGGCATAGATGAAATGTTTCAAGCTTCTCATCTATTCTGTCTATATATATATTATTTCTCTTATTTAGATATTGTTTTTTTTTTGCCATAACGTTAGTCCTTGTGGAACTCCGGAAGTGTTCAGTATTATGTATGCACGCAACTATTTTCAGTTCTTTTCCAATTATTTGTTTTGGAGCTATTGAACACGTACATAGCCTTTTACTTGCTAAAATGTAAATTATAGTTACCTGCTGCGTGCGGCCAGGGTAATCTAAATCTAGATATCTATAAAGTTGAATGTAACATTTTCTATGTGAAATACACGATTTCTAAATGTAAATTGAAGAATTCAGTTTAAGTAGCTTGCTATCACGCAGTTTCCCAGCAGGGTTCGGCGGAGCGGATAGTATACCGTACTCTTCTGTCCTGGTGTGCCATCCTTGGACAAAACATATGATTTCTTAATTCTATCGACTCGCTCCTGATTTGTTCATTCTTCATTTTATCGTACATAGATTTTCCATTCTTGCATAATATAATAAATGAGAATAAAAGCTTTAAGAAGTATACTATTAATTGTGATAAAGTGTCAAGACAGGTGCATACATGTAAGCTATATGTTTAAGATTCATCCTATAATGAGAGAATTTATTTGTATTATTTCATCTACGAGACAAAAAATTCTTGATTGTTCTATCGAAATTCAATAAGAAGAAATAACTTCAAGCAAAAGCACGATATGTCCTTTGATATTCGATAACCATCAGTTCTGTTTTCTTCAGTTAAATTGGATTGGAAATATGACTATAGTCAAAATAGTTCGTGTATCCCAGGTGTAGCAATGTTATTTGTAATCTTATATCGCATTTTCCTAGAACTTTTGTTGTCTTACCTAGTAATAAAGGGTGTTCCAAAAATGTGTTTACACACTTTAAAAGGTTATAAATTCAATATTGATTAACCTAAATTTATTATTTTTTTAATTTCAAATCAAATCAAACGTTCGAACTTGTCCATTCTGAGCTAGGCATTTTTGATAACCCAAATGGCAAACATTTTGTATTTGGGTGCATTGCACCTCAATAGCTGCCTGTAATATTTGAATTTATCTCAGTTTTGCACTATCAACCATATCTTTTACGTGATCCCGTAAAACTAGTGTAATGGCGCGAGATCCTGAGAATGTATGGCAAATTGAATTTTATCTTTTTGACCAATCATCTGTTGGGCAAGATATTCATCAAAATAGGTCCTCATATTTTATTTTACCACTTCAATTTTATCTTTTAATACCAACCGGTTTCGGAACAACGTCTATTTCTCCATACGGCAGTATAAAACTAAATATAAAAATAATGTCTTTGGTTAGGTCTATTATCTCAAGATTCAAATTTCGAATCACTGTATTATTTAGTAGTTAAAAAAGTATGTCTAATGATTGTATCAGAAGGTTTTGTGGATGTGTGACTGAAGCCCTTAACTATATTCTATATGTCGAAATGTATATGGTGTGCGTGTGTGAGTGTTTGTTTTGTCTAGATCAGGGTATAGAAGTGAAAGGTTGGCGTTTATTGATTGATGAATTGTACAGAGGCGGTATACAGTTAAAGTGGCTCTCTTGAGATGTGGATGAAAGGAAGGTCTGCGGAGAAGTGGTCCTAGATCCTAGGGCAGTGTCCGTCACGATGTATGGTGTATGCTGATTGGTTGGTTGGGTTTCGGCCCTATATGGTTGTTAAGTGGGTCACCACGCTTATTTAATTACCAACATATTTAAATAATTATAAGAAAGTGTCTAATATTTTCAATGAAGTACTTATTATATTACATTTTCATCATATTAAAAATGGTGGCCTACGCGTCTGTCACGCTTTTGTGAGTTTTAAAAAAAAAATATTTAATAAAATGAATAGACTCCTATATTATTATCATTATATTAAAATATGCTAAGAATCGGTATTTCCACGTTTATTAGTAGAAAGTAAATCTCGGTTATTAGTTGGTTTATTCAGTAACGCCGCACCCACCTTCAATTTAACATCATCTAGTCACAATTAATTATTACGTTTAATAATTTATTGTGTATCAACTTAATGAATAGTCACAACAGGTAATTTGATTTGAAACCGGGTTCCTCGACCAGGCCCCGTCCGTAATATTTTGTGTACAGCGTGTGATTATTAATGCCGGCACTATTTTTCAATATACTAACGAGTATCAATTACGCATTGTAACGTCTGTTAAAGTGATCGGTCTGATTACATTACGACGAGATATTATAGACTGTTGGGAGATCGGGGTATCGGCTTTGGTAATCAGAATAAATAATTGGACTAATTGGAGGGTATGTCAGCGTGATCTCGGATGAAAACTGCGGGGGTTTTATGAGAATCAATTGTTTATTGCGCGGCTGTTATGACGTATGGTTATTAACTGTTTTTCAACTGGTTTATTTGACTATTTAGAATTTGAACGTTGTTAATTGATAGATTTAGAACCTAACCTAACCTAATCTAACCTCAATTTTTTGGTACATTTTTACCACAAAAATGTACGCACTAAATGGTATTACTTCATTATTAATAAAAATATCTTTTTGTATCTAATGCATTATATTCGAGTTAAATTTCCTTTGAAATACGTATTACGTAGGTACATTTTTCAAATAGAAAAACTAAACGACTCACATAATACAGGTATAGGAACCGAATATTGGATGTATTTTTTAACAATTACTGTGTCGATTTTTTAAAAATAATATGGATATTATAAACGACCATGTTAGTATGTCTGACAGTGAGTAACGCTAAAAGTTCGTTTATAGATATAAAACGTTATTTAATTTCAACATTTTAAATTAATCCCGATTTTTAAGGCGCAAAAGCATATAAAATTATTCAAAAATAGGTACATTTTAATCTTTTCCTTCTGCCGATCTACATCCAGTGTTGAATATTGGTCTCCACAGTTCAGATGATACCCGACCATTGCGCTTTAGAACGTGTAAAAGAGTAATACACTACTCTATGTATTAAATATTGATTCAATTATACTGATGAGCTTTAAATCAAGTACTGTGAGTCGATCACTGATATCTATAAGTCACAATCACTATCAGTAGGTAACTGAAAAAAATCGCGATTCGCGATTCTTGCCTAATAAAAATGTCAACTAAATTACACATTTATTGTATAAAAAATTTGTTTTGTTCATAGTTCGTTATATTTTGATTTAATTTTTATTGACTTACTTGATGTCGTTATCCGGCGTTAAAAATAAATTAATTTATGAAGAAAAATAAGTGCTTTTTACGAGTTTTTAATTGTCGTAAGACGATAATCACAATCATAATTTTCAATCACTGACATCATCCAATATCAATCGTATTCACGCCGGTGACTTAAGAGTAGCAGTATATAAGAGTATCTCTTCACTATCAAATTATTTTCGCTCACCGCTTAACACGTTGGTTGAAATTATAGCAGCTAACCTCAACACATAAAATCACCTGATGCGATGAGTTTTTTTTGTTCATATACTTCGTAATCGCATCACGTGTACTTCTTATCCAATTAACTGAAAGCTCCATCGATGACAGTGCCTAATAAAACAATAACAATATTAACCACATCCCGTCTGATTCATGCATTTTAGTAAGCCAAGGCTCCGTTCATTACGTATTCATTACGTGTACGTGATCTCGTACAAGGTGAAGGAAGTCGCCGCCATCCATCGTCGCTGGACAAATTAGATATCACTGCTGTGGAACAAGCTCAGGTCTTTGTCCTTGCCACACACTAATATTAATAAATCACAGTAACTTGTATCGCAATGGTCAATAGTCGCGTTTAGACGAAAACTCCACAAGCTCGCGGCCGATCTGGCTTATTAAAAAATATTATTCAACTAACACTTACTTCGAAGGAGTATGCAGATAGGATAGAATGCCACACTCTTCTGTACTGGCGTCCACTCTTGCTTGGTTCACTTTACGTACATACGTCTTTTCATGCACGTTTATACATGCATTGCTGAAACTTGAAATTTTTTTAAATAGAGATGCGCACACGAAATACGTGTCACATCAATATTCTTACTATTTTTAAACTATAATAAACGCTTGTGCCACGAAAATAGGACTGACTTGCTGGTCTCCTGGAATAAGGCTCGAACCTCCGACCACTGCATCACTAGGTGAGTGTCTTAACCACAGAACCAACAAGCACGTAATAGGGGCAAAGCGGACGCCCTCTATTCTTTTTTCCTTCAATACTCTCATCATATATTTTTTTTTTATCATCCTTTTATAATTTATTCGTTCCTCAGGCCTTTCCTTTTCCTTATTTCTTAATTCTATAGCAGTCAGCACACTTTCCTACCGCAGATCTACAGTCGTTCCTCATTTTTTCACTCTGCACTCCATAGATTTTCCATTTCCACTAAATTCAGTCTGCTTTTTTTTTGTCTTTCCAGGCTCTATTTCCATATATTAATGTTGCCACCAGAACTAGATTTTTTTTTATTAACAGCCTTTTTAAGATTATACTCTGTATATAACAGCATACATGATAATACAGTCGAACTCGGTTATATCGAGCACGGTTATAGTGAGATCACGGTTATAATGAGGAAATACTTATTATTATTTTGATTCAGGCCTGTTTTCATGCAACTCTTCACTGTTATAGTGAGCTCGCTTCACTGTCAAAAATATTGTTAACAAGTGAACAAAATACTACAAGGTATAAAAACCCTAATTCTTGAGGAGTCATAAAATTGAAAGTAGCGTCTGCCGACGAGGTTCCTTAATATTTATGATTCCTTTCAGGTTTGTGAATTCTTAGAAAAAAATAATTATTTATTTAATAAAATGTTTATTTTGTGTGCGTAGTAAGTAGTAGTAAATTTTAAACTTTAAAACAGAGCAGTATTTTGAATTTTGTTGAGAAATAATGTGATTGAATTTAGTAATTTATTTTAAAATGTTTTTATTCATACAATTAAAGATATTTGATTTTTCTGGTCTGATATTTAGCTGGTCCCTTCATACTCGTTATAACCGAGTTCGACTGTAGTTTTGTATATATATATATATATTGTATAGTTATATAATTAAAATCTCACCCAAGATTTTTTTAATTCACGAAGTTCTAGTTAAATATATCAATTTCGAAAGTAAAGTCATATTGCACATTACACGCGTTTCTCCGCGAATATTTTCTGAGTTGAGTCATTAAGATGTTCCGGTCCGCCTTTGTAAATATAACCATTATAATATTTTACATATAAATATTAAAAACAAAGCTGTAACATGTAAATACACTTCTGACTTCTTTTTTTTGTACTATTTTTAAACAAAAAAAATGTCTAAGATAGACAGATTAAATTGGATGGCCGCCAACGCGATTGGACCTTTGTTGCCAAACTCGAGCACTTCAATCATAGCATTACACAATTGTTAACGTCGCATAATGTTACTGTAACATTGGTGCATTATGTGTGAAAATATTTTCGTACATAATATCAGAATATTCAGAAATTATTCGGTTCCCCTAGCATTATTAGAATGCAAAGAATTATCACCTTCATCTCATCATCCCTGATTTTACAATCAGGTATGGGTCCTCGCCTCCTCAAGAATACACCGCCTTCGCAGGCCTCGTCACTGCTTCTCGTCAATTGCGGACGCCAAGAATAGATATGTCTTTATCAGGGGCGTGCAGTGCATACAAGCAAAAAGCTGTGCATTACTAAAAATTCTGGGAAACAAATATAAATGAAATAATTGGATTAACATAAATAAAACATTATTTTACAATTAGCGCCATCTATGTACCAGTATAGACTTTAATTGCCTAGTTCTAAAAAATACCACTGCAACTCACAGCTGTAGCCATGGCATTCTTGTGCAATCGTCGCATTGTAGATATTCTAATTACTCTGTTTTATCTTTAAGCTAGTGAATTACTCAAGTCATATAATTGCCTATTTACTGAATTGAAAATTCCTCATTGAAGTGTCTATTTCCTCTTTTATTAATTCGCAAATTTTACTATTTTTATTGAATTCATGGCCCTTCTCTGCGTTCGAGGTGCATTTGGTGCATGAATTTGTTTTTGATTTAGGAAAAACGAAAAGCAATTGGCAGAACTATTTCCTACGTTAATCTTCAATAAAAATAATTATTTCGTTAAGTCATTACGTGAAGGATTTTCAAACAATACAATAATCATATTCAGTAATAAAAAGTGTTCTTATAAATGTCCATACATTGTTTATATTGTTTTTTATATGGGTAAGAAGGTATTTTTTACGTTAAAACTTAAACTTTAAAAACACTATTAATAGTACTCTAAAATTACAAATAAATTCATAGTAGGGTCGTATAAACGACGGATTCATTTTATCTAAAGGCGTTGGTTAAACGAAAGTTCACAATCCCATGTACAACATATATATTACATATAATTGTATAATATCATTTGTAACAGCGTAACTTAAATCTACACCTACTGCACGCCACTGGTATTTATTTATATTGCCCTGCTATCTCATTTTAGGTATACCTATTATTTGTATTCCTTCATGCTTATTATTGAGTTGCCATCGAAGCCTCCTTAGGGAGTTAATTATAAATTAGTCTTATGAATTTTGTGACTTACAAGTTCATTGTAGAGATCATAAAGTTCATGGTTATAACCCCACACTCCATTTTCATCGATAGCTCTGAAAATTTGTGTGAAAGCTTGTAACGTTTTAAAGTTTTCAGTTTTGTCATTTGATATTTTTTCAGCATTGTTTTGTAGGATCATCGATTATAAGATGCACCCTTATTTTTAAATACCAATAACAAAAAATATTTTTTTCATTTGTATAACCTTTATTATTTCGGCGAGTGGCAGATCCATTTGTGACAGAGAAAAGACTGAAGAAATAAGGAGAGAATGTAAAGTTGATTTTAACATAGTGAGTAAAATTAAGAAAGGATCACTTAGGTGATTTGGTTTGGTCATATGGAACGGATGAATGAGGAGAGAATTGTAAGAAAGATATATGGCGCAAGTGTTGATGGATGACAGAAATAGAGGACGTCTGCGGAAGACATGGCACGACCGTGTAAACAAGATACTGGAAGATGGTCCCGTTAGAAGCCTCAATAATCGACGAGCTTGTATAAGAAGATGAATGAATGTTGATGAGACGAGAATTGTGTGTATGTGACGAGATTGGGGTCTACCCCCACTCTTCTGTCTCTGCCTTTCCCTGTGGGAAAACGGCATGATGGTAAGTTAATTAGTTAAAACCTGTATTATGAAGATTAAAATATTATTATTTTTTTTTTTTTTTATTTGACTAAATTTGTATTAAGTAACAATTTGAGTTAGGTACTAAATTTATTTTTTAAATAATTGTTTTTTTTTTTTTTAAATAGATTCTGGTGAAGAAACAATAATATATGTTTTTAGTTAGTTATGACATTCTGAAGAAGAAAATGGTATTTTTCGAAACCGGTAGATGTATTTAAACTCAATTCAGTGGTTAATAAAACAAAGATAATAAATAAAATAAAATATGAATTTTAACCACAGAGTTAATTATTGTTAATTTTAAAAGTATTAAAAGGATTAAAATATTCACCAGTAATGTCATCATCCGAGTCTGAAACTTCTTTCGGAATTCTTCCGTTACACAACAATTTTTTGTTTTATTGCAGAGCATCATAGTATAATCCCTTTGAAGACATTTTCAGCGCCGATTAAGGGTGTAATTTTATTCAAACTCAATGTGTTTAGGCAGTGACAACTGCTGTACAGGAACTGCCTCCTCCGCCGGATCGGATTAGCCCCCACCCCCCCAACGCACATATTAATTTACACACGCATTGCCTCTCGGGGATTTTTGAGACGCCAATCCCGAATTTAGAGACCCTGAAACAGAAAAAAAAAGTATCTTATATTCGGTATGTACCAGTGGCGGTCGGTGACTTTTTGTGGAAGGGATGCTGGATAACAAGTTTATACCTACACTCTATTAAATGTACAAATATAACATAATCTAATAACATAATAATTGGATGCTGTTAACGAATGCGTAAGGCAAAACTGAATGTCGAATACTTTCAAACTTTGTGGATACGGAACTAATGATAGAATCCACTGTTGCTGTATTTGTGTGTTTACGCGATTCAAAGATGTTCGAAAGTTGAGAACGTATATATATATATTTCGCGCTGTATCGTAGTGTGTGTCTCTAAAGGACGAATTTATTTGCAGCAGTGCTGTTTTTGACTACAAACAAAATGTCCGAAGCATTTTGACTCTAGAACACAAATCATCGGAGCATCCGAAGCATGTATCAAGGGACCGCGCCTGGTATGTACCGTGTGTTTTTGGAGAGTTGTCTCCGTATCACGATCTGTGAAATTTGCTCAAAATATGAATGTATATTTTTTTTAAAACACTTCCCAAAAAAGCGTCACCTAATTCTTCTGCTAATAAATTAGGTCACGCCAGCCCAGCTCGCGCGTCGGCCCGGCCCGGCCCGACCCCGCGCCCGTTCTGTAACACAGTGTAAACGGCTATCGGACGTGTTGGATGCTTGCTACCGACGAGCGCGTGGCGCCAGGCGTCCTCCCATCTGCCGTCACTCTTCCACCGCTATTCCTTTTGTTTCCTCCGAGAGCCTGCACGTGTTTCGTACCGCTTTCACAACCCCCACTCTCCGCTTCTAACCCTATCACTTAATCTAATTGTCGTTTCTGGGAAGGTCCTAATTATATTATTAAATTAAACAAATACAACGGAGACTCGTTTTGTAAATTCAGTATTCTTTCGTTTTTTTCTCTCTCAAATATCTTTATTATTTTCCCGCGAGAGTTGGGGTGAAGCCGAAGACTTATAATGATTTCATTTCAGATAGAAAATATTGAGAATATGCGTATAATCATGGAAACTAAACAAAGACTAAATCTATTAATTATTATAATATAGACGAACGAATTTTATTTACTTTGAAAAATATTAAAATGTAGGGATTTAAATATAGTATTGTGACTCAAGACACGACTCACCATCATTATTTAACACATAAGGACCATCTACATAGGTCCAAGATCGACTATCCATAATTTCCCCAGGTATTACTGTCTTGAACCAAATTATTTTGGTCTGAAACCTGCAATATATTATATTACATCTTTCTTCATTGTAACTTCTTGGATGGTTTAATTGGTGGAGTTCGAAGATCTTTTTGATATTCTTCTTCTTATTCATCGTATGTTCAATGCTGAGCGTCGTGGTATCCCTGAAGTATGTAGAGCTCGATACACAATACGTCTCCATTCCTCCTTGTCTTGAGCCATGTTGATCGCAGCGTTTAAAGAGGACCCTGTTAACTACTTGCAGAAGACCGTCCTCTTGCTCGTTTTCTCCCAACTATCCATATGGTCACTCTCATCGTTTCTTCTGGGAACGTGTCCAAAGTGCGTGAGAATTCTTTTCTTGCATGTTGTCGAATGTCTTTCTATAATCGTTAACTCCTGGAGGATTTGTGCGCCTCGTGTTCCTATCGAGATACGCAGCATCTGTCTCCAGTATCAGATCTCGAAGGCGTCCAACGCATTCCTTTCCTTCTTTAAGTAAGTCCAACAATATAATTTTATAATTAAGCCCCGTTGAATACTTGATTTCATTTATGACTTGTGACATAATCATGATAACATACAATAATATTACTAAGTATCAACTGCTCCGTCATCCCACAAGTCAATCATTTAACTTTATTATGCGGGTGCTTTCCTTCCCCGAATTTGATCTTGTATTGTTTACTAACCTTTGTAAACGGACTTGTATTGAATCCACACTTGACCTTTGCCATTCAAATTTATTGCGTGGGAATTCCCCAACATTCCCATATTTTTAGCACCTGGCGCGTCATCAATATAAGCGATAGCCAGAGCTCTTTTCAATTAGATTGTGTTTGGCGTTCCAACGAAAAGTCTTCTTATTTTCAATACATCTCCGTGAATCGGTTATTTGTACACTTAAAACTCAATAAACATTATTACTTCTGACCGCCAAGTCTTCATATTTAAAATATTCCTTGCTGGTACATAACATTACACCTTGTACTCTTTAAAAAGGAGATCCGATAGATATCTATATCATTTCCAAAATTGTTTGCGATATATTTTCCGAAACCGTGATTAATTATGTATATGTATGTATATGAATAATGACATGTAAAATGGCACTAGTGCATCCATAATATCATCTACTTTAAAGGCTCAACGAAGCTCTGCGAAATTCTTTTTATCTGATAAAAATAAATCAGGAAGTCGGTCTTTCTTGTATCATTCATTCACGTTCCTCGTCTCTTTGCTAGCGGTATTCAGGACATACTGTAATAAGTTTCCGCCCACGTGTGCGTGCCCGGCCTGGTGATCCGCAGGCCTGGCGTCACTGAAACGTTTTGCATAACGATTCATTCATTCCTGTAAACCTACATTTTTATTTGAGGGATATTCCAGCGGAGGCGTTTGCACGTCAACAAGCAAGCTAGAATTGTGCATTACTCACGTCGGAATATTTGGACTAATTTTAAACTATCCCACAGTTCATGTCATGAAAACATGAATAATTTAGCAGACGGTTGAACTTCAAACACCAATCTTTGCTTGTGGTATTCTGACCACGACTACAGTAGCCAGACATTGCTTGTTTAAATACAAGTTGGAACTTTTGTACGCCATGAGCGCATGTCTGGATGTACGTTTTTAAACAAATCGAAAATTCATTAATTTAATCATTCTAATTAGAAATAACTTTTGTTCAAAACATTGATATTATAATTTTGAACAAGTCGCATTGTATGTCTGGAAGTTTGCACATTTACTTTGTTTAAACTTTATAGTTTCGAAAGATGCAGTCCACCACATTAACAGCTATACATTTACACCTGTTGATTAAATGCAATGCACCTCGCGAAACTAGTCATGACAAAAGTAAATTTAGTTATGTTATTTTAAAAATACGAGGTTTGCCTATTAAAAAAAAAAATTACTATACTATTTTAGTATAATATTTATTTAATATTTATAGTTAATATGTAAACTGAGGCAAGACTAGCTGTACACGATTGAGTCCTGTTTTCAACACTGATGTATGGAAGTTAGGCCCGGAGAGCTGGCAGAAGAGGAACGAAAGTAGACTGAATGCAGTTAAGCGTATATAGTGGCACATCCATTTTTGAGTATCTATTTTATACTCACTATGATAATATAGTGAATAAGATTAAGAAATTAACTCTTAGTTGGTTTAGTCGTATAGAACGGATGAATGAGGAGAGAATGGTAAAAAATATATATAACGCAAGTGTTGATGGGACTAGAAATACAGGACGTCCGCGGAAGACTTGGCACGACCAGGTAAAGCAGATATTGGGAAATGGTCACGTTAGAAGCCTCAATAATCGACGAGTGTGTATGAGAAGATGTATGCATGTGGATTAGGCGAGAGTTGTGTGTGTCCGTGTAGAGAAGTGTGTCAGAAGAGTGTGGCGCCGGATTGGAAAGAGATCCAGGTTCGAATCCCTGTAGCAAAAGCAATATTTTTATGTGTATTTTTGTAATTAATACATTTAATTAGTATTTAAGATTTAGATTTACATTTAATTAGTAATTAATACATTTAATTAGTACGAATTGTTATTCGTCGGTACATCAAAGTCTAGGGACTGGGACTTTGGTGTACCGACATTTTTTGTTGCGTAAGAAGTGACTGATGTATCTGTGTGCATCACGTGGTGCGCCACGTGGTGTGCCACGTGGTGTGCCACGTGGTGTGCCACTCGCCGCCCGCCACTCGTCTCAGTCGCCACGCACGCCCTTTGCGACAAGTGGTGAGTAAACACGAGACCGGGCACCGCTTCTCCACTCCACGGCTAAACTGTTCAGTCATTAGCATTACGGAGGAGCGTGCGCGGACCCTATTCCCCCAGATCTGCCGTGCGATATGTTCAATGCTAAGTACACATGCCCAATGTGAAAAGAGTTTATTTGTGTTTTACGTCTATATCTAGCAATTAGAAACAATATTTATGACCTTCTTAATATATTGTTTGTAAATTGTAATACGCTGCTATCATTTTACTCTGGGTTTTATCTTACTTGAGAATAATTTGTTTAAGGCCGTGTGCGCAGTCATACCGTTAACTAAGAGTCCAGAAACTTTTTAGTATATGCTAAAACTCCCTCTAAACTATTTAGTATATGCTAAAACTCCCTCTAAACTATTAAGTATATGCTATTTCTAGTTTGAAACTAGAAATAGCATATACTTAATAGTTTAGAGGGTAAAAATTTAAAGATATGAAATTTTTATTAATCAATTATAATGCTCAGCATTTGACAAAAAAATTTACAGCGAGGATTACCCTTCACGTTATATTTTAACTAAAACAGAATAATATAAATGTTAAAAATAACTCAAATGTAGAACAAAAACTTAGACTACATTTACTAAGACTAGACTAATATATAATTACGCGAAAATATGTTTTTTCACTTTAATGTTTCTGTCATTCGACGAGATCCCTTTATATTCTATGATATTTACTAAGTCTTTATTTAACTTATTAGATATTCGTGGTACAACATTCTCCCGTACTTTTACCGTACATGTTGTTTGTGTTCGGTACTCTTATGGTTCGACCCGACGATCGGGTTAAGTAGTTATGGGTAGTATTAATATTTCGCTATACTATACTATGTTATACTACACATAATGTTTACACTTTAAGGACGAATATACAGCAACATTGGTAACAGTGGCGTAACTACGTTAAAACAGTGCATTAGGGGTCAAAATAGCAAAATGGGTTATCGCTAAAACAGTGCATAGGGGTAAGCGCCCTACAATACTTTTGGTATCGATATTCGCAAAAGTGTCGATAATATTAACTAATAATTTTTAGTATCCACTACAACAAGAAATGGAAATATAAATTTTAAAAAATCATTTCCCACATGTATTATAAAAATTTTATAAATATGAATATAAAAAGCAGTACCCCGCTAGTATGTCGGATTAAAGACCAGACTAGAACATCACCAAAAAGCGAAGTAAATTTTTTTACTTATTTTATTTATTATTTTTATTTTTTACTTACTTACTTACTTACCATCACGCCGTTTCTCCGCAGGGGTAGGTAGAGAGGATAGAGCTCCGCACTCTCCTGACACACAATTCTCGCCTCGTTCACATTCACACATTTTCTCATACAAGCTCGACAATTATTGAGGCTTCTAACAGGTCCATCCTCCAGTATTTGGTTTACCTGGTGCCGCCAACACTTGCGTCATATATCTTTCTTACCATTCTCTCCCCATTCATACGTTCCATATGACCATACCAAACCACCTAAATGATCCTTTCTTAATCTTACTCACTATACTAGGATCAGCTTTATATTCTTTCCTTATTTCTTCATTCTGTACTCTGTCATAAATGAATCTGCCACATATACGCTTACGTGATCTCATTTCGACTGCATACTTTCGCCACCTCCAGGCCTCATTTCCGCACACCAGTGTCGGTACCAGGACTTCATTGTGAAGCGCCTTTTTTGCCTCATTTGACAAGTTCCCATTAATTTTTCAATATCTTATTAATACCCTTGTGTAAAATACATGTACAGGATTTTTTTTATTTTATATCGGGACATAATTTTTTTAGTTATGCCACAGGTCGGTGACATAATTGATAATATAATTTTAATAAGCTTTCCAATTTTAATTTCAGATGCCAGTTAATTATATAAATTAAATATTTATTCACGAAACTTCATTTTTAAATTAAATGTTTTATTTGTTTTTTCTTCTTCTA
This sequence comes from Eubasilissa regina, assembly GCA_022840565.1. Classification (NCBI taxonomy): domain Eukaryota; kingdom Metazoa; phylum Arthropoda; class Insecta; order Trichoptera; family Phryganeidae; genus Eubasilissa; species Eubasilissa regina. Next base: position 30,048,323 of record JAINEB010000003.1, on the reverse strand, counting down.
GTGCTTGTCCAGCTATCGGACGCTAACGATTATTATTTTCTTTGCAGAATTCCATATAAAAGTACAGGAAACAGAGTTATTTTCAATTCAACCAACAATTTTATAAAACATGTCCGAAAGACAACTGACATCAGAATATTTATAAAAAAATATGCACTAAACTTGTCATCTATATAAACAATTAATATCTGGCAAAAAAAAACCTTTGGAATAATTTCATATGTTATTTAAATTAACTTATGTTTGTCTGATATTTCACAGTCTCGCAAATTTATATGTTATTAATTTATTAATTTTAAATCGTTTTACTTCTATCAATTGAAGAAGAAAATTTATACCTAGTCACTGCAGAAACCAACATATTATGCACCAAGGATATCAAAAATATTATTTTTGGGAACAGTGTTGCAGTAGCTGTGTCTTTTAAAAGCTTTCCAGCGGCAATTTTTATTTTAAATTTTGTATGGAGCGCGCAGGCTATGGAATAATCTATTAAGGGCTGTATCGGGAAAGAATGACATTTTTAATTTTGTTTATAATGAAATTTATAAACAGTTACGTACATAAAATATTTTAAAATTTGATATCTTAAAGATTTGATACTGATTTATTTATTAATTAATTTACGCCTTTATGGGGCTTTTACAAAATTGGTAAGGTATAAAAAAACATGAGCAACTACACAAATAGCATGGAATATGTATATATATATATATATAGAAATTGATAGAATACATACATAAAAATAGAAATGTATAAAAATAAAAATTTATAGAATATACATGCTTTCAAAAAAATTTAATAATAAGCAAACTATATAAGTGAAGGTTCAAGACAGAAAAACAATAAAAATGTAGGTTTAACACAGAATGGTTGCGTATCAAAATCAATTGTTTCTTTGACTCAGAACAACATCAAAAACATCACTCTTATATTTAAACTTTGAATATCGGAATATATCAACAATATCAAAATCGTTCCCAAGCCTTTGAAGTCTGTGTGTGGCTGCATTCATATAAAAATGAGTATGTGATGCTAAATTCAAACTATAAATTCGGATCGATAGGATCTAAATGAACGAATTGCGCCAATCGGTATCACCTCAGGGTAGTGGAGGGAAAGTAGGGAAACGTGGTACAGAATGAGGTCGATGAGGAGATAATAATTCTAGTCGAAGGATCAGTGATCTCGGGAATCGGGATTCGGAAGAACTGCTCGCCTTACCTTGTATATGACGCCTTCGTAATTGCTGCAGTCACCGCCGAGATCACACAAATGCCACGTGGATGAGCCGATCTCCAATCCCAATTAAATACGGCGATGTTACAAGTTCACCCATGGCACACAAAACAACCAACAATACGTGATCAAAACACAATATCACGCACTACAGTGCTAGTGTACTGGAGCTGAAAAGTCCACACCGCGAATGCTATCGCGATGTCGAGATCGAAAAAATATCGGTCAAGTTGACGTCTCCTGACGTCGAGGTCACACTTCACACTGACAAGACGAGCATGAGGAAAGGAATGGATGGGAATTTGGATGCGGATTTGTGTCAATAATTGTTGCGGCTGATTCGAAAGATGCACCAAAAGTGTGTTACATGGAACAGCGCTGACGATCTAGTACTCCGCGCAGGAACGTGGTATACAATCAGTTCAGTCAAATTAGGGACGTCCAGTATGCCATTTACTATTTTAGTGATGGCATATGATACTCCATGCACAATTAGTTTAACAATATTTATTTTACGTATGCATGTATATTTTAAATATCAATTTTTATTGCGCAGTTAAAGACGGAACAAAGCTTATTTATTATTTTATTATTAATTATATTTTGTGTGCCATAAACTAGGATGAGGTAACCATAAAAATCACGCATTTCGGTATTTAACAAAGCTATAAAATGTCGCTGCAAATGCCAGCCATACATTAGCGCTATGTTTTAGTTCGCAGTAAATGAAAATAATGGAGCGTTCATTTCTCGCGAGTTTTTATTGCCATTCCCGACAATGTTGTTGGGACATTATTGCTGCGGGACGGAACTTTCATTTCCTTGCTCGTAAGCAAATGTTTAATTTTGGCCGCTTCGGGCCAGTGGCGGCTGGCGCCACGAGAGGATGCCAGGACAACGATGTCAAGACGTGTCGACAAAACTATTTACGGGTTTTAAATTGGTATATTTTTTTAAATAAGTGTAAATTTGTCAATACGTGTGCATGTAATGTGTATGATTTAACATTTTTGGGGTTTTCGAACAACATGATATCATCCGACATTATAGTAAAAAAAAAATTTTTTTTGTATCAAAATTCTGACAATAATTTTCACTTTAAAACTGTCTCATAAATATTTCAAATTTCCTAGAAGTTTAGAGATAACACAAAAACAAAGTTATGTTTTGGTAGTATGTACTATTTTTTAGAATAACAATTGTTGATTTGAATACAAGTAAAAAGTATAAGATCCCCAAATCAGGAATGAGTTTATTTTATTATTTTTAATTATTTAGTGAAATTTCACGAACGAAATCGAAATCTACCGAAGAAATCGAAAAATAAATTTGCAAAATACGGGTAGTAAACCACTTCCGTTTTTTAACCTTTCCATTACGGTGCTAAAATAAAAACTCGCATTCCGCTGCTGTAAACTCAGTGTACATGTAGAATTTGACGATTTTTAAGTCGAATAAATATTAATATTTTACATTTATTGCTTATATTAATCACGAAAGTAATAGTTGACATATATAAGTGAATATTTATGTCAATTATTGTGTAAAAGTGCTAAAAATGAGAAAAAATAACATATGACACGTCTTCTAACTCGGCCAGCACACGCTATGCCACTAAGTGACGATTGGTATCCGACACCCCGCGCCCCGCGCACTGCGCCAGGCACACCGCTCCGAACATACACATACACGTATTGACAAATTCGCGTCGGGTTCCTTGAGAAAACATTTTTTATTGTTGTGTATGATAAATACTTATATATTGTAATTATTTTATCCAATAAATAAATATATACGGAGGAATACCTAAAATATGAAGTCTGTATTTAGTATATTTACAGAGATATTCATACAATTAGAGGCAATGTCAACTCAGTTTACATCATCGGAGAGGAAAGGTTAAGAAGTAATTTCACATTGCCCTGGCTACTTGGCTAGACTCACATCTATGTAAGCTGTCAGTAAATTGCTGTACTATTTATCTTGTTTAGCGCTAATATTTTGTGTATCGTTTGACTTGATGTCTTTAAATCAAATTACATGTGCGGGTAGGGTTATACTTTTAGAAAAAATAAATAAATTATACAGTGTATTGTGGTACTCCAGCGAATAAGACTGTAATAAAATTGAAAAGATTGGCGTGTCTCTGAAATGTGCATGCCAATGCTGTGCTCATAACCGTCTCCCAGCTATGTTGTATTGACTTCGCTCGGGATACACTTTGGAGTCTGCAGCCGTCTTTTATTTTGTTTTACTACAAAATATATAAGTTTGCTTTTTCGACGTATAATCTGCACCGTATTGAATATCTTATATTCGTTTTTTTCATGTCAAATGTTCAGAGTTTTATGATAATGATTACATAAAAAATGTATTATTTAAAATATCATGTTTTTAATTAGCATTAATGGTTCTGCGACGGGTGCCGGTTGCAGGTGCCGCCACTGCTTTAGAGATACATTTTGTTTTGAAGAAATTCCAAAAATTCCTCACTGAAAAGAAATTATTTGAATTATTTTCGATTATCGGCTGTAGACAATGTTGAAATATTACGGAAAATGTGACTGCGCGGTTTAAAATCGTTAATTCAGGATGTAATAGTCTTTTGTAATTCCTTAATATCTTGTCAAATTGATGTCGAAATAATTTTATTAAAAATGTAGAATCTTTGGATGAATGTATTAATTATAAATATATACATATAAAATCAATTTTGTCGAAAAATATTGTTTTTGCGTCACCGGGATTCGAACCTGGATCTCTATTTCCGATCCGGGGAAGTACACTACCAATTGTGTTATAACGCCAGTATTTTTCTTGACAAATTTTCGAACCTATATGTTACATTTTTCAAATTAATACACCTATCGTTTCATTATTTGAAAGCCATCTACATTATTTATACAGAATCTCAAATACCTTTGAGTAAACCGACTGCAGACGCCAGAATTATCAAATCATTTTTATTAAATTTTGGACACATTGATACAACATATATTATTAAGGAAAACATTTTTGTTTTCCTTAATGATAATGCTATTATTGTATGATAATATTTAACAATCATCTTGATTAAGTTGTATACAATATTTCAAAGCAATTTCTGAATATTTTTTTCACTTGAATCTGTTAATTTTTTCCTTGGTAATGTTACAACTATCCGTATTGTATTAATGGATGTGTATTAATTATAGATTCCAAAATTCAATTTAAATTGAAATGTTTTATTTTATTTTATTGAATAGTTCGACTGTCGGAATAAATTAGAACTATTATCCTTTAAATTAATGCTTTACATAATTCAAACATATCGAATATTATTTATTTATTTATTTAAGAAAGATTTAAACAAAAAGGTCGTATTTTATATTAACCGCATAATATAATATGCAAGTGGTAAAAATTTAGTGAAAAATCCCACAAAGCAAGCCTAAGATGTAGTAGGTGCCTACTTTTAAAAATTCTTGTCGACAACAACTGCAAAAGCTTTCAGAATCTTTCTTACAAAAATTTTCTCCACACTTTAGAGACTGATATTTAGATATGAAAACTTTTAAACGAGGCTTTCAGAAGCCCTCTAGAGATTTATATTTTAAGTTATAAAAACTGGGCACCTGTTATCTTTGCGCGTCTATTTTCAAACTTTCAATGGAAACTCGTCGCTGCACAGCCAAGTTTCAACGTGAAATAAATATGAATTACATACTCAATGATTTTAGAAATAACGTCAAAAAGAATAACAGTGTTTTCGCTTCCAAATGGACGAAGAACTTTGCCGAATACATTATGGAATAGTAACATGAATATCACAAAAGCTGAATGTCGCAAAATGTGACAGCTCTGTGGCGCCGCCATGTCTGATGTCATTTGTTTTCTCAGCTGAAAGGGAGGGAGAGGGTATTCCACGAATTGTCTGCGTGGAAGGGGGATGTTTGACCTTCGATAGACTCGACAGTGATAGCGTAACAATAAGAAGACGCCATTTTGATATTGTGTAGAGGCGTTGTGTTTGCCCTGGGAGTCGTAACCGCACCAGCTGTGGAGTTATGGAGGACTCGGACCTGATGAATGTCAAAGTCTGTATCGATTTTGATTGCGCATTTTTCGAGGGGGCAATAAATAAATTATTGATGAGTTGTAGGGGGAAAATATTATATAGTAGAATAGTAAATAAATTAAACAATGATATGTAAATATATTGCCCGGTTGACCCGGTTAACCGAATTAAATGACTTATCAAAATAGGAATGAAAATTGAACATTAATTGATTTTAAAAAAAGGACTAATTACTAAGACATGCAACAACGTCACAAACCAAAATGAACTTTAGAACAAATCTTAATCCTCTATATGTAATGTAAATGAATATTTTTTTATAACTTTCTCTATATTTTTAATAAGTAAAGAATAAACACATACTTGATAACTAAAATCCGGATAATTGAGCAAAGAAAAAATGTTTTGTTTTAACAGATTTAATAGATTTAAAATGGTATTTTTAGATAACCGGTAGATGTATTTAAACTCAATTCAGAGGTTAATAAAACAAAGATAATAAGTAAAAAATATGAATTTTAACCACAAAGTTAATATTGCTAATTTTAAAAGTATTAAATAATACATTTATATACAGTAAATTATTCTTAGAAAAGTCATTATGTATTTATTATTTTAAAGTTGCATCTTTATTGAGTGCCAAATTGTTTATAGACATATTATTTTTGAGCTTGAAAAAGCTTTAGAATGTGAAGGAATATTGTTGTGAATTATTTTGTCATTATTATTTTTTTATTACTATATTAAAAATTTGAGATCGTCCAAATTGTAATTAACTTTCATTTATTCTGCATTAATTTAATTTAGGAATGAATAGACTTCGGACAATCGAGATAACGTACATTTATACATGATTTTATTATTATTATTTAATTCAAAACTTCACTATACATATAAACCATTTGATAATTATATTTTTATTTCCGAGAATCGTGAAGCTTTTTATTACGTACGATTAAAAATACAAATATTTATTATTCACAATAATACATACATTTCACAAGTATGAACATTATATCACATATATTTACTAACGCCTGGAAATAGTAAAATAAATGTATGGTATTGAATTTATTTATCAGATTTAAACCTTTTTTATATTGTTGTATAGCTTTTTTAACTACTGTTTTTCTCAAACAATGGATTGCACAAAATATTGAAATGAAGATGCTCGTGGAATACAAAAAATAATAGGTTTAACGAATAATAAAACGCGATAGTTCAAACATTGAAATAATATGATGTTATCAACAATATGCTAATATAAAAAAATTATAATATTGTAAGCTAAAAACACAAACTAGTTGGAAAAGTTTGTACATAAAAATAACATTGTTTTTCGTTAGGTTTAAAATTAACAAAAAAGCCGGCACAAAGTTATTTTTTAATTGTTTATGCACATATTTAATTAAAATTAAAAATGGTTTTTATAATAATATGACAATATTTCAATAATAAAAATTCAAGGCTGTAAAAGATTCGATGTATAAATTTTCCGCAAATAACTAATATTGTTTATTTCCTTTTGTTGCAGGTAAGGCCGGGAGAAAAATAAAATAAAAAATTCGACGGTGTTCGCACATAAAGGTTTATACATTTTTTATTTGAATTTTCACGTTACGATTTTCTATCAGTAAATCTCTTGCATGTTTTTATTTCAGAATTGAAAAGTTCTCTCTCTATACGCGAGTAAACATTATATTTCCCCCCGACAACACGTAATGTAGTCTAGTGTAGAAAATGGAATGCGACTAAAACAAGAAGAGAAAATCAGTTTTCCTTGAATGTTGCATTTTAAGACTTGCAACACCGGATCGATACATCTTTAATGTGGGCGATAAATTTACGAGAGACTTTCATAATAAGACAATTTTATGGACAGTAACGGAATGTTCGAATAATGGCTAGACGGCGATGAATTATTCATTTACAAGCATTGTTTATTGGAATTGTTGTAATTAAACTGTTCATATTAGCTCCAGATGAATGAGCGAATATTTGCCTTTGTATTAGAAATAGAAAATGATAATTTTCTTATTAATATCACATTTATAATAAAGGCTACAAAGAACAAATACAATTTATTTTGGATAAGTAATTTTATTTAAGTAAGTACATTGAAGTGTGGAAGGCTGTCGCCTCCATTCTCATCATCTAACTGTTGAACGCACCCAGTAAGGCGGTACTTGCAACACAACTCCCACCAGCCATAAAGACGTACCGACTGTGTGCAACGATGTCTCCCAAGCAGCAGCTTCGGAAGCCGCCTATGATCTTAGTTCGCGCTCCTAGCATCAATCTTTGTACAATTTAGCTTAAATAAATTCAATACACCCGTGAATAGTTAATATTCCTATAACTTACCGCCTGTCACACGTTCGTAACCGCATACATTTCCTAATATATTTCATCAAAAATACGAACATTATACAACACTCCACGATACAAAAGAATCGAGGGTATTTGTGTGAACATTAGGGCACACATACCTCACACAAACCGCACATCTTTAAATCTTTTGATCTGGAGTCAGAGATACATTCACATCATCATTCGCCAAACTCGCATACACACATCCTAAAAAAGATTGAAAAATATTTCAATGTGAAACTATTCATGTTTTATAATTTTAGTCTTGATCTAATTTCGGTCTCCCGAAATAAATCCAAAATTTTAATTCTGAATGCTTTTGAACTGATTGCGGGAATCATAAATACTATAAATTGGGCTATTGTAAAATTTTGGACTAATCTCGGGAATCGTAAATATTGAAAATTGGGCCGGCACTCGGAATCAGGGATCAGAGATGATTGGATTCCCTGACTAATACTGCATACTATACGAGTATGTAGGTTATTTAAATTAACGGTAATAACATTTCTAAAATGAGTATTGTGTAGGTAAGTTATTATTTATTTCATAACGATCGTGTTCAAAGTTAAAACATTAAACTTATCTTGACGTTTCAAGATGTCGGTTATTATGTATAATATAATATGTATTATCTTTATGGCGAATCGGGTTATAAAAAAAAAAACTGATCACGCTGGAATAAACACATTATTATTATTATTATTAAAATGTATTTGTAGTGCGTGTGCAATTTAATTAATATGTAAGTAGACTCTTATGAGAAAAAGCAATGCTCAAATGATGTTCTAGAACCATTTAAATGCCAGTTATATACTAGTAACACACAACTGGAAATAAACAAAATAATAAACATAAGTTTGAACATTATAATGATTTTAACAGAACGGTAAAAGGGTAAATCTCCAAATACAAAATTTTACAATTGTTTATTAAAATATCTCACATTTACAATAATTTTAAAGGGAATACAAAGTTTGCTCAAATACTAATGTTTGCTTTTATTATCTGTTTATTAATATTGGAATAATTAAAATAGATGTACACGTATTCATTAAAAATAAGAGTAGCTTGTTGACCTAGTGATCTGGTGGTCGGGGGTTCGTGCCTCGTTCCAGGAGACCAGCGAGTTAGTCCTATTTTCATAGCACAAGCGTTTAGTTTAGTTTGAAAATTGAAAGAATATTGATGTGACACGAGTTATACTTTTTGCCTTTCCACAGTTAATATCAAAACTTGAGAAATAAAAAACGCCATGCAGGCATTTGAATTCGATCACTAGGTCACTCTAGAAAGAGATGAGGGGTACCTAGAACATATATAGGGTCTTTTAACAGAGACGCTCAAAATTTGTTAGGTTATAGCAGCCATGTTGTTAAAGTGACATCTGTCAAATTTATTGTCAATTGTTAAGTAGTATACGGCAAATTACCACGGAAGGTTGAACAACGTGTGCAAATCATCAAATTTTGAGGGCAATTTGACAATCGATTTGAGGGCACGGTTATCTGGCGCGACGGTGACGTGAACTGGCCACAGAGATCGTGCGATTTAACGCCTTTAGACTTCTATCTTTGAGGTTATTTTAAATCGCAAGTCTTTACGAATAAGCCGCAAACAATTGACCCCCTCAAAGTCAACATAACAAACGCCATCCAGCAAATTTAGCCAGATTTATGCGATAAAGTCATAGAAAATTGGACCTCCCAAATATGCCACCGAGCAAAGCCGCAGCGGATATTCGAACAACGTTATATTCCACACTTAATGCCATAAAATATACTTTTAAATGAAAGAAAAATTGAGTGAATATCTCACATACAACCTGTTTAACTAACATTTTAAAATCGAGCGTCCTCGTTGAAAGACCCTATAGGTGCACCTATGACTTTTGTCTGGAAAGATTCCACTCGAGACGAGAATTTGTAAAATCGTCCATGGACCTAGATGGCCTAGATGGCTCGTAGTGCCAAGTGATGATAATGATAATTCGTTGACACGCTTGACGAATGGCATCTCACGTACCTACGTTCATAAATATTTCGCTATACCGGTCGGTTTCGTTTTCAAAATATTGTTTTCATCATTCTTAACCACAGTTTTAAACATATGAAATGTTAACATGACCATTTATCGACAAAACTCATTATATTATATTTATTAGATTTTTAAACAGAATCAATGATTTTTGATAAGTAGTCGTTGTGCCCGTCTCGACACAGAATTTCTCTAGTGAGACGGGCACAGTTCAAAAAAATTTTTTATGTATATTATATAGTTACTAATAAATAAATTATTAATTAAATAATTATGCAATTAATTGAGAGTGAACTGTTTTATATAATGAAATAATTCTTATAACTACTTTTGTACGTTTTGATCTTGCATTTACCTTATATGTGCTTACATAACATATTGTATTGCACATTACTATTTTTAATATATATTTTTTAAAAATATTTTCACGTTTACTTGTCTTGTATGTTATGTATTTGGTTTTATTGTGTTTTGTCTTTAATGAGTTTTAGCTTTATAAAATGTATTTGTTTACCAATTTGCCCTAAAACAGGCTCGCCTAATTGGGCAATGAATTTTAATACGTGTGTAAAGTATATGTAACAAACTGTAAATAAAAATGATAATAAAAAAATTGTACAGTTTTTATTTCAATTTAATTCCAATTGTTAACAAATCTCTTTTTTAAATGTCAAAAAAATATGTGACGCAAAAGTGAGCAAAGGAGTACGTCATACTTGGTTATTTTATTTTTGGAAAATATACAGTTAATAAACAATGTTTAAAATAGTAACAAAAATAATAGCACACTCAACTAATTTCATGTTTTCTCTGAATTATTAAATACACTTACACTGTGTGTTTGGTAACAAAGTATAGAGTGTGTGTTTGGTAACAAAGTATATAATGTGTGTTTGGTAACAAAGTATATAATGTGTGTTTGGTAACAAAGTATAGAGTGTGTGTTTGGTAACAAAGTATATAATGTGTGTTTGGTAACAAAGATTAATAATATATTAAGCAGAGTAGAAGACAATGAAAAGAGAGACAACTATATCTTCTATTGAAAGAGTAAAAAAAGAAGAAAATTAAGAAAAGCAAAAGGGATAAGAGGAAGGTGGGATGGGGATAAAATTCTGTGTATTAAATAAAATGTAAGACCGTTGTAATGTTTCTGATAATAAATATCTTCCATTCAAATATGTTTGTAGGTAGAATAATTCGTTCAAATTGAAAATGTAATGGTTTATGAAAAAAATTCTTTTAGCGCAGTAAGGCCAATGTTGAAAATGTCAATTTCCGTTAATTTCTACTTATGATATTAGCACGAACGGTGAATGAATGAATTGTGTGTAGATAATTACATGACGACTACATATTTTATTCAGTGCTCATAAACTTCAAACTTACGTTTTGACAGATTTTATGGATTCGCATGTTCGAAAAATCTCAGTATGCTCAAAAACATGTTCGTAAATTAATAACTCAGTATCTACCTAAAAATTTTAATTTAAAAAAATGCACAAGCATGAGACATCCGGAGAATTATGATATCTTGCACCTCATAACGCATGGAAAGATCGGAAGAAGGAGAACATCACGGTTGAAGAATGCAGTCTGCTGTAGAGCTGCACCGGGCCGCAGTGAACAAAGTGATGATAGCCAACATACTATGAACGGATAGGGCATATGAAGAAGAAGATGACCTTGGAACAGTAAGATATCATCTGACGTTTTGCTCAAAATTTACATATTGGTATCAAGTCTTACAATTAACTTTTTAAAACTTTATTGTTTCCGAGGTAAGTTTGTTGAACTCCATAATAACATAAATGAAATCAAAACATTTGTTAAATTGTTTTATTGATAATGCTCTTACAAGGCGAAACGCGTCTCAAGTAAATTAAACGAGTAGAATCAAAAAACAAGAGTTTTATTTTCACACATATTTTTAAAACTGAGTTATAAACATGTTGAATTTCCTAATAGTTTATGAAATAGATAATAAGAAAACAATTATATTTCAACATCACTTGGAATTTTGTTTAGGTTAACTGTTGATTTGAATACTAATAAAATATAATGTTTGAGTTATATTGTTGAGTTGAGTATAGTGGAATCGGGAATCAGTTTATTTTAATACTCTCAAATATTATATATAGCGACATTTTCATTCGTTATGAGCTCAAAATTACGAACTGTGAGTCAATCATTGATATCTTTGAGTCACGCTCACTATCGGTGATTGAATATCTGGGAATATCGTGATTCGCGATTCAATATTTTTTTGTTAAAAATTCTATTGATTTTCTGGCGCCGCTGTTTAAATCGATTATCGCTTGAATCAGCGCCATCTACCAGGTTTTCCGTAATTCGATCAGCGCCATCTAGTAGATTCTGCCAAAAAGTTTTACACATATTTGCTGAGAATTTGACCCGAAAATATTAAATTAGATTTGTATAATTATTTATGCTAGAATATGTTTTTTATGTAAATGAGGTTTTAATAATTTAAATAAATACGCTCAAATTTGTGTTTTTTAAAATTTATTTTTATTTCGTATATTGAGATGTCGTTGGGCGCATGCGTATTAGTAATGAAACTGTGATCACAGTCACAGTTTTTAATCACTGATATTATCGAAAACCAATCACAATCACAGTAGTGTGTCGAGAATAGCATTTTTTCTCACAACTAATTTTAATGTTAATTTTAATTATATTATTAAGAACACATTCTTATTGTGAAATTGTACTTATTCCGAACATAGGTCTGTGATATTTTAAATACTAATTAAATGTATTAATTAGAAAGATATACATATAAAATCAATTTTATCGAAAAATATTGTTGTTGCGCTACCGGGATTCGAATCTGGATGTCTTTCCAAACCGGGGAAGGTGCATTATCCAACTATGCTACAGCGACAATATTTTAAAATAAGGTACATGGCTCTTTCAAATAATGTAACGATTAAATGTATTAATATCAAAAAAGTAACATATAGGTTAGAAAATTTGTTGCTAAAAATATTGTCGCTGTAGCATAGTTGGATAATGCACCTTCCCCGGTTAGGAAAGAGATCCAGGTTCGAATCCCGGTGGGGCAACAATCATTTTTTTTCGATAAAATTGATTTTGTATATACATCTTTCTAATGAATATATTTAATTAATATTCTATATTCACTCAATTTAAAAAAATTATAATAAGAAATACTATCTGCCTTATTATCTCGGACGGTGAGCGGGGGATGCAGCGACGAGTACAAGTAACATGCTCGTCTATTTGTACTGGCAATTTTATATATAATACCAATGTAAGTCAGAATGTAAGAAAATTTAACGATCGCCCGGCTAGGATTCCTAATCGTGATGAAAGCTCATTTTCTCGGAAAACTCCAGATAGCCTTCTGGAGTTTCCGTACCGACCTTCAGCTGCCCTGGGTTGTCAGGGGACCGGCTCACAGACAGTGGCGCCGGGCCGGTACACGATGACGATGCATTAAAAAAAATATTTTTTTGTTTGTGAAAATGTTACGATTTTGTTGTCCATTTTTGATATGAAAACAACACGTATTTCTTAGTAGAAGATTATTGAAATGTATAGATAATTATTTTTTAACTAGTGACATCGTTCAAACGCTGCTATTTCAATATCATAAACTCTTTTTATAATCAATACTTTGAAACGTTAATAAAAATACGTCTTAAGTTTGAAGAACGATCGTTATGAACAGACGAACATTTAAAAAAAATGAGAAATTTAAAATCTTGTAGGTATTAAATAAAATCATTTCTTTCTTCTTTTTCAGTCTGAGTGCATCTATTGCTGGACATAGCCTCCCTCCCCCTTCCACGACATAATAAAATAATTAATCATCGGGAAATTTCTTATTAAATTTTCTCATGTGACACACATAAGACAGTGGGGTTAATGAGGCAGTCCTGTATCAGGGTTGTTCGATATACACCGGAATAATACCGTACAGGAATAATCGCTAAAAGAAACTCTCTTATTGTACGCCAATGAACATAATTATTTAAATACAAATTAAATTAATCAATTAGAAAGATATTTTTAATATTTGCAATAACTTACTTACCATCACGTTGTTTTTCAGCGGGGGTAGGCAGAAAGGTTAGAGTGCCACACTCTTCTGTCCTGACGTACAATTGTCGCCTCATTCACGTTCATACATCTTATCATCTTCTTGAGGCTTCTAGCAGTACCATCCTCCAGTATCTGTCTTCTACTACTTCTGGTGCCATCAATGCACGCGTCATATGTCTTTCTTACCGTTCTATCCTCATTCATCCGTTCCATATGACCAAACCACCTAAGTGATCCTTTTTTAATCTTACTCACTATACTAAAATTTACGCTCTTTCCTTATTTCTTCATTCTTTACTCTGCCATAAATGGATCTGCCACATATACGCCTAAGTGATCTCATTTCTACTGCATTCACCCTACTTTCGTTCCTTTTCTGCTAGACCCAGGCCTCACTTCCATACATCAGCGGCGGTACCAGGACTCCATTGTGTACCGTTAGTCTTGCATCAGTTGACAAGTCCCCATTAGCTATAATTCCATTCACAGCGCCGTTCACTTTGTAGTTTCCTTTGTAGTTAATGTTCATTTTTTAGTTTTTAATTTGTATTAATTAATTTACCAACCGGTTTTTAAAATAAAAATTTTATACTTCGGGATGTAAAACAAACAAAAAAAAACTATTAGAAATATATACACAAACAATCTAATGAAAAAATATTTTGTTGCTATCGGGATTCGAACCTGGACTTCTTCCTATCCAACTATGTTCTAATAATGCAACTTCACAGTAAACATGTTTTCTCCTTAATAATTATTTAATTAAATAATTAATAGATATCTCATAGATACGAAGTTATGTGTTTATGACCTGTCTTCGGCTGGCTTAAGTGATCACTTTATATAAATATAACGTTCACCATTCTCACCCGTCAATCTCCATATCTATAAAATTTTTGAAAGTTGTATATTTGTTAATATGTGGACTCGCTTCGAGTTCCATTACACTATCGCCATCTATGGAATAAATTTGATAATCCATTTCCTGAAACAGCATATATGTCACAACGAGAATCTAATTATTTTTTTGAAATTAATAACATTGCCAATCCAGTAATTGTGTGTTCTTGGACATATTAAAATATTGCTAATTATTAAATTATTTATTTTTCAATTGTTAAGAAAATATAACATTTTGTTGATCTATGAAATGTTATGACAGTTAATTTTTTTTTTCAAAAATGGAAATGCTTATACTAAATATGTGTCACATTAATATTCTTACTGTTTTCAAACGCTTGTGCTGTGAAAATAGGACTCGCTTGCTGGTTTCCCGTGATGAGGCTCGAACCCCCGGTCACTGGATCACTAGGCGAGTATTTTAATCGGCCACCAGATCAAGAAGCACGGTATACCGTTTACAAATACCCATCACAATTTGACAACGCAACATAGTCTGTTACACTTTTATACTCCCTGCAAGAGTACCGATATATATTAGACATGGAGAATATATCTTAATGAAATAAAAACCGAACTGATTGATTAATATTTTAAGTTACATATAAACTTTTATTTAGACACTACAGAAGTCATGAGCCTAAAAATAACTAATTCTGGGGTGTCCTATCGGATTACTCAAAGGTTTTGAGATTTCATGAAAACGAAGTAGATGGAACGATAGATGTATTAAATTGAAAAGTGTAACATATAAGTTCGAAAATTTGTCGTCAATCCACTGTGTTGGCATAGCATAATCGAATAATGAGCGTTCCTTGGATTGGAAGAGATTCATGTTCGAATCCCAGTAGCAACAACAATATTTTTCGATAAAATTGATTTTATATGTATATCTTTCTAATTAATACATTTAGTTTATTTTTAAAATATCACAGACCGTCTGTTCTGAATAATTACAACTTGACAATAAGAATGTGTTCTCCTTAATAATATTATTCGTAATAATTAAATTATTTCACATTCAAATTATTATTTGTCAATCTTGCACTAATGTTATGTTATATTGCGAAAATATTAAATTATTTATTAAAATAAATATTATTAAGGAGAACACATTCTTATTGTGAAGTTGTAAAAACAAAATAGATGGCTTTCAAATAGTGGAGCGATAGATGTATTTATTTGAAAAAGTGTAACATACAGGTTCGAAAATTTGTCGTCAAATATACTGTCGCTGTAGCATAGTTGAATAATGCACCTTCTCCGGTTTGGACAGAGATCCCGATATCGCAACAACAATATTTTTCGATAAAATTGATTTTATTTGTGTATCTTTCTAATTAATACATTTAAAAAATGTTTTCGTATTGTTTAAAAAATTTGACTACTACCTGGAGATGTTAAATTATTTTCATTATTTCTATAAAATGTATATATGGTATACCATTTCCAATAAAATTATTCACATAATTTACCGTTTGTCTGAAAAATAATAACATATATACTGTGTGGTTTTAATATCTCGTCTGCCGTGCACTTATTACACTTTAAAAGATGTTAAAATCATGTATTCTGTCAGGGGTTAAAATAAGTTTATTTTTCAGTGAGATTAAGAGAGCTGAAAGTCAAATAACCAGTGTTGCCTTATTAGGTTGATGTTAAAGAATATTTTACGTAAATTATACCACTTTACGAATTGGATTATTGGATCACAAAGACATGATATTTTGAAGTCTTAAAATTAAACGCGGAGATAGTTCACTTGGCCCCTGAGAAACGTATGAAATAATATAAATACAACTTAATTAAATAAAATAATTACAACTTCACAATAAGGATGTGTTCCCCTTAATAATATAAAATAATTAACCATACATCCTTATTAAGGAGAACACATTCTTATTGTGAAGTTTTAATTACTCAGAACATAGGTCTGTGATGTTTTAAATACTAATTTAATGTATTAATTATAAATATATACATATAAAATCAATTTTGCTTAGATAGATAGTAGATGGCTTTCAAATAATGGAACGACAGATGTATTAATTTGAAAAAATGTAACATATAAGTTCGAAAATTTGTCACGAAAAATACTGGCGCTAAAATACAATTGGTTGTGTACTTTTCCGGATCGGAAATAGAGATTCAAGTTCGAATCCTGGTAGCGCAAAAACAATATTTTTAGATAAAATTGATTTTATGTGTGTTTACTTGTAATTAATACGTTAAATTAGTATTTTAACTGTACATCCGGTCATACCGGACAGTCCTGCTTCAAAACCGGATATCTAGCAACCCTGATGCAGGGCCGGCATTGTCAAGTAGTTATGTGGGCAACTGCCCAGATTGCCAACATCCTATGGGTTACAAAATATTTTTGAGTACAATAGGAATGTCTACACAGCAAAAAGCTGTTTTGTAGCGTGAACAATAGCTCTCTGCTCTTTGTTGTATTCATTTGTAACGCTAACGCCAGGTTTTATAAACATCACCAAAAACTTTTGTGTATACTAATAATGGAGTCTATAAGAATTGGCACGATTTTGTAAACATTATTCACATTTTTCCCCAAACTAAGTCGATCTAACTTATTCATTCTATTATAAAAATTGCACGCTGCTCTAGGTCAAGATGTAAACTTTTCGAAGAATCCAGATATACTATAAAGTAACGATAAACTACAGTGTTTGCAAATTACGGTTCAATTTTTGGCAAAACATAATTTTTTACTGTTTCCGAGGTAAGTTTGTAGAACTCCATAATCACGTATGTGAAAATAAAATACTTGTGTTTTGATTCTACTCGTTCAATTCACTTGAGTCGCGTTTCGCCTTGTAAGGGAATTATCATTCTAATAATTTAACTCAACAAATTGTTGAATACAAATTAAATGTATCAATTAAAAAGATATATATTATTTTTATTTTTAAAAATTTTTGTTTTCCTATTCTAAAATTTTTTCCTAAAAATTATTCGACTAAATTTGTATTGAGCAGCAATTTGAGTTAGGTACTAAATTTATTTTTTAAATAATTGTTTTTTTTTTTTAATTTTAAAAATAGATTCTGATGAAGAAACAATGCTATATAATTTTAGTTAGTTATGACATCCTGAAGAAGAAAATAGTATTTTTCGAAACCGGTAGATGTATTTAAGCTCAATTCAGTGGTTAATTAAACAAAGATAATAAATAAAAAATATGAATTTTAACCACAAAGTTAATATTGCTAATTTTAAAAGAATTAAAAAGAGATACAAAATGTATTTATTAAAGAAATTATAAATATCTCATAGAGACGAAGCTATTTATATTATATTATATGGGAAAATATGAAAGTATGGGTAATTGCAGGACTTACGACCTGTCTCTGGCTGGCTTACGTGAACATTAAGCAATGTAACGTTCACTATTCTACCCAATCAACCTCCATATTTAACAAATTTTTGAAAGTTGTTTATATGTTACCATGTAGAAACACTTCGAGTGTACAACTTCACTGTCGCTATCTATGGTCTGAAAATTTGATATTCATTTACTTGAAACAAGTGTTTCTACATGGTACATATATACAACTTCCAAAAATTTGATAGATATGGAGGTTGATTGGGTGGAATGGTGAATGTTAAATTGTGTAAAGTGATCACTTAAGCCCGCCGAAGACAGATCGTAAGCCCTGTAATTACCCATTCTTCCATATTTTTCCATATAATATAATATAAATAGCTTTGTCTTTATGAAATATCTATAATTTGTTTGATAACAATGCCTTTGGAGGCAAAAATCCAGTAATTGTATATTCTTGGATGTACTCAAGTATTGTTAATATGTATTTATAACTATTATGGGGGACAGCTATACAATTTTATTTCTATGAGATGAAAAGGGACAATATTATTCATTGGAATTCTGAGGATTTCCATATATTTTGAATGCTTCTAATTATTCTAAGTAACCATTCAGGTTACCAACATTCCGTAACCGATGGTTACTTAGCAACAACATTACCAACATTCAGTAATCAATGGTTACTTAGGATAATTAGGAGCATTCCAAATGTACGGAAATCTTCAGAATTCCAATGAATAATGTTGTCCGTTTTCATCTATTGCAAATAAAATTGTAATTACATTATCAATCAATATGAGATTAAGCAGTTTAGCACATTGCGAGACCAAAGCGTCAATAAGCTTAATATTCAATAGAGTAGCATATTTATATGGATTAGCTACAATGAAAATGACAAATCGGCTAGCAAAATATATTTGCGGCTTGACCATCGACCTATGTGGAAGCTCGCGGAACCAAAATCGAGTTTTGTATAATTATATACTCAAATTATATTTATTTCCCCGAATTTCTATATATCCGCAGTTTTTTTTTTACTTATCTTCAGTGCACACCCCTGCTATATTAAAAATATGATATAGTATTGATAAGTCTCAATAAACTGCATATTAAAATTTATTTATGCCCATAATACGGTTGCTTAATTGAGTCAAACTTCGCTTTAAATAAATGACACTGAAATAACTTTAAGCACTTAAGCCCCGTCAGTTTCGGAGAGTTAATTCAAATGTTCAGACAGCTTTATTTTATGCGACAAATAAACATATTTTTACTTTTAATTTAATCTTTACGAGAGACGTCCAAATGAATATTTGGGCTTAATGGCGCGGCCTGTATTTTAGTGGAGGAATATTATAATTTCTACAAAAAAAATAATACAATGTTACGCAGATTACAGAAAAGTTGTAATTTTTATGAATATATTATTTGGGTTGATGGCATTGGGGTTATTTTTCATCTCGTATTAATTCAAAATTTTAGCATTCAATTTTAATGAATATTTTTCAATTATATTTATACTTCTAAAATAACGCATTTGTTTTTAAATTGGTTCATTAAGTATATTCAGCAAATTTTTAACATTTGCGAAAACTTTGTAAATTTCTAATTATAATAAGTTTCAAGGGTGCTGTGAAATTAGTTTTCAATAAGATATTCTCTAGTATGTAGAAGCAATCTTTTTTCTCTTCGTTAAAATTTAGCAAGATAATTTTGTAATGTATTTGAAAATCTTTACATCGCATTAAAAAATATTTCCTATATAGGGTAGACCGGGCTCCATTGTAATAAAATACGTTTTGTAATTTTTTGCAATAATTTTCTAAACAGTACACAATTTAGTTGTCTTCAAAATTATTATATTCTCTAATTATAATAGGGATAAAATTATAAGCTTATCCAGGGAATTTATTAGAACATAGAATTTAAGCACAAAGTAGTCGCACTTTAACCATTTTGGCGAAGAAAAGTAGTTTATTTATTGTTTTCCAAAATTGATGTTCAAAGATTCTATTACATCTAACATAATATAAAATGAATACAATACAATGATGAAAATTATTACAATATTTGTTAATTGAAGTGTTAGTAATAAACATTAACTATTTTAATATAATAAAATGACAAAACAAATACACATTAATATATCTTACCATATTTAAATCTCAATAAATTTTTTTTTACTTGTTTTAGTACAATGTGTTACAACTGCCCCCTAAGGGCCATTTCAAAATAAAATATAGAATTTCGATTGTTCTCTACTCGCAAGCGTTTCAAAATCCGTCATAAAACAAACACAAACGAGAAATATCTGAATCAATGAAATGACAAAAACGTAGCACACAAATCAAAATATCCAATTATTAATCTGATCGAAAAAAGTTACTTTTGGCGCACTAAAAATTCATTTTACAAATGCAACCGTCGTATTACCCTGGGAGCTACTGAAAACAAGTCCGCACATGTCAAACGCACCTCCTGACGGCGTCATATATGTATCTACTATAATTTACGAGTTATTTGCATTGGTACTACTGCCCCCTGGTATAATTGACCCCAGTTTACCCTACGTTAAGTTTATTTGATTATAAAATTTTTCAACCTGATCCTGAAACGGAATAATTAACACTTAGTAAAAATCAAAGAGCTTATTATAGTATTAGGTCGGCAGAAAAATAATTCCCCGTAATGATCATAAAATTCAAATACATTTTAAGTACTATTAGATTCGATACATTGTTGCTGAAATGCTTAAACAAGTGATAATCTGTCTACTGAGTAGGTATGAGTGTGGTGATTAAGATAATATTTCAATGCCTAACAAGCGCAGAACAGCTACAAACGGTGAATTTTTTTGTTTTTCGTTCAGTTAGTGCGGCACCCATTTGTCAAACTTTTTAGATTTTCTTAGCTGTTTTATAGCCAAGTTCTTTTAAATGTGGGGTGAAAAACGACAAATTTTTATGTAAGTTCTCAAATTGTCGTGCGTGGTTCCAATTCAACTAATGCCTTTAGTTTGTTTTTATCAACTAAAGAAGAAAGGACGCCTACGGCTTTCTTCATCTCAAGGCTTGCGCCTCCAGCACGAAATTTTCATTTTCATAATGCATTTTCACAATATAAATATAATTATCAATATAGAATTGGAGCTACGAGTGTGGTTGCCGAAAGAAAATAAAAAGAGAGCGCCTTCTTACCTTTTTTAGCCTTGGACACCCCCATCACTCCTATTCGCGCGAGCTCAGGCGCCCGGCGATTGACAGGTTTATCATTAATTACAATTCATTTTACACATTTTTAAGTACACAACAGTTAGAATTCAGTAAATAAAAATGATAGATATACTATGAGGCACTTATATTATTCGCATAAAATGAGACTACACTAAATAAGCTCATTCAGCAAGTACATCATCACACTATTGAAATAAATTAAAATTCTCACGGAGCAGGATTACCTCGAGGGGTAGTAAAACCCATAACTTTTTGTGTATTTGGTACTTGGCTCAAGTTTTCGATAAGACAGCTTTGATATAAAACGTCATAATGTTATTGCACAAACTTTATAAGCCCTGAACGGCACGGTTTTGCATACAGAATTCATCATCAAACCATACCCATGGAGTGGAATAATTCGCCATTAGCATTCCCCGTCCGGCGTCTGGCTTTCCAGCGAGTATTTTTACTCCCCCACAAGTTGGTACATTCATCATTTTATTATGGCCATTTCATAACAGGGGGGAGGCCTGTCACCCTCCTCCCCCCCTGCCACTTTCTGTACAGGGATACCGAGACCGACCACCAACCCTATCGCTGCAGATTGAAAGAGTGATATCCTGTTGAGAGAATTGACTGTGATGTAAAAATGGACAGTGCGGTAGGTTGAAATCATAATGATTTCTCAAGTTCTTGGATATATTGTTTTGTTTAAAAAATATATATTACAAAAACATTGTGGTTAGTTATTTAATAAAGACAAAAAACTTTGTATATACTATACCCGAACACGTACCACCAAAAATTAGACCTGCATTCGATACAAATAAAATAACGCAAGGAAAATTCTCATAAATTTAAAAGACAAAGATAACAAAATTAATAATTTTTGTTTAACATTATAAACCCATATGCAAAGATTGTACTCACCGCTTTTTATATTAGAAAAACAGGTCGCAATTTTCACATAATAGTCAAAAAACATTTGAAATGTTTAAATAATAATACTAAATTAATGTATTAATTATAAATATATACATATAAAATCAATTTTGTCGAAAAATATTGTTTTAGCGTCACCGGGATTCGAACCTGGATCTTCATTTCCAATCCGGGGAAGTGCACTACCTTTGTGCTATAACGCCAGTATTTTTCTTGACAAATTTTCGAAACTATATGTTACATTTTTCAAATTAATACACCTGTCGTTCCATTATTTGAAAGCCATCTACATTATTTTTACAGAATCTCAAATACCTTTGAGTAAACCGATTTGCAGACGCCAGAATTATCAATTCATTTTTATTAAATTTTTTTGGACACGTTGATACAACATATATTATTAAGGAAAACACATTCTTATTGTGAAGTTGTAATTATTCAGAACATAGGTCTGTGATAGGTAGTGCACTTCCCCGGATTGGAAATGAAGATCCAGGTTCGAATCCCGGTGACGCTAAAACAATATTTTTCGACAAAATTGATTTTATATGTATATATTTATAATTAATACATTAATTTAGTATTTAAAATATCACAGACCTATGTTCTGAATAATTACAACTTCACAATAAGAATGTGTTTTCCTTAATAAATAATAATAGTTTCTTTATATGTTCAAATCATTTATTTTGAAATTTATCATAATTTTGATAAAATTTTTGAATTGCTTATTTTACTTGTAATCAATGTTGGTCTTACATTGGATAATTTAGAATCCTAAGTAAAGTTTGTAAAAATAACTAAAATGTCACAAATATATATCCTTAAAGTTATTTTCTCATATCGTCATGTAATAATAATTTTATATTTTATAGTATGAATATGTAGCCAGGTACTAGAATTTTTTTGTTATTAAAGTTTAGAAACGAAAGACAAAAATTTCATGTTTACATTTATCGCCGTGATAAAGTAAAGGATTTTTTCGAATCGCTGGTTTTTCATACGCAACTAAAGCGGTTAAATACAAAGTTTAATGTATAATTTTATCTTGTTTTCTACACAGATCTAGTGTTTCATTGATATCTCGATGAGGAAATGTTTGAAGATAATAATTCGATATCTGATATCTAGAAGTGGTGCGCCATTTAGATGGCGACACAGTGTTTGATTTTAAGTTGCGATCGTTTTAGCGAAATACTTTTTGGAGAACCTGTGATTTTATCGCGATAATAATTATTAAGAGCATTTGTGATTGTACAGACACAACGTAATGATTGTCGCCGGTATTTAGAAGCTGACGTGACATTATCAACAACTACAAATCTCAGTTCGACAAACATGTTTATCAGTATGCGATTTTGTTTTATGATAATGTTAGTTGAATTATTTTAACATTGAATATGTTTGACGACTGGTTTCTTTTGGAAATCTGTTATGTGCCTATTTGATGTTGAATTTTTTGTTACATTATATATATATATATATATATATATATATATATATATATATATATATATATATATATATATATATGTATATATATATATATATGTATATATGTATCGCAGAGTCAAATCTGACAATGCGTGATATCGTGAAGATTGTATGTAAGGGGTAAAATGACGCGTTTGAAATATGAAATCAATAAAACGAATATTGTTTTAAATAATAATTAAATGTATTAATTATTAAGATATACATATAAAACCAATTTTATCGAAAAATATAGTTTTTGAGCTACCGGGATTAGAATCTGGATCTCTTTTTCCAATCCGGGGATTATATACTACAGTGCGAGTATCTTTAATGACAAATTTTCGAACCTATATGTTACACTTTTTTCAAATTAATACACCTGTCGTTCCATTATTTGAAAGCCATTACATTGTTTTTACGGAATCTCAAATACATCACAGACCTATGTTCTGAATAATTACAACTTCACAGTAAGAATGTGTTCTCCTTAATAATATATAAGTTGTATCGATGTGTTCAAAATTAAATAAAAATAAATTGATAATTCTGGCATCTGCTATCGGTTTACTCAAAGTTATTTGAAATTTCGTAAAAACAATGTATATGGCTTTCAAATAATGGAACGACAGGTGTATTAATTTGAAAAAAGTGTAACATATAGGTTCAAAAATTTGTCAGAAAGCCACGTACTAAATATATTGTACGCAGGGGTGATAATTTAAGTATGTATTATATAATAGGTATTATACACAGGGAGTGTACTGCATACAAGCAAAAAAGAAAAGAAAATTCTCGGAAACAAATGTAAATGAAATAATCCACATGTTATAATTACGCTAACGCCCACTCAATAGAATCGAATCGAATCATATCAATAGAATCGTTAGTTGCATAGTTCTGGATGCTACCGCGCGCCGCCACTGAAGCGCTGTAGTCCTCTACTGGGTTATTATTCGTTTATTGCTACTACCATTGCTAGCCATTGTTTTAATCTATCGACAATTGCTACCTACTGAATTGAATATTCCACTCGGCAGAGTCAGAAATGAATCAGCTGATTCATGTTGTGCGGAGTCGTTACTTATGGTGTTTCCTAACAGAATGACATTTGAAAGGTTTTGATGTTGGCTTTGATCTAATAGAAGCTATCTACTTCCTCATTTACTAATTCGCAATTTTTACTACCTTACGAAACGTATTGTTTTCATGATCGTTCTTGCGTTCGAAGATAATACATTTTTATTATGATGGATTCAGTTTGACGTCGGTTAAACGAACGTTCATAAACCTATGTACAATGTAGCATGTGGTATATTCAATAGTATTTTATAATATCATGGTAACAGCACAACTTAAGTCTATACTTACCGCACGCCACTGAAAATACATGTATGTATCCGATACATGTAACGTTTTTTTTTTAGATTTTTTTGTAGCCAAGGACTTCAGAAATAACTCTGTAATTTCTGATTGTAATGATACTAATAATTTTCATTTATCACTTTAATGTAGTAGAAGTAGTTTTGGTGAGGTTATGTCATTTGGGAAACAACATATTATGATCCTGAGGATGCATATACATTTTTAAATATTTTTTAAATATCATGTTTGGAAATGTGTAGTACATAATAGTAAGTGTTCTGAATAATTACAACTTCTCAATAATAATGTGTCCTTAATCATACATATAAGTTGTATCAATGTGTCCAAAATTTAATAAAAATGAATTGTTAATTCTGCTGTCTCCTATCGGATTACTCAAAGGTATTTGAGATTCCGTGCTAACAAAGTGGATGGCTTTTAAATAATGGAACGATAGATGTTTTAAATTGAAAGGTTCGAAAATTTATCGTCAATCCACTGTGTTGGCATAGCATAATCGGATAATGTATGTTTTCTGGATTGGAAGAGATTCGTGTTCGAATCCCAGTAGCAACAACAATATTTTTCGATTTTATATGTATATTTTTCTAATTAATACATTTAGTTTGTTTTCAAAATATCACAGACCGTCTGTTCTGAATAATTACAACTTCACAATAAGAATGTGTTCTCCATAATAATATTATTCGTAATAATAAAATTATTATTTGTCAATCTTGGGTTGTACTTACGTTATTTTTTATCCAAAGATTCGATTCCCTACTTACTTAAATATAAACATCTTACATCAAATGTAATCTGGTATTTTTTAAGCAAATTGAAATTGCAATGAATTGAGTATTCATTTTTTTATCCCAATTTTGAGTTGGGATTGGATTCACCAGTTGCCAGTGTAACACAATACGCCCTAACTCATCCGTAAATATTTGAGAAATCTCCGTGTGTAGCGCGCCTACCTCTGTCGGCTGAATCGTTATGTATCGAAGAACGTGATTAAAGTCGCACGTCTCGGCTTTCCGTAAATTACGGCCGATGGAATAAAATGTTTTGTGCCTTTCTCGGCCTTTCAAAGGGCTGAACAAACGATTTGCTGCACGGAAAGTAAGATACACAGTAAATAGACCCAGAGTAATGCTGCCGCGCACGCTACTGTCGGTGTAGCAGAAATCTTCTTAGCTTTGTTATTACTCATACGATTTAATTGCCATTTCTATTTTAAGCTTTTTAATATTTTTTAATACCAACATAAAGAAGTACGCGTTGTTTTATGTCGCTAGACGCGTATCTTTGTGAGTAACGGCACAAAAGTGTACCCCTGAGGTAGCACCGATGATATTAGTTTTCATACGTTTTATCGCAGGCTCCCTGAGAATGTTAAAAATGGAACGTAAAAAATAGCGCGTTAGAAAATTTCGGAACATTTTATGGGGGTTCGCGTGTAGACTAGTTAGTTACGCTGGGTGTATACAGTAACATATACAGTAACAGAATTAGTCCACGAGTTGAATATGTTCAAGGAGTTTATACAAATTGTTTAGTTATTACGTTTACAAAATCAAGTTAAACTTGAAGTCTGCGTACTTTAAGATAAATATTTAAGAAATTGACCTACGAGTATTAATCTTTTATCTTTGCTTCAGACCCTTAAATCCTTAACAAAAAAAAGCTTGGCCGCTCGATTTTCGATGACTTTTTATTTATTTTTATTGAATAAATAATTTGGAATTAATAAATACTTGAATTGAAATACTAAAAACTAAGACTTTTTAAAGTACATGTCTTCGACATTGTTGTGATACTGCATGCAGCTTGAACATTTTTGATTCATTGTATCCTAGGTACATCACATCTAGTATAAGAACGTCATTACGTATCGTATTTTTATAGACATCAGTGGAGAAGAAATTTGTAGAAAAAAATACTCTATGCAGTGGTGGGATGATACATTTAAAAAAAAATAGAATATGTTTTATAGGATAGGTCATAAAACTGTGTTAAAAGTAAAACGTTAGAATAAGCGCGTTGAAAAATTTCGGAACAGTTTATAGGAGAAATGGTGTATGGACGGTAGTATATAAGAATACAAACTAAATGTATTAATTAGAAAGATATACATATAAAATCAATTTTACCGAAAAATATTGTTTTTGCGCTACCGGGACTCGAATCTGGATATCTTCCAATCCGGAGTATAAACCAATTATGCTATAGCACACATTATATTAATGACAAATTTTCGATTCATATTGATGCTATAACACACATTACATTAATGACAAACCTTTGATTCATCTATCGTTCCATTATTTGAAAGCCATCTATTTTATTTTTGAGTAGTACGATAGCACGTTCCCCGGATTGGAAGAGATCCAGCCTAGGATCAACAATATTTTTCAATAAAATTGATTTTATATGTATATCTTTCTAATTAATACATTTAATTAGTATTTAAAATATCACAGACCTATGTTCTGAATAATCACAACTTCACAATAAGAATGTGTTCTCCTTAACCCTTCCCAAACCATGCTGTAACACGGGTCTACCATCATAATTAAACCTGTAGTATTTCAATAAATACATGCAACACATAATTCATGTTTTAGATAATCCTAAAGAAAATATTAGCGCTTAGGAATGACTAGTGAAAAACCAATTATGAAAAGGGGAAAAGTACAAAAACCATTATTTTTCCATTCAATCCGTTGTAAAGTTAATACGTTGGTAAAAATACAATTTGTATTATGAAAGACAGAGATCACACACTATTTTCACAGTGGAAAGAACAACAAACATACAAATATAATTGTCTCTTTCTAACTAATTAAATGAAGAGAGATTAGAAAGAAGAACACATTGTATAGGACTTAATGAATGCTCTAAATTATGTTATTAACAATTTTTTCAAAATTAAATGCTTAATATTTACAGTAAATTCGTGCCATTAAAGCCATTGAAGCTAATAAAAACATTTTTTCTAACTATTTATTATTTACGGTAACACGAGTTGACAGCATGGCTGCGTTCTGGTATTTTATGTCATGGTATGGTAAAGGTTAATAATAAAAATATAACAACCGACAACAACTCGAGATTATGAACCGTCTCTCGTTTATATATTAATTAATTAATTAGCCTTATTTATCCAGAATTAATGACATCTATTTATATCCTAGAGAAATTATTATTATAAATGTTAAAACATAGTTAAGTGCTCTCCCGGTGTGCACAGTGCACAGGAGGAAGGGTATTATCCCGCCATGGGGTCCGATTCCCACATCTGCGTTAGCGGTAATTCTAACCATTCGAATAACTACGTTCAGTCTGGTTCTCAACCTTTTATTCAAGTGTTGATCTGCATCACAAAAACAACGTGTACATACTGTACAGTGACAATAGCATATACTTTACTATTACTATGTTACTTAATTACTACATGTTTATGCTTTTTTTACTCTGTGAGCTATGGAGCCGGCAAACATGAGATGTGGATCCCATCGAGTTGAAACTATCGGAACTTCTTACATTACCAACGATTTCTCAAATCTGCATTCGTCCCTCGAGGCAATAAAATAATAATTTGAAATAACAAAATCATAAAGGTGGTTTTTTCATAATAAATAAAAATTAAATAAAAGTAGTGTGATTCCAATGACAATAATCCAATTTGGGTCGATCGACGGTAGATAAATCCGTCGTACCGCCATATATAATAGTATGGCTCTGCTTACCGGTACTTGGTAATAATTCTATCTCCGTGTAACGGATTGGTTGTCACCATTGTAGAATAAAAATTTCCTAGATGAATTGAGTTTTCGGGGCGAGTACCATAGTGTAACGTTACAATGTACATTTAACTTTAAATACTAAATTAATGTATTAATATTGGGATAGGGATATCCCGGTGACGCAAAAACAATATTTTTCGACAAAATTGATTTTATATGTATATATTTATAATTAATACATTAATTTAGTATTTAAAATATCACAGACCTATGTTCTGAATAATTACAACTTCACAATAAGAATGTGTTTTCCTTAATAATATTTAACTTTATGTTAATCACTTTAATTGAAGGGCAGTCCTTGTCGTAAAACCGCTGTGCAGTTTGGCAAAAAATAAAAATTATTACGTTATGTGTGAAATAAAGTTGGAAGAAATTTTTTTTTCTCTGTTTAATCTCATCATATTCATAGCAACTGATGAGTTCCGAGTACCGATCGTTATTCTTCTGATCATATAATCTGAAATCTGTAAAACTGTTTAAGAGCACTGCGGTGCTCGCGAGCGACGTTTTGGCGATCGCTGCCAAAGCAGAATGGCTGCCAAGGCAATCTACAAGTAGAATGGTGCGGAATAAAACAATTATTCACTTTCTCCTTTATTACTGGTACCTTTTTATTGTCTTGAGAAGTACACGATATACTAATTTATCTTTACATTTTATTATATAATTGCACTAATTAATGTACGGCCAAAATACAGGCCCAAAGATGAAGAATTCATGCTGCCAAAATAAGTGATATTCAGACAACTTCTTGGCAGCTCTGGAGGGTAGGTAGCTGGTCGGTTGCCACAGGCCAAGTTGGGATAAATGGCGACATCATTTTTGAAGATATATTTTGGTCTTTGATTAGTTATTAGGTACTGAAACAGCGCACGACAGGGAACGATTGAAGTGTCTTGTCGAGACTAGAATAAGGGGATGAGAATAATGATGATCTTTACGATTTGGGCACCACATTTATTGAACTATTTTAGGAATTTCAACAAGTTCAGTTTCCTGAAATCAATGAATTTTTTAGGCTGAATAAATATTATTGCGAAGTTGGAATTTTTCAGAACATAGTTCTGTGGCATTTTTAATACAAATTAAATTAATAATTGGCATATTATTTTACGAAAAACTTTCATTCGTTCCACTCGTTAATGAAATTGCGAATAAAGCTATGAAATGTCTTGATTTTTTTTAGATATGTTCATGTTTTGGGATAGAATTTTAAAATGAAATAAAAATACATACAGATCATGGTATTAGATTTATTGGAAATATAATTTTATGCCATTTGTGTATAAATATGATTTCGCCCATATGGGCACCGCGGCTGGCTCGAATAAAGCGCAATCTGGAAGTTCAATTTTCGACCGCTTTTTGGAGCAGCTGGGGACGTATATCGGTAATAACGCGACGAATGTTAGCTTCCAAGTCGTCTATCGTCTCTGGTTTATCAGCGTAAACTACAGACTTCACATATCCTCACAGAAAATAATCCAAAGGTATTAAATCACACGATCTTGGAGACTAATTCACAGGTCCAATAGGCGAAATTATGCACTCATCGAATGTTTACTTCAATGATGGCCACGCGGCTTCAATTCTTGTATGAGCTGGATCTTGTAAGGTCGTAAACAAAGATCTTTCCGCATAATTTTCCATAAAGTGGATGAACATAGCTCCAATTGCTCTGCACAATAGCGAATTGACTCATTCGGGTCCTGCTCAATATTACGCTCCACTGCAGCAACAGCTTCTTCGGTGCGCACTGTACGACGTCTCTGCGGTTGCATATTATTGATTGTAGAGTATGCGTGGTGCGAAAACGTGGTGGTATGGTGGTTATTCGATTTACTATAAAAAATCTATTTATCGAAAAATTATTTTAGTCACTACTGGGATTTGAACCTGGACCTTTTCCTATCTGACGAACAACGTTATCCAATTTCAATACATCAACTAAGTAGGTTTACGATAAATTTTTGAACATGTATTCTGAAGTTTTTTAAAATTGATACACCTGTTATTCCACTTTTAAAAGCGATCAAATCTAAATTGTGACTAATCTCAAATACCTTTGAGTATTCGCGTTCATTTCATAAGACTTTGCACTGCAAATAGTTTTTTATTTATTTCAAATTCGAATAATCCAAAATAATTCATATTAAAAAATCCGAATATTGAACTTCCATTGAACTTTCGTGTTATTTGGATTGCAATCGCAATAACAATATGCAATAGGCGTGTCTTGTTTAAAAGATGGACATATTATGTATACATGAGTGTCTGCGTGTTTCTTATTTTAAGAGTATGTATGTATAAGTTAACGTATTAATTATTTTGAATTTAATTATGTATAGTAATTATTACATAATAATGTTTTCAAAAATGCCGCCTCCCTAAGTACCAATGTCCTACGAGTTCTGATCAGGTTTATCCGTAATTCGATTCATCGGTCCTGTCCTTAAAATCCATCAAGAAAATTTAATTAATCCTCTTATCTAAGGCTATCTTTCAAATAGCCACAGTATCCATGATGGGGATTTTAGCGTCCTAAGTGCTCTTGAGATTTATAGAAGCTATCTGTATTTTTTGCATTAAGAGGGTATTTTACCTACTAATTGATATTGTCACGGAATCTGCACTATGTAGGTCATACATAAAGCTGTATAATTTTTTCCTAATGGTAAATTATTTCACATTTACCTGTCTCAGTCACATTATGTATTGTCGTACTTACGGTTATTTATAATACTTAATATAATTATCCTCAGTTTAACGAGCTATGGACAGATGAATAAGACAGTACTTCAAGACTTGAATAATTAATGTAATTAATGATAATAAAGCTGATTATTAAAAGTACTTATTATTTCACACTCGAGATGATTTTCAAAAACACATTTTTTATAATGCTTCGTAATTAAATTAACGTTTATCGTTACGCTATTATTAGAAGCAGTTAAATATTTTAAACAATGAAACTAAAATATGTGTCAATTTTTTGAAATACTAGAACTGCGTCTTGAACATGATTTCTAGAACTTTCTCGATTTGGAACACAAAATAATACTTATACACTTGATTACAATAATATAAATTACGTAATACATATTTAAACAGTTATATACAGGGTGAATATTATGTTCCAGGACGATGTTGTTTTTAAATATCTAGGAAATGGAACACAATTTTTTAATTTGGTTTTTATTTATTGATTATTTGGTTTATTACAATTATGTATGGCATATGATATCGGCTATATTTAACCATATTTTTTATAACATTTTCGCATACTTCGCGTGTTACTTCAGCAATTTCATTTCGAATATTGTCCTGTAGCATCAGAATTGTTGTTAGCTTATTGGCGTAGACCTTTCCTTTCAAGCACCCCGACACAAAATAGTCAGGAGTCATCAAATCAGGTTATTATGGAGCATCTAATGCCTCAACAACCTGTTGAAATCATTAAAATATTTTATCTAAATAATAATGGCAATGCTGTAACCATTAATGGCGATCGCTATCGTCACATGTTGGAAAACTTATCGGTGGCCGAATTGGGTCGATTGGGCCTGCAGCACATGTGATTCCGACAGGACGATGCCACCTCATACACAGCCCGGGCTACGGTTGAAATTTTTTTCGGCCGCATATTGTAAAAACGTGGTGATATCGACTTGCCTCCTCGATCACCTGATTTGACGTCTCATAACTATTTTCTGTGGGGATACTCGAAAGGAAAGGTCTACGCCAATAAGCTAACAACAATTCCGATGCTACAGGACAATATTCAAAATAAAATTGCTGAAATAACACGCGAAGTGTGTGTGAAGATTGTTATGAAAAATATAGTTAAAAGAGCACGCATTTGTGCTGCTGCCAGAGGCGGCCACTCGGCCGATGTCATATTCCGCGCATAATTGTAATAAACCAAATGAAAAAATTATCGTGTTTCATTTTCTATTTATTCAAAAACGACATCGTCATAAGCAGTATACTAATTGTGGAATATTAAAATATTCATTTTCATATGTAATCGACTTTCTTTAGAAATATTATGCAAATCCGGTGCGCGCGTTCTGCTGTTAGATATCCCTCAAATAAGCGTCACACTGAATCATTATTCGGAGTGCGTCCACAGTTTCCACCGTCCCCACCCCTGGACTGCTGCTTGACTGCTGATGATTTATGATGATTGTGAGGGGACTAATTGCATCAGGGCTTCAACCCAAGTAGCGCATTTAAATTCCGCGTTGGGAGATACATTTCTTTTGATTAATTTGCAAATTAATGTGTTGTGGCAAATTTTTAGTCGGCAAATATCCAAATTGCAACGTCTTTGGTTTTTAATATTATTTTTATACCTTTAGTCAGACACCCGGGTTTGACGATAACAAGATCTACCCACGTATTTATTTTCTTTTAATTACATTAATTTACCTTTTTTTTTTCGCACTATAAATATTTTCTACACTCTTAAACCTGTAATAATGTATTCAGCATAATATGGCTCTTAGAAGAGAATTAATGAAAACCAATTTCATTTTATTTTAGAATTATCTAGAAAAACTGAAATAATTAAGGAATTCTTAATTAAGAATTAATTAACAATTCCTTTTATTTAAGAAACATAATCTTTTATCAATGTTTACCGGCCTAGGCAAGGTCTGTATTTTAACTACAATTAATATTATGTTATAATAAATAAAATAGTACTTAATATTTATTAAATATACATACAATGATATAAATAAATAAAAAGCTTAAATATTACATTGTTAAATGTGTTAATTAATATATAATGAAACAGAAAAATAAAAATTGGCGTGTAGAAAACGTGTTATTATTATATTATTATACTTGTGCATTATGTTATAATATAATTTAAATACCATTTAAGGGTAACATTAACTAAAAACTATAAATATTCTAAATCTATACCATCTATAGTTCTCCACGCTATCCTATTTCCTTTGGCGGGTCTAAACTATATTTTGCATAATTACTCTCAAGGATTTTAGGAAAATGTAATCACCCCATCCTGGATCAAATTTTGTATGCATCGTAACTCTTTAGAGCCCTCGCGAAACAATGGCACCCCTAACTACCTAATTTAAATTACAACTATATTTGAATTCCGGGCAACGTCAAACACGGACCGCTAGTTCAAAATATTTTTGAACTCTTCCAGTCGTCAAATGTATCTTTCATTTGCTGTTTAATGAAAACTTTTAGGGTAAAAAATTATAATTTTTTATTTACAATTGTAGTATAACTTTCCTTCAAAGGGTAATACGATCTGAGCTTTAAATCCTAAAAAAGTTGATACGCTTTAATGGAGTGTGTGAAATTTAAATAAAAAAAGTCGAGGCGTAAAAATTCGTTACACTACAATTTGCAACGCCATTGTTTTGAACAACGCGGATGTGAGCCGTTCTGCCTGCCATTAGCGTGAAAGCCTTTACGCCGGTCCGGCCGGCACCCCGCTCGGCCGCCCGCCGCGCGCCACCGCTCACTGCCGAGCGGAATTCAAATTTGGACTTGGATCGGCACTATCATTAGGGCGTTCAATTTATATGGAAATTCTTTGTCCATCCCTTGGGATCCCCTAAAATCTAAAAAACTAGTCCATAACCTGTCAAACGTTCTATAAAGCTAGAAGGCACTTGAAAGAAATTCTTTATTCTTTTACTATCAAAGTCACATTCGGTGCTCCCTTTTTATAGATTCCATTCATTTCGCTATTCGCTTTTCTTTACGCAAAAAAAGCTCGCGACATTTTTACATTTAAAATGGTAGGTATTTTATTCCATAAATTCGATCTTAAGTGTTTTAGTTAAAATATTGTATATTTATTATTTTCGTTCAAGAAAGATTGTGAAAGAACTAGAATACATGAATGTAGGAGCGAAAATGGTCGATTTGATTGTATACTGTTTATTGTACGCCGATGATGCAGTATTAATGGCGAATAATAAACAAGAATTACAGAAGCTATTGAGCGGAATGTACGATGTATGCAAGGAAAGCGACCTTATTATGAATGTTAACAAGTCGAAAGTGATGGTAGTCAAGAATGAGGAAAGCAAGACACCGTGCAAAATACTTGTAGGTAACGAATGTTTGGAACAAGTAGATGAGTTTGTATATTTGGGAAGTATGTTTGATAGAAACGGAAAGACAGAGAAAGATATCGAAGGGAGGATGACTGCAGGAAATAAAGTGAACGGCGCTTTGCATGGAATTATAGGTAATATGAACTTGTCAACTGAGGCAAGACTAGCAGTTCACAATGGAGTCCTGGTACCGACACTGATGTATGGAAGTGAGACCTGGGCTGGCAGAAGAGAAACGAAAGTAGACTGAATGCAGTAGAAATGGCAGCTTCATTTATGACAGAGTAAAGAATGAAAAATAAGGAAATAGTGTAAAGTTAATCTTAGTATAGTGTGTAAGATTAAGAAAGAATCACTTAGGTGGTTTGGTCATATGGAACGGATGAATGGAGGAGAGAAGTGTTAATGGCACCAGAAGTAGAGGACGTCCGCGGAAGACTTGGCACGACCAGGTAAACCAGATACTGGAGGATGGTCCTGTTAAAAGCCTCAATAATCGTCGATCTCGTATGAGAAGATGTATGAATGTGGATGAGGCGAGAATTGTGTGTCAGGACAGAAGAGTGTGGCGCTCTATCCTCTCTGCCTAGCCGCGGGGAAACAGCGTAATGGTAAGCAAGAAAGATTAAATATTTATGCATTAAAGATGGTATGGACATATACAATAATAGTCTTGTGTTATCTGTGAAAATTTAAACTTTAGTTGTGACATGCTAGGGTGAGCTGTTCCATTTTTAACTGTCAGAATGACAGGTAAATATTATATTTTTCCTTTAATCATTTATCATCATCACATGTATGTAACACGTAATGTAAATGGTATTTTTATTACCCTCCTAGTTTTCTTACTTAGCATTTAATTTATAAAAAATAAATAAATTATAAAAGCATCATTATTAAAGTTAAAGCTGAATCAATTGAACGAATAACCTAAGGAAAAGTTGAAATCCAAATAGGATTTGCTCCTTTAGCTACTTTATGTGTTGGCGAAAACTTGTGCTACAATACCTGTATTGGAATTATAAGAAACAACTGGGTTCAGAAAACAGAAGATAGAGATGATTGGCGGTTTTTATGACAGGTCTTCGTCCAACGGGGAATATGAATACTGAAGAATGAGTGAGTGGAGACAGAAAGATTGAAAGGAATAAAAATTTTTTAAATAAATAAAATTTAATGATATTTTTACGTTCTGTGTTGCATTTTCGGATATTCGAGAGTCAGTACTCGCCACTTGCGATCTGTTATTTCTCGTTATTATTACTATTCGGACAAACTTGTATATATTAGGGTAGAATATATTTTTATGTATTCATTATACATCTAGTCTTGGTATAATTTCTTACGCGGGAAATTTGAATAATTTTCGTGTTTGCAGTCTTAATTCGCGCCGCCGTCGAACCGAATAAATTCATTGTAAGATAGTAATTAAACCACATAAAGTTTTTTTTAACGACATCTACATCTTAATTTGTTTAACTGAACGTTAAAAACAATTTATTATTACTGTTTGAAGCCGCGAATCAAGTCTACCGTTGTGCTGTTCGGGTTGTCTATACGCAGTTCATATTGGTTCAGAGTAAATATATTGGAGCCATTATCTCCTTGGTAGAGATTATCTCCTTCACGGTGCTGCGTTCCTTATGGTGGTTTACGGATACTGTTGCTCATTTTGTATTATCCTTAATTGCACGAATGAGATCACTTAGGCGTATTTGTGGCAAATCTATTTATGACAAAGTAAAGAATGAAGAAATAAGAAAAGAATGTAAAGCTGATGTTAGTATAGTGAGTAAGATTAAGAAAGGATCACTTAGGTGGTTTGGTCATATGGAAAGGATGAATGAGGAGAGAATGGTAAGAAAGATATATGACGCAAGTGTTGATGGAACCAGAAATAGAGGACGTCCGCGGAAGACTTGGCACGACCAGGTAAACCAGATAATGGAGGATGGTTCTGTTAGAAGCCTCAACAATCGGCGAGCTTGTATGACAAGATGTATGAATGTGGATGAGGCGAGAATTGTATGTCAGGACAGAAGAGTGTGGCGCTCTATCCTCTCTGCCTACCCCCACGGGGAAACGGCGTGATGGTAAGTAAGTAAGTAAGTAAGTTAATTGCACGATTGTATTTCATTACACTTGACGATTCTTCACAAATAAAATACTTAAGTGCACGTCTATATGTAAACATATCACATGTCACATCATCGAATTATTTTTCATATCATGCCAATATGCTATATTAACTTTTTGGTCTTCTGGGACGAGAATCTTCGACTTATATGTTTCCAGGCAAGCGAAATACTATTATACCTAATGTACTAAAGTAATAGATAAACTTTAAAATTATCTAATAAAGAGTTTTATTACATACGATTGTTTCCCTTTTTGGATATAATTAATTTTTTTTTTGTAAATCTTAAAACCTCACTTTAATAATATTTTTTTTTAACCTTTTTAATAGGTTCATATTGGCTATACAGCGTATGACAGACCTAGTTCACAATATTTCATGTGTGGGTACCTGACTAAATTACATGTCGAAAATGTTCAAGGAATATGTGCGAATCTGCACCGTTACTGAAAATATTATTGTTAGAATTTTTTTACAAAATCATCTTAAACCTTAAAGTCTGCGTACTTTGGAGTTAATATTTACGAAATTTATCTATTATTTATCTAAAATTTATTTAAAAATAGTCTGGTCGCTCGAAATTCGATGACCTTTAATTTTTTGACTTCAATAAATAATTTAGAATCAATAAACTATTTAAATTAATCGAAATAACAGCATAATTATGATTTTTTTTTTTGAAATGCTTATATCTCTGATGGTTGAGAGTAGGCACACATTCCATGAACATTTTCGGCTCGCAATTTGTCAGGTATCCATCTACCTATGAAATATTGTGGACTAGGTCTTTTATACTCTGTATACGTATTATTTAATATATTTTTGTTGTGATAATAATATTTAATTCATTAATCTAATGTACTGCAAGTATTTTAATGCCGGCCTCAATAGGTTTCGCTCGTGCTGAGGAAAAGATTTTACATTGTTAATCAAATCAGCAAAAATAGAAATTGAAGTAATAAAATTATGTTATGTATACAATGCTAGACGGGAAAAAAATTGGGTCAATAGGTAATAATTTTACAATCTAAGGAAAAATATTTTCTGCGAATGAGGCTAGAATGTGAAATAAATTTCTGTGAATAGAAATGGCGTGTTAATTAATTTTGAATATTTTCTTAACTTTATTACGGAATTTTTCGTATTCCTCATTCTCATCTATCTTCATACGTATGCAACACTCTAATCATTACGTCCTTTTTGTATAAGTAATAAAAAATGAAATGTATAGTTCCTTTACATTTTACATTCAGTTTGGCTCTACAGAGAAAAAAACATATAAACAAAATATTTTTTCTAATACGTTCATACGAGGGTTATCAAGAGAGATCAGTGAAAGATAGTCGAAATGTTTTTTAAACCGGACAGGTGGTCGGTCACCTTGTACGACATGTTATTTTGTTACATAAATTATGTATCAACATGTATATTAAATAATTTATCTATAATCTACAACTTAAACACCTTTCATTAATCCTATTCAGCTTTATATTAATTCCAATTTATTCATGCTTTAGTCTATTATAAATGTTTCGATGTTATTAATTTAAACATATCATATATATATCATACAAAATAGTTTTATGAATAATATATATGAAAACTATATGCTTTGTGATGTTTGAATTTGCGCGCCGAGGTCTGGGTAGCCTATTTTACCGACTTATGATGATTGGTCGTCTAAATGGACGAATCTGGGACGAGAATCTAACTCTGGCGGACAGCTGAGCAAAGTCACTTTTGGTGGATCGTCGGTAGAGCCGCGCTCTGGAGGAATATGGCAGCGGGAGATGGCGTAGATTAAGAGTAAGATCACTGCGGTGGACCCGGAGATGGATGGTCCTAGTCCACTCGCGGACTGAGGAGAGACCCCGCAGCAACTAGTATGCGGTTTGCGAGCGATGGCCGATGGATGGGCGTTATGGATAAGGCTGGGACGAGATGGTGTCCGATCTATCTCTCGGAGAAAGAGATGAATCCTGGCGCGGGCGCGTGGCGACCCGGGTCCTCAGTTAGCAATAGATGAGCTCCCTAAATAGAAGAAACAAATAAAAGTGACCTCACTCAGAGAAAAGTTGACTTGAAGTAGGAAGATCTAAGGAACATTTTTCGTGCATCCAGTTAATTGTGTTATCATCTCATCTGAGTTAGCAGGCGGCACCAAAGCACCCACACGCACACTTGAGGACGTAGACTGAGCTTGATCGGTGGCGGGCCCTATCCTTTAGGTCCCAAAGGCACCGTAACAACTTATATGATATTTTTGCACCATAGTATACTAGTGGAGGACTGGCTAAGCACCGGGATCGATACTCGGCGCCTCAATTTATTTTGTGAAAAATATCGGAAATATAGATCCTATAATGTAAAAATGTTATTTCTAACTGTGGGACTCGCCGATTGAACATATCCTACGTTAAAAAATATGTAATATACATTTGTCAACTAGATCACTAGATCATCATTTTGCTGCTACTTTGACACTTTTTATTCCGCCTACTAATCGTGAGTAATGGACGACCTTCGCTGAGAGCACATTCACTTGACAGCTGGGTGATCCCCGCGTGCGACATAATCCCGCAGCGGGTGGCTGGGGCTGCGGGGACCCGCACCCCGCACTCGGTACTCCGGCACACCACTTGCCCACACTGAACATAAATAATATCCCTGTTTGCCCTGGTCTATCACCGTCCCGCGGTCTGCCTTTGTTCCCGCCTGTGTTCTGCCGAGTTTCAACTCTATCTAATTTTACGCCCGCATCTAAATGCGCCGAGAAGTAAACAAGCGACATTCATGATGTTGCACTTTTGCTTTAAATATCTGTGTATGCGTCATTACGAGGAATTTATATCGGTAATTTGTTAAGCGTATTTCGTCTAGGGGCGGGTTGTGTGATCAGTGGTAACTTTTCACTATCGCCGGTAGTAAAAATCCTTTGCGAGTTGTTGATACGTCAAATTTACTACTGTCAAAGTGTAAATGGAGATGTCTATAGGTGCGATAAATAATTATGAAATATGCATTATCTATAGATTTTTTCGCTTAGACGGTCGAAATCTATCACTTTGATTGTGAAATGTTTTCGTATTATGTGCTAATGTACACATTAATATATTAAACAACGAAATCGTCGTCGGATGAAAATAACGGTAACGATAAAAAAAACCGTTTTCGCAAATTTTTACACAGCTAACAGTGTTAATAAACTGGATAGCTTGTTGGTTTAGCGATCTGGTGATTGGGAGTTCGATGATGACAGCAAAGCACACCCACTTTATTTATCAACAAACTTTGGATTAAAAATTATCGATTATCTGTAGCGATTTCACATCTGTTGAAGGGTTAAGTTGTAAAAAGGCGCAAAGGATCAGTGCTGTTATTGTAAAAAAAGATTGTGAATGAAATCTCCCATTTCCACTAGTCTGAATACTGTGGCATCATCAGTAGTGATGAGAAAATATGCTACTCTTGTGTGATTGTGATTGATATTCGATAATATCAGTGATTGAAAACTATGGCTGTGATCACAGTTTCATTATATTTCATAATACTCGAAATAAATAAATAAACATAATTTTGAGTGTATTTACTTATATTATTTAAACTTCATTTGCGTAAAAAATATATAATTAATATACATCTAATTTAATATCATCATAAAAATAATGAAAACTCTTTAAAGATGTGATAAAATATTTCTCGGGTCAAATTCTCAGCATTTCGGGTCAAATGAGTAAAACCTTTTCTTGGCAGAATCTATTAATCGGATGGTACTTATCACGAATTATAACGTCATTCTTTCATGAATGCACATGCGCCAAATATAAATGAATTAAGAATCACGATATTCCCAGATATTCAATCACTGATAGTGAGCGTGACTCAAAGATATTAGTGATTGACTCACGGTTCGTGATTTTGAGCTCAACACTAATCAGAAGTAATGTTGGCAAGTGAAATTTGCAAACAACACGGGTAATTACAATATGCGTCTACCTCGAAGATCTTTAAATTATAATGGTGCCAAATTTTTTTATTAATGTTTTATTTAGCCTTCTGAAAGAAATGTCCCGATTGGGCGAGGGGCGGGAGGGAATGTGAGGATCTTGCGCGGGTATCTGGGTAGATACAACATATGTACATACGTGTAAGATGCGCTGCAAGAGTGTGAGTGTGTCGCCATCCGGCGCCCCCCACCGCTATCGTGGGAATCTGACAGATTACATTTCGCGCCTTGCCGTCTCCATTTTCCTCAGGACAGTTTGTCGTTTGCAGTTTTAATATTTAGTAATATTTTATTAAAATAATGCGTGCGAGTGTTGTGAGATTCAGTGAGGGCGGACCCACCGCTTACCCGTGACCGATGCAATAAGCTCAGGGCTCCTATCTCGGCCCTTTTCATTCTCCGCCTGGTTGGCATTTTTTAATGCTACTGCCCTCATTGTCTCCGGTTGACTCACTTCATTAGTAAATAAATAAATAATATTTACAATGCATAACATAAAGATAATATTTTTTATTTATTATCTTTGTTTTATTAACCACTGAATTGATAAATACATCTATCGGTTTCGAAAAATACCATTTTTTTCTTCAGGATGTCATAACTAACTAAAAACATATATCGTTGTTTCTTAGTATAAAATAACACAATAATACAATTAACAAGGCCGGGGAGCAGAGGGGAAGTGAAGAGGCATTTTCTTTCGCGAAACGGTACGGTACAATAGAAAAACATTTAAGAGACTCACTCTCCACGCATCTCTGCCGGTAGATTTAACCTACAAGAACGTGTTGTGAGACATCCATTAACCTTCTTCCTGACACTCGCCGACTTCTTACTGTCTCCTGACAAATAAACATGCCAATTATCTCACGACAATTGTTTTTTTTAAATATCTGCTATGTAATCAAGAAAAGAAGATTCACGTGGCTTGAAGAAGATTCACGGATGCTGTCCAAACTGAGGTCCCGCAAACAGGTTGTACTCGGCAAAACTGCGAGCATGGGATTGACATGGGATGACGCGGTTGAGGTGGTGGCGGTAAGCGGAAATGGCAGAAGATAAAAGGAGAACATATATATAGCCTTTGCGGTGTGTTTTCACAAACGACTTAGACGGCGTTCCCATTCTAGAAGCAGACCTGGAACTCATTTTCCGGAATACTGTTATTAGAAAATCTTCATCTCTCCAGTGCAACTTTTAATTTTGGAAATATGTAGCCAGAAATCATAGAAGATCGATCGCTCATTTTTATACAATTAGTCAACTAAGAATTAGTTCCATCAGCTTGATATTTACGCACGCATTAGTTCAAACACGCATCCTCACGTAATTTCAATACAATCATGTCACGGGCGACTACGCGGCCGACCCGGAAATTAAATCGTCACAACCTCGTACATATTTATTTTAAATACTAATTAAATGTATTAATTAGAAAGATATACATATAAAATCAATTTCATCGAAAAATATTGTTGTTGCTACCGGGATTCGAACCTGAATCTTTTTACAATCCGGCGAAGGTGCATTAACCAACTATGCTACAGCAGACAATATTTTTGACGACAAATTTTCGAACCCATATGTTACACTTTTTAAATGAATACATCTATCGCTCCATTATTTGAAAGCCATCTACATTGTTTTAACAATTTCGCAATAAGAATGAATTAATAAATCATTTATATTTTCGTAGTTTGCTATATTTTTATTTACTTATTTATAGTGGAAAGCTATGAATTAATTATTTTGAAGTGAAGGAAGGGTTTAATATGATAATAAAATAGCATAATCGAATACTATTACATGATTAATTTTTGTTTATTTTGCGTGTTGTGATGATATCATTGAACGATAATCACAGTCACAGTTTTTAATCACTGATATCATTTAATACCATCGAGGCTATCTTCACGGAGTACCTCTATTTCTTTACCGAATGTTTGTATAGTAGATTCCAATAATAAATCA
The DNA here is from genome assembly GCA_022840565.1 of Eubasilissa regina. NCBI lineage: Eukaryota > Metazoa > Arthropoda > Insecta > Trichoptera > Phryganeidae > Eubasilissa > Eubasilissa regina. The sequence continues at coordinate 30,005,251 of JAINEB010000003.1, read as the reverse complement.
AATAAAAGCTCCGCACTTTCCCGGGCCTGACGGGATTATAACTAAGTTATGACCAAGTTATAAACTGGCTGGCTGAACCGTACAGAAGTACAGTACATTTCAATCCTACAGCTCTCAACTTTTCGCACGAAAGTTACACATATTCAATTTGAATTTAAAATCTGCCCAAGCGTGGGAATCCTGGTGACACATAAAGAACATAAGTTATGGCGGCGAAGTATGAGACGCGAGGCGTAATGACTAAATTTGGTTCATGTGTGAAATTTTAAGTGACTACATAAATACAATTGCCAGTGGGTGCGCAATACGCGTGGAGCAATTGCGGTGATATAGGGCCATTTGCTCATTTCATTTCATATTTTGTCTGGAACATTTATCATGAAAGGGTTCGCTGTTGTTTAAAACTTGTCATAATTTATATATGTGATATTTATATTACCTACCGACTTAGCCGTTTTAAAGAAAATATGTATATTCTTATATTTATTCATTTTAATATATTTTTATTGTGATGTTGCAATTTTAGATCATAGTTCCAAAATTAAAATCAAATTGTATTAATAAATTAGAAAAATGCATTGCGTAGGCTTATATAGCTTTCATAGGAAAATAAGCGCTCTATCTGTGAGGACTGAAGTATATTTTCCCTCAAGAGCAAACAACCTTAAAATAGTATGAAAACTACTTTTGGTCAAAGATTATTCACTTATTAATTATTCAAATTGGAAATAAAATTAGAATTTTAACTGAGATTAAGGCTTTTAAAAGGGATGTTTCAAATTGGTTGTTGAAATTAGGAAGAGCCGATACGGAGAGTAAACTTTTTTATATCATGAAATAATTCTTATTTGTGTGTTTTGATCTTAATATATTTCCCTTTACCTAATATGTTCTTACAATACACATTATATTGCACATTGGTATATTTTTTAAAAAATATATATTTTAATATTTCACGATAACTTGTACGTTACGTATTCGATTTTATTGTGTTTTGCCGTCAATGAGTTTTGGTTTTGTAAAATATATTTGTTTACCAATTTGCCCTAAAACAGACTTGCCTAGTTGGGCTATGTAACAAACTGTATTTTTTTACATACATAAAACATTACATAATTATATTAATCAGATAACATTTCCGGATGATGATTATATTGCCCCACTAGGCAAGCCTGTTTTGGGGCAAATTGGCATTTATTTATTAAAAGCAGTATAATCAACATACGTATAGGATAGATATCAATTATGTACAGTGCTAAAAACAAACTATGTATAATAAATACATATTTAATGTCGGTACTAAAAATACACGGAATATAAGTTCTGAATTCGTCTTAAACGTAATTGATTGCTGTAGTGGAATGGTATCACGTTTCCCCGGATACGAATAGGTCCAGGTTCAAATCTCGGTAGCAATCAAATATTTTTATAATAAATGGATTTTATAATTATAGGTAGTGGAGCATGTCAGAAAAGAACTTTTGTAGTATGTTAAAAAAAATCCAGAATACCATGTTTTTAGAATTTTTTCAAAATGTTCAAAAGTTGGGATCGATGAAAAACGTTCGGATTACCGTGTGACGTCACATCTCTCGTACGTCACTACGTCATTACTCGCCTGTTAGAGTGTCGAGTACCGACTTGTTGACTCGGAAAATGTGACGTCACACGATAGAATGGTCGTTTTTAAAACACGCAAATTTGAACATCTATAACTCTGCCGTATTTCAAGATATCGAAAAAATTCTTTCAGTTATGTAAATGAGATTTTTTGAAGATTTAAAAAAAAAATGACTCCATCACTTTATTGATTAATTTAATTTGTATAATAGGTGTATATATATATTTTTAGTAGAGATATCTCTCTCGATCGATGTGTTAATAACTGATAATCATGGTTCTGTATTCTATTTCCACAGCGCGATCTGCTTCTAATCTTCGCGATCTTGGTCTTTGTTTAGTGCAAGTCTCCGGTCACGTCTCGGACTTGGTTTGTTCTTGTGCGTTCCTCGTGATAATTATTTTTTTCTAGAAACATGTCTATAGTAAGAAAGGATTCTTTTCTTGCGTGTTGGAGAGAGTCTTTCTTTACTGCGAACTTCTTGAAGAATGGAGACATTCATTCGTTTCGCTATCCTCGGTATACACAGCATATGAAGCCAAAACCACATCTCGAAAGCATCGAGCATTTTACATTAACAATCCCTGACCGCTGGATCACCAAGCGAGCGTCTTAACCACTAGATCGATAAGTACGTAATCCATCCTAAGACATGGGGGTCAAATAACCAGGCACAACCTAAATTCAACATAGGACGCATATCGGCAGAAGGTGAATAATAAAAAGTGAAAATGTTCTTTAAAATGGTTTTATGTACAATAAGAAAATTTTTAACTAACTTTCCATCACGATGTTTCCTCACGGGGGTAGGCAGAGGGGATAGAGCGCCACACTCTTCTGTCCTGACACATAATTCTCGCCTCATCCACATTCATATATCTTCTCATACAAGCTCGCCAATTATTGAGGCTTCTAACAGGACTATCCTCCAGTATCTGGTTGTCTGGTCGTGCCAACTCTTCCGCGGACGCGTTCTATTTCTGGTCCCATCAACACTTGCGTCATATATCTTTTTTACCATTCTCTCCTCATTCATCCGTTCCATATGACCAAACCACTTTAATGATCCTTTCTTAATCTTACCCACTCACTATACTAAGATCAGCTTTACGTTCTTTCCTTACATCTTCATTTTTCATCTGCCATATACACGCTTAAGTGATCTCATTTCCACTGCATTCAGTCTACTTTCGTAACTCTTCTGCCAGCTCCAGTTCTCACTTCCATACACCAGTGTCGGCACAAGGACTCCATTGTGTACCGCTAGTCTTGTCTCGGTTGACAAGTTCCTGTTAGATAAATATAATCAGTTTAACAAATCAAGATCAATGCACCACGCCCGTTTTAGCACGGTAAAAGCTACAGCTTAAACTTCCACTTTCAATACTTATTCATACTTACTATCACGTAGACAAAGAGGATAGAACGTCACACCTTTCTTTTCTGGTGTACCGCACTTGTCAAGTATTTTTTTTTGTTTTATTAATTTTTTCCACAAAGAATTTAATTTTAGTATCTTTTCCAATATTTTTGTTTAATTTCGACTTTGTCTTAATAAATAAATACTTTTTAGAATCATTACCATTTTTATTTATTATTTTACACGCCCTATTCAGGAATTAACAGAATTATATACAACAATACACAAAGAAAAAGATTTCATAGTATCAGCATGTTTTTACATAACCAAAATTAAAAATAAATATAATATGTGAAGTAGCAATTTATTCGTCACCATTGAGTTGAGAAAGAAAAAAATTGTAATAGTGTAGTCCTATTAAGAATTAAATTAACAACAAAAATGTCGACTACTTCCGCATATTCACTCCCCAAATAATGCATTCTGGGAACTGCGGAGTTAGCTAGTGCATGACTTCTGACATTACCACTGTAATAAAACAATGAATTGTGTCTCGATGACCTCAATGGTACGTGAGAGTCAAACAGACCAATAATCTGGGGGCAGTCAATCATACCATTGATGATGCTGTATAGAAATAGAAGGTCGGTTATCGTACGTCTCACTGATAATTTTAACAATTTCAGATAATCATAATTGATATCCTCAGAGCGTATATTTAATTTTAAATTATATTAGGTATTTCGCGATTTTTTATTTGTATTTTATTTTATTAGGAAAACATACAGTTAATCGATCGATAAACAAAAATCATAAAGAAAATGTAACAAAAATTGAACCAATTAGATTGTTTCTCTGAAACAACAATAAGCATACTTTATACAGTGAAAAAAACAATTTGAAAAGGACTTATTAAAGGTTACAATTTCAATGCTGTAGGTGAACACCTTTGTTGATTTCTGTTGCCACGACTAAGTATCGGATCAGAAATCCGCGATTTCGGAAAGCCACCGAAAACACTAAGTTGTTAAAATTTGGTCTCCGTCAGGAAGAGTTCGCCGACAAACGCCACTTTTTGCTGTAATGGCTCTAGAAAGTTGTTAGCCGGGTAAACTTTTTAACGACCCGCCAACTCCCGGACTGAATCACAAAATGCATTCTCAAACCCGTTGTCAATGCTCGGACTTTTTGCATACGCCTTTTGCACTCCGAGCGCCGAGTTCAGATACGGGTATTGTTTCCTAATTGCATCGCCTCTGGCTGCGGACCAAGTTTTTGGTGGGCGAGCAACAAAAGGCTGTCGGTCCATATTGTTTAATGCCTCTAATCGCTTGTTAGCTTTCCCGACTGAGGTTTCAGCGGTTGTGGTTGAAATTCGCGACGCAACTTACGGCTTAACCTAATACCCATGTTACAAAACTGTTTGAAAAATATCTGAGAGAAAATGATCTGAAATACATCTTTCAGTTTTCTAGGGCCGCGGTTTCGTTTGAATAAATTGAATAACCGCCTCTTCGAACCAACTGCGCGTTTGGTAAAATGTGGGATCGATTTGTGGGTTCGGATATTGAAGATGGCGGAATCAGCTTTCATACAGTTTTGAATTAAACGATTCCTGGAAGGCAGTAAGATTGAAAAAAGCTTGCTGTAAACGAAAGAATTTCACGATATTATTAATAATTGAGAAATACTTTGATTCACCGCGGGCCATTTTGGAGCGGCACAATGGCAAACGTTTGTCAGATTCGTTTGCAATTATGTTTCGGTTTTTTAAATTCTATTTTACAAATGATTTGTGTTTTTGACCGCATTTTTCTAATAGACTTTTAAAATTTTACTCTGCATTGTCCTTGCGTTTTCAAGTCAAGCTTCATCGGGTGCACGTGCGCCCAAACAATGCAGTCGATAGTCTATCTTCTAGTTTAAGTTTTAGTTTATTCCCGACGATGACGCAGTATGCGTCGAAAACGTTTTAATTAATATTTAATTAAAGCGTAGTGTGAAGTAAACAACGTTGTGTTTTATTTTAATATATTTTTTTGTAAATAGTTAGCTATTTAAAATTTTAAAAATTTATTTCAAATAATATTTCGAAGTAGTTTTAAAAGAGTAGGCACCCGCGTACTGATTTACTCTTCCATGTCGGTAAAATCATAGAACAATTTGTGAAAACATGTCATATATGGTTATTACGCAACATTTCACAATGATACGCATGGATGAGCAGTAACCAGTGCCAGCCCGTGTCGAGCCTCTTCTACTTGCTATTATTTTTTTTGCAACTTAAAAATTTGACAGTGATATATTGGAAATTCAACCAACCATTTCAATCATGCTTCATTTAATTATTTTGACAGGCGGCATGTTCCAGGCGACTGGGTGGTACAAATTCTATCAAAACATCATCTCTACCTAGATATATGATGGCCATCTTCCACCACCGCTGTCTTGACTCGAAGACATCGTGTTTACATATTGCCGTGTTAACATTTCCTCAGTTTGTTGATGTGCAGAGACGGGATGATCTGTTGTTGCATTTTGCTCTGATACCACATGGCCCTGGTGTTGACGTCTCGAACATCGCAATCTTCAACGGCAGAGTTTACGATCCTTCACGATGTGGTTAATTATAGATTATATTAATATCCGTTTAATTATACATTTTGTGCTTGTGAAATTTTACGAAGTTTCTATGTTATAAGCTCTTTCATTTTCTTTGATTTGCATAATTGAAATTTTTTTGCATCTTCGTGTAATTGATATTTCATCATTTATTTTTTTACTCCCGAAATGCGATGGTGACACATGTATAAATATGCGTGTATGGAGGTTGGTGGTAGAAACGCTGAATATTTAGCCAATACTCGAACCGATTTATTTAAAAGTTTGGCCCCGAATATTACCTAACACTGGCGATATGATATAATATTATCTATTATATTATGTCGCCGGATGGCGTCGCAGTTACACGTGTGCACACGTGTCGCCGGAAAGGTGAATTACGTATCTTAATCATTTTAAGAATATGTCTTCCATGTAAAATCACAACCTTTTTTTTCACAAATTATAATTCAAGCATTGAAAAATACGTATTACGAAAACACTGACCATAACCACTTCCTAGAAGATATATCACTATTCGGTTATTAATAAAATAAATAAATAATATTCTAAATGACCATGTGTGAATGTTTGGTATTGTACAGGGTTCCTTATCAAGAAGTATCATTTTAATATTTCGATACAACGCAGTATTTCTTCGAATTGCCAGTATTCTTAATTAAAAGTAAAATATAAGCATTATATATTTAACGTAGATTACAATACTAGAAAATATCCGCCACGACTTAAATTATAACCTTTTCGTACAATTGCGGCTCTATTGTGCTCTATTGCCAATAATGTGTCAAATTTCATTTTTAAGCTGTTAAATTGTTAATGGATTATCGACAAAGTCTTTTCCTTACTCGAAACCCCAGAGAAAGAAGTGCAAAGGCGTGATATCACCCAATTTTGGTCGCCAAGAATGATAGATGACACGGAAACTTTGTATGCAATTGCATTCTCTCGCTATGTGGCAGGTTGCGCCCTTTTGCTAAAAATATACATATTTCTTATCCATACTGTCCAATTCGTCCATTAAAAAATTGTTATTGTAGCGAAAGGCACCATAGGCTATCTGGCGATCCTACCTCGCGATGTATCGGACGCCCACTAGTGGAACATCCTGTTAGGCTGCCGGGCGCGGGGAACGAGATATTCATTCTGGTTCCGTGGCTGGTGTCTTTAACAAGTTCTATTTTAGTGTAACTTATCTGACGAGAATAAATCAGCAACACAAACTCAAGGTATTGTAATCTTTATTTAACACATCCTGACTTTCAATTCTTTACTACCAATACCGCCAAATTGTCATATCACGATAACACACACCATTGACTGTTAATGCGGTTCCAGCAGCATTTTCAAAGTATGGCGGTGTTTGGGCTGTTGGATAACATAATCGCAGCTTTCACTTGAGATTGGCTGCTACTCCAAGACGCACAGGTCCGAAACCAAATCGGTACGCTAAGCATTTAAAAAAAAAAATTCTGAATTGCGAATTGATGGTTGTGTATGGTGAAAGTTCAGGCAGTTTGCAAAGTGTTGCTGTGACATTTTTCTAATGAGTTTTTTCTTTGACTTCAGCGTTCCGTAACTACAACGTCTATGTTTCAGTTGTCAAACATCTCCGTTTATTAATTAATTCAAAATGATGCCTACTGTTGAGACACCTTTAATATTTGTATTCTCAGTGAAAATATCATTCATTGGGCAATTTATACATTTTGCGCATTCCGAAAATAAAAATTTGACTTCCGCCAAAGCCAAGTGCGACCAGTACTTTGGTCGGCAAAAGAATTACAAATTCAAAGACATTCCGGCCGACGCTCTCGAGGTGACCGCAGCTTTCCGGAAAAAAGCATCTTGGGTACTAAGCGACGAGTATTTTTGGCTTCTTACTCATTGTTCGCTACTCGCGTTTATGTATGAACTAAAGTTAACCTCCGACAGTGATAAATATACCCGTATTGAAGATGAAATTTTTTAATGAAATGCCTGAAAACATAAGAAAGGAAGAGAAATTGAATAGATTTAAAATAAAACTGACTAAATATATAAAAGATAAGTTTTAGTAAAATAAAATACTTTAATCTTGTTAATATTAGAGCATAGATAAGGAGTGCTTATGTATGCACTATGTTAAGAATTAAATAAATATTAGTTTGTTTTTTTAATTATTTGTTTATTTTTTTTTCGATTTTATTGTTTATGTTGTATTCGTAATTAATACAAGTTTAAGGAGAATCTGCACAGTATATCGAACGAGGTATAATATAACAAATGAAAATAGTGTAAAACTAAAAAATAATAGTATCTTAAATCAAATAAGGCAAAAGAGAAAACAAAAAACAAAATGTATTTTAATGTATGTATATAAATAATAATTGTATTCATCTAATAAATAATATCCCAATGTACATCTCTGACTCACGAATCCTATTCAATACTCGCTGCATATATTATCTTTAACTTCTAATAGCACAATTAATGAACAAGAACTACAGAGTCTAGTGAGTAGAATATACGATGTGTGCAAGGAAAGCTACCTTATTATGAACAAGCCGAAAGTGAACAAGAAGATGAGTTTGTGTACTTGTGAAGTATGTTTGATAGAAATGGAAAGGCTAAGAATGATATTGAAAGAAGGGTGACTGCAGGGAATAAAGTGAACGGCGCTTTGAATGGAATTATATCTAACGGAAATTGTCAACCGAGGCGAGACTAGCGGTACACAATGAAGTCCTGGTACAGACGCTGATGTTTGAAAGTAGAGCTGGCAGAAGATGAACGAAAGTAGACTGAATGCAGTGGAAATGAGATCACTTAAGCGTATATGTGGCAAATCTATTTATGACAGAGTAAAGAATGAAGAAATGAAGAAAGAAGAGTAAGGTTATGAAAGGATCACTTAGGTGGTTTGGTCATATGGAACGGATGAATGAGGAGTGAATGGTAAGAGAGATATATGACGCAATTGTTGATGGCACCAGAGATCGAGTACGTCCGCGGAAGACTTGGCACTACCAGGTAAAAAAGACACTGGAGGATGGTTGTGTTAGAAGCCTTAAAAATCGGCGAGCTTGTATGAGAAGATGTATGAATGTGGATGAGGCGAGAATTGTGTGTCAGGACAGAAGAGTGGGGCGTGATGGTAAGTTAGTTAATTTTTAGTTACCTTCTTCTCCTCGCTCACACGTTCCACACGGCCAAACCAGATCAGCGAGCTTTCCTGAATTCTATCTATCTAAATATGCTACAAACAGATTTAAATTCGCTCCTAATTTATTTGTTCTTTTCTCTATCGTACTTAAATTTTCACACACGCGCCTGAGCGACCATATTTTCGTTTTTTTTTTTGCCGTTTCCATACTTCACTTCTATACATCAGTGTTGGCATCAGAAATTGTGGCAAATTCCTATTGAGTATAATTGAATTCAGAACACCAGGAAGATGAAATAGTCTATTGCTGCTGTCTAAGGTAGTTAACGTACACAATGGTAATTATCAGAATTTGAAGAAATATGGCATACATTTCTTTCCTGACTACATTGTTTGTTGTGTGCGGAATTTCGTTTTATGTATGACCGTATGAAACAGAATTTACGCAGGGGCCCTCGTGGCGAAGTGCGACGTTTTTTTAGATTAATTTAATGTCCCAGTCAGTTGTGGCAAAAAGTCGCTGTTGGTGAATTACTAAAAATCCCTGAATTTACGACCTTCCTGCTTGAGTTTCTTTCATGATTTATACGAGGGCACTAAACGAATTTTTTCTCCGAAGGGGCCAGGTGTACTTTACCAAGTTTTATCCTTGTTTTGTATTCCTTCCGAATTCCATTCTTCATAAAAATACTCTACGCTGTCTCTGTCGATTAGATCTATTGATCTCTTATGATTGTTAATGATTTTAAGATTTTAATTTTCTCAGTACAGTTTATATCTAGTTTAAATTTCATATCGTATTAGTATACTTTGTAAATTTGCAACTGGAAAAATGTGATTGCAAGTAGAATGTAGTGGTGGAAAGGAAATATGATCGATCAGACATATATGTAGGAAAATCTACATATGGTAGATTATAGATGAATTTAAAGATGATTGTGGGATAGGCATAGACAAAATTAATTAACAGTTCTTAAGACGGTTCCTTTGAGCATGTGGAACGTACCACTGTTTTGTGAGGACGTTCGTGAAAGATCTGGTAAACCAGGAATTGGAATATGTTGCAAGCTGAAATATTTGATGAACGTGCATGAAACTGGTTGAAGCAAGAGTAGTTTGCCTGTGTTCTATCCCATTAATCGCATTATAAAATTAATTGGGTCTTTGAATAGGTGACTACAATTTACAGACTTTTTTACTTTTTGGCGACCCTTGTAGCTCAGTAGTCAAGGCGTTGGTTTCTCGTACCGAGGGTTCGGTCACAATAGATCTATGTGATTTTCTCAAGCTTGGGTGTTATTGCGCTGTCTTTCGCTACAGTAATTTTTGGTCTCAAGCAAAAGTGGCGTTCACTCATTGGTGATCTTTGCGTGTCAACAATGCCCATCAATAGTAAAGTTGAACTATATGGAAGATGGCCTACGTACAAAAACGAGCACCACCAAACAAAAATGCTTAGACGGGCTGGAGACGTGGTTCGGCAGGATAGAGTTAAAAATGACTATGTTAAAAGATAGTTTAGGTTGCACCATCACAGTGATTGGAGAAGCCAGGTCATGATATCGTCACGTAATGAAGAAATCACATGACCATATTGTCAAAACTGCATTGAGAATAGGTATTGATAGAAAATAAAGAAGTAGACCTCAAGCAACCTGGTGGTCAACCATCGACAAAAGAAGATGATGAATAATGAATGATCGGGATAAGAAGATGAAGCAGGAAACAATCCAGGATAATCCTAGGATATAATAATAGGATAAATCCTGGTGGTTTAAACGGGAAAGGCAAATGAAAAAATTGAGTCATTGAATTGTAAAATAATGCGCACATTTAAAATATCGATAAAATTGCTTTTAAAGGTAGATAGGTGTACATTGTTTGTGTATGGTAGTTTTATATGATTATGAGGCTGGTTTTTTCGTGTACGGCTAGAGCGGGTATATTGTGGGTGTGACAGTACTTACGATAGTTGCGTTTATTTACAGAAGAAGAACATTTGAAATTAAACTGTTTGTTACATTATACAAGGCGGTGCCGAGGTGCGTGCAAGAATATGTGTCAGAGATGGCCAGGAGAAGAATGATCGGTTCTATGGCTTCTCGGACTGGTTCGATCGCGGTGTATTGTTGTATACATTTCGTGCGTACTAGGCGGGACTATATAGCTGTTAAGTGTTTATTTATATGAATCTGTGAGGCGCGAGCAGGGCCTCCACAATACTTTATCTGTTATTTAAATAAAAATTAGCTCGGTAATAATAATTATATATTTTAATTGCCGTACAGTTGTTTTTTAAACATTTAGAATTTCACTAAATAGGTAGACGTAAACAGATAATAACCATTCATTTTGATCCACAGGCTCAACGGATACACATTTGGGAGAAACATAACCATCAGATAGATGAAAACTGTATTCTCTCGAGTCTTGAATATTCGGGCCCTAACGAGCAATTCAGCTGGTAAATACAGCAATATCCGAAGCAGCACGGTGTAGTTTAGCTTTTATAGACTCATATACAACATCTAACGGTGTGGTAGTTCCATTAATTAACTGATATTTGACATTTTAATTGCATTTTTAATCTTAAAACAAGAGATAAACATTTTTAAATATATACGTACACCGCGTTGAAATTGAAGGTATTCCAAGAATTCTTTCTAAATATTTTGTAATATGTTTGCATTTATGCAGATTTTCTAGTGGCGGCTGTAGACATTCACGTCTGAAGCTGGTTGGCTTCATACGTTCGTATATTATTTTGGAATTTGATTGCAGTGTGGCGCACTTCTTTGACGAGCAGTCTCGCTACAATTTTGCAACATTAAAGATTTCACTTTTTTCTAAGTAAAGAACGAGAGGTTCACAATGTTGGATTGGAATAAAACACGAAATGGCGATTAGTTATTGCCATGATTTTAAAATTTTTAATCAGGCCATGCGTGCTTGTAATTAGTTTGTACACTCACATAATCAAACTAGATCGATTGCGTGATATTATTCACCTTGTTGGAGTGATTTAGTTTATACATAATTTCTACATTGTATAAGCTTTGATGCCATACTCAATTTTATAAGTGAATCGTGTACTGCCTCACTTGAAACAGATCTCGTCATCAGACATTTAGTATTAAACAGACACAGAAAATCATATTAACAAACTGATTTATCATCACGCCGTTTCCCTGCACGGATAGACACAGAGGATAGAGCGCCACACTCTTCTGTCTTGACATATTTCTCGCTTCATTGAGACTTCTAATAGGATCGTCTTCCAGTATTTGGTTTATTTCTGGTGTCATCTGCACTTGCGTCATATTTATTTCTTACTATTCTCTCCTCGTTCATTCATTACAATGACTAAACCACCAAATCATATTAAATGTTTAAATATGTAACAAAAAATATATAGTATAGATTTTCTTTATCTTATGTTGAAATCTGGCTAGTGTTATCGGCAAAGAAATGAGAATTTCTTATAAGAACTGCCGGTGAAGGTGCACGATATGCTTGGAATAAGTTTGGTTCAGTTGAGGAGTGCGCGAAACCAGAATTTGAAGTCCGCCGCATCGAAATCCGACAAAGGAAATATTTCCAATTAAAATTTGTTCCATGCCCACGCCACTTTGCGCTTATTTTATTGTCGTGATCTCAGTCGCTTCCAATTCGGTGATCTCACATGTTTTCACGTTAAATTACATTCATTACAGGCAACCGAACTCGGCCAGCCGCTCGTGAATTTTCTCCCGGCTCGGCTCGACTCGGCTCGGTAAAGCGCCCGACGCAGCGGCGTAAAAAGACTAATAATTTATTCGGATTCAAGTGATGGAATTCGGGCAACGGTCCTGTGAAATTAGTAGGGGGACGAAACCTTTATAATACCTGAGGCTTTATTCCTAAGTTATGCGTGAATACACCTAAAGATGGTCCCGAGTTCCTGAATACCGGATCTACATAATATATTTAGACTGCTTTCCTGTCAATTCTCCTTTTTCTGTTACGCAGAGCGTGATAAATTTATGAAAGCAGATTATTGCAGATTGTATCGGTGTACAAGCGTTGCTTACATACTATTAATTACATAAACTTAAGAATGAAGTTAGCCGACACATGGGTTAATAGGTTGTTACGTTTTTTAGACGATAATAGAATTTCTTTTGGGTTATTCTGTCTCGGATTGCATTTTAATAGACGTAATATTACCTAGTGTGATAACTCTTGCATTACCACATTCCCTTGGGGTTCTATTCTCTGATTACCGCCTAGTTACACAGGTAACAATATTACGTTCATTACAACGTTATTACTGTCAATATAAATTATACACTTCAGAGATAGTCTTGTTATTGAGAAGAAGCTGAGATGGAAGAGAGCTCTTCCCTCTGATGCGGCCTATTCAGTTTAATGTCCTTCATCATATTTACTATAATCTTTCACTTTTTCGGTATGCCGCAAATATGAGAACTGTCACCAGAGAAGTGCCTCTTGCAGTTTCCACTCGGTCGGTCTTCTTTTTTGAAAGGTGTCATCAAAATTAGAGGATACGCCTCAGATAAATGATTGAGAGTCTATCGTTGATGTAAAGTTTCTGCGGAATGGAGATATTTATGCGTATTGAAGTCGCATTTACCACATCTCAAAGACTTTCTCACCAGGAACTACACAGACAGTGATTCTACCCATATCTTATCAAGATTTATTATGAACTTAGCACGCTTCGTCACATTTATGTGACGCTTGACTTCTGATTCGCAGCTACCATAGTTTTTTCTGATGTCGTGCTTATGTTCAGACGTACGCCTCTAATTGAACCACAACAAGGCAGTATACGCGATGACATCTAGATGTTTGTTCTTGGCAACTTCGAATTGTTTCTTTACTCTGAGATCGGTCCATTTTATATTTTTCCTTGAATAATTCTTTCCAAGAAGCCATATTTGAGTCAACGAATAGTATGGTCAAATTATTATATTACTATTGGTTTCTATTTAGAACATTGCCATTCTCGATATGTTGAGCGTACTTCTGTAACACCATGTCATTAACTGCCATAGGTACATTCCATGTTTAACACCCATTACAGTAATCACAGTCTCAAGATAATTAAACTCGTTGACAATTTCAAGGTCTGGAAGAATATTCGACGAGAAAGCCGGTTGGAGTAGTGCAGCCGCCATTTCTTCTTCTAATGTAGTGATTAAAGATAACACAGTAGAAAACGTTTGAGAAAGATATAGAAATAGAATATAAATATTTTTTCGTGTTGAATAAATTTAATTTTAAACGAAATGACAGATGCCGGCCTTGTCAATAAAAGTTAAGTCGCAATGTCGTAAACAGTAAGCAATTAGCTGTCGATAGGCAATTCGTATAATGTTTATATAATGATAAGGGTGGTGTGTGGCGATCGGCATCCGTGTATTGTTTATCAGCAGATATTATATATAATGTTGAGTCACAAAGTCATAAACGGTACATTCTTCTGTTCTTCCAAGATAAGAAATCTTTACATGTTGAGAATTTTTTATCAATATTAAAAGAAAATAAATGTACGAAACAACATGGCATTTGGTTAGGACCAGAATATTTTAACGTTTTCCCCACTATACATGCAAATTTAATATATTCTTTTTGTTAAGTTTACGTTTTACACGAATTTGATTGTTTTATTTATGCTTCAAATTCTCGCAATACAAACGTTTTCTGTGAAATCATAAAAATATTCTCCCTTTAATATTTTTTTGTAGAGCGTGCAAACAGCTTTTTAAACTTATTTAAAATGTAGAAAATTTTCATATTTAAGTTTTCCCCTTAGGTCTCAGTACCTGCACGTACTATTTGCTACGTGTTTGAAAATTTCAACCATCAGCTACCTAACCTAAAACGTAGTCGTTATTAGCAGAATGATGACTGCTACGAACGACGATGGCTTCTCACAGTACCTTGGCTGTAATAACAGCGGCAGACGAGCGCCGAGAACTGGATGCGAGCGAGTCTTCCTCCTGTTAACGCGTAATCGACCGAAATTATAAACATTTCTAACCAGCCGCGGAATGGAAACGTGTTTTAAACGGTGTCGCTCCGAGGTCGATTTCCTAGAATTTTCCTCGCCTGGCAATTTTTGGATAATTTTACGGTGTATACGCTTCAAAATATTTAAATGCGACATAAAAATGTATGAGGAAATTTCCAATTCATGTTTATAAATGAATTTGTTACCGACGTTTGTCACCCAAGATAATGAATGCCGAACGGACCAGTCTTCGCTACAAATTTTATTCAAATTATTCGGTCGGCAAGACTGAACTCCGCTGACCGGACAGGACGCAGGATTTCTGGCGCCCCGCACTATACCGAACTTACCTTCATTTTTAATATTTTTTAACACATGGATATATTATTCGTGATGCGGGCTCACTTTAGAAAAGAGACTGTATTATATATGGTTAATTAATTGTCATTCGAACGTGTAATACATGTTTGCCGTAAGCCAAAATCACTATGTTCTAGTGATGAGAAAAAATGCTACTCTTGACGCACTGGTGTGATTGTGATTGATATTCGATAATATCAGT
This sequence comes from Eubasilissa regina, assembly GCA_022840565.1. Classification (NCBI taxonomy): domain Eukaryota; kingdom Metazoa; phylum Arthropoda; class Insecta; order Trichoptera; family Phryganeidae; genus Eubasilissa; species Eubasilissa regina. The sequence continues at coordinate 29,989,928 of JAINEB010000003.1, read as the reverse complement.
GATTGAAAACTGTGACTGATCATAGATTCATTACTAATGCGTGTGTACCGCACGATATCACAATACACGAAATAAATATATAAATAAAAAAATAATTGTATTATTCAAACTTCATTTGCGTAAAAAAACATATTCTAGCATATAATTTATATATATCTAATTTAATATCATCACAAAGAGAATGAACGGCCTTCAAAAAGTATGAGTTTATTTTTCGGGTCGAATTCTCAGTGTTTTCGGTCAAATGCGTAAAATGTTTTGGCTGTATCTACTAGATGGCGCGTATTACGATTTATAACGTCATATCAATTCATTTTTATTAAATTTTGGACACATTGAATTGATAATTCTGGCGTCTGCTATCAGATTACTCAAAGGTATTTGAAATTCTGTAAAAATAAGGTAGACGGCTCCTTCAAATAATGGAAATGATTAAATTAATATAAATATAAAAAAATAGGTTCGAAAATTTGTCGCTGTAGCATAGTTGGATAGTGCATCTTCCCCGGTTAGGAAAGAGATCCGGTTTCGAATCCCAGTGGCGCAACAACAATGTTTTTCGATAAAATTGATTTTATATGTATATCTTTCAATTTAATATATTTAATTAATATTTAAAATATCACAGACCGTCTGTTCTGAATAATTACAACTTCACAATAAGAATGTGTTCTCCTAATAATTAAACTATCTTGATAGGTGATAGGTCCCAGTATGAAATTAATTATCCAAATGGGTTATTAACGACCTGTTGAATGTTTGTGTATTTAAAAAAAAAAAAACATAAGCTAGGTTTTTTCGGAGGCTTTCCGGATAAAATGTGTCACGAAACTGCGTTATAGAGTGTAACATTTCATAGGACGAGCTTGTGGTCTAATGATTACGATACTCACCTAATTAGTCTTATTTTCATAGTACAAGCTTAGTTTGATAGTAGAAAGAATATTAATGTGACACGTGTTCCATGTACGCATCTCTATTTTTAAAAATTAAATTAAATAGGAGGTTCCCGGGTGAGGGTGTGATATTTTGATATATAAGAACGTTGTATCGTTTAGTGTCTTTGAAGATGCCAACGAACAAGAAATATTTTTACAAAACAAAAAAACCACTGAATTTGAAATAAAACTCAGACGATGTGCAAAATACAACGATCTTTACACGGGCCAGAAAAGCACATTCTGCGCAATTGTGTTATGGTACATGTTTCAGAAACATGACGATATTTTGAAAACCTATGTTCTGAATAATTACAACTTCACAATAAGAATATGTTTTCGTTAATAACATCTGATTAGTTTAATTTCTCAGTTTTGTCTTTATTCTTTAGCATATTTTTATATTAATATTTAGTATGGTTTTATAATTAACATTCTTTACATATTTTATACATTTATGAGTAAATTTTAATAATACGACGCTAGATAGGTACAATGAATAAAACGTGCATTTAAAATCAAATGAGTTTAGTTTTATATGTAGTTCAAATATTCAAATCATAGAATGTTTGAACCAGGATTACCCAAAAACTATTACAGACTCTAAATGGCCCTGTAAACATGAAAGCTTTTATCTGATTAAACTTTAATTTTGAATCCTTTTATAGCTCTATTCAACCGATTACACGTGTAGTGGATTGTTGGGTCAATTTAACATTTTATGAAGCTCAGCTGTTGATATCTGCTTCTCGTGAGCCTGATGTATTTTAATTGAATGAAAGCGGAAAACAATGGACTTTGCCGAACTCAATGGCACCCTAATCAAATAACAAGGGTGAACTAAAAACACACCAGTTTACGCTCATGTGCTTTTGTCCAGCGCGAGTCGATAATTCGATGAACTGACCTTTACTTTGAAACGATGACATCCACTCGAAAGCCCGCGTCCGCGTATAAAGGTCGCTTCTGGTATAAAGGCCGATCTGCCCCTGTGCGTTGTCCGCGGCCGCCATCGTGCCCGCGCGTATGTCACTGGCCGGTTGGCTATAAATGGCGGTAAAAAAGCTCTCACCCAATGAAAATGGTTCCCACCGATTCTCGGAACAAACAGATGGATGAGTCACAGCCGGCGGCGGCTCGGCCGACTGCTCCCGTAAAGGAGATCGATTATTGTTTGAAAGTCCATTGCCAAACTTGTTGAGCGGGTTCGTTATTTGCTCGCGTCTTTTGCGAGGCAGATGAACATTCTTTGAAATATACACATTTTATATCTCATCGTTTGTAATGGACGTCCTATATATAAGTAGCTTTATACCTTTCAAGATGTATAAACTAACTAGCAGTCTGTGGTCGGCGTTGCCCGGGATTCAGATAAAATAAATAAGTGGAATATTAGTTTTTGAACAAATGCCTTTTATTGTGATACAAAATTTGGCCATGGGCATGGGAGGGTGAGATTCTGGGGGGGTCGGGTGATTATATTATAATGAAATCGAGCAAAATTTGGAACAAATGGCTTTCAATACGACATTTATGTCTGAGGGATGGGGTGGGTTGAATGCGAGAAGGGAAGAGGCTGCCTATATTTTGCGCAGAGTTTTTAAGGGTTATTATGCAAAATTAGTTTAGATCGGTCAAAGAGTATAATATAAAGAATATAAATTTGTTGTATAATATAAAGAACAGACAGACAAATATTATATTTAGTTTTATACAATATATACAGATATCATGAAATTTGCAAAACTTTTTGGATTTTTTCTAACTTAGATAGTTAGAACATACAAATACATTCTTATTTTTTTTTTTGCTATTTTCTTTCTCCATTGACTGCGGTTCGCCGCCATCTCTTTCGCATCCTCCTATGTCAATTTCATGTTTCATATTTCCGCCGAGAAAAACCTACGAGGATATAATTGCATGATGTCCGGGACAAAATCTTCGCGTAAGAGAAGATTTGCAAAGAAATATTTTTCGTATTTTAAATTTAAAATAGTTAAAGTATTTATTACAAACTTGGTGTTGTGTAGTTTGCCTGGAGGTATTATCAAACAATTACCGGCTGGCAATGCAGGTTGTAATTTCAAGTAAATATAAAGCAACGCTGCGAAAGAATCCTGAACAGCGGGTAATTCATTATTAATATAATAAAACGGCGTTTCGTGGATATGATATAGGACTTTTAAGATAATTAGATATGTAAAAAAAATAGAATATAATAGAAAAGAAACGTAGAATATATCCCAATTACGTCGAGTCTTGTGATACGAATAATACGAGTTAGTCTACGAAGTGCCCATCCACCTGTTCGGCTCCACTACTCGGGGCCGAGAGCCGGTCGATGTTGACTCACACGTCTCTCACTGCTTTACTTGACTGTTTTGTTTTTCCTGAAATGGTCCTGCAGTTGGCATGCGATCGGAGGAGACCGACCTGGACCAAATTAAACTCTGAAACCTCGCTTCGGAAGCTGAGGATCAAATGGCAAGTAAACCGAAGCATTTAAGTAAAACGGTTACCGATTTTGATAACATTCGCGAACTCCGGCCGTTATGTTTTCATTATAGATGACATGAACTTAACTGAACGCTTGGTGCAGTACGGACAGCCCTTGACTACTGACTTATTCTGAAACAATCCACGTTTGGAATTCCGGGCCTCGGTAGGGAGTTGCATAATGTACCGAGTTCACTCGGTAGAAGTGCTTTTAGACCTTGATTGAATAGCTCTATTATGTATTCTGATACCGTTCTCACTTATCGAGTACGGCATTGAATCAATATTCCATTTTCGATATACTTACACCGATTTGATAAAGTTATGAAATTAATAATAATTATTGTATTTTATACGGATTCTTATCGAGGCAAAATTTCGTGCTATCAGTACATTAGTTTCTAGCACAATCGTTTGTTACCTTTACAATTAATTTCGGAACTTTTTGGATATAGGAAAATTAAGAATGTTAGTATTCTGTCAGTTCGTCACACATTTTTAAGTATTTTAGAAGATTTTTAGAAAATGGTAGATGGTCTCATGACGCAGTAACACGACCAACAGAGACAGATTTTGTGGATAAATCTCGTAGTTCTTATCGCATTTCGATCAAAATTTTTTCGTATATCTACCTATAACGTCTAAGTTAGTTAGTTTGCTGATCTGTCATATTGTTTGAAAATGCGTCCGTTAAAAAAACAAAACTCGTAACTCCGTTAATATTTGTCCCATGGAAAAAAAATAAACTAACTTTCATATACAGACGAAATTTACCTGACTGTATCGGCCGATGCAGGAAGATTTTTTCATATTTGAAAGCAATATGTTTATTTATTTTTAAAATGTTTGTACATTGACGTCTGTTTACATTTATATCAATACAATAAAGTCGAAGGATGATATTATATAATAAAATAGAACATTAAAATATATAACTTTAATTAATGTAAATGTGTATTGGCCGGCTAGTACACTAACATTGCTTTATGGGCCGGTTGTGTGATTATTAGTAACTTTTTACTAACGCCCGTAGTAAAAATTGTTTGCGGGTTGTTCGAACGTCAAATTTACTATTGTCAAAGCGTAGATGTAGATGTCTATAGGTGTTACAAATAATCATGAAATATGCTTTATTTTATGCATTATTGTGGTAACTTTGGCTGCGCCGATGTGGCAATAGGCTGCGCCAATGTGATAACTTTGGGTGTGTACCATGTACCTCAGGTGTTTTATCCTCTGATTAAGGACTAATTTCTTAGTCTCAATTCCGTGTAGTGAAACTCGATATGTTTGGGTAATAATATTCAGTTTATTACAAGAACGTATTTACAGTAATTATTATTTACACACTTCAGTGATAGACTAGTTACTAAGGAGGATCTATGATGGAAGGGGCCCGTTACCCCAGAGAGGGCCTCTTATAATGGTTTACCCCCACTACACATCCACTCACTCTCCTGACACACTTATATGCATACATACAAGGTGACAGTTAAACAACGAGATCATCATCGGACGAACTGTCATCACTAAAATAGCGGGATATTGAATGATTAATTGTTGTATACTGCAACTTTCAAAGTATCAATGTGTCAGATGACTTTCGGAACAGTTTTAAAAAGTCCGTAATATTTAACAATCCGTTTTTACTATCGGATATCGCAGAGCAAAATGAGTTAACTACGGGATGTGCTTTCGAGTAGTAAATATTTTTTTACTAACGATCAAACCTACCTTAGTACCTTTTTTTTCTTTATTATAAAAATTTACTACAGATCGCACAACCGGGAATGATGTTGTATGTTTTGTTTTAAATCTGTATAATATTATAAGACAGTGGTACTATTAAATAAACCACGAGTAAATATTTGAACAGTCTTTTCTTAGAAATGTTATGTTATTACCGACTTAATGTGTATTTGTGCTTCAATTACTCGTCATCGAACCATACTTCAATTAATATACTCAACAGATACATATTGTTCATTGAGTAATGGTACTGATTTTATCAGGCCGGCCGTTTTGATTATGTATTGTGTATACACGTAGTATAAAGTGTATAAATAATGTTTTGCATAAACAAATTGATTTTAAATACTAAATTAATGTATTAATTATAAATATATACATATAAAATCAATTTTGTCGAAAAATATTGTTTTTGCGTCACCGGGATTCGAACCTGGATCTCTATTTCCAATTCGGGGAAGTACACTACCAATTGTGTTATAACGCCAGTATTTTTCATGACAAATTTTCGAACCCATATTTTACATTTTTCAAATTAATACACCTGTCGTTCCATTATTTGAAAACCATCTACATTATTTTTACAGAATCTCAAATACCTTTGAGTAAACCGACTGCAGACGCCAGAATTATCAATTCATTTTTCAAATAATGGAACGACAGGTGTATTAATTTGAAAAATGTAACATACAGGTTCGAAAATTTGTCTATTATTAGGTTTTGGTCTACTCCAATATATTTAGTCTCGCGCACGTCAAGTGTTACAACTCCGTTTTATAATAAAGTGCTAATACCCGGCAAATGGCAGGTGAGGGGAGACTTTTAACCGTAACCTTTTTTTTAGTGCTTTTGAGATTTGAATGGGCGCCCGAGCGAACATTAGCTCTTAACAAAAGGGTTTCGCGTGAATAATGAAGAAGTCACTCATCTGATGGGGTTTATTGTGTACTCGGTGCCGAGGTCACCTCTGTCGGTATTTGCTTACGCACTTTGTAACTGAAGGGTGCAATGGTTGAGTTAGGTTAGGGTAGGTTGGGTTGTAAGTTTGTTATCGCGAGAAAATTGACCGATATTTTGAATTGTAATTGTATCCTTTAGGCGTTTTACGCAGCTTATTGTTTATGGTTTTGGCATACATTAAATTTATCTTAAGATTATGATTTAATCTTAAAATATTATATATAACCAGGAATCTCGGTTGATTAAATTTCAACCTTTGTTATCTGTTATTTAAAGCTTTCTACCCAAATTGTTGTATAATATCAGTTTACGCACTAGTTAGCTGGAAAACTCGCCCAAGGGCGTGTGGAAATAATAACAAAATATTAAAATAAAGATAAATATTTTTTCTGTTTTTAGTTATGCATACCCTGAATGTGAATAATAATACATATAAATAATAAGATAAAACACTTTGTTTAAACATGTTTCGATACCTATGGTATCCTATTCAGGAAACAATATATGCTAAAATAAAAAATGTAAGCGTAGATAAAAACAAAACTATAAAAATATAAGTGGTGGGTAACTAATTAGGAACTACTTCTAACGCGTTTATCCCAATTTAGTGAGAATTATCTGTAAGTAAGGAAAGGAAAAGTATTTTTCATATTTATGTTGTTCCTCTCGCTTATTTTGATAAATGAACAAAAAAGGATTTGCGAAATCGTTTCATCCTTCCTAGAAGTATCTATCTGCAGACGAGATATGAATAAGTTAGGACCGGGAGAACTCGCGATGGGATCACTTCGGAAGAGGCGAAATGTTATCCATTTAGCAGAGACACTTCGTAAATGGTCTGCTAATGCAATATCATTAAACACGGGCCGGACAAAGGCAGGGAGGGGGACAGTCAATTGCGGCGCGTCATTCATTCATTAGTGAAAATATAAATTATTCCTCATATCAGTGATTGAAAACTATAACTGTGATCACCGTTTTAATACTGTCGTTATTTCCAATAATTCTTATTTGTAGACTGTCATTATGTAGTTTGAAAGATAACTAAACAATTAAGTTACCAGGCAGAGAATAGAACGCTACACTTTTCTGTCCCGGTACACGTCTCTTGCCTCGTCCACTTTCATACATCTTCTATAGCGTCGGTTGTTGAAGCTCTTTACAGAACCGATCTCCAATATTTGTTTATCTGTTTTTACCATAATTTTTTTTTCGGATGCCCTCTGTTCCTGTTCCATCCACACTCGCAGCGCATATTTTCTATATCCTTCTCTCCTCGCTCTAATGTTCCTCATGATCAAGTTGTCTTAGTGATTCTTTCTTAATTCAACCGACTGCGCTACAAATAGATCCACAACCGCTCCTAATTTGATAAAAACTAACGTAAGATAAATTCAGTCACACAGATTACTTCTTGTGTACGCGCAGGAACACGTTACTACCATCTTTATATCACGTGAGTAGAACACGTTGTGTAGATTAACGTCAAAAAAATATAAAACTGCCAACACAATATGAATGACTTTCCAGTAACAATGCATTTTAGTGATGGTGAACTGTTATGTGACTGATTGTGTCGATGATTGGTAACTAAGATTTAACTGTCGGTGGCTTACTTTCTAGTGTACTAGTCATTGCTCAAAGAATTGCGTTAATCAGTTATCAATCACCATTACAATCAAACACAATTACAGTCACAATAACAGTCACAATAACAGTTAAAATAACGATTTTACCATCACTAACGCATATGTATTTCCGTGGTGGGTTTGATGTCAACTTGCGAATTGTGTATGCCTTTTCATTCATTCGGACATCTCGATAGTCTTCTATACCAGGACGCTGATATTAAGTAGGTGCTTTTATTTTGAGTCGTAGTTTGTGATGCATATATTAGTTTTGTGATTATTTCCGCGAATTACAATTTATAGGACTAGATACACTTACCCCATAAATTTTACACCGTGGGGGAAGTGCATCTACTCAATGGTTGGTATGGTACCCCATATGCCTTTGAATTGAATCTTTCTCAATTAGTGATGTGTAGTAAAATAATTAATCAATTTCATAAACAATCACTATGATATGCCACACTTCGCCCGTACAAGCAATTTTACTAGATTTTTTGAAACTTAGCACGTTTTTCCTGTCATTTAAGACCAAAGTAACTAATTCACATTGTCATTAAGCAGATCAATAAAGACATTTTCATTATTTTAACAAATTGTCAGAAATAATACAACCAGGTGCTCTTACCCCAAATTTGGGGTAAATGCGTCCAATCGTTGTATTTTCGTAAAATGTTTTTAATATCAGCTATCCTAAAAGGTTATATTGCGATTTTTAAAAACTTAAATTAGGAAATGGTTAATGATCCTTCTATCAAAGTTTCAAAGTGACAGCATCATCTTGTGAAGTTTGAGAATAGTTCAAAGTTAATGTCGATGATTTATATGTCGCACTTACCCTGATCCACCTTATTCAATCACTGATACTGCTCGCGACTTACATATATTAATGTTCACTCACGATTCGTGAGTTTGACCTCATTGTATAGTAAAAGAACATGACAACTGATTTTTTAAACTGTTCTTTTGGTAAAAGTTTCGTTTCTTTTGCCTTGACTTTGCGGCATAACATGGTTTTCGAGTAGTGTTAAAAAAGCCAACCCGATCTATACTGAAGCTTTTGGTGGGTCCACCCATTCATTGTTTTTTTTGGTTAATAATTGGTAAAACACGAGGGTGTAAAATACGGTAGTTCTGTCAGGTTTTAATAAGATTATGCAGCCAGACGCAGAAGATTATATATACACGTACATAAAAGGGATTGTGTAATTTTTTTAGACTTTATTTGGGTTACGATTTTATGAAACTGGTGTCAAAATCTCGTGCGAGGCTTAGCTTGAAAAATTGTGGGTCTTTTGATATGAGTAATATTTAAAAAAAAGATAGGAGTGGCACATTTTAGATTAGGCTCCGGAGGCGATCTCCGCCTGGCAGTCATTGCGGTGGTTCATTTTTTGTGTCTTGTCAGATCTGTCGTGTTTCGCGTAGTTACACAGTGCCATTTTCATTATATTGATATAATCTAGTGTAGTTTTGTTTATTTTTGTGGATATATTTTATTTTCGCTGCTATTTTAAACGCTGATTGAGCAATTTGTATTCATACATATAAGTTAATGTTTAATTTGTTATTTACGATACCAAGAAAATAAATTTATTTAATAATGTCGTTTTAAAGACATACATTTCGATTTCAGGAATTCTGTTGGTGATAGAATAATCTTATCAAATGCTATTATATTTAAGCATATTTATATAAATAAGTATTTAGCGTTATCATTGTCTTTCGACATTATTATTAATTTAAATAAATAACTGACTTTTTATTTTTAAAACAAATTTAATTAATCAACTAGAAGAAAAAAATCTATTTATCGAAAAATATTTGGCTACTATCGGGATTCGAACCTGGACCTTTTCTATCCGGGAAACGTAATAATCAATTTCGTTACATCAAGTCATTTTGTTTTTGGCAAATTTTGAACTTGTATTATTCACTTTGTCAGGGTCTCATCAATTACGCAATATGTGCTTGGGGTGGTGCAGCTCTTACTTCAATGGATCCTCTAATTAAGGCTCAGAAATGGCTCATCAGAGTAATAAACAAGAGCCCATTTAGACATAACTCTGAAGAACTCTTTAAATCCTTTCAAGTTTAGGATATAAGACAACTGTTTACCAGAGCAATCTTAAAACTATTTAAAAAAAAACTTTACTTCCGCAATCCGATCCAAAGGAAACCAGAAGCAAAGCCTTAGGATTCTATTCAGTGCCAAAATTTAATACCTAATTCGCTCAACGAACTTATTTATTTTGTGCTCCGAGAATATTTAACAAATTACCACTATACCTTAAAGGGTCTAAAATGATCAATTACTTCAAACCAAAAATAACAAAGTGGTTGCTTGATGTGAAACTAATTTGTCATTTGTGCTAACATAACTACCCACATATTTTTGTCTCCCACTGTTATATATTACTGACAATAATATTTTATAACTTTTTTTCAATATCTTTTTATAACTTCTGATTATACTTTTTTCACATAACTTTTCATAACGTACTTAACATTATACCCACTTACCTCTTAACATTTACAACTTTTAAAAATTGTACAGGTAATTGCTTTAGAACAGACTGCGTCTAGTAAAGCAATTACTTTTATTTTTGTATATATTCTATTTGTTACAAAAAAAAAAAATTCTGTAGTTCTTTATAATTTATTGATATATCTAATATTTCATTTTTAAAAGCAATCAACTTTATATTATTATAGTATCCCAGATACGAAAAGGTCCAGGTTCGAACTATGGCTAAAATTGCAACATCACAACAAAAATATGTTTTCATTAAATGACTGCATTCACCGCTGTGATTATTTTATCTATGTGGTCGGCCGGTTTTGATACTACTATATCTTCATCAAGAGTGTGTATACACTAGGTAATCCATAAAATAAATTAGTGGCATGGCCATAGTCTAGGTTTGGTTTGTAATGGGGAAAGATAAATTGAATTGTGTTAGTATTGAATAAGGGAATATTTGTTAGATTTACTTGAATATTAATTAGGCTAGATAGTTATTAAGAACTGTATTTGTGTCGATGCAATGCTTGTCATGCATCTTTGTCCCGGACATCATTCGGAAGTTATCTGTAGGCATCTGCATTCGCCTTGCTTATTATTCAGTGGATGTATTTTTGTCTGGACTTTCATCTTCATCGTCTCTCAATCTTTTTCTTAATTACATTTCTGAGAGATGCATTGTGTCTAAGAATGTGTCCTGTCCATTAAACCTATTAGATTTTAGATTGTTTGTAATATCGGCCTCTTTTATCTTTATTTTATTTGGTAAACAAAAAAGTCGACCCATATAAACAAAAATCACAATAAAAGTGTAAAAAAAATTTAACCAATTACATGTTTTTTCTGAAATAACAATATATTTGAAAATAACTTATTAAATAGATAAATAGAAGAAGAGAACTTTCTCCTCTATTACAGAAATACAAAAAATAAAAGTAAAATTAAGAGAAGTGTGAAAAAAGTAGAAAATAAAAATATAAACAGAGGAGAGATAAAAGTTATAAATAAGAAAGTTTACCAGGGGAACGGGAGGGTGAGGGGAAAGGTAAAAGAAAATGGGATAGGGAATAAAATCTGTATGATAAAAATAAAATAAAGGGAATAAAGGCTTACGTGTTGAATTTAGATTTAATTGAGTTAAATTAAAAATTTTATTGCACTCCCCTTAGAACATCCCCATTTACAATTCTTTCAGTATAACTTATTCATTCTTTCCATCGTATTCAGTATTCACATCTCGAATGTTTCTAACCTATTTCCTCCAACTTATCTCTTTTATTGTCCAGCTTTCACTTCTGTGTAGTGACTATTGTATATGTGTAAAATACAGTGCCTATGTCTAAATATCAAAAGCTTGGTCTACCTCGTATCATATTTTGTACGTTGTATTTTCTTTTATAGAATTACAGTAAGACCGCAACTGAACATGTTGTAAAAACTTATTTAATGGATACAACATATTGGATATAAAATTACAGTAAGACCGCAACTGAACATGTTGTAAAAACATATTTAATGGATACAACATATTGGATATAAAATTACAGTAAGATCGCAACTGAACATGTTGTAAAAACTTATTTAATAGATACAACATATTGGATATAAAATTACAGTAAGACCGCAACTGAACATGTTGTAAAAACATATTTAATGGATACAACATATTGGATATTTAAACCACCAGATCGAAACATTTTGTTTCGTGTTTAAAAAGCAGATTCATCTAAATAATCAGCTTCACATCAAACATGTAATTACATAATTACAACGTAGTTAATATAGTGATGTGGTTTACAAACGTTTTGTATAGGGTGGGCCTAATGTCACTTTGCCATTTAAAAATTAAATAACTTTTTTGCTATTATATTTTTCTTTCGAATTCTAAAATTAAAAGCTTGTATACGATGAACTGTATACGAAAAAAAATTATAAGGATTGCCTCGAGGATTTACTACGAATTATATTCATTCGCATTTGTGAAATATGTACATGTACACTTGGTACAATATAAGTAATGCAGCAAGATTTAGGAGTAGATACATATTAAAAACATCAGTCGAAAATGTTCAAGCTGCATATATCTAATCTCAACTATGTCAAAAATACAAGAATTTTTTTCAAAGCCTTTTATTTTCAAATTTCATTTCATAATTTCAAATTATATTTTAAATACAAAAATAAAAGGTCATCGAACTTGATTTCACACCGATTCATTGAACGAATGATTTAGGACCTGAAGCAAAAATATAAAATAATAATGGGTCAATTTCGCACGTACATTTATTTCGAAGTACATAGACTTAAAACATGATTTTGTAAAACTTTCATACAACAATATTTTCCGTAACGGTACAGCATTGTTACATATTCTTTGAACATTTTCGATTCTACTAAGGCAAAATTTTCAAAGAAATAATAATTTCCAGAAATTCTGATTTTCATTGGTCGTCGCGTTTATTTGATCTCGCGGTTTTCATGTTTCTTTTCGTGAGGATATTTAAAAGCGGGACTGTTTGTTAATAAGCCTCGTTCGAATATAAATTAAAAGATAGTTTAAAAAATAATACAAATACAAAAAGTGATTTAGTTTTTAAATGGTAAAGTTACTTACGGTCCACCCTGCATAAATTCCATCCGGAAACTCGAAACTCAGAGTTACTTAACGAAACTCGAAATTTCGCTCCGACAATTTATTTCCCTGGACGTTCATTAAGCGCTTTGCCAAAACGGCCAGGTAAGCTTAACAGGTGATCTACGGTCCCGGGGATATTTTACGTCAAACGCCTAAGCTCCCAGTGACAGAGATACACGGTGGCCAGGACGGGGCTGGACCGCAGCGCGTCTCCTCGCGCCGCTGTACAGGAAGTTTCTGATGTATGGGGTCGGGTGACGGAAACGTGATTCTCGGTGCTCGGGGTGGCTTGTTCCTGTACAACGAATAAGGAGACTCTAATGGCTCTTGTTCTTGAGTAACAGGCCTTATTTTTATGATAATTTAATCTTGTGTGGCCTTTGTTGGATGTATTCTTAAAACATCTTTCTGGCAGCGTTAGTCACCCGTAAAAGTAATAGTGAAACTATAATTAACGTTGTATAGTATCGGTGTAATATAATCATCGCTTCTAAGACTGTAGCAATTAGGGATTCTGTGTCGAGACATCCCGGGAATTTCATGTTTTCGGGACTTCGAAACTCGAGACAATTAACGACTCGAGAAACTCAAATATTTCTTGATGTTATTCATTTTAAACAAGTCGTTTGTGTTAATCCCGTCTGACCATTGTCATACAGCAGGCAGTGATCCAGCGACGAGCGATGCATGTGCAAGTGTATATAAAAAAATGGAATATTTCCATAGTAAATCATAAAAATTTGCATTAAGAAGAATTAGTCTTCAGATATTCATGACAAAAAAATATCTGAAGTAAATAAAAATTATTCGAAAAACTTTTTTTTTTGTATTGTTTTTTAATTTGATTAAATTGTTTAAATAATTAAATAATACTATAAGCGCGCAAATGCGGAGGAAGCTACAACAGTCATAGTTTCTTTCGCTAGATTTTACGGGCTTGCCAGTGATGTTAACTTTACTTTTTGAATGTGCATGCGATAATTTATTGCGATATTATTTTGTAAAATAAAAAAGTTTTTTTTTCATGTAAATTAGAAAAATTGGAGTTGCGGCGTTTCCATAATATTAATAGAAGATACGTCACTGATTACAGCCTCTTGAATATTTATCTATCTAGCAGGACTACAATTATAATAAATAGTAAAATGAGCACAACGTGTGATTTGGAATTTTTTTTAAATATTGTGTTTTAGAGTTATTCCAGAATGTATTTATTTATTATTTGTATCCATCCGTGTATCCAGAATATATTATTTTCTAGTTATCTGTTGACGCAAGTCGAGTACTCTCCGTGCATTCCATCTATCCAATAAACTTTAATATACCTTTCCCGCACTGGCCAACTAATTAATCACTTAGCGATTTCGCCGACGTGAGAACAGGTTGCATTTCGACGCCGAGCAGTCAATAGGTTTTTTTTGTGCAACGAAAGTATCGCCGTGTATACAAATCCGAACTACGAAGAAGCGGTGTTCTACACTACGAGAAGTGCAGTGATATCTCCGCTCTTTACTACAAAAGTGCGAGTCAAGTGGAGGTGTAAATTGTCGTTCAATCCAGGAATTAGATCAAGATAGGCCAGATCCATCTGCCATTATTTCCTTTCTGAATCCAATTCGGGTTGCGTCTACTAAACGTCCACGGGATCCTATCCCATATATATGTTTTATTGATAAAAATCAACTCATATTTGACGTCTTGGAACACCTTTTTATTAATTAGCAAATAAATATTAAGACAGTAAATACTGAATTGAAATATGCAAATATGTAGGTACATTTTTTCGAGGTAGTAGCATAATTTATAGCGGATATGTTTTATTACTTCTCGAGTATAAACATAGCGACAAAGTAATGTAATTTAAATATATATAAATTATGTTTAAATTCCATCACAATCCACCCCTGCCCCTGAATTAGTCGATACCGTAGACTGAGTTATAAATGGGCTCTTAGTGACAATTTGATAAAAGAAAGATAGTTCTAATTAATATTTGTGTTCGAATTTGGCGGTACCATTACTTTATTCGCCTATTGAATTAATAATTGGAAATATATTATTTTGCTTGGTAGATATAGTATAGAATTAAATGAATTAGGTGTAAATTGGTGGTATGTATCTGTAAAATAATTATTATAAAATAAAGAAAGAAATAAATAAAAATATTTATTTTCATATTTTTATTTATTATCTTTGTTTTATTAACCACTTAATTGAGTTTAAATACATCTATCGGTTTCGAAAAATACAATTTTCTTCTTCAGGATGTCATAACTAACTAAAAACATGTATTATTGTTTCTTTACCAGAATCTATTTTTAAATAATTTTTTTAACAATAGATTCTGGTAAAGAAAATAATATATGTTTTTAGTTAGTTATGATATCCTGAAGAAGAAAATGGTATTTTTCGAAACCGGTAGATGTATTTTTTTTTAAATAGAGATGCGTACACGGAATACATGTCACATTAATATTCTTACTATTTTCAAACTAAGCTATGAAAACAGGACTAACTTGCTAGTGTCCTGGAACGAGGCGCGAACGATGAAAATATGAATTTTAGCCACAAAGTTAATATTGCTAATTTTAAAAGTATATTTATTTTCAAACAAAAATTCATTTTCATTATGATGTTGCAAGTGAATCAAATAAAAATATATACAGAAAAATCTATCAATTAATAAAATATTTGGTTACCACCGGGATACGAACCCAGAACTTTTCCTATCCGGGGAAACGTATTACCAATTCGTCACGTTAACGATTTAAGTTTCTGACAAATTTGAGATATTTGTTTTGTATTATTTATAATTGATTCATGTATTATTAAATTGATAAAAAAATGTCTAATTTCCGGGTGCGTATCCCGGTGGTATCCGAATATATTTTCAATAGGCTTTATCTGTGTGTCTTTCTAACTGATCGTTAAATTTGTTTCAAAAATATTTACAACTGAATTGCAATGGTCGTAGGCTGAAAAACTGATCCGATTTTTCCATGTAAGAGGTTTTTTTTGTGTCTTTTACAGATTATAAATCTCTAAAATACTTGTATGGAAAATGGAATCATTTCTTGATAGCTTTGAACTAAGTAATTAGCATTTAAAACGTTTAACGGGGCCTTAAAAATCTACAAATGAATTATACCAACAATGCTATCAGTATTTTTTATTTATTATCTTAGTTTTATTAACCACTGAATTGAGTTTAAATACATCTACCGGTTTCGAAAAAAAAACATTTTCTTCTTCAGGATGTCATAACTAACTAAAAATATAGCATTGTTTCTTCACCAGAATTTTTAAAAATAGATTCTGGTGAAGAAACAATGCTATATTTTTAGTTAGTTATGACATCCTGAAGAAGAAAATGGTATTTTTTGAAACCGCTAGATGTATTTAAACTCAATTCAGTGGTTAATAAAACTAAGATAATAAATAAAAAATATGAATTTTAACCACAAAGTTAATATTGCTAATTTTAATAAAAATAAAATATCTAAATTACAAATTAAATTGTTCTTTCTTAATTAAGTTTGTACGATTAATTTGTGTAACTGTGTCACGTTAATTCTTCAACATAATGTAAACATAGTTTCCGCGTATTAAGGGCAGCTGTCAAATTATCCCTATACGCAGATTCCTGTCTACAGCGAGAGCCTGCTGAAGTTCTCTTTGAAACATTCCGCAATTTCGTGAGAGAGATGTCACAAACAGTTTGTGTTTTGTATCTACTCTACTTTGCTCCTCTATTGAGCCGCAACACAGCTGTCACGGCTCCTCGCTAGTGATCCACGGCCAGAAATTGATTTAGAGAGGATCCCAACCCTTGACAGATGCCAGAACCCTTCGCTGACATCGGCAGGAAACTGTGACGGGAGTAAGCGCCGATCTCAAACTGTCGGAGATAATGATAGTCTCCATGTTTTTAAAATATCTCATGTCACCCGTTTGGGCATTTTTGGTGTTTTTGTTTTTTGTGTTATAAATAGAGGACGTTCGGACGACCGAGTAAATTTATACTGGAAGATAGTCATGTTAACCCTCGGCATACTGTGATAAGAAATACCTGTCCGCAACCGTAATGTCAACTTGTGTTACCGTGGGGAATGTGTAATTTTAAATAATAAAAACGATAGTTGTTATCGTACTTTTACTCTGAATTTTGAGTATTTAAAATGGAGAATTGATAAATATGATAATATTCATTTTACCCAATCTAGCGATGCGGGCGTCTGCTACGGTGGCAAATACCGACCTGTACCGATTGGTAGACTTGTGTTACTGCATGGCTACGGAAGGGTTAAAAGCCGTAACATAAGAAAATGTATGAATGTGGATAAGGTGAGAGTTGTTTGTTGCAATTTTTGTTAAATATAGTTTTTTGTACATCATTATTTTGACATTATTCTACACGTATAATTCTTCACATTGCATTGAATGTTGTCTATATCGTCTGAGTAAGTATTATACTTACTCAGACGATATAGAATGAAGTATGTTTGAAATCACGTGGATAGGAAAAAACGGGTTAAAGAGTAGGATGTTATTGTCACTGCTAATAATTATTCTATTAATGGCAATTGACGGGCCATATGTTCAGATAATCGATGTACAAATAATATTTTTGAAAGGTATTCACGACACAAAAAACGATCTAGAAGATGCCCAAAGTCTCGTAGGCGAAATTATCGGAGAAGTAGGAAAGATTGACGGAAAACCGAAGAGTTTTTTTTAGATGAAAATAACTGCACCTGGTAGAACAGTATCGCGTTTTTATCAAATTAAGCTACTTAGAAGATAAATAAAATAATACAAGTAACAAAACATATAATTGGTAAACAGTGACTAATAAATATCTGTTGAGAGTCTGAAAACAATTTACTTCGCCCTATTTTAGTGTAGCATTATTTAGAAGGGCGGGTTGTATAGAGAAATCCATTTTCCACTTGAAACTGTTCATACACTCATTATAGAGATTACTTTCAACAAACTTAAATTACCCGCTAGAGACTATATATCAAATTCGATATGCGAAGAACTGTCGACATCTATAAACTATTATACAGAGTGTACCAAAGGTAGTAGTCCAAACAGAGCCTGCGGTTAAGGGAGCTTGTAGTTGGGCTTCAAATAGGGTTATTATTAGGTTGGCTCCATTTAGATTACTGTCTCTTGGACATCCTGTACGAAGCACTTTATGTGTGCTCTATGCTAAGATTGTTTGTTAACAAAGATTCGAATATCGAATAAAGTAATTTAATTTCACACCGGAACTTAAATAAAAATAAAAATTTGTTGTACTTTCAGTCAACAATAAGTAATAAGGATTGTCAATTATAAGTAATGTATTTACTAAAAAGTACAAGTTAATTTTTCTAATCAAAATGAGTCAATGCTGAAGAAGATTAATATTATAAAAATTATATGAGAGGACGCCCAAAATAAGAGAGTGCAAAGGGACACAAAAAATATTTCAAAATTCTCGAAGAAAATGTGGAAGAATGAGACAATAAAATTCGGAATAGCGAACGACTGGAAGCCATTGACGGAGGAATATTGAAATGAGCGATTGAAATATGAAGCGGCGACAGAGTTAACTACGTTTGAATGCGATCCATTCCAAATTTTGCTCAGCTTTAGTCTAGGATCCCGATGAAAGTATGGCCATCCCTCCCGGACATTAAAAACTCTTCTTCTGCCTTGACTAAATTTTGTAATCATCGTTTCTCTTTAGGGTCCGCGCAAATCAAAAACACTCCCCACACGGATCATTAAAAGGGAAAAACCATAACTATTTGATAACTTCGAAGTGCAACGCTAGGAAGAAATCAATACGATAGTATTATCTTTGTTATTTTGTATAATTTTTCAAACCAATAAATCAAATATAAGTCTGAAATTCACGTAGAAGTCATGACGTGGCAACTCTTTTTTTTATATGTTTCTTATAAAGCGAGAAATCACCGCTAGGGGGCAGGAACGTGGCAGCTCATATATCGAAGTGATTTATTTTTCTGTGTATTGTGTGAACCTTCGCTACATCATTATTTCATACAATAAACACGATATTTCACCGAATCGTATTAAATAAATACACACAACACTTTTTTGTGCTTCTAATTTATTTACATATCTAATGGTACCATTATTTTTTTTCAATGTATCTGAATCGGCTGTTACATTAGGTTGTTACGAAAATAATGGCCGATTTTAATATTATACAATTTTAAACGTTCTTTGCTTATTTGTTTATTTGTTTTTGTTTGACAATTAGGAATCTGCTGTATTTATTTATCAAGTCGAGGATTCAATTTGCATTATTTTAATCCTTCAGAAATGGGATTGAAAAAATAAGAATTACTAATTAATAATTAATTAATTAATAATTAATTGTATTTTATTTTTATTTTTTAAAATTTGGACATTATGCATCTCAAACAGCTCTAAATGTTACTCAAGCATGCGGTGAAGGAACTACATCTGAACGAACAGTGCGGCGTTGGTCCCGACTAGTTTAAGAACGGAGACATCTTAAAGGTGAAGGGGATCGAGGGCATCCTGTTACTGTTAAAAACGATGAATTGTAAATCATCGATTAATGGAGTATGACTATCTTGCTTCACAATAGCTTTGACCATTTCAAGCACCTCGATAACTATTTACGATAATAATTTCAATAACAGATAAGCAGCAGTATTAGTCTTAAAATATCTCTAGTATTTATTCACAAATTACAGGCATAAATATGCTTATAATTTGTTGTCAAAAATGCGTAGAATCAAATGGCTCTTATTTTGATTAATACAATTTATTTACTGTTGAATTTGAAACCTAAATAAGCCATTCGTAACAACATACTGACAAGGTGCGCTTCCGATTTGTACATGATGAACGACATCGTTCAAATATGTTTAGCAAACGCTTTCTGTCGCAAAATATTATGATCGAACAATCGATTCGAATTTGGGGCGCGTATACGCAGGCATACAGTATCAACACGCGAACTGGGTTTATAAGACTTGGTATATCTACTCAGAATATGATATCTTGTTATACACTTTTAGAATATTAGTTATTCGTAATAAACTTCATTTTGACGTGTGTCCTGACGACAATAAGAATATTCTTGTTGCCATAAATCAAAACAAATCTCAACGTGTTACGATATTAAAAGAATAATTAAGTAGTTTATAATAGATGGGTATAATTACACTTGGCTTAGTTATGTCTTATGTTCTAACTACCGTTGTTCTGTATTCATAAAAAAACGCTATTTGAGAATATCAGCCGCGAATAACGTTATTGTCTCATGTCTGCGTCCAAATTCCCATCCTCCACACATTTCCTTATTCTTGCTATCAGTGTAAATTGTAACCCTGACGCCATCAATATTGTTTGACATCGACATCGCGATACTATTCGCAATGTGGACAATTACCTTCAGTACATCAGCACTGTTTTGTGTGTGCCGTAGATGAACAGTGACACCACCTTCACGTCTTCAGTCGGGATCAGAGATCGTCACCATCCTTGTGCGGGCAGCGTGTGATTTTGGAGGCGTCAAACTTGAAGTAAGGCGAGCAGTCCTTCTAAATCCCGGTCTCTGAGATCCCCGGTCCTTCGAAAAAAATCTCTTTCCACTCACCAACCTCTTCCTATATCGGTCTCTCGATTCCTTCCCCGCCTTGTGGTGATTCCGACATTCAACTGGAATTATCGTTATCCATTTCACGGGAAGAGCGACTCGGAGATCGCACAACATTGTTACATAATTTTAATCGATCGGACGATACAAGATACAACAAATGGAACAATATTTAAGAAACTAATTGTAGAATTAGACAACAAGATGAACTAATGACGAGCACTACTAAAAAAAAACAGAAAATAAATAAAGACTTAAGATTTTTTTACAAGTATAAATAAACATTCGAATAACTTTTAAACAATAGTCCACCTCGACACAGGATTATCCTAGTGAGAAGGTATTGCCAATAGTTGTTAACATTGTAAAAAGAGAAGAAGAAAATATCTCTGCCTAGTACCTAAATTATTAATTTTTTAATTTAATTTTATTCTTATTTTTCTATCCTGGCATACCATTATTACTCTGTTAACTTTCACATATCTTCTCATGAATGCTCGTCTGTTGAAGCTTCCGAAGGCCGTCCTCCAATATATGATTTGTCTGATCATGCCAGATTTTCCGCGGACGCCCTATGTTACCGCTGTTACCTTTTGATGAATTTTTCTTTGCCATCTTCTCGATCATACGTTCCGCATATCCAAACCATCTCTGAGAACCTATCTAAATTCTATCTACTATGCTACGAACGAGTGTGAGGAATTTAAAAAAATATAATAAAGATTACATTAGTTGCCTCGCAGCTGTGGCGAGTTCTTTAGAAAAAAGATTCGAAAATGGTATCAACACATTTATTTTCAGCTAGTAACATTATCTCCCCGTAACATTAGCTTGTTAGGAGAATCACCGAGAATTATAGGGTGGAATGAACATCCCTGAAAACCCTAATGGCGTGGAAATATCATGCCGGGAAGCTGTGAGCATCCAGTAGAGATCATTTAGACACGACTCAGTCGTATATCTCTCCAAACATTTAAGTCTAACGGCCGGGAGTTGAGAAATTCCCCCGGAAAGCTGAAAATCTCAAGATTTCGTGCTGTAGGTACCGGTGCTGCAGCGGAATGCCAAGATTTTGTTAACGAATCCAATCAGTATATGATGTAAATTGTCCATATTTTAAATCAGTTATTTTCACTTCAGACGAGTAATTTCTTTTATTTCTAATTTCGTGGAGATGAGTCAAATTACAGTACTGAGTATATAAGGAATTGCAACAAATTTTTGGTAAGTACATACTAATATAATAGTGTGGTCCCGGAAAATTCTTGCAGTCTCATGTCACTTAAGCAGAAGAAATCAAAATAAAAAATATTTAAAGGTCACGGTGTAGTGTATTATCCGCGATTTAATAAGTAATAAGTTATTGAATTCGTCATCATGTGTCCTTTCAAAATACTGCCATCACATGATATAATGACTAATATATGTTAGTACGCTCACAATAGCTGTGATGATAAAAGTGTGGGGTGGTGATGGAATCGGAAAGGATGGGTTAGATAGGAAATAGGGATTGATGATGGATGACGGGGACCTTCGATAGCTGACCAGCATGGACTCACGGAACCAAAGGACAGCTCGACTCACCTGGTTGATGACGCCGTCTCGATGCTCTTCCGGAAGTTCACCCAATGTATGTAACTGCCACAGCACAAGAACTCTTTTCACGTTCAATACAACAATATGTACTGGTTTGGAAATAGGCTAAAGGGTAGGAATAAAATAAAAACTGGTGACAATATACCACATTTAACAATTATTATTTAGGGTCAAGTATGAAAGTATATGTATTTTTTATTTATTATCTTTGTTTTATTAACCACTGAATTGAGTTTAAATACATCTACCGGTTTCGAAAAATACCATTTTCTTCTTCAGGATGTCATAACTAACTAAAAACATATATTATTGTTTTTTTAACAGAATCTATTTTTAAAAAAACAACAATCATTTAAAAAATAAATTTAGTACCTGACCAAAAATTATTTGACTAAATTTGCATTGAGTAACAATTTGAGTTAAGTACTAAATTTATTTTTTAAATGATTGTTGTTTTTTTAAAAATAGATTCTGTTAAAGAAACAATAATATATGTTTTTAGTTAGTTATGACATCCTGAAGAAGAAAATGGTATTTTTCGAAACCGGTAGATGAATTTAAACTCAATTAAGTGGTTAATAAAACAAAAATAATAAATAAAAAATATGAATTTTAACCACAAAGTTAATATTGCTAATTTTAAAATGTATGAAAGTATATGTGTTCACCTATATAAAATATATATTGTTATTTTAATTAACTACGAATACGGAACAATAACATAGATAGATAATCACAGAAACTCGCCTTTATATACACACGGCAGTAATTTTTGTTGGCTAATTTCAAGTTTAATTTATCTTATCAGGCAGATCAACACGCTAGGACCGCCCTATCCTACTAGTACCAATTTTTCATCATTGATATGATCACTGTCCTTGGAAAATTTATGCGGCGGATTTTGGAGCATTCAACTAATGATTTTATATTTATGAAGTTAAATAAGAATATTTATGTTACTAAATACATTTATAAAATACTAATTTAATGTATTTATTATAAATATATACATATAATATCAATTTTGTCGAAAAATATTGTTTTTGCGCTACCGGGATTCGAACCTGGATCTCTATTTCCATCTATATTTCATCTCTATTTCAGGTTCGAATCTTGGTAGCTCAAAAACAGTATTTTTCGACAAAATTGATTTTATATGTTTATATTTATAATTAATACAATAATATAATAATAATAAAATTATGATAAAGAGAATTTTTTTTTTTTAATTATCGCATAAAATATACCCTGTAATTTAAATAATAATAATTATGTGTTTATTTCAGCGTGATCAGGTTTTTTTTTTAACCTGATTCGCCATAAAGATAATACATATTATGTTATACTTTAAAGGTTATGAAATAAATATAATGCTATGAAAAAGAAAACCAAGGAAAATATTAATAAATACAAAAAAAATTTAAAAAGTTCACACATATATATACACCAAATATAAATATTATATAACTACTTCAGTCACGGCCATTGTTGTATATGTAGCTATTTTGTAGGCGCTGCCATTCTCTGGTCAGGGAACCAGCTTTCCATGAGAGCGCCGCTTGCACCAGAGAGTTGGTGCTGAGCTCCAGCCGCAGCTCTACGCCAGCAACTCGATATCTGAGAAGCGGAACGAATCCATGTATACGGTCTTCGGTAAACATTATAGATGCGCTACAATAACGCGCCAATCCTAACAGTATTCTGTATGAGTTGTTGTACTGAATTCGGAGACGGTTATACGTCACTTGCTTGTATTTCAACCATAAATAAATAAATAGGTATATAAAATTGCTTAAATAGGCGCTTGGTTGAAATTAATGTTTGATTTTTTTGGTACAGTTTTTGGCAACATGAAGAATATTGAAACTAGCTCTATTAAATATCATAACATAATTTTTTCCTTATTACCATATATAGTTTATAGATAGCATTTTATTTAACGATTAAGGACATAATAATAAAGTAAATATGAATTAAATATATTAATTAGAAAGATATATATACAAAATATATTGGTTTTATCGAAAAAAAAAACGTTGTTGCGCCACCGGGATTCGAACAAAATTGTATTTTTAATATTTTCGTGTGAATTTAAATGTAATTTTGTGTTAAAATGTTAGAATATTTGCATTTTCCATAAATTTGGACTCGAAAACGGTACGGCTATCACAATGGAGGGTT
This sequence comes from Eubasilissa regina, assembly GCA_022840565.1. Classification (NCBI taxonomy): domain Eukaryota; kingdom Metazoa; phylum Arthropoda; class Insecta; order Trichoptera; family Phryganeidae; genus Eubasilissa; species Eubasilissa regina. The sequence goes on along the minus strand of JAINEB010000003.1, from coordinate 29,965,573 downwards.
CTGGGTTCTGGTGATGAGGGATCCAACCTCCTACCCCCAAAATGGGACTATTTCCAAATTGTATTTCGTTCTGCAAGGCTTAAAATAAATTACGTCGCGAGAAAATATGAGAAGGGTTGAGTCAAGTAAAATAAACGCGTTTTTCCTAACACCCCTAATGGTGTCTTTTATAATACACAGCCTTTCGATAAATCGTTAACGCTTTCATGAAAGTATCGTCTATTGAAAAATATTGTTCCCCAGGTTTAAGGTAATGTAGAAAATGATTTAAGCGGCTACTTTCCCAAAAAGGCATTTTGAAATATTTGAATGGATGATCTTTTAAAAAATATATTTTCTATTTTTAGCATATAAGCAGGTACTAAAGGTCACGGGTTGATAGAGAAAAGTATTTTTTAAATTTATTCATAGATAACTCGACAATCTGTAAGTTTGATGTAATATATGGCTATGTTGGTTGTCTATAATTGACAACAGCTGATGCCTGTCAAATCTTCACGAAGATTTTTAATTAAAGTAAAATTAATATACGTAATATCATAAATTGACATGGCGGTTACTTTGTGGGGTAATATGATTATTTTAATTTTCAAAACAAAACTTTGTACTGCACACATGTTGGGTTATTTCCACTACTAGTTTCTAGAAGTGCAGCCCGTCTCATCATCAGGTGATAACTAAACTAAAAACAATATTGTAATATTGTAGTCTATTCGGGCAATGGGGCGGGGCTTGAGAAGAAAGGGAAGGTTTCGGTAGATAACAGATAGTAAAGGCGAAGTGTTAGGGAATGTTATGTTGTAAATTAGTATTATCTCCTAATTTAAATTCTTTTGTATTTCAACGGTTTCCAAATTGTTCATTATTAATCCTTTATAAGGTAAATATTAATTAAATGTATTAATTAGAAAGATATACATATAATATCAATTTTATCGAAAAAATTGTTGTTGCGCCACCGGGATTCGAATTTGGATATCTTTCCAAACCGGGTAAGGTGTATTTTATGACGACAAGTTTTCGAACTTATATGTTACCTTTTTCAAATTAATACATTTTTATCGTTCCATTATTTGAAAGAGCCATAATGTACCCCCCTGTCTGTAGACAGCTTAAATTCGCTACTAATCCTTCGATCATTTGGGATGCAGTTCGCTTGTCATATCGCCGTCCATCTTTCATAAAATCGTATCTCTCTTTTTACGGTTACATTGCACAAACATATGCCTATAATCCATTCAAACAGAGATACATTGCCCAAACATACGCCCATAATCCATTCAAACAGACATATCTGAATTTTATTTCAATGAAGTAATATTACATGAAAACATTCTGACTCCACCACTCTTATTTCGATGTGTCATTCTTACAAACGACGGTGATAAGTAATATTTATGGAATGAATACACCTCACACCGTTTTTAAATCGGTAAGTCGGTAAGGTTAAAGTCGGTTAGATTATTATCATCATTTTTCAATAGTGAAAAATTCCACACAATTTGTTAATATATTGTGTTCTGCAATATCAACAAATTCGATATACGCTTCTTTGAAAGATGAACGACGATATTACAACCAGCAGACGTAATTTCTTTACTTCGTCGCAGGTGTCAGAGAAACCAAATAAGGCGATCCTAGAAAATCGCCCCTTTATTCTTTGTAGAAAAATAATAATTTGAATTTGGCAGAGTGCCGGAGTATAGAATAAGAACGAGTATCTATGCGTTTTTTAAAAATTAGTCTTCGAAGTACTGTTGGATGTCAATATTATATTTCGACCTGACAAATAATGAAATTTTACAAGGAAAGATTGAATCTATGGTGAAAGTGAGTATTCTGGTGGCATCAGAAATCTAAAATGGATGGAGAAGGTCAGTGTTTGCGTTAAAGCCTTCTGATATTTCAGCAAGAGTGCAAATAAGATGAATAAAGATATATTTTTAAAGAGAACACACTTTTGTTGCGAAGGTCCATTTTCAGAACATATTTCTGTGGTATAATAATACAACTTAAACTAGTCAACTAGAATATAAAGTTGATTGGTTTTAAAAATGGAATAATATCAATTGAAAAGATAACAGAATATAAGTTTAAAATTTGTCGAAAATGTATTCGATTGCTAAAGCGAAACAGATTCGAATCCCGGTAGCAATAAATATTTTTTTCTGTATTTTATTTTATTAGGAAAACATACAGTTTATCTATAAAAACTAAAATCAAAATAGAAGTGAAATAATAATTTAACTAGTTACTTTTTTTCTCTGAAATTACATTATACTTTAAACAGTGAGGACAATTTTAAAAGGATTTGTTAAATATATATAGATAGCTTATCAGGTTTATAATGTAACTGTTCAAATAAACTTTGTGGAATTCCATGATTATTTTGTATATTGAGTTAAAACACTGTTTTATTCCACTACATATATTTTATTGTTAACTTTTAACCCTTAACTCCTAACACACCATATATTACTGTTTGAAAGTGTTTTTAATTTTAGTTGAATCATGTTATTGATAATGGGAAGATGTACCCGAAAACGTTTAACACAATAAAATATACATAGTGGAATAAAACAGTGTCCTAACTCAATATACAAAATATGTACTATAATGTACTTTCTCTTATGCAGAAATAAAAATATGTAAAAAGTACATATTTCTAATTGATTAATTTAATTTGTAATAAATAAATAAACTCATACGTAAGTATGGTACACATCATTCATTACATTTAGCATCTTTGCATCCAGAATAGGACATACGCCTCCCTAATTCTGGTGGTATTGTCTGTCCTCTACTACCCGTGTGGCATTGATCCAGCGGGCACTTGGCCTTCCGGTCCGCGGTCTGCCCTCAACCCCTCTTCGTATATCTTCAGGTTTGTGTAATGAGGGGCGAATCTTGCGAATTTTGGACTACCTTTTCTTTTGTAAGGGCTTTCTGAACAAACCTGTTAGTCGCGTCCGGTGTCACCCGTTCCCCGTCCTTTTATTGGTCGAAGCTTTCAAGCTTCGCACAGATCTCACGGAACTCAATCTGAATATAACGAACATTCCCTTTTGAATTAAAATTCGATATATTCAATAAACTTTGCTTTTATTTTGATTTTTGTCTTTATTATACTTTTTAAATCAAAGCATTTTATTTAAAAATATTATTGTTACTTCTACTTATAATAAATAATATACTTTAATTTTAGTGATGTTACATTTTATTTGCGATGCAAGGATTTTTTAGAACAAAGTTAAAACAAATTTGATGAATCATCTCAGATTTTTTTTTTTTAGATATTTTTACTTTGCTAATATTAAAAATAAAATATAAGTATATCTGTCCAAAAATGTAGTCACTACTATAACTGATTTTTTGTGTCACGTTTTTGTATTTGTTTTAGTAGTTTTTAAGTTTATTTTGTTTTTAGCTTCATTTCTATTATCAAATTTGTAGATATACATCATATATTATTTCTATTTATAAGAACACAGTTGTTGTGATGTTGCAATTTCAGAACATAGTTCTGTAGTATTTTAATATAAATTAAATGAATCAACTTAAAAGATATACAGTAAAAATATTTTAGTTGTTACCGGGATTGCTTTTAAAAATTGAATAATATATATACATAAATTAAAGAGCTACAGAATATAAGTTCAAAAATTTATCGTAAACGTACTTGTTGATATAGCGAAATTAGTTGACGTATTTCCCCGGATAGGAAAACGTCCCGATGGCAACTGAAATATTTTGTCGAAAAATAGATTTTTTCTTTCTTTCTAGTTGATTAATTTAATTTGTATTAATATTATACATTATTTCCGTAAAAAAATTTTAAAAACGTACAAAAAAGTACCTCCGCATCAGCTGAAGGATTTTTCATTATTGCTTTATACGCAATATTATGTTCGAAAAGTGTCTGAAATATGTGTATAAAAAAATAGTTTGATCTGATCTAAGAATAGTATTTTTATTAGCTTTTCCAGACAAATATCTTTTTATTAATATAGCCCCTTTCAGCAAAATTTCCTAAATCCATTCAAAAATCTACGCCTCGCTCTTCTCGATTCTCGGAATAAATAGGGCGAATGTGAGAAGGTTGTGAAATATTAGCGATAAGAGAGAAAAATAAGTTCCATGCAAATAGTTATTTTTTCTCAGCTCGAGTGTGTTTTTTTTGCTGTTTTTATAAAATCCAATTATAGTTGGGGTTTGATAAATGATCCGGGAATGCTCGGAATGTAGTGATAGAGAAAATGTTTCACATTCAAGATATTTCGATCGTGATCAAACCTTTTAAACATCAACATGGGGTAGGTCTATCAGCGCTTGCGAAATAACGCCCGTCTTGAACGCGTGCTCAACTTATTTTGATCTAAACAAATTAGAGGCTTCAATTTATTTTCATATATATACTTTTTGTATTTATTACAATATCTTCTGTTAATTTTAATCAGACTTTACAATGATACTACTATTAATTTCAATCGGCTTTAGTATTAATCGTATTAGCAATCGTCGTTGTCACGACAGCCATATCGAGCAAAGATCTTCATTGTGGTCTATCCAGTGGCGCAGCAACAAACTACCGGGACCCGGGGCAATGTATAACTGAGTTGTACCTTCGCCACGGGAACACAATTTCGCAATGGTTTCCGCATTAAATTTATCGATTTAACTTAATTAATTTCATAACAATTCTTGCTCGTTAGAGAGATTTTAATCAAAGCTTTTGATATCTCCTACTGCAAGTAAAATGTTATCTGGTAAGACATCATTTTTTCAATGTTTTTTCAGCACAATTATTTTTGTATTTGAATTTTTTGTTTTATATAGTTAGCAAAAAGAAAAGTAACAACACATCTCTGTTAAAAATAACAACATTAGGTATCCGACATACGGAGACTTCTCAGAGACAAGCGGAGATTTCTAGAACAAAATTTAATAGATGGCGTTGCGTCGGAAATCAGAAATAATTATGTTGAAAAATATGAAACCTTGTTTTTTTTTTCTATTTAGTTATTCTTAGCGATATTTGCTCAACGATTCCGACCTCATAGGCCAGTGATGGCGAGCCTTTTGGGCTCGGCGTGTCAAAAATTCAGAAAATCCAACTTAACTTTGCTGGCGTGTCATCGCTGTCCCCACCCAAAAATGCTTTTTTTTAACTATTTCATTATTTAAAAAAAAAAAACAATTTACATACCTACCTACTCATTTATATATTTTTAATTTAAATTTAACTAGATAAAATATTGAACTCATAATATTTGATATGAGGTCAATTAATTAATTGCTTAATTCAATTGATTGTTGTTTTTCACGAAGTGAGACCCAAAAGAGATACACACACTTTTGTTTCACAAAAAAAGCCTGTTGACAGCTCGGAGTCGAAATGCAATCTGTTCCCACGTCGGCGAAATCACGAGTATTTAGTTGGCCAGAGCGGGAAAGTATATTACAGTTTATTGGATAGACGGACTGCACGGGGAGTACTCGACTTACAAGAATCTGAACGAAATTAATCTCTTTTTTTTAAGCTTTGAGTGTTATCAACTTACGGCTGAACACCATTCAGTTCATTTTAATTAATTTAAATAATACTTTTGTCACTTTGCAATTGGTATGTCTCGGTAAAACGAATTATTACATTATATTTTCCTACATTATATGGTATGCTGGATCCACAGTTCGAATGTATAAAATAAGCGTTGAATGATCTACGCTATTTTAAATGTGACAATATTGTTGAGAATGCAATTGTTAACCAATCATCGTATCGATCAAATGTCAATATTTTTATCGTCAAAATTGGTTCCGATACTGAGTACGTCAATTTGAGAATAGGCATGCGCGTACGTATCCTGTATTGGAAGAAACATATTGCTAACATACTGCACACGTCTATCTCTCGCGCCTACTGCTAGAAAGATACGTAAAGAAGAAAAAAAAATCATTTTGCTAGTAATGCGTAAAATGAATTCGCAATATTCGGAGGGCGGTTTTGGCGATGGAAGAGTTTTCGTTATTTGATCTCATCATTTCTCAGACAGACGTGACCTGGATAATAACTCCGAACTCCCGTCGTACTTTATCCGGGCACGCTTTATTTGTTTATGCCCCGTGAGCTTTTGTCGTCAAGAGTTCTTTCTTTCGCCGGCTTCTGTCAGAAATATACGACAAGTTCGCCAAGAATAAGAATCGAGATATTTCTACCAATCAAATATATTTCTTATTTATTACATCTAAAGTGAAATTTATCTGTCGATTTAATGGAATTTAGGTTTTAAATACGGGAAGCTTGAATTGTAAGTGCTAATGTGGGCACTCTGTTGAATTTTTAATGGACAAGGGTTGTTTTCGTTCGCTTATTATTCGGTATCACATGAATAATTGGTATCTGCTCCAGTCCATCTGTGTGTTTAGTGAGCGGTGATTGAATTTTGTATTTGTATTTATTTCCGTGGAAAATGTTATATTTGTATACTATTTTTTAAAACTGTTGCAACAGTGTTAATGGGATAACATACACAACATTATTTTCATAAAGATTTGACCTTATATATATATATGAATGTTCTTAGATTTTCTAGAAACGTCGGCCAAAGGCGTCATAGGACTTTGTGAACGAAAGTGTTTACACCATTTTTTCAATGCGCTGTTTCTTATTATTGGCGACTGCAAATGACCGTTCACTGAGTTTAGTCTGATGACAATGGATATCAATTTTATAATTCTTCCACAAAGATATCGACGTCTTCCGTTCAAGTTGTCTGGGCTGTTGAGCTCTTGAAGATACAAAGGCGCCATATTATATGTCATCTAATACATCAGTCATTCTATTCTTTTAGTATAACAGAACTAATGTATAATATAAATACTATTACAGTAGTTCACACGTGACATCACAAATGCATTTATGAGTAGACGGACTGCCTCAGTGGAAAAACATTTGTAAATGCTGAAAAGTGAGTCAACCGGGGACAATGAGGGCAAATTTTGTTTCGGCAGCTGTGCGGTATCGCCCTTTCAATATGCGGGGCGCTATCGAACAGCTGCCTAGTAGCATTAAAAAATGCCAACCATGCGGCGAATGAGTAGGACCGAGATAGGAGCTTTGAGCTTATTACATCGGTTCTGGGTTTAGCGGTAGGTTCGCCCTCATTGTAAATGCTTTTAATATGTTTCAGTTAGTAAAAGCATTCACTGATAGTTTTATCATGTGCATTCAAGGGAAGTAATGAATCCAAGTGCGTGACAGACAATTTCATCTACGGATTTAATATTCACGAATATATTTATATTATATTATATGGGAAAATATGGGAGTAATAATGTATTATAATAAATGCTATCCGTTCCAAATTTTGTATAGTTAATTTTTAGAATTCTGCGCAAAATGTGAGCACCCTTCCTCTTCAACTGGCCCCTCTTCCGCCCGATATAATAATGTATTATATAAATGCCATTCATTCCAAATTTTGTATAGTTACTTTTCAGAATCCTGTCCAAAATGTGAGCACCCTTCCTCTTCACCTGGCCCCTCCTCCGCCCGATATAATAATGTATTATATAAATGCCATTCATTCCAAATTTTGTATAGTTACTTTTCAGAATCCTGTCCAAAATGTGAGCACCCTTCCTCTTCACCTGGCCCCTCCTCCGCCCGATATAATAATGTATTATATAAATGCCATTCATTCCAAATTTTGTATAGTTACTTTTCAGAATCCTGTCCAAAATGTGAGCATCCTTCCTCTTCACTTGGCCCCTCCTCCGCCCGATATAATAATGTATTATATAAATGCCATTCATTCCAAATTTTGTATAGTTACTTTTCAGAATCCTGTCCAAAATGTGAGCACCCTTCCTCTTCACCTGGCCCCTCCTCCGCCCGATATAATAATGTATTATATAAATGCCATTCATTCCAAATTTTGTATAGTTACTTTTCAGAATCCTGTCCAAAATGTGAGCACCCTTCCTCTTCACCTGGCCCCTCCTCCGCCCGATATAATAATGTATTATATAAATGCCATTCATTCCAAATTTTGTATAGTTACTTTTCAGAATCCTGTCCAAAATGTGAGCACCCTTCCTCTTCACCTGGCCCTTCCTCCGCCCGATATAATAATGTATAATATAAATGCCATTCATTCCAAATTTTGTATAGTTACTTTTCAGAATCCTGTCCAAAATGTGAGCACCCTTCCTCTTCACCTGGCCCTTCCTCCGCCCGATATAATAATGTATTATATAAATGCCATTCATTCCAAATTTTGTATAGTTACTTTTCAGAATCCTGTCCAAAATGTGAGCACCCTTCCTCTTCACCTGGCCCTTCCTCCGCCCGATATAATAATGTATTATATAAATGCCATTCATTCCAAATTTTGTATAGTTACTTTTCAGAATCCTGTCCAAAATGTGAGCACCCTTCCTCTTCACCTGGCCCCTCCTCCGCCCGATATAATAATGTATTATATAAATGCCATTCATTCCAAATTTTGTATAGTTACTTTTCAGAATCCTGTCCAAAATGTGAGCACCCTTCCTCTTCACCTGGCCCCTCCTCCGCCCGATATAATAATGTATTATATAAATGCCATCCGTTCCAAATTTTGTATGGTTACTTTTTAGGATCCCATGTTTTAAATCATAAATGAATTTCAATCCCGTGCAACACCGCTAGTAATATAAAAAAAATGTCTTACAGAGCGATACGGCCGTAAATTGCAAGTAAATTAAGCGTTTTATTAAGCGATCGAGTGTACGAATTAATGGTGCAGGAGCAGAGCGAGATTTTAATCCTTCCAAAACCATGCAGTAACACAGGTCTACCATATAATTAAACCTGTAATATTTCGGTAAATACATGCAACATAAAATTTATATTTTAGATAATCTTAAAGAATATATTAGCGTTTAGCAATGACTAGTGAAAAACCAATTATGAAAAGGGAATCGTACAAAAACAATTATTTTATACGTTGGTAAAAATACCATTTGTGATATAAAAGACAGAGATCACACACTATTTTCACAGTGAATAGAACAACAAAAATACAAATATAATTGTCTCCTTCTCACTAGTTAAATGAAGAGAGACAAGAAGAGACTTAATGAATACTTTAAATTATATTATTAATCATTTTTTCAAAATTAAATGCTCATATTCATGCCATTAAAGCTTTTTTTAACAAACATTTTTTCTAACTGTTATTTACGGCAACACGAGTCTTACACGGATATTTTAACACGGATATTTTATATCGTGGTATGGTAAAGGTTAAGTACAATTTTCGATAATATTAATTTTAATTTAACGCGCTCGAGTTGTAAGTTATGAATTAATTATAAAAAGTGTTAATAATTGCCGCCATCTTCAACCCCAACCGTAGGAGATGTTTTAACATTAAAATTCATTGCCGGAACCAAACATCCAGTCCTTAGCTTCTGTATCTAATAACCGCAGAGTGGGACATGATACACCCAGACATTTTAAATGTCACGGCCTAGCAATTTGTGCACATGACCGCGCAATTTTGATTGAATTCGAAATTCAAATTTCCAACTTTTCCATCCGAGTGCGGGCAGCACTCTGCCGGCGCACTTGATAAGGCGCGGGACCCGCCCGAGTGCGGCTGTTTCCTAGAGGATTCGCGGAAAGCATCGGAAATTTTTCGTGTCGAGTATCTCGCCGCGTGGGCCGGGCGGACGGGAGGGTTTTTACCTTTTCTTGCGTCACAGCTTTGGGAAAAGTAACGTTTCAAATTTTATGAAAGCAGATTTTTATAAATTTTTAATAAAAATATACGCCGATAGCTTGTATAATATTTTTTTACGGTGTTTTTTAGAAATTATTTTAGTATTATTATATTATGCTACGAATGCACCACGTTGTGCAGTCTGTTATTATTATAAATACGTTTCAATTAATGAACAGTATAATGTTTGGATGGATATAAATAAAACAATGTTATAACTTTTCTTGAGTTTATTTGCACTACTCGACTTTCGACAAGTGATGTATTAAACTAACTACATCCAAATAGTTAGTTGTATATCCTATGATAGCTGGTTCCCAGGTTTCCGATTAACAATAAGCACACATATGACATATGAACTGCACTAACCTCATGTGATTGTCCTTTTAGCTGGATTGTCTTATTTAGATTTCGACCGACCGAAGCGTGCACTGGTGGTTTATTAGGACCGATGGACTGGTCGAAGCGCGGGGATGTATTAAGAAGTTTCCGAAAAAAGGCGGCAATGCTCACACATAAACTAAAACATTATTATAAACCGAGAAAGTCAGTGGTGCCAATCGAAGTAACAAGGCGCGTAAAGAGGGTAGGTATTCGTGATATACTCCGTGGTTTATAGAACTCTACAAAAACAAACTCAATTCATGCTCCAAATGAGCACACTGGCAGTGGCAAATTCAAATGAGATTCATACTTCCTCAGATTTTCCAGGAGAGGTTGGAATCATGCTGCCCTGTTGTCAGGTCTAACACAAGTTCTTTATTTAACATTTTAACTTCTAACCAGTTTCCACCTATCTTCCAGACTATGTATATGATATTGTTTTGCATTATCTTTGTGTATTATCCTTGTGTCCGTGCGGCAACCTTTTAGACGCCATGATCGAATTAACAAGCCAAACTTTGCACAATATTTATTAAATACGATTTTCAATGTTATTCTGACATTTGTGGACCACAATTCTCAACTTTCAATGTATATATTAAATCCCTTAAAGCCTACAGGTAACCCTGTGAGGTGTCTACCGTGTCAGATACGTTTGCGGTTAAAAGGTTATAGACTTACGGGATTTGAGGGGTATTTGTTAAGACGGTGCCTTCTAACCGCAGAACGTTATTCAACATAGAATATCATTAAAAAATCTACTGTCAGTTATTTTGTTCAGATTTTATATCCTAATTAATTAACAAAATGTCTTACCGCATAAATCTTTTTTTTCCCATATTTTCACTTATCATCTTTTTTAACCATTGTCAGTAAAGTTTTATTATAAATGGCGGCTGTCATTTCGCTCGACATTCAATCACTGGTTTCTCAACACGATTTTTTTTTTCATTTTGAGCGTTCCCATAAAATTTGAATTAAAATTTGATACCCCCCATAAATCACGCGCGCGGCCTTCCGGGAAGAAATGATTGGATAAGTCGGCTCTCGCTCTCTTGTTGTCTTTCTCGACGTTGAAATTTTTTTCCAACTCTATTGGAAAATATGGTGGATTGCATAAGTCGGGAGTTTAAGTATTTCCGATTATAAGTTCTTACTCCGTCTACGTTTGATATAGATACTTTAAAATAAACATAATTAAGTCTTTTTAAATAATATTTAAGTATTATTTGATAATTCTGCTGATATCTGATTTTGAAAAGCTTACTACTGCCTTAGTGAGCGAGCGCGCCCCCACTAATTAGTAACTTATATGTATACATACAATTTAAACAAATTATATGGTATGTTACTTAGAAAGATTCAAATAACATATGTACTAGACTAGTAGGAAAAGTCGATTCCGCTTAATTGGGCCGCCGGTTAATTGAGGTAGCCGCTTATTTGGGCCAAATCTCAAGGAACGGAAACCAAACCGAGGAACTAATAGTAATTTACATCGCTTAATTGGGACGACATTCCGCGTATTTGGGACCGTAAATTTAAGATTACAATATATAAGTTTAAAAATTTATTAATATGTTCCACAAAAGCCAGAGAGTTAGTGCAAAAATTTCCTTTTTGCAAGCAATACAGTTTGTCGCTGACAGTTAGCGAACTATAAAAACCTACATCATTTTATATATTTCCGAAATTTCTATTGTTAATTATTTAGAGTTTTCGATAAAGATAACATTTTACCATGTCACGATGAAAATAAAGAATGAGGATGCAATTGTCGAAGCATTAAATCGAAATATCAAAAATTAGATGAAGAAGACGTTGATGATTAATATCCAACTATGCCTGTATAACCAGGAGAGAAAAAAATTATAATCTGGTTACAGTGTTATTTTAAAGTTTAAAATAGTTTAAAGAAAAATATTCATAATTGAATTTTAAGCTCGCTTCGGTTAATTGGGCCAAACTTCCTGGTCCCGATGTGTCCCAATAAAGCGGAATCGACTGTAGTTACGATTCATGACCCAAGCATGTGAAGAAAATAGGTTGGGTTTGGTTAGATTAAGTTATTACAAATGTTTAGTAAATACGGCTAATATTATAATTTTGATATTTATTTTACATTTTTCGTACATTGCCAAGTTTATATTGACGTATATATAATTGTATTTTACTTTAAGTGGACCGTACAATAATTATTGTTAATAAACTCAATGAATAAATAATCAAAACGTTTAGAATAGAACAACATGAATTTTGGAATGAAATATCTGATCACCTGTATATGTCAATTTTATAGTGATTGATTGTATAGTGATAGATTGATAAAATGTGTATTAGTCCCCAAAATTCACAACTTTCTGAGTTTAATTGATTTGTTATTAATAATATTCGAATATGTGTATCTAAATATAATATTTGAATATCATTTTGGTTGATTGTGAAAACTTTCTAATGTTGCTCATCTGTATGGGGGTGGAGGTATATTAAGGTAGGCGTGGGAGTGTGTGTGAAGCGGACAAAAAGTTTTCATGATTTGAGAGTGAAATGTGTTGAAACGGAGGGATTTAAATAAAGCTATTGCCTGAAAATTTGCTACTCATTTCGAGTCCTCTCGAAACCGATATTATATCAGTCAGGAGTCGTTTATTTTCAACACAAGCAAACGGTATTTTAATAACTTATTTATTTATCAACCTCTTTACAGGCTTTTACAATAGTACTTTATTTATTAAATATGTATATTAACAACACATACATATCCATGCAGTCTAATTATGAATACAGTTTTTGAAATATCTTTTGGATTTTTCTTCAATTTTACTTCAATATTTAATCATCAAATTTACACAAATACTAAAGTAAGTAGTGTTAAAAAATAAAATAAAGTTACAAAAACCCTAATGCCCTAATCAGTTATTTTATTTTTATTATAGCATCAAAAACAAAAAACAACGAGTTAAAGAAAATATCTATTAGGTTGAAGTAGTTTCCAAGTCTGCAAAGTCTTTGTTTTGCTGAGTTAACACAATAATTTGTTTTTGGAACATTTACATTTTCATGACAACAGTTTTATCGGTAAACGTTATACGTGTGAGTAACGCTGAAAGATCATAATAGTAAAAAAGACAATTTTTTGGTAAAAAATCTTCGGACGTCTACCTTTCCGAGTTTATGAAAATAATGATAAATAATAAATTTAAAATTGATGCTAAGCTGTAGCCTTTCATCCGTCCTAAGACGGGCGTGCTTTTCAAGTAAGTATTGTTGATTTTGTAGTGTTCAGTCCTCGGTCATGAATACTTACCTCCTCCTGTCGAGTACACCAAGGTAAACACCGATATACACCAATGGTAAACAGACTTGGGGGTGGATTATTATTCATATTCTAGATCCTTTTCATCGGATATATCCAAACTTACACATTACCTCTAAATTTGTGACCTCGACGCGCGTTAAAACAAGATAAAACTATGTATGAAATAATATTTTATTATCTATACAGGTAGGATTATACGTGTACCTGTATGTACATGAAGACATATATTCTATTATTTTTTGGGTATGTACCTTTTAAACGGAGTACGTAACTCCTCGGGGACCTCTTTTTTCTTTTCACTCCAGTAACAGTGAAAAGTTAAGAGGGTTTCTTGTTGGAACTTTAGTCCCGCACAAATTCACGTATTAAATATAAAGACTTAAGCTGTCTAGTGCTAGTCTGGCAGCAAAAGGATAAATTAAATAAATAATTCACAATAAATATTTTTTTGTTAGAGAGTACCCCAGTAATGGTGTCGAAGTGAATATCGCAAATGCATTGAGTTTTATTTTTATATCGACTATATTTTTAAGAAGTGCAGTCCCTCGTGCAGTTTCTGCAGCACTTCTTAGTAAAAACTATAGTGATAAAAATATAACTCACTTGTGTATAGTACAGTGTGTGATTCATTAAATAAAATAACAATAACTTTGTACGAAACCACGAAATTTATTGTACGCATATGTAATGGTTTCTCAGATTTTTTCAACCATATTATTGAAAATGACCATTCTTTTGATAATACCACAGGGGTCAATATCCTCCATATAAACGAGTTTGGCCTCCAGTTGGACAATTTAGAAGCCCTTGAATAAAAAAGGCAATAAATATTGGTACGCCAATTCTTAATAATCAAATCAATTTATCCATTAGCCCCATATCAGGTATGTTTCTTTTAAAATCAACATAATATCCATCAACACTGTATTTTCCCATTCCTTAATGTCCCATTTATCCGTATATGTATTCTGTCACTCTTTTTCGCATATAATTTACATTCTGTCTCCCTTGATGTTCAATTTAACTATACATGCATTATGTCGCTTTCTTTCACTTATAATTTTATATTCTATCTCACTCTTCTTGTGTTTATGATCAGTCCTGATGAAGCTTGAGATAAGCGAAACCGGTTGACGTACAATAAATTTCGTGGTTTCATACAAAGTTATTGTTATTATTTTATTTAATATAATAAATAATAATAAAAATATATTATAGCAGAAGCGGAATAGCGCCTCTTCCTGTTGAGTACAACCCTGTTTACGTTGTAAATTTCATATAGATGTGGTTATATTCACACCTTCGTACATGGACGTGGATTTTCCTTCTTCGACGTTAAAAGCAAAATGTTAATATTTTTCATAAATAATTTAAATAGCTCTTAATTTTCTAAATAAATTTGAATGGATTCTAAATAGTTGTTTAAAAACTTTTGATGGGCATGTGAAAGTTTTATACGTAACAATTTTTCCATTATATATTTCAAAAATAGTTTTCACTACTGGGTATAAGGATTGAACCATACAACCGGTAGGCAAATGCGCAACCCGGTCACCAAATCAGTGAAAATAATTATTAACATTTCTATAATTTATTAATTTACTATAATTATTATAACGATAATATGCATATATTCTTCGAGACACACGATTTAATTAGGCATTACGTGCTATACACGCCGATGAATGCCGAGAACTGCCGCGTGTCACGTGGTTAGACTTCGGTGATCTTGAAATACAATCCACTTATTTCTGTATCTCACTTTAATTTTAATTTTAATTTCACACACATCAAAAAGTAAACTTAATAACACGTTATTCCACTAATTGTCTTTAAGTATTTTTGCATTGTACTTTAATTTCATACTTGGACTGTCTATCAAGGCTATTAACGACCTGTTGATAATATTTATATTAAGAAAATAAAATAATTACGAAATATATTTAAAAAAACTATTTTTCACGTTCCTACGTTTGTGCCTCTAGCCGGTGGGTCATGAAACTCACGATCCCCTGTCAATTGTTTTTTTTGGTAACCGTGTCTATGTATAAACAATATTAAAAGTGTACATCGCCGGCGCTAGATATACTAGTAGGTATCCAAAAAAAATGTTTGTGTAAATATTTTTACTGCCAGGAAACCATTCACTGGAATCCTTTTTAAAGAATAGCTTATCGGACCCCGATCAATAGATGGGGAGGGGTTGACCTTTTTCCTGGGGCTAAGGTGGCAAGTGCTCAGGGCTGGAGGCGGGTGGAACGGGGAAAGGGTGGGTCCCGCGAAAACTTTCCGAATATAAGGCATCACCGGCAGAAAGTTGTTTCACCTGTCATAAATCCCATAACTCGTGATGGGAAAGAATTAAACTTTTAATTTGAACTAACGTTACAGCCGTGCAAAAACCTTTTTTGGTTGTGTGTGTATGTATAATTTTATTTCGGAGCTTTACAGGGTGTTTTGTTAGTGCGAGGAAAAGCGAGGAAATTTGTTTCGAAGTCTTTACGAGTTGTTGCATCATTCATATCATTGATTTGTTTCGGATACGATTGTTATGAAATAAATGAAATAAGAAAAAAAAATCGGCATATAATTTTTTTTTATTTCTCTGTGTGAAAAGAATGTCGTCTCCTTGTTGGTTCCTGAAATCCCATCGGATACGTCAAGGTCTTTTTGTGTCAAGGTCAACCAATGTCTGCACAGTATTTAAATTAAAAAATATTTAATGAAATAAAATAATTTTTAAATTTATATAAGAATTAATTTAAAAACTTCATGCGAGTATTATACTTTAATTTGTTTATATTTCTTACTTATTTCCAAATACACATTACTATTAAATGTTTTTTATATTTTTTATAATCCCATGTCTGCCCTACTAAGTTAAAACCTGTCACATGCCTGCGTGAATTTAAAACCTGGTTTTAATCGCCACTTCTCTAGTTTTAATGCTTTTTAGATGTTTATCAACATTATTATAATTATTTCCTTATTTTCGTCCATCCTTGTCGCCTAGCAACGTAAAACAAATATTGTTTGACAGCCGCTATCTCGTGAATGTGGGCGGTTATAGTGTCAAAGTAAAATTGTGTATTTTTAAAATTTATATATTGGAGTGTTTTTGAGCTACATACAACAATGAATATGAATTTACGACAAAATGAATAGACGTTTAATATATGATACTTTTCATAATATCTCCCGAAAATAACCCAGATAACTGACCTGAGAAACTGTAGTTAAAACAAAAAAGGACATTAATTAACGTAACACTGCACTAATTGTGTTTCAGGATGCATTCGTGGCGGGTAATGCAG
The DNA here is from genome assembly GCA_022840565.1 of Eubasilissa regina. Classification (NCBI taxonomy): domain Eukaryota; kingdom Metazoa; phylum Arthropoda; class Insecta; order Trichoptera; family Phryganeidae; genus Eubasilissa; species Eubasilissa regina. The sequence continues at coordinate 29,948,789 of JAINEB010000003.1, read as the reverse complement.
CCGCTACTCCGCGGATGCTCCACTGGCGGCAAAACCGTTTACATAACATTATTTTACCTTTCATTAATGCCATTAGCCGGTAATGGCGGCCAGGTAAATGGAATTTAAAGTGGATTCATTCAGCCATTTTCTCTCCAAAATGGTCCATTCTGAGTGTGCAATTTGAGCCGTACCCACATTATTGTATTAGTTGCGATTTTCATCGAATTATGCGGAAATTGGTCCAGTAAAATTGATGTAATATTACTCGTAATTTGTTTCTCACAGCGGATGTGGAACGCGAGAGCGACGCCACTCCGCACGAGAGGCTGGTTTTAATCAGCCTCTCTGAGCTGCTATCTTTGTTGATACTAATTTATCAAATTAAGGTACGTAATTAGTCATGTTGTATATTATGTTATTTAAGTTTTGTAAATAAATTTATTAATCATTTTTTTTAGTTTAGGTTTTGAATAACGATCATGGTGAGGTCTAGTATATTTATCTTGTATCATAAAATAAGGTCAAAGGTGTTCAACTTTCTTGTTCTTCTCAGGTCTTGGTTTAGATTTACATGTCCGGTGTTAGACGGAACTGCTCTTCCACCGTTTTTGCCTGTGTCCTATCAACTCCCCTACGTCCTTCGATCTTTCCCTTTATTTATACCGCGCGCCCAAGATAACAATGAACATTAATTCTCTATTCGAATGAGCTCTTTTTAATTCTTCAGAGATAGTGACCAAATTTGCAAATGGTATTCGAAGTGTAATATCTTTCGATTTACAACAGATTCCCCTGGTATTCAATCCTTTAATTATTGTCTTTATAAACCGAGTACAGAGTCCTCCTAATAGAATCTCAGTATTCCAGGTAACAATATTACGTTTATTACAATACAATTATACATTTCAGTGATAGACAAGATGTTGAGAAGAAGCCGTGATGGAAGAGAGCTCTTCCCACTGAGGCAGCCCCTCATAAGGTTCACCTCACCCCACTCATCTACCGGAGCCCCATTTCAAATACAAATCAACAGAATTCATGGTTTTATTTATTATCAGAGTTTAGTCATTCTTTGCCTCAGTTTTAAATTAAATTGTCATTGCAAAAGAGTGATCTCATTTTATCAAATGTTGGGCTTAATATTTATTCTACCTCACGTCTAGATAGCATGGAGTAAATTTAATAGATTAAATAATAGGCTTTGGAAAAACTATGTCTATCTTAACCGTATTACGATATAATTAATTTCAGTCAATGTTTTATTCAAGTAATGATGATTTTAACTCCAAAGTTGGAACAGAGAACAGTCAGATTGGAGCTCAGGTCCTGTGAGTTTAGAACGTTGAATAATCAAAAATAAAGTTCATACACACAAATACACCCAATTCTATAATAACTTGACACGCCTGCAAGGTAACACGAGAACTAATTGGAAAGTTTATCTTGGTCCCTTCTTGAGGCACAATTTAGCCTATATACTTTGGTAATATATCTTCAGAACGTCTGACGGCTCCATACAGAAACCACGAGGCAGTGGTCTTCAGTGGAACGGGTGTAATGTGTGCTGTGGTTTGACAGGAATAATACGAGCTATCGTGTTGGTATTTAATAGGCGGTAGACAGGAACCTTACTGCTTAGATATGTTTATAGTAAATTATCTTACATATTAGAAATAACATAGCTAACATTCAGATATTAAGCATCTTGAAAACCTTTTTTATAGGAATGAATATCTTTCGGAACATGCTGTAACTTCCAATTAAATAAATGTCTCACTTAATCTATTTACAAGATCTAATCAATTAATGGTCACAGTCTTACCATAATATTAAATGAGGGTTTGATACCAGAGACTGCGTGAAATATTCTAATATTTTTAAAATATGAATTAAATATATTAATTAGAAAGATATACATATAAAAACAATTTTATCGAAAAATATTGTTGTTGCGCTACCGGGGTTCGAACCTGGATCCCTTTCCTAACCGGGGAAGGTGCATTATCCAACTATGCTACAGCGACAATATTTTTGGCTACAAATTTTCGAACCTATATGTTACCTTTTTGATATTAATACATTTAATCATTTCATTATTTGAAAGAGCCATCTACCTTATTTTTACAGAATCTCAAATACCTTTGAGTAAACTGATAGCAGACGCCAGAATTATCAATTAATTTTTATTAAATTTTGAACATATTGATACAACTTTATTATTAGGAGAACACATTCTTATTGTGAAGTTGTAATTATTTAGAACATAGGTCTGTGATATTTTAAATATGAATTAAATATGTTCATTAGAAAGATATACATATAAAATTAATTCTATCGAAAAATATTGTTGCTGCGCTACCGGGATTCGAATAATGGAACCATTAAATGTATTAATATATATATAGGTTCGAAAATTTGTCGCTAAAGATATTGTCGCTGTAGCATAATTGGATAATGCACTTTCCCCGGTTAGGTTCGAATCCCGGTGGTGGAATAACAATATTTTTCGATAGAATTGATTTTATATGTGTATCTTTCTAATTAATATATTTAATTCATATTTAAAATATCACAGACCGTCTGTTTTGAATAATTACAACTTTACAATAAGAATGTGTTCTCCTAATAGTATTTTTTATTCAGAAGTATTCATGGCGTATCAACGATCGAGGTGAGCAATCTTATTATTCGATTATTTATTATAATCTTTGTGCGCTAATCTGAGCTGTCATGTTCCGCGCAGAGTCACTTGGATAGTCGGAGACTCACGACTTGTGTGAGATGTACACTTAGCAGATGCCGCAAAGGTAAGCTTTCAATCACGAGGATTCGTGGATAATAAACTCATAAAGTTCATTTTACTTTCACGTTAAACATTAAAGATCCGACAATTAAAATCGTGACTCTCTGTTTTATTGTGTAATACTTTATTTCTACGATATGGACGTAATATGTGCATACGTCGCGTCACGCCCCGATATATACATACCGGCTTCTTCCGCTGACTTTTTAAGGTTCGTGCTTCTTTTTTTTCTTTTTGTCGTACTAGGATTTAGGTTTTTCTTCGGTTTATGTTGTTTATGTATATATGTAAATCCATAACCATTTTTTCATCGGGTGATAGATAACCCTCTATGGTTCGTATCGGTTTGCGCGTACTGTTTATTATTAAATTTAAATATTTATACTAAAATATAGTACTGAAATATTAGATAAGTATGTTTCATAACATTAAAAATTTCTATAATTAATCTTCACCGCGGCAGTTTCTTTGTGGTGCAATATGTTTTTATTAAAGTAAACAATGTACTATACACACATTGGGTTATACTCTCGCTACAATGTAATTATAACATGATGATGAGGGGAATTGCAGACTGCACCTTTCGAAATTCTAGTAGTGACACATAACCCAACATATGTATAGTACATTATGTAGTTTAGTGAAAATTAATACAAATTAAATGTGTCAATAAGAAAGATATACAAATAGATTCGAATCTGTATGCTTTCCTATCCGGCGAAATGCGTTAACCGATTACGCTACATATACGACTACGACAAATTTTCGAACTTCTGTGTGACATTTTCAAATTGATACATCTATCGTTCTATTATTTGAAAGCAATCTATGATACTTTTTATTTACGGAATCTTAAACACCTTTGAGAAAAATCCGATAGAAGACGCCAGAATTAATTAATTGATTTTTTTTCAATTTTGGAACATTAATACAACTTATATATTTTTAAGGAGAACACATTATTATTGTGAAGTTGCAATTGAATGTTCTGAAAAATTGCAACTTAATGATAATAATGTGCTGTATTTAAAAAAAGAATAATTAAAAATTGCTGTTTATTTTGATACATTAAGTACAGAGTCACTCAAATAGTTCAAAATAAAATACCCTTTATATGATGAAATTCGTAACATAATACCTTAAATAAAAGTATTTAATATATGTCGGGGGAGGGGGTATATGAGCGATTATCAAAATAAATTTAGCGAATCTTCCTACTCGTACATTCGATATATTTAATATCCTCTTTCTACAATATTTTTACCTCGATCCTAGATAACTCATTCATAAATAAAAACTAGATACATTATCAAGTTCATTTGTATTTCGTGTATGAGTACATGTATCTAGTATAGCTATCCATATAGTAATTCTGATATATTATATTCGATTGATTTATGAGATTATTTACTACATTATCGTACTGAAAACATAATAGTGAACACTGCTTTTCAATTAAGATTTATTATTAACTTAAATATTCTTCGGATTCTATTTTACATACACACCTTTTAATCCGTCGTATTATTTCAATATGATAAAAGGGTCTAGCAAATAGCTTTAAACACATATAATCTGTTATTATCTCTATACAGCTTCCAGCATCTCGCTGTAATTGTGTGTAAGTAATCACTTTTATCCGCCATAAAATTTGAGAAATGTTCCCAGGTTTTAGATTTATGAGATTATATCTCAGCATAGTTTCAAGTAGCTGCGGGCTACTGCCGGTGCGTATTATATTACGTATTTACAGGTGTAAATTTACTATTAACCATCGTAATTACCACCAGGACAGTGGATAGAGAAAGTGGCCACTAACGCGTTTTGTATTTTTTATTTTAAATATCAAACTCAATAATTTTCGGAGAACAAAAACATTTATCATTACTGCTGTTTTATTGGGAGGCGGCTTCTGTGACCCAACATTTCCAATTTAAAAACCATTTACTGGAATTGAATTGGAAGAATGTAAATTTCGCAAATTAAGCATTTTAGCAAGTTGAGCTAGTTATAATAAATGTTTACAAAATGGTACATATGATAATGTAAAATTAAAAACGCGTTACATGTCTCAAATACGTGTATCATACCATTCCTGAATACAATACCTATGTTTTTCTGGTTCGAAAATAATATTAATATATTCTGTTAAAAAATAAAATAAAAATCTCCCTGGCAGAGAACCGAACTAACCATTACTCTGCTTATGAAATCTTAAGCTAGTAATATTATTATTAATAATACTACTTTCATGCCAAGTTCAACAGGGCTAACTTTTTTTTTGAATTAATTAAAATTTGATATTAAGAATAAAGTATTTCAAAAATATAAATTAACGCATTAAATTCCATCACAAAAAAATTCATCAGTTATACTTATGTAGCAATTTTACACCACAGTATATTAGGGAAATAGCAAGATGACTGCGTATTTTCTAAGCACCTTTATACTGGTACCGGTAAAGGTGAAAATAAAACAAGGTTAACATGAGTGTATTTATAAATTTTATGAATTTTATTAAGAAACTGTTTTCTAAGGCATACAAATTTTACTACAGTATTCGCCGAATAAATATTCTCTTTGTTTAAATGCCTTGATAGTAACAGCTACATACTTAATTAGAATAGTAAACTGACAGTTGTCGCAATGTAAAACGGAAACAATTAATTATCTCCATTATTTGGTATACTATAAAGCGATTGTACAAACTTTCTCCAGGCATTCCTGTTTCGAGCCGTATATCTTCAATTATGATTCGAGAGACCTAGAGTCCTCGCGTCTCAAAAGGTGGCCAGACCTCATAACTGTCCCAATTTTGGGTTGTTTGAAGATCTCGTAAAACATTGTGATGGTTACTGTGAATTACGTATATTCTATCACTTAGTTACTATATTTTTCATTTAAATACTTGAATTGCCTTTTTTGTTTCTAATATTAATAAATTGTCGGTGTAAGTCCAATACCGCAGAAGAACATGCATGCGCCAATTAATGCGGCGTCCTCCAATATCTGATCTAACTGATTGTGCCAGATTTTTGTGGACGCGCTCTGTTATGTTGCCTTCAATACTCGCCTCATATATTTTCTTTACCTTCTCACTCGTATGTTTCACATGTCCAAACCATTTCAGCGATCCTTTCTTAATTCTGTCGATTATGCTACACACATTCGCTACTGATTTGTTCATTAATGTCTGCATCATCACATGCGCCTGAGGGACTACATAACTATTGAGAAATATAAACTTACAATTCTACGAAATTAGTTTTCACTAATTTCACTTCACCAATAATTTAATTACTCCTCTGTATTTATTCTACAATATGCAGAGTAACCGTTTACCCGTTACGATTTAAGCAACGGTTAATAGAGACTTAAATAATTAGTTGATTAGTTTGATTTATCTATGAACGTAAAATTAAAATTGTACTACCTAGCGAAATTGCCAGAAAAATCTGTGTATTCTTTATTTAAAATTGAATAGATAATTCGTTTTTTGCTACGCTAAAATTTTCAGGCTATCGTGATTTCTGCATGTATATATATATTTTTGCTTTAAATTACCTCGAGAAAGTTCTTGTTTTAATTATTAAGTTTTATCCAACTTTATACAACTATACGGGTTTTTAGCGGATAATAATGTCTCTGGTAACCAAAATACGGTATTTCAACCCTTACCAAGGTTTCCACGGCGGCTGTGGTCAAGTTATTTTTTACACTCGAGTTTATTTCGAAACTGTTGAGAAGCAATTTGCTGAAACTCTAAATAATAAATCTTGCGTTGCCGTAGATTTACATCAAGAAATATATTTAAAATAATTTTATTCTTATTTATTAATATTCGTCAATATTATTTATTATCTCCTACTGTTGAATATAATCGCATAAAGAAAATATATCTGAAAATATTAGACACATATATTATATACCTTAATTAATATCTGACTGTCTGGCTTTTTTCAATTTTATAAAAAATAAACGATATTTTATTAATTTGTACTTTTTTTCGTGTCATTTCACCCCTTTTACGCTAGAAAAAGGACATACTAATTGGATTTAATTCTAGATACTATTTTTCAAGTGATAACAAATTTAACTTCAAATGTAACGCATGCGCATAACAGATTTCCACAGGATGTCGGCCATTAGACATATTCTATGTTAAAATACACAGTACGTACAGACCATTCGTCGAATATTTCTTAATTTCAGTAAAGTTAAGAAGAGAGTAATTGCACGCGGCATACGTAACGGGTTCTGTCTACCCATACGACTCAAAAATCTAAAATGCAAAATTATTTTTTTACTAGGTATATAAGGATTTTAAGCTTTACATTTCAAGCTTTTACATCTTCTTTAGGTTGTATATTTATGACGTATTTTGTGCGACTAACACGTGAAAATTCTCTTTCATTATAAGACAGGAGTCATAAAATAGTCGTAGGATTTTAGAGGTATTTGTGGTGGTACATTTTACATACTTTCATATTAAGCGGAAGACGTTCAATATAATATAAAATTTTATATTTTTATTAATCTTTTGTATTTTAGCGGTATTGCTGCGTAACAATTTTCACGAATTTCTATGAAATTTGAATAATTGGAAACGCGATAGACGTTAATATTGTGTTATTAAGGAGAACACATTATTATTGTGAAGTTGCAGTTTTTCAGAAGATAATTCGTGATATTTTTAATACAAATTAAACATCTCAATTAGAAAGGCAAACAGATAAAATAATTTATCCCGGTAGCAATAAAATATTTTATCTGTGTCTTTCCAATTGATACATTTAATTTTTGTTAATATTGTGCTTTCCTGGCCAAAGTAGGTAACGAAACCACATTTATTTTAATCACCATATTAAAATAATTTAAATTTAAAGTATGTATTAGAATTATATTTTAACATAAGAATAATAATGTATGTTTATAAGTTTTTTAAATTGTTTTGTCATAATTTATATTTTCGCGATAACGATTTACCGTAATCTTTTATACATAGTAACAGCCTACTCCTGAATAAATAATACTTTTAATTAATTAATTAATCATCACACCATAAGCCTAAAAACCTGGTTATTACTCTTTGATTCTCCGCTGGTTTCTGTCCAATGTGGGTGTTCACCAGCTAGTTTCATTTATGTTAGTAAAGTCCACATATCGTCACGCTAGAGCAGTTTATATCTCCCCCTTCTTCTGTGCTCCTCTGCGTTGCTAAACAATTTAATTTTGCTGGTTCTTTGATTGATTAAACCACACTGACCTCCCTGGTTCTCCAAAATGAAAATCTTCAAAATAACAATATCAAACATCTCTAGAATGAGAATTGGGCATTGCCAGGTAGCCTCACATTTATTCAGATTAAAATTAATAGATTCCCCAATGTGCCGAGGAGGAAATCCTTGACCATATCTATTTTGCCTGTCCATTGCGGATCACAGATTTTTTTTACAGTAATCTCGTCAATGGTAATTTTTAACTCTCGGTTAACTTGTGTCATATTCTTTCCCTTAACTCGCCACATTGATTCTATATAAAAGCAAATTTTTTGAACGACAATAGTATTGACTTGTAATATAATATTTCCTATTCTATAATATTATAGTACTTTTTTTTATAAAATAAAGTTTTTACTTGATTAATAGCACAAATCACTCTTGTAGGGTGGATTGCCTATTTAACAGAAGAAGAAGAACCACATTGACGTCATCGTGCAGCGCATTTAATCCACTTACATTTTTTTCTTATTATATAATATAAATTTATACTATTTTATAAAATAGAAGAATTTGTAAATGTAACGGGTAAATATTATGTTCCAGGCCGATATTGTTTCATTCATAAAAATTTTAAGCGTAGTTCAGGTTGTGTACAAAGTGGCACCGTCTTGTTGAAACCGCATGTGTTACAGCCCCAATCGACTCAATCCGGCCACCAAGAAGATTTTACAACATTGCCTGTTGCATCCTGAAAGAAATAGGGCCCAATAATTCCGCTGGCCCACATGGCGCACCACACACTATCTTCATACAACTCTGCGTGGGTGTAAAGATCGTTGGTGGATCAATTGAGAACTTTCAGTATCCCAATAATTGTTGTTTTGTTTATTAACAAAACCCACCAAGTCGAAATGAGCTTCGTCGCTCATGATTATTTTTTTTCCACAAGTTGAACGATTATTTTGATAAAATGTTTTAATGACTTTAATATGTTATTGAGGTGTTAGATGGTCCATAATAAATTGTAATCAACTAATCTCTATGATTATCAAATGCGGACTTATAAATGTCTGCCAAACTAAACTGACGGCTAAACAAAATAGGCCTGGAACATAATATTCATCCTGTATGTCAAGTGATATAATGAATTTGTAAATGTATTGGATAGAGGAGAGCGAAATATATATGTCGGGATCATGTATAGAAATCTTTTCTGCCTACTCCTCGGCGAGTATGTTAAAAAAGGTTTACTAGTTTAATTATGTATTTTTAATTGTTTAATATTATTATAATATTTTTTATACTTGTGTCGCAGAGTCAAGTGATCTAAATAAGCTTTTGTTTAACATAAAGATTAAACAAATTTTAAATATCTATATATTAATAACTAGAAAATTACCGTTACGTATATGTATCAGAAATCCATCAATTAAAAGTAATTCGATATCATCAAATTATGTCGTAAAAACTGATCAACCATTGGTTTCGACCATGAATAATTAGTCAAAAATTCGGCCGCGTCAATTCTATCAATGAAACAAGTTGTCGTTATACACATTTTGGTATGGAAGGGCTACTTATTATGCTGTAGTTTAAAAAAAGAGATCAACATAAATAAAATAAAATACGAGTGCATTTGAACAAAATGGTCTGTTTTTTTCTTTCTTGTTCAAACACCATTAAAAAACGCTTCCACAATAAGTACCTCTACACCATTGTCTGCGTTAAGGATCCAAATCCTGAGCCTCCTCCCCACAGATTATCTTTCCAGCGTGGATTCCTGTCATCCATTCAGGGTTGCCAGAATGCCTAGTTTCATGACACGAAGCAATAAAGGACATGAAACACGGGACATTTTTTCATCTCGATAATTAACATTTGATTGTATTGAAATATTAAAATAATAGACATTCTTCTTTTAGTATACAGAACGCTTATCAGACCAGTGCTTGCATATGTGTCTGGATATGGCTACTGGGACGTTTTGGAAACGAAAATTCGGGGCGTATATTTGGGCGGGCTTTAGAAAAATATTTTTGGTGTAGACCCTACACCAATGAGATCTATACTTTGTTTAGTGAGATAAGCGTCTCGAAGTTTATTAAAATAGGAAGCCTTCAGTGGTTAGGTTATGCGAAGGGGATGACCGAACGGCAGTCACCAAAGTCATTGCTGAACACCAGACCATCAGGGTGCAGCAGCGTAGGAAGGCCAAGCTAAGGTGAAGTTAAAATGTCTTCCAAGACATGTGTCTTAGAATTCCTGGACGAATAGAGGAAAATTTTGAGGAAGCCAAGATCCGCAAGGGGTTGAGAGATACTGACGATGATGGTGATAGACTTATTTATAAAACTGTTAATATTGCTGTTTTTGTATAAGTAATTCTCTCTAAATCTAATATTCGTGCTGCATGTCAATACTTGTGAATTATTAACATAATATTTTTAAATGTTATGAAAGGCGATACTTTCCTACGAAATACGTCACATAAACGTAAACGTTTCTATAGAACTAGGTTCTATGATACATTTAATCTGAGCATTATGTTGACAGAGCATTAAGTGTTTTAATTCTTGGAGCCATAAAGTTATTTCTCAAAAGCAAAATAATTATATCCTGAAAATTGTTTGTCTTCCTATCCTAAATAATAAAGAATGTATTAAATTCATATTTTTTTCTTTACAATGCACACGTATCGATACTATTCATACTATTACACGCATCGATACTATTCACCAGACACATCAACGGAAACAATAAACACGATTTATCAGCTTCATTTTTTATCGCTAGGTTGTGGTTTATCAAACGTGATGATATCCACTGAAACTTCATCAGACTAACCTGGAAGAGATTCTATCGTTTCAGTAAATATTATTTAAAATAAAATAACTGTAAAACGGGACAAAGGAATATACACATTTTTAAATGTATTTTGACCCTGAAATTGAGACAGCTACTAAAATGGGATGGGTTAACCACTTGTTCCTTTTACTCAGTGCGTGGGCGCTTGTTTGTGTTCTCCCGAGACTATTTACCTTGTTAAAACGGTTCAAATTCTTCGGGAGTTTTTTCTTTTATTTTGAATTCGCTGTCATAAATTCGAATGCTCCGTTGTTCCTCTATTTATGGTTTATTGCTGGCCTTCCGGGCAGCTGTGGCTCGTCACCAACTTTATTGTATGTTATTTAATTGCTCGCGTCTGTCCTCTCACCGAATTTAAACTCTTCTTCTAAATTTTCTCTCCCTTCCGAATATATTTCTCTTTCACAAATTATTGGGTTGTCTAATAGAGTTTTGCGGTTTTGTTCAGTTATTTATTATGAAATTAAATTTTTAAACATAATTTACAACATTTCGATCAATGATTCACTATTGTTGAAGATTTCATCCCATCTTTCAACCAATTTGTTGATTCGTTTTCTATAAAAATCGGCTGATCTGATATCGAAATGGTTATTGAAACAATTTCTGATATTATATAGTTTTTGATTGCAGAGCAACCGAAAAGGGTTATAATGACTGTAGCCAGATGCGACAAAATTTCCCAGTTGAGCTCAGTTGGAAGCATTGAAACCTTGAATAAAGGCGAAAAGAACTATGTATCGAAATTGTTTGTTTTTCTCAACTTGACATTCCATTATTTAAGCCAAGAAACTAAGAAAAACTGAAGTTTTAGAGGAGAAAAAATATTATCGAATAGTGTGTCATTTTTTGTCACAAAAAACAAAATAGTGGGAAAATGGCATATATGGCCCAATTGAGTGCACATTTTGCAATTCGCATTTTCACCGTACTCTCTACAACAGAATACTCCTACACAAAACAGGTTGAAAAAATGACGACTGTTAATAAACTGTCAGTAATAAACAACAATTTTGTTTTCATTGAAGCACTAATTAGGAGTGAAAATTTATCTATTTGGACTGTGTTCAGTGGAAATTGAAGAAGCTTATCTTAAAGAGACGTTGAAAACGAAATACAACAGCGAAGTTTATTAGTGAATTACATTTTGTGGTCATAAATTACTCGTCTGACATTGACATCAGATCCAGGGTCCGATGTTTCGGAGGTGGATCCAAATACAAAGATAAATTATCACAAAATAGCTTTTTATTTTTAATGATGTTCTTTTACTTTCTGTACATTAGTTATTTAATTACACTTTAATGATTTTAATATGTATCTATTTTGATATTTAATTTATGTAATATGTATTAGATATTTTTTTTAGAAATTATTACGTGCGTTGAAAGGAACTGATTGACTGAAAAGGAGTGATTGGAAGACACATAAAAATTTAAATAAAATTTTGAGCTTAATCATACTATCTTCTTCCGGGCTTGGAGTCTCTCATGTTATGGGTCAGATTTCTTAATGTGGCTTATTTTTTCATATTTACACATTTATCGTCACATAATCCTTGATGATTGTCGTTAAAATATGGCTTGAAACGTCGGCTACCATCAAAACTGACAATAGCTTAATTGTTACCTACATTATTATTATTGTGTAGCCCATACTTATATTATATTTCAAGTGGTAATTCTAATTTACGAAGGTTTTGCCGTCGTCACTTGCAATAGATTGCAGTCTTATTAATTGCATTAAAATTACGTAACTGTCATTAATAAATAATTCCAGTGTTGCCCAACTGTGACTTGTGGCAGCGGCGACAAAATATTTTATAAGCTCTGGTTTTTCGAGCTTAATGTATTACATCCACTGTATTTTTTTGTAACCAATTAGTGGTATCTGCTTTTAATTGCGATTCAGATTTATGATTTGTTCTGATGGTATGGACACATTTATTGATTGTTTTCGATTTGAGTTATTTATAAACTGGTGCGTGTCGTTTGACAGTGATTATGGGCCTCGGGGCATTTGTTTTTGAAATTAGATTTTGTATCTGGAAAAGAGTTTTAAGCCATCTGATATATTCACAATTTGTCTTGAAAAATTCAAGTGGTAATTGTTTCGATGTTTCTATAACATGAATGGTAATGAATGGTAATGTAATTCATTATCCCTTTCTACTAGAACAATCCATGTTCCATGTCCAACATATTTAATGCGATCTAGGGCTATTCGCAAATCTCTTACATTAGTGAAATAATTTTAGAATAATTTCGAAATGATGTATGATCGCTTCGAGTGTAATAAATAGAGTGAAGATAGCTTGCAGAGTCTGATGAGTTCAGGTAGTCTAATAAACGACTAGCGTGGGTGGCACGAGAAGTCAGCAAAGGAAGTCTCAGGATATAAAACGAAGCGCTCAATCCTCACTACCCTCCTGGGGGCGCGAGGGCGGCGCCGGCGGTTGGTTCTATGTTTAAAATTTGCTCTGGGTCTGAATAAGCCAGTGGGTGTAATTTAAACTAAAGGTACCGCGGGTCTATCCATTACGGGGATTAAATTGTAGTATTTGTAAAAGTGTAATTTCCTTCATTACCTCGTGGAGAAAATTGTACATTCCTCATGATGTTAGTTTGTCGCTCTCTGGGAATAGTTTTATTCACAATATAATTTATTAATAAATTTTCGCAAGATTTTCTCAGGTTGTTAAGGTCGTGCAGAATATAATGTATGGAGTTTTATGGGCTATCCTGCCATTACTCGCGCGAGCCCCTTGTTAAATAAAAAAATAAAATATTTTCAGACCAAATTAGTACCTAAATACAATTTCTGTAGATGGTTTAAATGTATTACGTAAGACTTTGTTATCTTTTGATATTTCTCGTAAAATACGTTTATTTCGGGTGCATAATAAAAGAGACTTTGCCGTTTTATCGTCTATAGTCTAACAATTCTTAAAATCGCTGATGTTTGATATATTATATATTGCTTCCAGATGTTGTTAGATGTTCAACGCAACATTTTTGTGAATGATTATTTTTCATACTTCACACGTGCACAGTTTTTCCCCTTTACCGTAATTGTGCACAGTTTTGAGAAGGATAGTTCCTGTGTAGAGTGTTTTGTTTTGAAACATGAAATTGGAGCGAAAAGAATAGTTCCTACCTATTTCTGCGTCAATCTAGAAACTCTTCAATCTCAAAATCTAAGGCATGTACCTAAGTATATTTTTCAGCTATTGATATTAATTATTTTATGTTATATAGCATATTGATACATAATTTAAGTATATTAAGTAACATTTGATTACTTTAATAATTATTACGTAAAATTGTATAAGAGTGATAAAAAAATCCGCCCTTTCCACGGAACACCGCGAATAGCTCTGAGATTAAGCGAGTCCCTTATTAACGTATTGGCAGCCCAGCGCTGCTGCAATGGGATCCGAAACGTCGCCTAGAGGTCGAATACTACCCAGAAAACCGTTCAAGTTTGAGGAAGGTAGTACAGATATACGTATTGTATTTTCAAAGATACGAATAAAACGAGCATCGTTGCGATGGTGTAGTGCAAAAAAAAGGGTAATTGTTAAAGTTTGATATTCGGTGGAAATTCAATCTAACAGTTCTACGCATTATTTATTCTTTAACGGCATTCATAATAAGTTTTTGACAGATACATCAATCGGACCGTGTTAACCCTGCCCAAACCATGCAAGAAACATAGGTTTACTGTACCAATATTTCGGTAAATACACGCAACATAATGTTCATATTTTAGTTAATACTAAGGAAAATATTTACTCTTAGAAATAAATAGTGAAAAGCATTCATGTAAAGCGAATTCCAGAAAAAATATTATTTTTCAATTCAATACATTGTAAAATTAATACTTTGGTAAAACTACCACTTGTGGTAAATGCAGCAAGAGATTACACACTAATTTCACAGTGAAAAGAATAACAAACATACAGATGTGATTATATCTCTTTTTAACTAATTAAATGAAGAGATATAAGAAGGGAAGTTGTATAGATCTTGATGAATTCTCCGAATTATAATATTATATTAATCCTTCTTTCACATTTAATAATAAAAAAAAAGTCACTTAAGCTAATAAAAGCAGTTTTTAACATTTTAGAGGTTCAAAAAAACTCTAAACTCTTACAGTAACATGAGTTGACAGTATGGCTACTTACGGATATTTTATATCCGTAAGTAGCCAAGTTAAATAATAATTGATTAACCCACATAAAACGATTTCTGGAGTTGATGGAAATATTTCTAAATGTGAATGAATACCTTTGTTATAAAAAATAGTGGTGTATTTCGTTTTTCCTTTACTTTAGCAATGGTGTAGAACAGAGTTAGTATGTACCCATGACAATTTCAGTGCGGCTCTCTCAGCTTTGTTTATTTGTCCATTTTGTTTTACGTTTTGCTTTTATATCTGGTTAAATTCTCTTTCACTAGTTATCAATTGAATATTGATTGAAAAGGAGGTTGTATTATAGTATTTCTGTTTTCAATATAAATCCTAATCTGAATTATTTTACAAATAGATTCGAAAGTCTCACGCGAATGTACATTGTACATACCTACATTTGCGGAAAACGTCATATTTGAAATAATTTAATATGTTATTTATTTTTCTTCCCTCACCCAAGAAATTATTGAGTTTATTTGGTTGGGTTTGGTGAATTTAGTTTGGTGATGATGGTCATATGGAATCATATGGTCAAAGAGAGTTATCAACAGTAACTTAACCAAACCTAACTGTATTTATATATATTTTTGAAAAGTTAATCTCCAATTGCCATATTAAAATGAAGTTGTCTTTTTTTTAGATAATTTACATTTCAAAGTGTCTAATAGTTATGAATAGGTCGTAATAATTATTTTTACACATTTTATTTTGAAAGAGAACACATTCTTATTGTGAAGTTGTAATTATTCAGAACAGACGGTCTGTGATATTTTAAATACTAATTAAATGTATTCATTAGAAAGATATACATATAAAATCAATTTATCGCAAAAATATTGATATTGCTACCGGAATTTGAACCTGGATCTCTTCCTATCCGGGGAAATGCATTAACATTAAAAATTGACGGCAAATTTTCGAAGTTATATGTTGCACTTTCAAATTAATACATCTGTAGTTACATTATTTGAAAGCCATCTTCTTTATATTTACGGTATCTCAAACACTTTACTTCAACTTACTGTGTTGGTGTAGCATAATGGGTTAATGCATTTCCCCGGACAGTAAGTTGAAGTAATGTGTTTGAGATTTAGTAAATATAAAGAAGATGGCTTTTGAATGAATGTATTAATGTGAAAAGTGTAATGTATAGGTTCGAAAATTTGTTGTCAACTTACTGTGTTGGTGTAGCATAATCGGTTAATGCATTCAGGTTCCAGGTTCGAATTCCGGCAGCAACAACAATATTTTTTTCAATAAGTTGATTTTATATGTATATCTTTCTAATTAATACATTTAATAATAATAATAATAAATATATGCACAATTAAATTGTTTACTTTCATAATTTAGTTTAAATAAAGATGAGAGCGTGAAAGCACGCTGCATTGATATTCTTACAATTATCCAAATGGCTAAAGCGCTTGTTCAATTAAAATACAACTTACCTGGATGACTCCTAGTCTGTTTTGAATTCCCGACCTCTGTTGTCCTTACCATCGGGATTACTCATGCATGTTAAGGATACAAAATTGTTATATCTGGAAAACTTTCAACGTCACAGTTGGCCGTCCTTTTGTTTGTCTCCATTTTTTATCACGGCAATTTTGCGGTGTTTTATTTACAATTATTAATTTTACATATTTGTTCCTTTGTAATTCTTTTCGCTGTTTTATATTTTAGTTAACTTGGTCTAGGTTCCTTAAAATAAATTAAACATGTCACTTGGAAAGGTGCAAATAACAAATTCGCATTTCGAAAAAGGTGATAAGAAAACGGCACACGGGGTAACTGCATACAAAGTAATAAAATATTTTGTAAATTAATATAAGTTACCTTACGATAGCTTCTATTCCTTTAAGGCATCAACAAGACAACATAAGCTGACTACAGCAAAGTAATAAGTACACTTTTGAAATTAGCAAAATTAACTTGGTGGTTCAAATTTATATTTAATAACGGGTATAATACAGGTTTGATAGACACTATGTTAAAAAAATAAATTTAAAGAATATAATAATCAATTTTTATATAAATCGCAGATAAAACATAATGATAATAATGATCATTGGCGTAGGATTTTATACATAAATAACTTTTCGAATCAAATATCTAAACACCTACCATGAAAAATTAGACCGGCATTTTCTACAAATAATAATATAGGAAATTTACTCATAAATTCTAAAGATATGGATGATAAATTTAACAATTCTGGTGTCTATAAACTTAGTTGCAAGGATTGTGCTGCATTTTATATTGGGAAAACGGGTAGAAATTTTATTATTAGAGTAATGGAGCATTTGAGATGTTTGAACAATAGTGGGTTTTCAGAATTTTGTAATCATTTGATATAAAATGGTCATGGTTTTGATAAAAAATTGGGATTATCAATTTTGCATATAAATGATGTTGGTCACAAATTAAATAATTTGGAATAGTTGGAGTAAATAAAGCGTGTAAAACTAATCAAAAAATTATAAACAACCAACTAAATTTAACTACGAGTCTCATTCTAAAATTTTTTCCTAAAAATTATTCGAGTAAATTTGTATTAAGTATCAATTTGAGTTAGGTACTAAATTAATTTTTTAAATAATTGTTTTTTTTTAATGGATTCTGGTAAAGTAACAATAATATATGTTTTTAGTTAGTAATGACATCCTGAAGAAGAAAATAGTATTTTTCGAAACCGGTAGATGTATTTAAACTCAATAAGTGGTTAATAAAACAAAGTTAACAAATAAACATATAAAGTAATAAGTGATTGTGTGCAGTTGTCATGGAATATTTATAAATACATCCAGAATGTTCTATTGTCGCAAGTGTGCTTTCCCAATTAAATAATAGCGACAATCCTTTCTGATTTACAAAAGTTAATGCATTATTTCAATCACCATTTTCCAAAACTCGAACTCGGCGAGGTCGTATAGGGGTATCCTTAGCCCGTATAACCGCGATGAGATTTGTATGTAATCATATCTGATCCTTGAAAAAATCGTGTTCTCATGTATAATTATGTTAATTTCCGCCCGCGGCCGTAACTTTATACCCATCACTGGCGGCCGCGGGGAGTTCATTCTGAATTAACTGCGGCGATAAAAATTAATATTACCCAAGTCTTATAGCGTAAAGTTTACAGTTCCAGGCGGTGCTCAGACTGTGTGTAATTGCCGCTGATACTCCTGATGGATGGAATGGATCCACTCCACTCTACTAGAGGATGTATATATCACGGTAACGACGCAAAACTACTCGTTTTGTTGACAAAATAATTTGTACTCAATGCGAATATTAACGAAGACAAAATTCAACGATGGAAGTTTATTTATGTATTTATGTTTGATAATCATAAAAAATAATAAACTGTGTATTTAAAATGTTTACACCGACAAGACAATGCGATGGCTTAATAATACAAAACCATATGTATAAAAATCCATTAAAAAAAGATTTATTCGAAATAAACGTTTCTTTCTGTCTGTAACCCGACCGAACAGTCCAAGGTGTGTCTTGTAATAAAATTTGTTCTATGTTTATTTTAAGCAACTACGAGACAACAATGTTCTAGGAAAATGATTACGAGAGAGAAACAATTACGATAGGAATTGTTTATTTTATAACATATTATATATAATTTTGTATTTGACGTAAAAGAAAAGGGCGTTGTACAAACCTGATAAAGTGCCGAACGGAACTTAGTAATGTCTGTAATCAAAGCTCGCGCTTGGCGCCTAGCCGGCCGTACACGGCACGGCCGACTAGTGACTAGTGAGTCTGTGATTTTGTGTATTTAACTTAATTGGAATACCGGCGGACATCTAATTAATTTGTGTTAATATTAACACACTTACACCAGTGATTACCATACACTTTATATAAAAATAATTGTCGATAAAGAATTTTCCCACGACAACCCGTGATGTCCTTCAATAAAATAATCAACTGGTTCGCTAAAATAAGTTTGTTAATTAACTCCCCTCTTCGAATTGCTTTAACTAACTTACAGGTAGGCAGAGAGCATAGAACGCCACACTCTTCTATCCTGGCACACCAGTCTTGCCTCATCCACTTTCACACATCTTCTCATGCACGCTCTTAGGTTGTTGCAATCACGCCAGGTCTTTTGAGGACGCCCTCTGGTCCCGTTGCCACATTCAATATGCAACATTCGCCTCAAATATTGTCTTGTTGTTTAAAATGTGATATTTATTATAATTAGATTTTCAACTTCGTTGTAATTTTGTAAACTTTAAGTTGCAAAATTTAACAACCAGTTTATGCCAATTGGTGGCAAGCACATAACAAGTGACAACAAGATAAACCTCATCACTACAGTTTCTCTCAAACCTCATCCTTCATGATCACAACCCAACCTAACCTAACCTTTTTAAATCCTTTATGTAACGGCAGCGTTATTTTGTTCACTTCTTTCGAACAATTTTCATTTTCAGATAACAATGTTTTTTTTTAAATATCATTGCGACTTCAAATATGTAGAAATGTGGCCGCCATCCGCCCACCGTGCCGAGGAATCATCCGTATCCCTTTACGAGCTGGTTCCTTTTTGTCTGTTAATGTTCGCTGTGGGAGCCACATCCTCCAGCGTGTAGCTGAGCATTGCTTTCACGCCTTGTGCCAACATTACCGTCACGCCGTATCTGAGTACGAAGAAACCATTATGATACAGTACTTTAACAATCGTAATAATCGCTTTGTACATATATTTTCGTCGTTTTCTGGTTAACGTACTGACTATATTTTCAGAAGTAAAATTTTGCACGACATTTTTTCTTATTTCGCACCTATAAGAGAGTAATATTTTCCGATAGCGTTTAAAATTTAATCTAATTTATTATTAAAAATTGTTTACGTGACGCAGAAGTGACAGGTTTGATAATAACCTATAAATCATTCCTATCCCCACTCCTTCGCTCTGAGCTGAAAATCTTATATTTTCCATAATATCCCTCGCATCTCGTCACAGGGTAACGATTTCAAACAGATTTCTTTTTGTTGTCGATAAGTGTCCCTCTTTTGCGTCATCCCAACTCTTTTTATTAAAAAATAACTTTCTTTTTTGTCGTCGAAAAACTTTTAGGTATAACATATTTTTTATAAGGGTGTAATAGTGGTTAGTCCCACTATTATTATCTACTCATTCATTAATTTTTTGTTAGTAAATGCTCAGTAATATTTTTTATTAATAAAAATTATAAATTCTATCGATATTAAAAATGGTTTTAATTTTTTTTAGTGCAGTAGGCATTGGATATATTTTAAGTGTGATTTTTCCTTATTAGAGTCCCGGGTTGGGTTATTAAATTACATGTCGAGAAATGTATTTTTTTCTGCAATCCATGGCACGCAGCACGTTTGATGATATGTTAATACTATTTTATGTTTTGCCGTACAACCGCCATCTTCATATTATTAAATTGTTTATTATCAGTGTCATCATCTTTAAAATTCTCTCAAATGAATAATATGTCGAACATTCATTATTGTTATACAGGGTGCGGCAGAACCGAATAAGCAGTTTTGAGGAGTTGTAAAAAAGTAATGGGGGTATATAGAGAAAAAATATTTTTATTTTCGAAGTTAGCAGTACAAACTATTTATAATCTTCAAGTTTTAGAAATAATGTCCTCAAGATGGCGACCGTTAGTAGCAACACACTGTTGGAGACGATCTCGGAAGTTTTGTACAGCTTGTTCAAACATATCGTGGGGTATGGTGTTAACTTCTTCAATAATCCGCTCCCTTAACTCTGTTAGGGTGTGAGGGCGATGTTTAAACACCTTTCCTTCAGATATCCCCAAAAAAACAAATGCTTAAATCTGATGATCGCGTAGGCCACCCCACATTACCCCTCAGAGAGATTAGACGTCCTAATATTGAGCGAATTTTGGACTGTGTTAGCTGTAGTTCCATTCTGTTAAAACCACAAGTCCCCCAATCCCCCTTCTTCATCAATCTCTTTGGGGATACAAAAAATTTTATAACATTGAGACATAACGTTCGAAATTCACGTTCACAGTCACGCCTTCCTCCTGAAGTACGGGCCTGTCACGTTAAATTATGATACGGCACACCATACCGTTAATTTAAGGGAATGTAGTTTCCTCCAACTCCTTAACCAAGGACCGAATTGTGTTCGCATTAGGAACGATATTGTTGCGCGGAATGTTGAACCATCGCCGAAAAGCTTTGCATCGCGATCACAGATCGGTTATTTTCAAAATATACACGGCAAATCCCCGATGTGCTTCGGTCCAAACCATGTTGGCTACTGAAATGGGATCACCGACGGACACAGGGAGACCACGTGCACCTACCTCCCCCTACCACCATCCCAGCATTGACCCCTCCTAATCGCTTAGTCAGTTCTTCAGCACCCTGTATCATCAATACGATTCTGTATTCAACGTCAGGTCGTATCACTAATTCCGTGACAACGTGTAAAGTATAATATATTTAACAATTAAAAAAAATATTTTCTTGTTATTATGGTATATTTAATAATAGTTGTATGTACTTTCATTTATACATATTCATATGTCTGGAAACATAATCACGAATGTCGACTATTGGGGAATTTTTAAACATTAAATTTCATAATATTATTAATTGACATGGCAGTTACTTTGTGTTGTAACATTATTATTTAATTTTTTCACTAAATTAAACATTACACTACACACACGTTGTGTTATTTTATCACTACTATAGTTTTGAGAGATGTTGCAGGTGAGAAGACGGACTGGACTTCTCAAAACTTTATTATTAACAAAATAACTCAACGTGTCTTTATTAATTCAGTGAAATTTTATAATTTTAGTTTCATTGTTTTTATTTTAAATTCCGTAAAGTGGGACTCTTCCTATATTTTGCGATGAATAACCGACAGACAATAAGGTCAAATAACAATAACCAAACACAAATGTTGACTTATAACGTATAATATTTTCGAACATAACGCACAATTAAATTGAGCTTGCGAGCGTGTAATTTCAATTATTTTAAAGATTGGGGCGGGTTAGTCATTAGGGGGTCACGCATGCATTTACCATTCGGGATTATTTATAGCCAGACAATAATCAAAAATGATGCGCGTCCATAAAATATTGATTACAGTGCATCTACATATCTATGTACGATATAAAATAATTAATAAATATTGTTTTCTTTTTGTTACAGGTAAGTCAAAAATATGTGAAGAACATCGTCCAGCCATTCTCAAACGACGGTTTGTAACTTTTATTTTAAATTTTTTTTTTATTCGAATTTTCAAATTTTTTTTAATTGTGATTTTGACAACTATACATGAGCTGGGGTTACATCAAGAAGGAAGATTCATAATTTCATATGAAATAAAAAGAAACAGGTAATGTTATTTTGTATACTGCGAGTTTGGTTAAAATATTTAATTAAAAATTATTCTTCTTTGAAACAAAGTAGCTTTTATATTTTGTCCAAGAAATTCTTCAATATTATAGCGGGTTTTTTATGCAAGCGAGTATCTATCTGAAATCCCTCCCCCCCCCCCTACAACAACACTGTATATCGTCACGGAGCGTCAGCCTTCTTGGAAGATATACAGTATTGTTTGCAGGTAAGATCATTTAAAAATAGTATTTTTATTTATTTTATATGATTGTTTAATATACCATTCAATACCCGAGAAGATATATTTTATAACACGTATGCATTCATAATTCGGATGTGTTAACAAATAACAGTGTTGGTGAAGGGGTGGTCTCATTTGATCTTTTTTATTTCTAATTAACTGACCATCACGCCGTTTCCCCGCGGAATAGGCAGAGAGGATAGAACGCCACACTCTTCTGTCGTGACACATAATTCTCGCCTGATCCACATTCATACATCTTTTCATACAAACTCGCCGATTATTGAGTCTTCTAACAGGACCATCTTCCAGTATCTGGTTTACCTGGTCGTGCCAATCCTTCCGCGGACGTCCTCTATTTCTGATACCATCAACACTTGCGTCATATATCTGTCTAACCATTCTCTCCTCATTCATCCTTTGCATGAGACTTTATTCTTTCTTAATCTTACTCGCTATACTAATATCAGCTTTAAATTCTTTCCTTATATATTTTTTATATCAATATAAAATGTATAATAACTACAATAAAAGCCCATATCTCTCATGTTACGCTTTATACCTGGGCACAATTACCCCAAAATATAACAATTTAATGAATTTAAATACATTAAACAAAAGGAGTGTTTGTAAAGAAATCTATTTATACATGTTTAGTTATTCGTTTCTTTCGTATAATAAAAATAATTAAGAAATGGTCTCATGTTTTCACGGCTGTTCAAAATCTTCTGTGTAAAGTTTTCTATTCTTCCGTGTGTATATCTCTGATCGGCGTTTCTGATCCCGTCGCGGGATCTATCATCAGGGCTGTCGTCGCTGATGGTATCAGGATGTAGTCTTTTTCTTCAACCGTTTTTTTATGTTTTTCTCTGTGAAATGCGGCGCTTCTGGTTTTAAATATTCTAACTAAAATATCTTCACGCCTTTTCTCCGCGGGGGTGGGCTGAGAGGATAGAGCGCCACATCTTTTGACACATAATTCTGTCCTCATCCACATTTATACATCTTCTCATAGCTACAAGCTCGTCGATTATTGAGACTTAACAGGACCATCTTCCAGTATTTGGTCAGTGCTGGATCAAAATCACGTTTTAAGATGGTAAAATGCTATTTATTTCACATTAATGGTATAATATTTATTAGCTTCAGTTCGATTATCCCAAATAAAAACCAAGTAATTGACATTTTAAAATGTTTTGTTTTGTTTTTTGTATCATACACTATGGTTCCTCGTGACAGGATCGCGATTTCCATGAACTCTCGTTTTCTTAACCTCCACTCTTCTCGGCACCCTGCAGACCTTAGGGCTATCACCAGAAGAATGCCTGTTGCTTTTTCCACTTGGTCGGTCTGTCCTTCGACCTGGCCCACCGTAACAAGCTCCTCCAAGCTGTCTTCTCTTCTCGCAAGATGCCCGAAAAATTGAAAGATTCATCTTAGGCAAATGGTTTTTTATAAACACTTAATATATTTCTTAATTTCTTAAATAAACTTTATAATACGATTAAATTTACCATATAAAAAGGTAAAAACTCTGGTAAAAAAATGTTAGATTTAAACATTTCCATAGTTAAAAATGATCTAGAATTTAACATATTTCGATATTTGTAATCAACCGTTTTTTCAAATATTATCGGCTTTTCATTCCATGCTTGGTAGATTAGTTAATGATCCGTTATTGATAAATAACTTCGACTTAGAATTAAGTATTATTAAACAAATTGCCATTAATATTATATTAGTTATAATATTAAATTAATAAATAATTTGTTAAACAAAAAGTTTATTAGATCATTTGTTTACCCACCAATAATTGACAGTGGAGAAAAATTGTGTTTTTAAATAATCATACTTCAAATTCAATTATAAAAAAATATCCCAAATTCTATACAACCAGCTTTTTACACTAATAAAAAATTAAAGAATTATATATTAAATAACAAGGATAAGGTGATATTTAAAAAAATCGGATGTCTCCAAAGTAATTTGCAATGATTGCAATCATTTTTATATTGGTAAAACTTGCAAAAATTTTGATATTATAATTAAGGCGCACTTGAGATGCCTAAATAGCAACAACTAATCTGAATTTCCAATCACCTTTTGGAAACAAACCATTCTTGTGACATTAACAAGGGTTTAGAAATTATACATAAAAATACTAAGGGCTTACAGTTAGATAAAATTAAGATTTTAGAAATAAGAAAACGTGTTAATAGCAAGTTAAATATTATAAATAACCAAATCCTTTTTTGCAAATAGTCACCTTTTCACAGTAATTCCTACTTAGTTACCCATCACTTATACTTTTGGTTGTACTTTAAATTTTGGTATACTACATTGTTTCGTATCACGATACCATAGGTATCAAAACATGTTGATTTATTAATAAATAATCGTTTAAACAAAGTGTTTTATCTTATTATTTAAATAATATATGGCCACAAAGTATTTCTGTTAATATTGAGGAAATGGTTTTTTGTATACAACATAAAATGTCCAACAAAATGTCAGTTCGTTTTGTATTGGAACAGCTGATATGTTGGCAGCTAACGCAATATAACTTTTCCTTCTCTATACATAAGTCTCCGACTTTCATAGAGAAGAAAAAATGTAATAAGAAATATATATAATTACTGATTATGTTTAAAAATGTATTATATCTCTATTAACAAAATACATAAACAGTTTTTAGGTTTCGGGTGTAATTTGGTATCCTTTACATTTCAATGAATCGTAGGAAAGAAATGCCCATAAAAACGTAATTCTCTCAAATATGTACTCATAAATAAGTTGCAAGATGAGAAGTTCTTAATAAAATACTTTTATAGCTTCATGGCTCCAAGCGACATCATACAAATCAACAATTAATTTTGAAAAGATGTTAAGACACCACACACATCTGAATCGCTACTAATTCAGCCTTAAATTTCATTATTCGCCGTGTCGTGAAGTAGATTGCCTAACCCCAGCACCGCCATGAAGATATAATAAATAATATTAATTAATAAAAGAGATAGCAAGCTCTGTGTCGCTCTAAATATAATTATAATTAATTAAAAATTGTTATATTTTGTACTTCATAGAACCACCGATCGATTTGTAATAAATAACGCACTTCTTTGATGTAAGAGATTGCCTGAGAGAGATTGAAGAAATCTTAGATTTAATTAATCCTACATTCTAATCAGAGTACCTCAATATACATATTCATTATTATTTTATGTTTCTTTTCATATGCTGTTAAATTGAAGTGTAGGAAAAACACGTGTGACTGGCATTGGGGTGTTATAAAATAAAACGCTGAAATATTGAAAAATCAGCGAAGATCAATCACTTGGTGATTTTTTCAGATCCGACTACAATAATTATTATGATCAAACGCAATGGCATAACTACACCAATGCAGCTAATGCGGTGTGTTGGAGCCCGGGTTAAATAGGGGTCCACAATTGTAAAAATTAAAATATATATATATATATATATATATATATCATGAGATAGGTGAAAACATTATAGAAGTTACACAGTAGTACCTAATATATATTATTAGCTATTGTTAGGGACCAGACCATCGCCGTGAAACAGTATAAATGCCTAAAAACACACTTGCGTTTTTTTCTTCATGAATTATAAAAGATTTAGAGACCCCAGATTTGTTCGTACTATTTATTACATAAAATTGTGTAGTAATTAGTATTATTGTATCTTGTATATATATATATATACACAGTGTGTAACAGACCTAGTCTACAATATCTTATGGGTGGATTCCTGACTAAATTACGAGTAGAAAAAGTTCAAGAAATATGTGCAAATTCTGCACTGTCACGAAAAATATTATTGTTCGAAGTTTTTACAAAATCATGTTAAGCTATAACGTCAACGAACTTCGAAAGATATATTTGCGAAATTTATCCATTATTAATCTACATCTTTGCTTCAGGCACTAAGTTGCCTAACAAAAAATAATCTGGCCGCTCGAAATTCGATATATAAATATATATTCAATGTATAATTTTAAATCAATAAAACATTTCAATTAATCGAAATAATCGCATGATTACGTTTTTTTTTTGGAATGCTTATATCTCTGTCATGGTTAAAATTAGGCATATATTGCTTGAACATTTTCGACTCATAATTGAGTCAGGTATCCCACCTATAAAATATTGTGGACTAGGTCTGTCACACTCTGTATACAGGGACTAATTTTTTTTGTTACGCCTGTGATCAAAAGGTTCGTGTTTTTGAATGAAATTTCATTATCTCTTGTATTTTGTGTGGAGAAAAGACTGACAACTTTATGATCTTTATTATCAAATCTCCGAAACTCGCGAAAAAAATTTCATTCATTTAAAAATATTCATTCTCACTTCACCGGATACGCGTAAAATCTTCTCTCGTAGGTGCGCTAAACGCTCATTAAAAACACAATTTACTGATCAGAGATCATTCGAATCCTAGAAAAGGATGATAGAATAATTCTTAAATAATCGTAATAAATATTTTATTTATGTTTTTGTTAAGACAGTTGAAGTTCATAACCCCTCTGATTCGGGTGTTGTACGTAAAAAATCGAATATGTCTATGGGGATCAGTAAATCGAATCTTTAATAGTATTTCTCTGTAGTATTAACCTTAAAAAATACAAGAAAATCTCTTCTCTCGAAATACACATGTTTGATTTACAGAAACTGACTAACGAATCACTGCCATACTAACGCAACATACATTTGTCAATTTATCCTGCTGTACGAGGACTGACAATTAAGTTCGTAGAACATTATGTGGCAACACTGCAACACCGGTGATAAGCTGACCGTGGAATTATTCCCGAAGGAGAAATCGTCAATGCAGCATTCTATCTGTAGGTAATAACACTGCTACGAGCGTGAGTGAGGCGTGTCCGCCCAGAAACCTGGATAATACTCCGGCACACTCAGCCATTGTTCTGAAGGACATTTTCGCCAAAATTTGAATTACCGTATTGGAACACTCGTCTTATTCGCTTCTTTCTATTCCTCAAAATGAATAAAGATACGAAGGATCATTATCGTGGGTCGCGAGCGGAGGAGGAACGGATTACGACGTGCGTACTCCAAACAGGATCACGAAGAATAAATTTGAATATTGTTTCACGTATTGGAAAAAATCTTGGACCAAGTGAATTGCTTTTGAACGAGATTATTTTGGTAGGGACCGTGTAAACAGATAACGAATAAGTATGCTATGTAACTTTTTTTTTCTACGAACTTAATTGTCAGTCTTAGTATGTTCTTTAAAGACTCATCTCTTGATTTGAGACCCCCTCCTCTTGAACAACATTGTATATCATTTTTTACAAGTGTTGATAGATGGACAGAGTGTCAGGCATCTTGGATGATATACAGTGTTATTGCCGGGAAGATCGCTTAGAAATTGTGAGTAATAGAATTTTTAATGTTTTATATTGTTGTATATTCGATACATGCGATGCCCATGAAGATACAATGCGTACGCATTCATAGTTCAGATCTGCCCATAAACGATATACAGTGTTACTGCAGGAGTGGTCTCATTTATCGGTCGGTATGTACTGGTTGCGTCATTCCACTCGCAAAATGTAAAAACTCGCTACACTTTCAAATCTGTAATGTTCTTTACGGGCTTTCGAAACGAATCGTGTACATGCGCCATTAGAGTTTATTTGAGCAATATGTGATTCGTATGGGTAACTAAAAGAGTACTATTCAAATATTTGCAGATAATATACCATACTACTTCAGACGGAGTCCCGATGCTTGACTTCTCTGCTAGGAAAATACTGTCGCTAAAATACATAAAGCTCCTTTTTGCCAAGGTACTGATATGGCTGTATCAAGATTGGCCCAGCACCAAGTATCTCTACATATACCATCACATTTTCCCATGAGGAGAATGTGCTTAGTGAAGTAGTGGTTTGAACAATTATAGATTTTCTTTGCTTGAGAAGTGCTGGTTAACTCCAGAATTTTCCGGCGTATAGAACAAGTTGGGGAAGCTCCAAAAACGATAGTCTGGCGCTTGGTTTATTGGGTAATCCGCTGTTTACTTAATCCGACAAATGATGTTTAATTTATACTAGGTTAGTTTTACTAGTTACTGCAGTTTCAGCTCTGTTTGTCTTGATTACAATATACCGGACTACTTTTTGTTGACATTTTATGAAATATATATATATATTTTTTTTTCTTCAATATTAGCAAAATTACATTGTTGCCTCATTTTATATGAATTATTAGACAAAATACTAAGGGTTTAGAAATTATACATACAAATACTAGAGGTTTACAGTTAGATAAATTAGAAATTTTAGAAATAAAAAGTGTTAATAGCAAGCTAAATACTATAAATAACCAAATACTTTTTGCAAATAGTCACGTTTTAAATTTGTTTTCATATTAGTTCTTACTTATTATAATTTTATTTTTATCTATGCTGCTTGTATTTTTCATTTCAGTGTACATTGTTTCCTGAAGAAGACACCATAGGTATCGAAACATGTTGAATTATCAATAAATAGTGGTTTAAACAAAGTATTTTGTCTAATTATTCACGTACATTTTTGTTGGAATTTATCTGATTTTTTATTGATTTTTACATTTTTAACATTCGATTATAGTATAAAATATTATAAACTTTATTAAATATAGTCATATTAATGCCTACCCTTATTAAAAGAGAAATTAGTTCTAATGGAGCGTTGCCGTTATAGGGCAAAATAAGCATTTAATAGAAAGTTAATAATAAAAAATAAAGAAAGTCAGTATTAATGAGATATTAAGTAGTTTAATAATTATATGAGAAATTATTTAATATGTACATTTAGCTACGCTTGGTAGTCATATAGGTATAATTTCAATATCTAATTGTTGATTTCTTTAATAAATTTTTTACTTGAGATTTTAAATTTGTATTATTTACTATTTATTATTTAAATTTTTGACTGGGGCTGTGTATCTCGATCAACCTCGACCTGTTGCTAAAACATCTTCTCTTCAGGTAAATGGTCTGGTCTTGCTAGAATTGACATTTTATCTTTGCTTAATCCATAACATAATCGTCTATTGATTTCTTTCATATAGGTGTAGTGCAAACACAGACAAAAAAAATTAGTATCAATTATCAATTTTATTTAACTTTCTATATTATCAATGTTAAGTTTTATACGAGAAATGTATTGATCTATGAAAAGCATAGCCGGCGGCTAGATTACGAAATATTTTTCTTTCGACAGAATTCGAGAATCAATTTAAATATTCTTTTACGTTAATTTATGATAATTATTATTGTCATTGGTTTTAGGGTTTTCTTCGAACACTGAGATGAACACGTTTATTGCCTGCGGTATCAAGTATCCGCTCTTAGGTGGAAGTACGTATTTTCGATAATTCGAGTAATTTCGATAACGAAAGGTTTTTTTATGAACACGTCGCAATCCGATAATTTATTCTCCGTTAATCTATCTTAATGTGTTTTGGTTCTTTCGGCTGTGCTGTCACCGTGTGGTTCAGTGCGCATGCATGTTACCGTGCGGTTCAGTGTGCACGCATGTGTATACGTAATGCAACTGACAAGTTCGGTAACCGCACGCGAAGGTATCCCGTAACTTCAGGTCAGCGTCGGCGCTAGACTTTTTACCACCACAGGCAACTTAAGTGGAGATGATGTTTTCAATTTTTGTAAAACCACTCCCATAAATTGGTCGCCCCCGCAAATCGGCCGCCCGCGTGCCACGTACGTTAGAAGCGGTTTTTTGTTAGGCCGGCATTTTGAAACATGCCCAAGGGTTTTTTTTTTTTACCAAAATACGTTCTGGACTCTAGTGTTGAACACGTTACTGCTTTATTAGGAAATAACTAATAAATAGTGAGAACAAAAAATGCTACTATTGACTCATTGATGTGATTGTGATTGATATTCGATGATATTAGTGATTGGAAACTGTGAATGTGATCACAGTTTCATTATTAATACGCGTCCACCACACAATATCACAATACACGAAATAAATAATAAAAACATTATTTTGAGAGTATTTACTTATATTATTTAAACTTAATTTACGTAAAAACATATTCTAGTATATATATGTATAATTAATATGTATCTTATTTAATATCGTTACAAAGAGATTGAAAACCCTTAAAAAATGTGATTTTATTTTTCGGGTCAAATGCGTAAAACGTTTTGGCAGAATCTACTAGATGGCGCTTATCACGATTTATAACGTCATTCCTTCATGAATATTTTAATTTCGTTTGCACATACGCCGAATCATAAATCAATGAATAAAATAAAAAAATGAATTACGAATCACGATATTCCCAGATATTAAAGATAGTGAATGTGACTCAAATATATCAGTGATTGACTCACGGTTTATGATTTTACTACTACTAATAAACCTTCGGTTGCCCCCTTGGCCACCACTGGCAGGCGCCTACTCCACCTGTGCGTAACGCCGGCACCGCTTCAGGTTTATTGTAACAAAGTTATTTCAAAAGGATCACTTTCAATACACTCGTAGATATTCACGGTCGTCTATATCATAATTTATTTCAGTTTATTCTGCCGTTGGTCGGGTATTGTCATATCCTATAGAGGTTGACAGAAAGGAAAGAACCCCATACACTTTAATTTCTTCATTTGTAATCAGTTATTAAGTTTCTATTATATCACTTAACAGTGCGTATCCACAGAGCGTAATAAACGCAGAGACTATAAAGGGATTGGCAGAATTGAGTTGAGAGCTGTGGGCAATATAATTCGACCAAGGTAGGTTTGACCAAGTGGTTGCATTCTACAGTAGATTTCACGTAAGGATTCAATTCATTAAGTATGAATGATACTCTGCGTAATACGCACACTGTGTCAGTGTGCCTCTCAGCGTTTTAATTGGGGCGAAAACGTATTTTGGGTAACATCGATGGGCGAAAAGGTATTTTGAAATTAGTTAAAAACGTAGTATCCACAAATGTATGTGCGCAATGTCTGAAGTTTGTAAATCAAGAAAATTGATGTTTAATTATCAATATTTGTCTTAATCGATTACAATTTAAAAAAATTTTGTTGTTATAAATATAAAAGTACCCACTATAAAAGCCAATATATAATCAAAAAAAAAGCAATATATGTTCCGATAAACTATTCTTTCTCTAAATAATTCATAGATATATTTATTGAATTCTAATATGAATTTGAAAATTACACCTTATATATTTTAGACTTTTTCTACACCATGTATTATCATTTAACATGTGTATATTTTTTTCATGAGTATTATATGTATTTGGAAGATATTATTACTCATATTAAACCAATTGAATCCTTACGTGGAAGCAGTTCCACCAAGTAAAAATGTCACTACACCATTTTATAGTAATTACACTGTTACACATGAGCTGATGTATCTCGGGAAATAAGAAAACCAATTTTACGAATATTTTTCAAGGTCTTTCTTGGGAATTTTCAATTTTTTATCAATCAATCTTCAATACTCGCGTCGTGTATTTTCTCATCGTCGTTTCTCTCCTCATTTATCCTACACCTGTGCGATCCTTTCGTAATTTTGTTAATCATTAATAAAAAAATTAAAAAAATCATATTTTCATTAGTTTTTAGTGTTTTAACTTTCATGTATAAATTTTAGAAGCAAAACTCTATTGTGCTATCATTTATCACGACTTATCCTGTCTCGTGTAGTATAATAAAGCACCATTCACTTCATTACGCATACTAAGTGACTGCATTGAGAATATGTTCCCTGCCGTACCGTTCATAGCAAACACATTTTATGTTGTAATAATAATAATGAATAATTTTTATAGCGCCATTTTCTTTAGCTTTACACATCAACTGTTTATAGTTCTACAATTATTTTTGTTTTTTAAAATTAAAAATCGTCATTTTCACTTATGGAAATGATTTTTTGAAAAGGTGCGTTTTTAGTTTCTTCTTAAATAAAGTCTCTGATGCACTGTTTCTTATAACGGAGGGCAAAGAGTTCCACGCTTTTGGGCCTGCCACCGCAAATGCCCGTTCACTAAATTTAGACTTCTGGCAACGGTTGGTCGGTTCTACAATGCTTCCTGGAGCTGAAGTAGAGGTGGTAGACGGTTATTATATTTTAGAAATATAAAATTAGCGGATAGTTAATAAAAACATTATTCAAATTTTTCTGCGGCATGAAGAATTTGTATTGAATCCCATCCAACTTAAGATATTGAAATGAATGAATGCGGATATGTTACTCATCATCAAGACAACTATGCGAGAATATGTTGTGAAGGAGCGAAGATATAACGAAATGACGCATATCGAGATGAGTGTATGAGATATAACGGAGAGAGCATCCCTTCAATGGTTTGATTCTATGAAGCAAATTACCGATGCATTTGAGACAGCCAGACATATGCGACGAACGCGGACGGTACGAGTCGAGACGACGACATATTACACGGTTAATCAAACTGAACGCATTTTGAAGAAAGGCAATGTCGGGAGCTTTCAAAGTGACTAGCGTACGAGTATGTCAGGAGATGAAAGAACTGACATATTTTATGTTAAATTTTTATAGCACTACCGATGGTCGGTCTGTTTATTAAGTATTAGTTTATTGTTCGGTCTGGGAAAGCTCGTTATATCTTTATTGTCAGCACTAAACCAGTCATCTTTGAAGTTCTAGATTCGACTTCGAAGTGTTGCATAGCTGTTGAAGGTTTTTGATCGGAAGTATTTCTAGAAAATATTCCTGTTAATGGTCAATTATATAAATATGAAAATATTGTTTACATGGTATCAAAACATTTATTTTGTATTAATTCGTAACAAGAATCTGTTATTCCATTATTTGAAAGCAATTTACTTTATATTTACGAAAAGTCTTAAATATATTTAAGTAAAATCCGATAGGTGACGCCAGAATTAAATGAATTAATTCATTTTTATTAAATTTTGGAAAATATTAATACAACTTATATTATTAGTGTGATGTTGTAGTTTTTCAGAACATGTAAATTCGAAAATTTGTCGTTAACTTACAATGTTGACGTGGTGTAATAGGTAAACGCATTTCCCTGGATGAGAATTCGATAAATTGATTTTATCTGTATATCTTTCTTATTTTAACCACGTATAATTTCTATTAAAATATTACAGAACTATGTTCTGAAAAATTTCAACTTCATAATAATAATGTGGTCTCTTTAATAAAAATATCTCTTATGATCGTGTATTCAATTTGTATGTTTTTCGAGTTACACCGAATTATCGCAACAACAGTCGAAATAACAATACATTATGTAGTTTTATATTTACTATTAAGTAACAAGTTTTATTTGTTTATAATATTGTTAATATTTAAGTGAAGTTACAATTTATTTTAATTGTAATTTATTAACATGAATTTTTGTTAATTATATCAAATTAGATGAAAGATACACTAAAACAATATATCTTTTCGATAGATATATAGATTTTTCTGTTTATCTTTCTTAGTGATTTATTTAATTTGTTAAATTATATTTACAATAAATAAACTGGAGGGATAATTAAAAGAGCACTTTCGTAGAAAACTAAGAATCTGTATGAATAATATACAGATAATGAAGTTATGCCACAATATCAATAAATTAAGTGGAAATGTGATTCGTCGTCTATCTTTTGATGTTTGCATCGGGTGTTCAGTTGACGAAATATATTTTATAAGGCGATCTTCATTTCAACGCTTTTCTAATCCCAATAGATGTTTTAATCTTCTTTATTGTTGACATCCCGAGCGACGGAGACACTTTACGACATCACCGTCGGCCAGTCCTCCCTCCCACCAATTCATTACGGAGCAGCGCCGAACGCGAATTGTCGATTAGTCGACAAATAAAATGTCGGTAAAACCAATATGGAGGGCACAGCCGTAAAAGGCTCCTCTCCCACCGATAACTCGGCTCATCAAGTTAAGTAGTTAATTAAAACTGCCGATGGCCACGGTTCGATCCATATTTAATTCAATCGCATGCGTGTATTAAAAACCTCGATCAATTATAGTATCGTGAGAAAAGTGGTCGATTTCCACAGCGGACACAAATATGTCGTGGTTATTATTTGATAGTGGCCCTTCCTCTTATCAGGACCGAATTGTGTTGTATTTCAAAGGTTTTAATGAAATGGTCCTGAAGAGAAATATTAATATAGCAACATGGTGAACGGCCCCACGATTCCTTCCAAACTTTTTTAGGAGCTGGTGATCTCATATCATTTCTTTTCAGAGAAGTATCCCTATTGTAATTTTCGACCTTTATTATTGCGGCTGGAGCTCAGCATCAACATTCTAGTGCAAGCGGCGTTTTCATGGAAAGTTGGCTTCCTGACCGGAGAATGGCATTGACCGTAGAGCAAGGTTGTCCAACCTTTTGATCACTACTTTTTTATTTTAAATTTGCTTGGGATCGACTTCTAGTAAGATTCTTTTGGATAATTTAATTGGTATTTTATATCATTCTTCAAAGTCTACGTCTTTTAAGTGTCCATTTAAATGTACACTTAAAAGACGAAATGTTTATATTAAAAAATGATCCAATATTATTATTTTTGTCTTAACGTTTTAGGGAGCAAAAAAAAACTTTTTATTGTTTTACAATAATACAAAAATCTAATCTAAAATGTTTTCTTGATGGGTTTCGGGATCGACCAAATTTTGGCAAATCGCATGCTGTAGAGTATTACAATAATAGGCGTGACTGAAATTTAGTATTTATATTTTGTTTATATTATATATGTGTGAACTTCATCTTTTTTGCCTTTCTTTTCATAACGTTTATTTATACTTTTGATAATAATTTTTTTATGTATTATTTTTATGGCGAATCGGGTCTTGCATAAATAACCCACCCGATCACGCTGGAATAAACACATTATTATTATTAATATTAATAAATAACTGTACATTTAATTATTTTCAGAGATATCTGGCTTAGAAATTCAGAACTGGTTAGAAACGGTGTATAATAGAAACCAATGGAAGAAAAATATTGGGGAGGCCAAAACACCCCGGAGATTGTACAACAGTAATCGTGTTGATAACAGTACATTCATATAACATTACAATATAGTGAGATACAAATGATGAAGGAATATATTAATATATACTATTATTAAGGTGAACATTAAAAAAAAGTATTAATATGTATCTACTCTTAATACAATATAGTAAATTTCTGTGACTTATCATGAGAAAACGAGTGATCAAAGTCGTAGATCAAATATTACGCAATTATCAGTTTTACATTATAACTGATCAGCTTTATTCATTAGTAATGCGCTACTATTTAATAATATTAAATATTGGTAGGGTAACATAACATCAATCACATATAGATACTATGTTAAGCTTTGCGGAGCTTTTATTATTTGATGGGCCTTGATTTAGAACCTCGCCTAAGGGCCCAATTATCTTAATCCGGTTCTGGCTATTATTAAAAGTATAAACACCTATAAAGTTCGTCAGAATCGCGTCAATGATTGATTATTTTACCGCCGTTGGTAATAAAACCCGACGGTTTAATCTGACCGACGGTCATCTAGGTTACTCTTATTTACATAGCAAATTAGTTTTGTTTATCATATCTTTGCAATAGCGTTGTGTGATTTTATTATTATTAAATATTATGGATAAATAATCATTATTATTGTAAGGCTGTCGGTAAATTATTGTGTTCGATCAGGCGTTGTCGGGTCTTCTGAATGTAGTAGGTACTCTTCTTTAATTGCTAGATGAAGTTCGTTCATATAGTTCGGCGAAACATATATATTATTCCTGTGTACATTATTTTCTTATTTACAGCTAACAGTGAGTATACAGGCGTATATAATTTTAGGGGTTATCTTAATTTTTGTCTTTAATTAATATTTACGATACGTTTTTAATTACTCTTACTATGTTCACGATATATTTTCTTCAAGAGGATTATTCGTTTAATTCTTACTTTGTATTTGAGTACTTTTTTATGCTATTAGTCATAAGTAGGGCTAGAAATTTACCGTCAAATTGCATTTACCGGTAAACGGTAAATAATTCTTCCCATTACCGGTTTACCGGTTTATCGGTTATTTAACGGTGAATGAAAAAGAGATAAACGTAGATTAGATGATTAAAATATTACTGTATGTGGCTTAAAACTTAAATAATATCAAAAACGTTTCAAGTGAAAAGTGTCGTATAAATACATAGATATGTATATGATGTCCTTTTTGTTTTTACTGAGATATGGTAATGGAGATCAGATAATCACTTATGTATATGATGTCCTTTTTGTTTTTACTGAGATATGGTAATGGAGATCAGATAATCACTTATGTATATGATGTCCTTTTTGTTTTTACTGAGATATGGTAATGGAGATCAGATAATCACTTATGTATATGATGTCCTTTTTGTTTTTACTGAGATATGGTAATGGAGATCAGATAATCACTTATGTATATGATGTCCTTTTTGTTTTTACTGAGATATGGTAATGGAGATCAGATAATCACTTATGTATTTGCCACATCGAGTTTGGTTAATTTATATATGTATAATAGTAATGGTTAATTTATATATGTATAATATTTGGTTTATCTGTCTGTGAGGAGTTAATATTATTAACTTATTAGTTTATCCATTAACTTATTGATGTATGTAAAACATATATTAGGTGTATGAATACATACTTTGTAAACACCTAATATAAATTCGCAATTAAAATAATATTACAAGTGAATGTTTTTATTGAATTTATTAAAAAAAAAATTTTTTTTGGGTATAATAATTTTTCAGATTTAAAATATGCTCTCATGAAACAAATTATATATATACTTTCATATTTTAGACTTGAATTTTTTACATATTTGTCCCGCAGATGAAAACACTTGTTCTGATTCAATACTTGTTGGTCGGCAAGTCATCAGATTTTGAAATGCAACGTTCAAATATTTACCTCGATTTTTATGATATTTTTTTCTGAATAGCAGTGAAATAATTTACAGTAATTTAAATTGGGAAATTTACCGGTAATCTCCTATGGTGCGTTTTGGTTGATTTACCGGTTTACCGGTAAACCGGTATTGCAAGCCCTAGTCATTAGTAATGTAGTGATATTGCAGTGGCATAAAAATGAATTAAAAACTATATCGGTTGTAAGTACAATGCACAGCATTAAATATTAACCGCGATTTTTGCCTATTTATTTTGCCTCGTGTGGATATCGATCGGTAGTAGAATAAAACATAATATGTAATTTATTGTCATTCTACAATGTTACAGGATGAGGATTTATGTAACAGCATTTATGCTGGCCTGCCAATGTTTTATCTGCATAGATTACAATCTATTCTAAATGCGGCAGCACGAATAATATATGGGGTTTCTAAATTCCCTCATATAACATTCCTTTTCCGTGAACTATATTGGTTCCATTTCCATGAAAGATTTGCATTTAAATTGTGTTGGTTGATGTAAAAGGCGACACATAACATGGCAATTCTGTATCTTTAAGAGCTTTGCATCCCGGACAACTTGAATAGTACATGTCAAACTGTCAGGTCAGACACTACTTCAGCCGCAGGAAAGGTTGTAGAATTTACCAGCCGTTGCCAAAAGTCTAAGTTTAGTAAACGGGTATTTGCGGTGGCAGGCCCAAAAGTGTGGAACTCTTCGCCCACCGTCATAAGAAACAGTGCATCAGAGACTTTATTTAAAAGGCAACTAAAAGATAATATACGATTATAAACATTTTACGCGCGCGTGTAAAGCACCCTTGAGGTGAATTTTTTCAAAAATTGCTCTGTAATAATTATCAAATGTTTTTATTATTTACTATTATTGTTTATTAAAATTGCGTATGCAGTTCTATATATTATATTGGAAATTACTATCATATCCAAGAACATGTTGATGTTCCATAAAATAGCTATTCGATATTTTTAGAAATTTCTAAAAAAATGTGTACAATTCGAATTGAACAAAACCCATTAATCCCAGGCAAAGATGCCACAGGCTATCTATTTTTATTAATACTCCAGTTTTGTTTTCATTTTGTGTTCATAACATTATCATACTCCCACAGAACAACAAGTGTTTAATATTTCCAGTTCAACTGTGACAGTGTTTCGGTCATGTTGATATTTATATCTTCTCAGAGAGGCGCGAGCGGGTTATCAATTCCAATTATGGCGTTTCTCCCCGGTCGTAAAGACGCTTTTTCTTTATAACGGTTCTCGGAGATCCAATAAATTTAGAAGCGATACAATACGTCTTTGATAATCAATAATATCCCTTCATCCGTGTCCGCCTACGTTTCTTTTTGGTCTAATCCTAAAGATGTTTGTATTCTTGGATTATCATATTTCAGTAGAAAATCCAGCGAGTTCGAATATGAAATGGAAATTTTGTTACGCGTTTTTTTTAGTTAGCTGGGTAATGACTTTATTGTTTGGCAAAATGCCTAAAGTAGAATGCAAATTTATGCGCATTTCTGAATTTTTGATAATAATAATTTCGAGATTAAAGCCATTTCTTTACATTGCGATTTTTTTACAATTTATTTTCACCACCCTAAAAAATCTACAGTTGGTGCCGGTTATCATGATCATATTAATCGGAGTTTTGATTTTAAATATTGCGACAAAATAACCTACACAAAGTTAATAAATAGGTTTGAATGTTTTTAACACCTGTATTTGAGTAAAATATTAAATTACCATTTATAACTTGTTGGTGTAGTGGTCAAAACGTTGGCCTGGTGATCTAGTGGTCGGGGGTTCGCGCCTCGTTCCAGGACACCAGCAAGTTAGTCCTATTTTCAAAGCACAGACGTTTAGCTTGTTTGGAAATAGTAAGAATATTGATGTGACACGTATTTCGTGAACGCATCTCTATTTAAAAAAAAATATATATTTTATAATGTTTATAACACATTTTATAATGTTGTCTTATAGTCGTGTAAACAGTCCTTCACCTTGATTTTCAGTACAGTATTTACCATATATTTATGCATAAATAGAATATTTTTATTTATCAAACACCGACGCACAAATTTATCCTGGTGATCTTTTGGAAAAAAAGTGCCAAATTAAAAAAAAAACCGTAGTCGAAATGCTGGCGACGGCTACGGTGACCGATGGCGGCGTTAGATTTGACCAAGATTAGAGCAGTACTAAACATAAAATTGTAAAGAAAAGTGATAACGGTGATCGAATTTATAATCCATGATTTGTGAGGGTAAATAATGTCTACACACAACGATGTATCTAAAAAGGTCGGATAATGTTATAATTGATAGTTATTTCACTCCTAAACACGGGTTATTTATTAATATCCTGATTCTAATAACTGACAACCTGGGTCTAAAAGAAAGAACAAAAAAGACTTATGTTTGATTCCGAACATCGATACACGGCATCAAAACAATTGATCACAATATACGCCAATTCTAATAATCATAGAATACAATATCTGGCGCCTAATGTAGTCATAAAATTGACTTATGACAGACACTCAAACACTAAACAATCTACCCGAGTAATAAAATATTTTGATGTGAAGCGTACTTTGTTGAATTCGAAGTATGTACTTTTATGTAAGAAAAAACTGTCTGCATTGTACATACTGGTAAAGTAAAAATAACAACGACACACTTTAATGTTCGTGCCTATAAATATAAAAGATCTATTAACATCGAAATGATCATATTATCGAATATTCTTCCTCCCACTCCGGGTGTGAGTGAGACTGCGAGTGTGAGAGTGGGTTGGTACTATTTTTCAAAGGAGCACTTAAATATGTGTACGAACAAGTTTTATGCGATCATAAATTTGTAATAAAATTATTTAAAAATAACGTGTTTATGTCCAAAACTTAATTTTGAGAAAGAGATAATAACAGAATACAAATTTATCTGTGTACTTCCTGTCTGTCAAAATAATTGAAATTTATAATATTGTATCGACGAGTCTTGAGGAAATTGTCGAAACTAAATAACACATAGTGTTCTACATGTACAAATGTAGATGAATGTGCAAAATATTTATATGTACAGCACATGTTTTGTATAAAAATACAGTCAAATTAGATGATAATAAAATTGATGTCTCACTAAAAATAAAAATAAATTTATATAAATCTTATTGAGAATGTTTTATAAACATCTCATATTGAGGATATTATCCCTTTTTTCTTATTCGCGTAGACTTGTAAATAAATCTGAATATAAATATATCACAATATCATAAAATATATAACAATATTATCTGATATTTTCAACCGAAACCAAATCTGAAAGCGAAACTTTGCTGATTATATAACACATTTTGTATTATATTTAAAGCTAATTAAGGAACATAACTACATGTTACGAAAGTATATTTATTTTTATTTGGGGGTACCTACATAATTATTTTTTTACAGTGATCAAACATGTTACACCATAATCTGAATTAAACATGTATTATACATATTCCACGTGTATTATTACAAAATACAAAATAAATGGCACTAATGTTTAAATATAAATCAAAAAGATTAGTAAACTAATAAATAAAGGAAAACAAATAAACCTTAATGATCTAAAGGAATAACAGTACCAAAATAAGCCGAATACTATTTTAATAAAGTTCACAGTAAAAATCTTAATACAAATTCAATGAATCAATTTGTAAGATATACAGAATAAATGTATTTATCCGGGATCCTGGTAGCAATCAAATTTTTTTTTGATAAATAGATTTTTTCTGTATATCTTTGTAATTGATTAATTTAATTAGTATTAAAAATACCGCAGAACTATGTTCTGAAACTGCAACTTCGTAACAAAAATGTGTTTTTATTCAAAGTCTTTTTAATCTCTTAAAAATACCACAGAACTATTTTGTTGTCTTTGAAATCTATTTTTCTTGG
This sequence comes from Eubasilissa regina, assembly GCA_022840565.1. NCBI lineage: Eukaryota > Metazoa > Arthropoda > Insecta > Trichoptera > Phryganeidae > Eubasilissa > Eubasilissa regina. The sequence continues at coordinate 29,907,138 of JAINEB010000003.1, read as the reverse complement.
TGAAATAAATATTAACATACAATATAAACTTGTATGTGGTATGTATGATTGTGTTTTATGAAACAAGCATGTCAGTTTTCATTGATCCCTTTATTGTATCTGTACGATAAGTTCTGGATATTTTGGGTATTTTCGTTCATTAATTAAGTTCAGTAAGAATATATTTCATATCCTGAAACTTCAACTGCACAACAAACGTGTGCTTTTATTAAATTATCTATTTACGATTATTTTCTTTATTAGTTGAAAGTATTAAGACTGAAAGCATTGAAGTAAGAGGAACGTACAGGTTCAAATTAGTCGAGTTTCGGTTTCGCATCGATTAACTTCGGCCAAAACCGAATATACTCGTAAACGGGAAGTGACCGAAATGGAAACCAAATGTTCGGTATTTTCAAATTGTCAGATTTTAATATTTTTCGTTTGTTACTTAAAACATAAATATGCATATAACATTACAAAATATTTATGTAAATATTAAATTAATTCTTCAATGGGAAAGATGGATGAACGTACCATGTACGGACGGAAGACTTGTACAAGGGTACATGCATAAGTCGGTATGTTTGTATCGATTGTTTGCCTTTAACAGGTGAAGTATTTGTCTTTGAGCCACGACTCGGTTGTAAGGTACGAAGTCATTTTAATAACATGCAAAGAAATGTGAGGGCCCGGTGGGGCTTCATACCGGAGAATTGTTTCGTGACAAGTCATTACCGTTTCCGTGTTTGCTCTGGTCTCCATCCACGTGTAATGCTCTCTACCGATGGGGCATAACGGGGAACGTATTTATAATAAAAACATTGTTGGAAATGCCACGTTTATACAAATCTACCTCAATATTTAATATTTAAAAAGTGCCTACGTTATTTGCCTTTTTTTAAAAATCATAATATTCTTACGTCCTACCCGCCGTTAGAAAATTAATAGACAATTTTCGATGTTTATATAACTTGTTACAAAAATCTTTTATTTTTTAATAATACATAATTAAAATAAGACTTTTATGTATGTATTGGGTGTCTTCGTTGATCGTATATAAAAGACGCAGAACATTGAAATAACAATTGTAAAAATATAATTCAACAATCATTTTAATTAAGACATAAACTTATAAACTTATAGTTATCCATAAACTTATAGTAATACATACACTTATAGTTATCTATAAACGTTCTCTTTCATTTGATATATTTTTATTAAATAATGAACATTGTTCTAATGATTTTCGTTCAATTTTGGTATCACGTGGACTAAATACACGCCTCGCTGTTAATTTAAAACTCTCAATTAAATTAAATTTCTATAAAGTAAGGAGCGAGGACACTGGAATTTATTGTTCTCAGATTGTCCATTAAATTTACAGTTTCCTTACACACTACAGAATGACTTAGAAATTTTATGCTATGTTATATGATTTTAATATATGATTGAATGTATATTTTTTTAGGGTACCATGTTTTATTTGTATAATTAAAACATTTGTTTGTATATTGAAATATAGTTCTAGAAAAGCATCTACATAGAAATAAACTTCGTTAATCACAGAAGTACACGATTTTACAAAGGATTAAAAAAAATGCAATAAGCATACAGATGTGAAATCAATTTTTACAAAATAATCCCAAAATTCACTGTATACGTGGTTGGTATTTTGTGCTGTATTAAAGGAAAATTATTATTAAAAAAATAGGAAAATACTTTAGATCCATTTTCTTCTTTTCATAGATTCGTTTATATATACGTGTTGATACAAATATTCTGATATACCATTCTGTATTTCTCGCTGCTTCGCGCATGTGCTGCCTTGTTGCAGAAGTGGTCTTCATTATACTCTCATTAATGTAATCTTTTCATGCAGTCATAAACAGGTGTACCAATATGGAAAAAACAAGACAAAAATTCCAGCGGCTTTAAAACTTTATTTATTATAACACTGAAATCCAAATTTTAATCATTTAAATCTGCTGTAGAAATTCATCCAATTATATAAAATCCTATCAAAAATATACGTGAAGTTTTCTTGCTTATTTCAAAAATGTCAAAGTAATTATTTCTCTCGTCTGCTTCTCTGTTATTTCAAAGAGAATGAGAGTCAAGACCATCCCTCCAGTCCGCCATTTTGTAATTCACAGCAACTTATCCCGCTACTTCAGCCTTACCGCGCTTTTCAATGAACTTTACTTGTTTTTTTCCCAGCGGGGACATCGCACCCTTAACTCGGGATATCACTTTTATTTTTAAAATAAACTATAAATATAAGTTATGTTAATTTTAAAAATATATTTTTGATGGATGAATTAATTTGTCTGAAAACATTTATGATTGATGGACGGGTTGGTAGGGGCAACAATTATGGTGTTAAAAAATCTTAACCTTCGTTGCGTGACGGTCTTATATAACGTATTTTTTAAACGAATAATAATTTAGACGAATATTTATTTAAATGAATAATAATCTACATATTTATGTACTATTTACTTCAGTTTTATAATTTAATGTGATCTAATAGTGAACTTGTACCAAACTGATTCATATTTTTATTTAACATTTAACGGTTATTCATGTAATGTATAATTGAGTCGTTTGGCAATTAAATCTGGTTCACTATTTGGTTTGTTTTTACTGTGAACTGCTTGCCTCAACGTTTCACGATCTTTGTTGCGTCGTATATCGAAGCTGCAGTCATTTTTCCGGCTTGGTTTGTCTAAATAATCTAAATATTGAATTCAAAGAGTGCAAATACAAAATCTGGAAAATATTGCTGATAAAATGAATTAATCAGATACGTGAGAATTTTTCTAAACGTTAATTACAATGATTACAAAGTTAATTACGAAAATGTATTGAAATATTAATATTTCTTGTAATATCATACATCTATTTTACACAAGCTTGTTGGTTTTTGAAACATCCAATATCTCCATCCTTTAAAGTTTATTCCGTTAATTCCCAACAGTGATTTCTACTAATTATTAAGGAGAACACCGGGATTCGAACCTGGATCTCAACAACAATATTTTCGATAAAATTGATTTTATATGTATTTATTTCTAATTAATACATTTAATTTAAATTTAAAATATCACAGACCTATGTTCTGAATAATTACAACTTCACAATAATAATGTGTTCTCCTTAATGTACAAGTTGTATCAATATGTTTAAAAATTTAATAAAAACGAATTGTTAATTCTAGCGTCTCCTATCGGTTTAAACAAATGTATTAGAGATTCCGTAAAAACAAAGTAGATGGCTTTAAATTAATGAAACGATAGATGTTTTAATTTGAAAAGTGTAACATATAGGTTATATGTCTTTCTAATTAACATAAATTTAATTTCTACTAATCCTCTGGCTTTAGCTTTTAAAGGTTAAAATCAGTGAAATAAATCATTTTCTCCGTTTTACCAAATGTTTGACTGTCTAAAATGAGGCCAGAAAGCAGCCTTGTGTTATTTCTGCAATGAACGTTGTAAAAAAGAGACGTTACTTAATTTATGAAACGAATGTAATTTTTTTACACCAAGGCGTGTATGGGGGGCGAAGTGTCCTTAATTACGTTCGTTAGACGAGAAAGGCCATGTTCGCTGTTCACTGCATGAAGTGCGAGCCAGGAACTGACAAGAGATGATTTTCTTTTAAAATATCTGTCTACTCCAGACTCGGCACTCGAGGGGATGATGGAATAAATTAGGGTCGGAAAATTGAAGCTTTTTGCAACCAGTACTTTGTGCCATGTCATTTAAAAATTGTTGAAATGGCAGATATTTATGAACTTTTTGTGTAGGTGCGTGATATACGCACTCTAGGAAATTTTGTGTGTTTGTTTGTATTAAAAAATTGTTTATGTTAAAAGTATAGTAATATCAGTTGTCTGTTATGTGAACGATTGGGATTTAACAGATTATCAAAATGATTATGTTTGTGATCGTGTTATAGTTGAGTTCGTGTTAACTGTGGGTATTATGTACGAGAAGATAAATGCATTATGATTAAGTGTTTACGTACTTGCTTTTTAAAACATACTTGCATACTTCATTTTTAAAGAATAGATTTGTAATATTTTTTAGCGAATTATTATAATCAGTATTTAGGTAGGGTCGCTTATATGGTTTGGTCATGTTTTTATGTTACATACTCGGGAGGTCCTAAAATCGCGACTCGATACTTGTAAATAATTCGTTTAATGATATATTATAAGTGCACTAATGTATAAGGTAGCGTGTCCACGGCGATGTGTTGAAATGAATAGACTTTCAGTTCTTTCTCGTTTGGATGTTAGATCTGATCTCTGAAGGGTTGTGTTTTAGTTAATAAATATAATTGTGTAGATATTTCTCTCATTAAATAATATAAAAGATAATTAAAATCCGGGTTTTCTACCGAGTAAACAAAACAATAAATTAAATAATATGAAATAATCGTTTCAATGCACATCCGCTTACAGAAAGCATAAATAATAAGATTGTGCAAAACTATTAAAAAGTCTTAAACGGTTCTAACCCATAACTCTCCTCAAATCAAGAAATATTTCACACATAGCAATGTGGAACGGATGAATGAGGAGAGGATGTGATGGCAAAAAAAGACGGTAAACCAGTTACTGGAAGATGGTCCGGTTAGAATCCTCGACTAGATGGGTGAGAAGATAGATATACGAATGTGAATGAGGCGAGATTGTATTTCAGGGCAGAAGAGTGTGGCCCTACACTCTCAGCCTACCCCGTCGAAGAAATGGTGTGATGGTATATAAATTAATTAGTTAACTAACACAACAAGCTAATACGCCTGTTATTTTCTTGCATGGAAGCGAGGAAGAGAGAATACACTAATAAGCCTGTTATTTTCTTGCATGGAAGCGAGATATATTTTGAAATGTCGTAACATCACTACTGCCTTGAATTATTTGCTTCTGGCTTTTTCTGTTCTTAAAATGATCTAGTTATATTATTAAACTGGTTCTCGTGCTTGGTGTAATTTCCATGCATTTGCATAATTCAGGGTTGACACATTGCTTCCTGCTATCCCTGACTCCTGATTCTACTCCATCTCCCTCACGCGTCACCTGACACGGGATATGGAGTCACATCAAGTGTAGTGTTTATGGCTGTCTGGCGCCTCTATGTCAATCATTCGAAGATCGGATGTGTCGAGTTTGCGACTAGTGTGTAAATATTTAGTATTTTTTTGCCCCTTTAGTTTATTTTATAACAAAAAAGTGGGACAAGGAGGCTTCTTGTGTTTATTGGGACCGGAAAGCGTCGCATCATCATGTGACTAGCAAAAAATTTAATTTGTATACTTAGTGCTGTTTTCAGCCTTTTTTCAAGATATCTGAGTGATGTGACAGTCTTATTTACAATAATGCAGCGTCAACCTTCTTCGAACCCAAACTCTTGATTTAGTGATCTTCAGGGTGGTGCCCGACCGACCGAAGGTTAGTTTTTAGCCTAAGTCAAAGACGATTGTTCGGCTCTTGTTATAATTTTCGGCTGAAGCCGAAGCCGAAGCCGGAGATTTAGTCGTACTTAGAAATCTTGGAACATCGACTCGAAAATATACATAACAATGCAAATTATACACTGTTACTTAGTTTACTGCGTTATAGTGTTGATAATTATTGCAAATATATCTGTTAAATAAATAAACTGCAGTTTTCCAGAAATGATAAACTGAATTTTATTTTAAATACTAATTAAATGTATTAATTATAACGGTATACATATATACATACAAATCAATTTTATCGAAAAATATTGTTATAACGGGATTCGAACCTGGAGAAAATGTATTAACCAGCTATGCTACAGCAGACAGTACTTTTGACGACAAATTTTCGAACACATGTTACACTTTTTAATTAATAGATCTATCGTTCCATTATTCGAAAGCCATCTACTTTGTTTTTACGGTTAATTTTATTATAATATTAAGAAGAATACATTCTTATTGTGAAGTTGTAATTATTCAGAACAGACGGTCTGTGATATTATTATATATTAAATGTATTAATTAGAAAGATTGTATCAATGTGTCCAAAAATTTCATTATATTGAATTGTTAATTCTGGTGTCTGCTATCGGTTTACTCAAAGGTATTTGAGATTCCGTAAATATATACCGTATGTAAATATATATATATATATATTTTTTTTTTTTGGACTTGATGTACAAAAAAAAACGTATATGAGAATATTAAAAATAATGATAGATATGCTTGTTATTAAATAAGTGGATGAAGAATCGATCCTCGAACCAGGAGACCAACAAGTCAGTCCTATTTTTATCGCAGTTAAGCACAGTTTAAAAATATTGATGTGACAGGTATTCCCTCTTCGCATCTTTATTTAAAAAAAAATACGGTTATATACAACGTAAATTGATGTCGAACGTCGGAAGACTTATAAAACCCTCATGAAAGTATGGATTTTTCATTATTTTACATATGTGTAAAATAATAGAATATATATATATATATATACGAGTATATAAAGGGTGTCCAGCGGCAAATTTTTTAGTTTAATATTAAAATAAAAAAAATGTTATTTTAATATTTTATTTATACAAAATGGAGTTTAAAAATGCGGATTTTATGTTTTATAAACAATATCGTCTAAATGTCGTCCATTTCTCTCAAGACACTCTTGCAATCAGACTCTTAAATTTGCAAACATGCGAGAGCAAAGCGTTGGTTCATTGGCAGCAACTTCACGGTGAATATTTTTTTGTAGGGCCTGAATTGTTCGAGTATTGTTGCTGTAAAGGTATCCCCACAAAAGAAAAGTCGCACGGTGTTTGGTCCGGTAACCGAGGTGCCCAGGGTATGTCTCCGTACTTGCTGATTAATTTATTGGGAAAAATTCCCCTCAGCTTCTTCATTGAAACTCTAGCTGTGTGTGGAGTGGCTCTGTCTTGTTGAAATTATGTTCTGTCATTGAACCCGGGAAACAGCCGCAGTTGTGGTACCAAAAACTCGTCGATCATTCGGCAATACACGTTAGCAGTGACTGTCTCTCGCTGGTTAAAAAAATAAGGCCAATTATCCCTCGGGTAGATTGCAAATTGCACACCACACTGTCGTTTTTGGACAATCCTAAAGTTTTTGATGGCATTCCCTTGGGTTGTCGGGGTATCAGTATCTCATGTTCTGTTAATTAACATGGCCATCGATATGAAAATGTGCTTCGCCAGTAAACAATATGTTTCCAAGCGTTCGTGTTGTTGCAAAACGTTCCAGCATTGTTCTAGCTAAGGATTCACGTAAAGAATAGTTATTTTCGTTGAGAAACTGCACGATTTGCAGTTTATATGGGTGAAACTGTAGTTTCTTTTTCAAAATAACTTGCATTGTTGATATTTTTATTCCAGTAAAGGCTGCAATCTTCCTTATCGATTTACGGGGATTACGCATAATTTCACGTCGAACTTAAGCCTCATGTTCTGGCGTCGCTGCTGACGTTGATAGTTTGGTTGACCATTGTCCCTTCTTGTCTGAACTTTTGAACACAACACTAGATAAGTCGCGTGTTAGGCGCATCACTTACTCGTCGAATATTAAAGTGAGTACAAAAAACGCGACGCGCACGAATCAATGAATCACTGCACTTTAAATATTGCTCAACCGCGAAGTGACTCATTGCGACTAGCAAATCAGCAAATCACTCTCCCACTTATCTCACCCTGATGGTTTACGAGCAATTACAATTTAATCTTGAAATTTTTCCGCTGGACACCCTTTGTAAACTATGCGCTTTCTTTATATACCATACGATTTCTTCCAATAGATAGGCAATCATTCGAACCGGTACCTACATCTGAAAATATTTAACTTCCTTTGATATAACGGAAATTACTTATCGACCCGTAGATTCAAGATAGGGCATCAAACTGCGCACACTTACTGAAAGGGTTAATTCACAATTTTAACTAACGACCATATTAAATGTCTCATGAATATATGATATCGTGAGTTTAAATTGCACATAATGTATGTGTATATCAGAAATTAAGGGTTTTGTCCTATCCTCAGTTAAAAAAAAAATTGATGCTAAATGCAAAATGGAAAAATAGGGTCCACTATATGCTGACTGGACGGATTTTTAATACGTACAATGCAGTGTTCATTTACTAATTAGCTGAATAATCGACTATGTCCTGGTCCCAAACCCCACATATTAGCGTATAGAATTGTATTGATATTCGTAAAAGTATGTGTTTGTGTGGCGTGTACCTTTTGGGTCCATATCTAACGAGGGGCCCAATGTGCCGCATTGGAGTACTTACAACGCTGCTTAGTTATGTTTTTTAGAGACGTGTAAATAGATTTATTTTCAAACAAATAATAGATGTCTCATAGAGACGAAGGTATTTTTATTATATTTAATGGAAAGATACAGAAGTATGGGTAATTACAGGGCTTATGACCTCTCTTCGACTGGCTTAAATGATCGCTTTATACAAATATAACGTTCACCATTCTCACCCATTAATTAATCTCCATATCTATAAATTTTATTTGGAAGTTTTATCTTTTTATTTATTTATTAATCTGTTATAATACAATGATGCAATAAAAAAATTTTTGTTCTACACTTTTCTAAAAAGCATATACTTGTGCAGAGAAGAGGAGTATATATTAATAATTATTGTATTGTAAAGTATTGTATAATAAAATATAATAAAGTACTAAATACTAATTAAATGTATTAATTGCAAATATATACATATAAAATCAATTTTGTCGAAAAATATTGTTTTTGCGCTACCGGGATTCGAACCTGGATCTCTATTTCCAATCCGGAGAAGTACACTACCAATTGTGTTATAGCGCCAGTATTTTTCATAAATTACTAGCAATTACGATATAAAAATATTATAAGTTTTGTGGTACATGTTTATCTTTAAAGTGTTTTTTGATAACATTGATTTTCTTTATTATCATTAATGTTCCTGATCTTTTCGGGTAAGCTGTTAATTTTTTTCTTCCTATAGTGGTGTTGTGCACGTGATGTGTTGATTTTTGAACATGAAAATACAAATTTAAACCTAGTACGATTTTCAGTAATAAAATTATCTTTTTCTTTTTCTTTTAATATCTGAAGAATCGAATTTCTTTTAAATAGATCACAAAATGTTGGTGCTTTGAATTCTTCAAAAAGTAATTTCGTCGGATAATCTTTTGGTTTTTTTTAATATTACTTTTATGATAAGTTTTTGTACAATTTTTACTGGAATCAGGCTAGTATTATAAGCTGATCCCCAACTAATGATGGCATATTGTAATATGGATTGAATAAATGCGTAGTATATTAAGAACTAGTTTTTTTATCGATAAAAATGTTCTGATTCCTAAAAATATGTATATTAATTTTCTAATCTTCTTAACTTCTTGACAAATTTGATTTTTCCATTTAAGATTTTAATCGATGATTATGTTACTATGTCATATATGTCACTTCGAGTACAACTACACTATCGCCATCTACGGACTAAATTTGTTATGCATTTTCCTGAAACAGCATAGATCTATTATTTTTAGGAGAACACATTCTTATTGTGACGTTGTAATTATTCAGAACATAGGTCTGTGGTATTTCAAATATGAAAATAATGGAACGATTAAATGTATTAATATCAATATATATATATAGGTTCGAAAATTTGTCGCTAAAAATATTGCCGCTGTAGCATAATTGATAATGCACCTTCCCCGGTTAGGAAAGAAATCCAGGTTCGAATCCCGGTGACGCAACAACAATATTTTTCGATAGAATTGATTTTATATGTATGTCTTTCTAATTAATATATTTAATTCATAATTTGATCTATTATTTGTTTAATATCAGTGCCTTTGTAAGTGAAAATCCAGTAATTGTGTGTTCTTGGATATATTCGAATATTTCTAAGATTTATTTTCTATTCAATCTTTTTCTGGTTTATATGATTTTTCCTTCTCGTGGAAAACCTTTTTGTGAGTGCCTACGGCTCTACAGATGATATCCACTAACTGCTTCGGTTACTTGGCCATTTTCGGCTCGCCCTTCAGAAATATTGGAAACACGCCTCCATTGCTCTGTAAATATATGGCCGCTGAGTGTTTGTTTTGCACTCGTAACAACGTAAGAATGTCCCGGTAAATGCAATGGCGCCAGCGCTAGCGGCCAACTTTAGTCACAGCGCTGTCAGCACCGTGACGACTGTTGCGACCCTGGGATCGCATATTTTATTGGTTGGTCATATTAAATTAGCCCGGACAGTTCTCAAGCTTTTAATAAATGTATATTTTCATCACGCGATGGTCGGACAATATATGGCAAATTGTCAGCAGCAATTGGAAGCATACCAAAAGAGACAAGGAAAATGTAGAAATCTTTATAAATTTAGGTCCATATTCAACACTGGACACAGATTAGCAGAAGAAGAACATTAAAAAGTGAAAAGCAGTTTAGAATGATTGTAAAAGCACAATAATAGATTTGTGTTTATTTAAAATCAAGCTTATCAAAGGGCTTCAATTTTATCTTCCACTTTAAATGATTTTCATTAAACTAATCAAATAAATTTAGAAATAGGAAAAAATGTTTTGCAACTATTAAATGTTTAAATATTATACATTTTCAACTTGATTGTTTGTAAAACAAGATTATATATTATCTGATGATATAATTAAATTATCTGCTGTTAAATTTTTTTGTCTCTTCTTTTAAGGATACTTCCTTTTTTACATTATTTGCTTCAAAATACTGCGCTTCCTAAAATTGTTCGTTCAGTTTATTTTCGTTATTTCAGGTAGTCTCATCTTTAAATGTTATTAAATTTAATTGACTAACTTTCACGCCATTTGTTCGCAGAGGTAGGTAGAGTGGATAGAGACCACATTTTTCTGTCTTGGTATAGCACTCGTGCTTTTCAGTTGTTGAAGCTAAATTATACAGTTTTGTTGTTTATTTTTCAGAACCTTTTAACATAATTATTGTATATTTTAATCTGAGTGTCAGTTTTATAATATTTCTTAAAATTGTTTAAGCAATAACCAAAACAATACACAAACCGTACCTAGCGGCGCTAAATGTAAAGGAATTTAAACGCATAATGGAAATAAACAATTTAATTTATATTGTATTTTAGAAGTCAGTAATGTAAAGTGAAATATTTATTCTGTATGATTCTACGGTACATCAAATTTCTAAGAATATAATAATTACTAAATCCTTAGTTTGCGAGCATAATTTGTTCCGGAAACGTGTTTGTAATCCAAAGCACTCGTATATCAAAGCTATAAGAAATAATAGAAACTCATATAATTCGTTCCACAACCCTGACCTTTTTTTTCAGGGGGATACTTTTGCAATTTTTTTTTTTAATATTCTTTTTATTTTTTAATTAAAACTAGACCCACAAAATGCTAGACGTTTGTCTGCAGGTACATTTACATCTATTTTGTTACATTTAATATTTTCAAAAACATAATCAGTCACAGTTTAAACAATTCATTTCATTCTTACAGGTAAGACAGATTATTACCGATAAGACATTTTTTATCATTTCTTTCAAATTGGAAGAAAGCGCACTCTTTTGTAAAAACCAAATTAGTTTATTTTTTATTGTAGGAACAACAAATTCTATTGTCCTCGATCCATACTTATTGGTGATTTTGGAAATTGTTAAATTCACATTAACTACACCTACACTAAGGCAGTAAAGTATCAAATAAGTCACTAGTTGGACACGAAAATAAAATGGTTTACGTATAGCACAGCACTATAGTATGTATTCCGATTATCCAGTCAGATTTTTGATTATCAGTCAGTTTTAAAAAGACTTTAGCAAATTAAGGATTTTATCTGCATCTTCACGCGCATGGGAACAGGGCAACCGGGTTGGCATTGATGTTCCCTGCGTATAATTGTGGAATACCACTTAAATTTCATGATGGTGCGAGTGAAGATACCGTAAAACAAATGGTTTTATGTTCACTTTCAAACTAAAGATAAATTGCGGGCCAAGTTCTGTAGGGAACTTTGCCAAGGATATCGGATTAATTCACCCTTTCACCGGCCTATTGTTATCTCTGTTCTATTATTAAGACATTTCGATCTCTTACGGAAATTCTATCTTACATAAGCAGACATAACAATTGTGTATGCTTTAGGGAGTCACATTTTTTGTTATAGTTAGTATTAAATGCAGAAAAAACCTCGTCACTATCTCAAACACATACAGCATACCATGCCTGCAAAGAATATATTTTTTTGTACATATTTCTTCCACTACAGGTCAATTTTTTGGTCATGGCACTTAAGGAATGTGTTCAAGAGTCTTTATTATTATTAAGATTATTTTATTAAATTATAATATACTAGTACGTAGATTTATTTAATGATTTTTTTTATGGATAGTGAATGATATAATCTATTATTCTATTTTTTTAAATTGTGAGGCGACATATTCGACGATTCATTAATGTAAAAGTCAACATTATATTATTGTTTATAAATACTTAATTTAATAATTGATAACGTCATCAGTATTATAATGTTTATATGAAAATTTGGCATGGAAATCGACTGGAAGGGGAGTGGGGCATAGATAAAATCACAGAGTGCTTGATTAGAATGCGAGAGATCCCGGATTCGATACTCGGTACATTCAAATTATTTTTAAAATGAAAATAAATACAATTTTAATATTCAAATTTAATGTTAAAAATGTATTAATAATAAAGTATGTATAACACAAGAACATCGGAATTATATACTTATATAACAATTTGATGCTACTGCCTATCAGTGGAATAGTTAATATAACAGAGTACTGGCTTAGCGTGTGAAAGGTGTTGGAATTGATACGATATAAAAAGGTGTTCCCGGTACCGGTAAAGGTGAAAATAAAACACAAGGTGAAGGTGAGAATAAATAAAAATGTTGAGAAATTTTGTAACGCTATTTCTTTTGTGGCAATTTTTAGTGCGCTGTCCGCTGAGTTATCATTTTAGTGCGCTATCGGCCGAGTTGTCATTTTAGTACGCTGTCCGCTGAGTTATCATTTTTAGTGCGCTATCCGCTGAGTTATCATTTTAGTGCGCTATCCGCTGAGTTATCATTTTAGTGCGCTATCCGCTGAGTTATCATTTTTTGTGTTAAAACAAATTATCATTTAGGATAAAAAGAAAAAACATAAAGTTATTTTTAGGACTCGATCCCGGAACTTTCTCTTGCTGGAAGAATAATTTATCAATTTCATCCCAGTAATCATTTATGTTTTCATAGATTTTTCGAACATGTATGTTAATTCTTATATTGTCTGTAGTGAGATTAATTAAAAGTTATTTCCTTTTAATTTGCAGTGAAGCTAGATGACGCTAGGATTTTCAAACTTTTTTTTTATTCAGAAAAAATTTAGATACACCACATAATATATATACGAGTATATTTTAAATAAAAATACTTTTTTAATATGAAGTTCCCATTACACAATAAAAATGACTTTTCATTAAAAATATAAATTCTTTAGGGTACCTGTGGAAAAAACGCATTCTGCATAAAAAAAATTGTTAATGTGGTAGGTCTTTAAGGGTAATAAGGTTTTTATTAATATTACTGCCATTGTTAAGCTTATCCGCCCTTAATTTAATCACATCAAGATACTGCCTCCAAATGCGTGAAAACTAATCCCTTCATCTTCGTTGAATTTATGTTATATGTTTCACAAATCCTCCTTTCATCTTGATTTGTCTCGAAAGCGACAAGCTTACGTACAAAGGGTTCTTACCGTCTTAATTTAGGAATCTGCATAATTTTTGGAAAGCTCACAAATCTCCGGATAGTGTTATTATAGTTGACTAAGATTAGTCTCCGGATAGTGTCATTATAGTTGACAGATGTCCCTAGATCTGCGCCAGCTGTTATTAATGTTTTCAAAAATGTGAGGTTAAGCTTATCTACAAAATATTGATAAAATATGTTTGAAAACATTTCTAAATAAAACAATCATATTTCGTCGAAAAAAAAAAGTTTATTTGGTTGCGTTGTTATATAATGTGGCCTGAAGATTTTTGTCTTTCTGAAATTGCAGTTTAATTATGTCTGGAAACACTGGTCCCTCAGAACCAGCCAAGTCTGTAAATCGGTATTGTTTGCACATGAGCCCTAGTTCTGGAAGTGCCTCGAGTAATCAGTAAGTCATTTAGGTTTTCGCTTCAACGATGAAAGGGGGGTCAGGGCCGGTGTGAGCTTGAGCCTCCATCGATGCTTTCAGTCATGGAACAGTAGATCTTCAAAACTTACACTGAAGGAAACACTATACTCCGTTCTTTAACAAATAATAGATATCTTATAGAGACGAAGCTATTTTCTTTTATTATATTTAAAGGAAAAAAATGTGTAAGTATGGGTAATAACAGGGCTTACGATCGGCTGGCTTAAGTGATCACTTTATATAAAAATAACATTCACTATTCTCACCCATCAATCTTTATATCTATCAAATTTTTGAAAGTTGTATATATGTTAATATGTTGACTCACTTCGAGTATCACTACACTATCAACATTTATGTACTAAATTTGATAATTCTTTTCCCTGAATCAGCACATATGTCACAATGAGAATCAAAATTTATTTTTAAAATTATTTAAAGCAATATTGTTTATCTGTAAAATTATACTAGAATACACCTGAAAAATCAATATTTTGCAATTTTATATATTTTATTATTTTGACCAGTATATTATAAGCAATATTTGAATTTGTACAGGAACACACAATTATTGGATTTTCACCTACAAATGCATATTATCCATACTTCCACATTTTTTACATTAAACGTAATAAAAGAAAATAGCTTCGTCTCTATGAGATATCTATTATTTGTTTAATAACAGTGTCTTAGTAGGTGAAAATCCAGTAATTGTGTGTTCTTGGACATATTCAAATATTACTATACTTCTTGCGTGTGTGACTTTCATCACGAAGAGTCACATATCTACACATAATCTGTTTTGTTTAATACTCACGAATTATATAATATGAATAAAAAAACCTTGCGAGTTCTGGTTTGAAATAATAATTTTATTTATAAAATGGTTTAATGGGCTTTTGCTGTTCTATTTTAACTAACTTTAAATACATTTATTTTTAAAATGAGATTTAAAACTTCTGATCTCATTCCCCTTTAACTGCTTTACGGCACACAGTATCTAAAGAAAGCAGTGGTTTACAGTGTTTTGAGAGATATGGATCATGGTCCCGGGGGAAATTTAAAAGGTTTCTAAATAATCATTTTTCTTTCGCTAAAGAACATACTTTTCTGGTTGGATTAGAAGTAAAGTGGGTGTAATAAGGTTCTACTGATCTACATGTCACTGGAAAGAATGGGCGGTATGGGAATCAATATACAGAAAGTATTTGAAACAATAAAATGTCAAATATTTAGCCGTGGAATGCCTGAATCCTGAATAACGACAACATGCAGGCTGAGGCGGCTCGGAGAGGGTGTTCCACCCTTTCTGTATGCTAATTCCCGCGCTCTTGGATTTGCGCCAGATTGCTTTGGGGGTTCAAGGATGTCCAAAGAACTTTTGGAATGTAAATCGCTTCTTACATTCGCACAGTTATTTAAAAAGTAGAAGGTTTTTCTCCACAGTGCCAAGTATATCGGTTCAGTAGGTTCTTTTAAAAGAAAATTCTTTTAAGCTTTGTGTGGATTGTATTGCTAAGATTTATTGCAGTTATTATCTTCAAATTTTCTTTTCGTTCTCTCGATAAATCCTATGCATAAATTAATACGGTAAGATTTAACCCTACTTTCTATAAAATTATTTTAAACGATAATTTTTATGTGTTCGATTTATTAGAAAATTAGAAAATAAAGTGTATTTTTTGCCCGTCTTTTAATATTGTGGAATTGAGTACAACTCCAGATAAAATATAATAACCGATAAAAACAAACTGATCCTAATATGATTACCACTGCGGTCTGCGGATGAAATTTTAATTTAATTGATCGTTTCTGTCTCGTAACGAAAAAGTTTATCTCATTATTTTTTGTAATAAACGGTTGGCCGAAATCTAAGGAAAAGAAAATTCCATTTTATCCGTGCAAGATTATGTGGAGGAAGAGTTTTATAAGAAAGTAAAAACGGGATGTTTTTTATTGTCCAATGGCGGCACTTGCGCCGTCCCCTCCCCCGACGGGCCGCCCCTGGCGAGGGGTTGTGACGGCGCCAAAGCGTTTTTTAATATTTGTTTCGATATCGGCAACGAAAGTCGGACATTCCCCCCCCCCTCGCCCCGCGAGATAGCGGCTGTTGACAATATGGCGCGCAAAGTTTTTTTAGGGCGAGAAGTGTGTCATTTTTATTAACCTTTCATTTTTCCAGAGTTCGTAAGGTCGCAAAATTCTATCCTGACGTGTGCAATTTCAGTCGTCGATATTAAAACTGAAACTGTCATAATCCGGCATTTAATTTTCGATCTAGATTCTCTAGCCATTATATCCTTTTGAAGGTACATATATGTATATCCGGTTACGCGTTCTTGATATCTAAATAGTCTTTCTCTTAGAAATTCACCTGAAGATTGTCTCCTATTCGACCTCGCGTCGGGTTCCTGGTCCCCAGTTTCCGCGTTAAGATTTATCGCTGGTTTTAGCTAAATTTATAGTTTTACTTCTGCAATGTGTCAAGTGAAAGCTACTGTCTGTTCGGTGGAAATGAGTTAAGTCCCGCTCCGGTGTTACAACATACCGGGTTAAGTCAGGTGAGGCGGGGTCTGGCAGGAAGATGTCGGCTGCGTTAGCGGTATATCACCACGCCGACCCTTGAAAATTTATAGCTTTATAAAAACAATGAATCGACCGAAGATTAATCACTACGGAAACAAAGCCGCAAACATATATTACGCCACCATTCTGTTAGGTTATGATCAGATTTCCACATAAACATCGATTGTGATATTTATTTTGAAGTAAATGTCCAACGAACGAGCCCAACGCTAAAATAGTACGTCTGTAAATTTATGTGAGTCCTTTTTTTCCCCAAGATATGACGCAATTCTCTCGTACCTAATTAGGCTAATGGACATAAATAACATTAAATATCGAAAATAAACGGGTAAAGTGACAGAATTTCGTTTGCATTATACAACACTGATTTCATATCCATTCAGATGATGAGCTCGATTGGCTTTGTATTTCGTTGCTACTTCACAAATCTAATATACGATGAGTAATTTTGGAAAACGACACAAAATTTGTTGAAAATAAAAATGATATATTCCAGCAGTTTATACACGCGGGTCACCATTCATTCATTATCAAAACTTGAAAAGGCCGCACTCAAAAATACTATTAAAGCTGTTGAGGCTAAATTAATCTTTCCAGTGTGTTTCCCCCGATCCCGTCCATTACGTCAAACTATGTGGTCTGTTTCTCTCGCACAGCTTCCGAGGCGATTCATCTCTGAGGAAACTCGTGATGATGTAACGATCCTACCGGAGCGTAACATCTCACGACACAGCGTTTCCTCAAATGTTTTAGGTGGTGGGTTTATTTCGGACTTTCGTAAGTTGGATGTTTTTTAATGTTTTATCGTAAGTATGATGTTAGGTCTGTTTAAGTAAGTACGTTGTTTTGTACGTTTTTTCTTTAGCATGTTTTTTTGTAGAACATAACTGTACGGTTCCTTAGCGACTAAAGAAAACACGTGTCTTGAGAAAGTTAAAAAAAATTAAGTAAACGCCTTTCGTTGCTGTGACGTCAATTATTTAATTTAATAAACATTATTATTGATTTCTGCTAGTTTGCGTAAAGGTTATTGTCAAACAGTCTTGGGGCCAGTATGAAAATGGCCTTAACCGCCGAAACAGCTGTCACGTTAGTAATGACAACTTGATAATAATAATTTTTAAATTTCATTAAAAAATAAACATGGAGTTCTGCAAACTAAACACAATAACAATAAATATATAAATTATACATCAGTGTAGTATTCAATCACTTTAATGTACAAGAAGTTGCTGAAATTAATGATCAATGATTCAAAAACAAATATAAAATGCAAAATTATCTTTGTGGTTTATTATGTTAAAATTAAAAAAAATTTTTTTTTTTTGAACATTAGAATAACGTGAATTTTTTGTTTAGTTTATTTGACATCTTGAAGAAGAAAGGTGTTTTTCAAAACCGGTTGATGTTAAAAAAACTAATCTATGAACAAAATAATATTTAATTAATTAAATTAATATAAAAAAATTAATATAATTCAATTAAGTCCATTTTTTTAATAAACCTATTATTATCATTTATTTTTCAATATATTAGAAAAACATTCAAGAAGCTTACTATTTCACATCGGCAAGCTTTAGATTGCCCATACCGGCAGTCGGTACAGTGCTCGTACTATATTTTATCATAAAACACTAAGACTATTATTCAAAAGTGGTCACAGTTCGGAACCTTGCGGCACTCCCGGGGAAGCTCTTAACCCACAAACCGTATCAATGAAGAGGTATTATAGCGTGACGTGAATACTCGTGGGATGTCATCCGAAATTTTCTTTGTTTCATGTTAGTACTAAATTTTGTAAAATATTATACAAATTTTATTGTTCTCTTTGTGAAATAAAGGCCATAGAAAGCTTTTTAAATGTAAATTATGATAAAATATTACCAGTGATTTTTTTTTTTTAGATTTCAATTTCACAGATCTGACGTATAAAATTGCCGGCTTTCCAATTACAGAATTTTCATTAGTTTTCATTTTCATTTGAGTGATAAAGTTCATTTTGTCTTACCCTCGAAAACCAATTAGCAATCGAAATTTATACTATATTTACTGTTTCCGAGGTTGAGACTTTGTAGAACTCCATAATCACCGTAATCTTTGCTAGGCGAAACGCGTCTCAAATAAATTAAACGAGTAGAATGAAAAAAAAACAAGTATTTTATTTTCACATATGCGAAATTTATACAACGATAATTTCTAAATTAAGGCGATTAAAGGTATCATTAACACTAGAATTAAGGATATTTTATAAACGTTACTGAAAAACAAACGTCCCCTATATTTTATGATTAAAGAACCAAATTCTTAAGTAGTTACGTTTTATTTCGTTAAATATTTTTCAATGAATGATAATTCGTGTTGTTATAAAAATATTGTTTACTACCCCGGTTATTCCGACCCCGGATGATCGAGACCCATAGGCAGGATGATCGCCGACCTCCTATATGAGTTTGAGAAACAACATTTAATGTGGGTCACTATTAACGGATATCAAGTGCAGAACAAAACGACGGCTGTGTGAAGTGCTTGATAATTCAACGATCGATTTCAAGTTGTGAACAAGAAGACGTGTGTAAAGTATCGGTTAAATACTTGACTGCGAGGCGGTTGCAGACTCTGGGGCTACAGGCCATTTGTTTCGCTGATTGAGTATCGGATCGACCGATACATCATTTGCTGCCGCCAGGTGACTCCCAAATTAACACGTTCGTTTGTAGAATTAATTGTGTATATGAAATTTCATCCTACAATTTTATTTAACAAATTTTATTTATAATTAATTTTCACCATTAGCAGACTGCGTTCCATTGCAACGGCCTTCCGAACTGCAGGCTGCAGAGAAAGGTGGAATAGAATCGTCGTGGTCAAGTTTCAAGGTATTAAGATGTTCTTAAGGGGATAAAGAACTTCAGCATAAACTCAGAGATGGCAGACCATCCAGGATCAGAAGGTCATCGTTTCACCCATGACAACGTAGAAGTACTTACAAATATGCAACATTTATGATAGTCTATATTCTAATTTTAAGATTTAGTTTATTACTGAAGATGACGCATTATGCGTCGAAAACGTTTTAATTTTTAATTAAAGTGTCCTATATATCCATTGACCTTTTCGATTTTCAACGGTGTTATGAACCACTTTTTTTGCACTCTCCTCAGAAGCTCATCTTTTGTAATTCTTTCAGTCCATCTTGTTCTTTCCATTGTTATCCAGCACCACTCTAGGTTCCACTTCCGTATAGCGCTGTGCTCCAGATGTAGGTTCTGATGAAATGCTCTTTAGTCTTTCTGTTTACTTGTGATTTAAAGATTTATTTTTGCTTTAAAACCTTATTTTCCCATTACTAATCTGGCTTATGTATCCAATCAGCTTCTGGCGGCATGTGCAGAATCAACATGATATTCAAAAAATATTTTCTGTGTGCAAATTGTTTTTTTTTTAAATGTCTCGGAACTCAAAAAAAGGTTCTGAAACTCAAACTATGATAGCGCCAATTTAGAATCCATCATCTGGTTCATTAAAATATATTTTATCATTTGTGCGAATCATATAAATATGGATTGTAATTATGTACGCGCGAACATCGTTTCATATAATTACTTTTTAAACATTAAAAATACCGTCAAAAAAAAGTACAGGAAAGCTGTTCCACCGCGATACATGACAAATAAAGCACTGCCTATACGTAACAAGTAAATAAGTTTTTTGTAATTAAAATAAATTGAATCACGCCCACGAAAGTGCTTTAAATAACATTTTGTTTAAAAATTTCGATATTATGTATTAAAAATATTTTTTGTATTTGAGTGTGTTCAAATCTATGTAGGAGCACAATTACTGAGTTTTATCCAGAGGGATGATCATCAAGATATAGATACTTTATAATTAATTTTAATTTTAAATTAAATTTTAATTTAGAAATATTTGAATGTGTCCAAGAACACACAATTACTGGATTTTTACCTATAAAGGCACTGTTATTAAATTAATATCAAATATCTCATTAAGACGAAGCTATTTTTATTATATTTAATGAAAAATTCTCATTGAGTTGACATATAATATATGCTATTTCAAGGAAAAATGAATTATCAAATTTGGTCCATAGATGGTGATGGTGTAGCGGTACTCGAAGCGAGTCCATGTAATATCATATTACAACTTTAAAAAAATTGATAAATATGGAGATTGAGGGGTGAGAATTGGTGAACGTTATATATATATATATATATATATATATATATATATATATATATATAAAGTGATCACTTAAACCAGCCGAAAACAGATCATAAGCCCTGTAATCACTTCATACTTCTATATATTTTCCATTAAATATTATAAAAATAGCTTCGTCTCTATGAGATATCTGATATCTATTGAATCTTAATTATTTATTTTGCAGATGAACACAAAAGTTATTTAAAATTTTAATTTATTGCCAAAGAATCTTAAATATTGTGACAACTTACGAACCACTAAGGATCGCTTAAAATACGCGTCCAGGTCCAAATGGGTTAACGACACTCTAGAGCCAGACATACTAGAGCCAGACGCATAAATAAGGATCCGAGCGGAGCGCGCTAGCAGTGCCAGCGCCAAAGCTCAGCTCACATTCGACACCGACTAACAGACACACGGCCGGCCCTGTACAGCGAAGCTTAGGTCAGATAATGCTCAGCTAAACAATTATTATTTATTATAAAGTATTATTAAGGAAAACACATTCTTATTGTGAAGTTGTAATTATTCAGAACATAGGTCTGTGATATTTTAAATACTAAATTAATGTATTAATTATAAATATATACATATAATTAATACATTAATTTAGTATTTATTATAAAGTAGACTAAATGCAGTGGAATTGATATCATTTAAGCGCATATGCGGCAAACCTGTATCAAAAAAGGATTGAATATTTTTAAGTGAATGTAAAGCAGATGTGGAATCGTGGAATCTGAAAGTAAGGGCGAGTAGACGAATTGATTCTTTTGAGATGTGGTGCTGGAGTCACATGTTACGCGTACCATGGACGTCCAGGAACTGAAGATCAAAGACAAACTCTCAACTACCTGAGACGAATCTTTTAATTTTTTTCGGCATCTTGCGAAAAGGGAAGATAGCTCGGAGAAGTTCGTTATTTGTTCACTTATTTTGCTCTTTACATTTTAACAATTGAATATGGTTAAACAATAAATTCAATTGTGATTCGCATTAACTCTCGCTTCGCATTGTAGGTGTGCTTTTTTAATAGCCTTCGAAGCCATAAAACTTGACTGGGTCATCGGACGCGCTTGACAATCTTTATCGTCTTGTCATTTGGATATTTCAAAGTTTGGTCTGCCATTTTGTATAATTACAATGTAATTTCTAATATTTTGTAACATTTTTAGTATGTAATTTTTGCAAACGAGCAAGTTAACAAAAATATGTTTCATTATAAATGTGATTGTGTATTATTTTTAAAACAAATCAAATATTAATTAAAAAATATTACAGAGTACATCCTTCCGGTTACAACCGATACATGAATCCGGAACTTTCTATTGCAGGAAGATTAATTTACTAATCTAAAAACGTAAGATGTATGGATCTAAATGTAACGATACTCTACCCGGGGGTAGGTTGAGAGGATAGACCATCACACTCCTCTGTCCTGACACACAATTCTCGCCTCATCCACATTCATACATATTTTTATACAAGCTCGCCGATTGCTGAGATTTCTAACAGAACCGTCCCCAATTATTTAGTTTACCTGGTCGTGCCAAGTCTTACGCGGACGTCCTCTGTTTCTGATGCCATCAACACTTGCGCCATACACCTTTCTTACTATTCTCTCATTCATCCGTTCCATATGACCAAACCACTTTAGTGATCCTTTCTTAATCTTACTCACTATACTAACATCAGCTTTACATTTTTTCATTATTTCTTCATTCTTTATTCTGTCATAAATAGATTTGCCACATATACGCCTAAGTGATCTCATTTTCACTGCATTCAGTCTACTTTCGTTCCTCTTCTCCCAGCTTCAGGCCTCACTTCCATACCTCAGTGTCGGTTCCAGAACTCCATTGTGCACCGCTAGTCTTGCCTCGGTTGACAAATTCCTGTTAGATATAATTCCATTCAAAGCGCCGTTAACATTATTTCCTGCAGTCACCCTCCTTTCGATATCATTCTCAGCCTTTCCGTTTCTATCAAACGTACTTCCCAAATATGCAAACTCATCTACTTGTTCCAAACATTCATTACCTACAAGTATCTATGGTATAATTATAAAGCAGTCTACCGGTTACTAAAAATTCCGGTTTCAAATCCCGACGGTACCTACTTATATTTTTTAAATACATATTAAATAAATCAACTAAAAAGGTGTACAAAAAAATCTATATATAGAAAAAAATATTTTGTTGCTTTTCTCAACAGTATTTGGGATTCACCGCAATATAAAGTTGATTACTTTTAAAAATAGAATAATGGATGTCTCAATTGAAAAGATTACAGTATATATGTTCAAAATTTGTTCAAAACATATTCGACTGCTATAGCGAAAATGGTAACTCGCTTTCCCCGGATAGAAAAATATCCCGGTGGTAACTAAATATTTTTTCTATAAATTGATTTTTTCTGTATATCATCTAGTTGATTAATTTAATTTATATTAAAATACCACAAAACTATGTTCTGAAAATGCAACATCAGAACAAAAATGTGAATCTTTTTAAAAATATTTTTTTTGTTGTACGGATTTTTTCTGTATGTCTTTCCAATTTTTTTAGCCGATTTCTTTTGATAATCAAGTACAAATATTTATAAAAATTGCAACTTCACAATTTTGCTTGTGATCTTGTTTTTGATTATTTAGATTTTATTTTTGTTCTCCTATTTTATATTGTAACCCGAGGCATACAATATAATTTATGTCTCTCAAAATAACTTGTAAAAATAACATTTTCGAATCAAATAAAAATGTTCATCTTCAATGAATCATTGTAAAATATTATATTACTTGTATTATAGGTGTATTTTTAAACGTTCTTACATAAAAATAACTTAATATGTGGGTACTCATTTAAAAATGTACAGTGGAATCCGGATATTATAATCACGGATGTTATCAATCCAAAATCCTGTATATAAAATTTCTTTAAAATATTTCGCCTATTATAATCAAACTTCGGCTATTGTTATAAATACATGGATATAAATATATGTAAATTTTTAGGATATTCTTAAAAATGATTCTTTTCTTCGAATTTTTCTAAACATATAATAATAATAATATAGATATAGATAGCGATATTGGGGTGGTAACTACAATACGTTTATCTGATATATGTAAAGAAGACTATCCAAGTATACAACTTTTTACATATACAAAAAAAAACAGTAATCCAAATTTTCAAAATTGTAAATCAATTAAACTTTAGAAGCGAATTTTGATGTACAAGATTTAGAGACCAAATTGATATTCCAATACTAAAATATACTGCAACTCAAAATCACTATATTTATCAAGGCATCAAATTTTTTAACAACCTTCCCATCACAATTAGAACAATTACAGTCTACTGTCAATTTGTATCTGAAGTAAAAAAAAATATACACAGACTAACTGAAACATAAATTATCTCATATATACTCCTCTATACACGAGTCCTACTCTCATAGAGAAGAAATGTTAAATGGAAATATATATATATATTTCCTACTGATATTATATATATCCTACTGATAATTCTAAAATGTTTTATATTTTCTATTATTAAAATAATAAAAAAATTACTGATAATGACTCTAAATTAATAAAAGATAGTGAATGTAACATGCATACAGAAGAAGAAAATTTTAAAAACACTGTTAAATAAATATTAAAAAGCATTTATGTAAGTATTTATTTACAAGCACGTGGTAGTATTTTTAATGCTGGCATCACTAGCTATGAGTCCTATTCTAAATTTTTTTCCTACAAATTATTCGACTAAATTTGTATTGAGCAGCAATTTGAGTTAGGTACTAAATTCATTTTTTAATTAATTGTTTTTTTTTTTTTTAATTTAAAAAAAAAAATTAAAAATAGACTCTGATGAAGAATCAATGCTATATATTTTTGGTTAGTTATGACATCCTGAAGAAGAAAATGGTATTTTTCGAAACCGCTAGATGTATTTAAACTCAATTCAAGTGGTCAATAAAACAAAGATAATAAATAAAAAAATATGAATTTTAACCACAAAGTTAATATTGCTAATTTTAAAAGTACAAATATTTTGCACCAATGAAAGGCAAGTATGTAATTATTTTAAACAAAAGTGCAGTAAAATTCATGAAAAAAACATTATGTATAACATAAATATTTATTATTTTAATGATAATTTTTATTTTTTTATTTATTACCACAAATTTAATATTGCTAATTTTAAAAGGATATTTTTTTTGTGAAACATCAGGTAACTTCTCCTTTTAAAATTGACTCCTATATAAATGACAAGAAGCACTCCACACAGAATGTATATTCTTATTACGGTATTTTCTTCTGGCATACGGCAATCTTGAAATTATTTACATTAAAAAATATAAAATAAAAATTACTTTATAGTTATAGGTAAACACTTGTAACAGTTGATAATTAATTATTTTTTATTTATTATCTTAGTTTAATAACCACAATTGAGTTTAAAAAACATCTACCGGTTTCGGAAAACACCTTTTCCTTCTTCAGGATATGTCAAAACTAACTAAAAATATAGCATTGAGTTAGGTACTAAATTTACTTTTTAAATAATAGTTGTTTTTTAAAAATTTAAAAATAGATTCTGGATAAATAGAAAAACAATGCTATATTTTTAGTTAGTTTTGACATATCCTGAAGAAGGAAAAGGTGTTTTCCGAAACCGGTAGATGTTTTTTAAACTCAATTGTGGTTATTAAACTAAGATAATAAATAAAAAATATGAATCTTAACCACCAAGTTAATATTGCTAATTTTAAAAGGATAATTAATTATATTATTTTTAAATAAATTGTGTTCATTAATTCTATTTGCAAGTTATCATTGCCTATCATTGTTAAATTATCGTTGTCTATCATTTTATTTAGGATTTATAGTTAATTTGTCGTAGAATAACCCCTTACAATATTTTAAATTGAGTCAGTGTTTGATTTATCTCAGTGCTCAATTAAATTCGCAATATAATTTTATACAAACAAGGAAACATGAAACAAATTTAATCGTCGAGTCCGATTCCAAATTAATCAATTCTCCGAGCTTCGACCCTCGTCACATTCCAGTTAAAGTGCCCACGATCGTGTTGATGGATTCATCAATCTAAATATTATTTTGTGCTTTATTTACTTCTCTCCTATAAGAATCCTTTCATTTTCTTGATATATTAAGGTGTTCCTTATGCTTCCCATCTGTCGGCAGATCCTAAATACCTGCTTGTACAAAAATCCCAAAGCCGCGGCCTTCGTATCATTAATGTTTATTTTATCTTATTTGGTTTTCTTTTTTGGTTTAAGTTTCAATTGCTCTTCTCGGGAGTTTTCTTCTGTTATACGCCGTTTCTCTTTAGGCCTGGATTTATAAAAACATTGTTACTCCCCATAGTTTTAGCCTTCCCAAGCTCCTGTGCCCTGTCGGTCTCGTGTTCAGCAATGAATCCGGTAACTGCTGTTCGATCATCTTCTTTCATTGACTTCGTAGTCACCCGTTGACACCCGAGTATTTTAATAAACCTTAAAACGCTTATACACGTCTACTATTAAAAATTTCGCTACGCTACAACCACTAAGAATTTGAAATCAAAACCCAACATTGTTCAAATTATCAAGATAGCATGACTGTAGCGGGCTAATCACGTTTAACAAATTGATAAACAACTATGGAAGAAAGTGTTTTATGCAAAACTAATTGGTGAAGGAGTTTTGAAAAACCCAACCAGAGATGGATGGATTGTGTTATCCAGTACGCTTGAGCAATCGCTATCGCAAATTGGAAAAAAGCAACGAATGTCGGATCGGCCTGGTGAAACTCACTTAAGGAAGCCAGACTACATATCGTGCTATTGCGCCATTGATAATGACCCAATGACAGACCCTTTGGGGCGGTTGTAGAAAATTAATTTTAAGGTTGTTCATTTCAAAAACGTCCAATGCCGACGATCTTTAAAACATGTCCTGTACAAATTCATTTTTTATGCCAATGTCTCAGTGAGTATCTTAGACGCATACAGCATCCAAGCACTAGTCTGATAATCATTTAGTGCACTAAAATGTTGGTGTTTCAGTAAATCATGTACGTCTAAAATTGCTGGCAATCTGTAAAATGACAAACAAATGACTTACATTGTCCCAACTAATGTCCCAACTCACGCACGTACATGAGCGGAGGGGTATGAGTAAATACACAATGTTCTCATTAAGGTTAGAGGAAAACCATTATTTCACTATTAATGACTTTAAAACAAATTCAGCAACAATTTTGTTTACTGTAGTTTATGGCAGTTTATAGGCAGTAGTAATAAAGATCATGCTATGTAATTAATGAGAATTGGATATTAAAATTATGAGTAGAGTCCTTAATATTATTACGTATTTATAGGGTTTGTTCAATTCCACCGAAATTGATATTCACTGAGTATATTTATAACGTTGGGGTTCGAAAAAGGACTCGAAGTAATTTAAGTTTTCATGTTTATTTCTTCGCAAATATGTCTATTTATGCCAAAACACAATTCATTTTCTCATTTGAGAGTTGAGATATTGACAGAAAGAGGAAACAGAAGGGTGTGGAAGGAAGGAAGGAAGGAAAGCGGAGAAATCCTTGATTTTCACAATTGGTCACGAAATTTCAACAAATTGTTGATGATACAATAGATTAGGGATGTTACTCAGGAGTGTAAGCGCGAGGTGACCTTTTGTTGAGTATTTTTGTAATATTGTATATATTTACATGTTATTAATTTTTTTGTGTATGTATACTGTTAAAAACATCCACAGATATTCTCAAGGATCAACGTTTTATAAAAAAAACATAACTGTTTTGGTGATTTGGGAATTTTCGTTAGAATTTTCTCTCAACGTTCTCAAATCAATTTCGGTACCATCCACACCTGTTAACATCTCCTCGTTTTAGTACTGTTTTAATTAACTGCGGAATATGCTTATCTTACCCGACTTAATTAAATGTTACTTTACACGGAACGTTCTCGAGCTCCATTCAGGCAGAGTATTTCGAAAATATTTCATCTTTTATTTTATTAATCCCACTCTTCTTATCACCAGATGCCGCTGCTGCAGTGCATTAGGTCAAATGCAGCACGTGACAGTGTTCCCTTAGTCGCGGCTGCATCGCGGCCATCGCGTATTCCAGCGCCGTGGCTCTTTGCCAAAAATCGATAAGTCTGACTACCGTCTTAACCCCTTGAACGATGTTCCTGTTCGGCGACTTTCGTTTCGGAAACTGCAATTGTTTGCAGCAAGGTATTTCTGAAAATAAAGGCAACTTATCATTCCCCGGGATGAAGTAAATCAGTCGTTCACAGCTTCGTACATTAAACTGTTAGTCTTAAAATTTTTACTGCATGTCTCGCTTGGGAACAATTTATTTTCTACTACATCTCTTAGTCGTTCCCGAAAGCAATTTTCCCTTTTCCTGAAGCTATATTTGAAAGGATAAATGTACAATCTGTTCTTTCTGTAACTGCGAAAGCCAATTTATGTAGCTATTGTCTGCTAACAGTAGGGTAAATATTTGCTAGATTATGTCAAATAATAATACACATATATCTTACGAATGAATCCATCCTGTGATTAGAAAAAATAGCAAAAACACGACTTTCATAAGTTACAGTGACAATTTACTGAACGTAAATTCCATTCCGAAAATTTAAGAAATTATGATTTGTTATATTCTGATTATATTTAAATATTAGAATTAAAACTTATAAAAACGATTAACTGTAAATCAGAATATTTATATCCTCATTAAAATGGAGTAATATTCTTTCTGTCTATGTTCTTTCGAGGTTTTTATTTTTTTGGAATATCTTGTGTTTAAACGTTAAAATTTTAAAAGGTGGGCCTTCATAAGCCACTTCTCCAAGCAACAAACAATGTTGGTCAGGAGGTTTGCAACATGTTGGATGACCAATAGGTCTAAATATAGGTAACATATTTAGAATTTGAAATTCGATATAGTACCGTCTACTAGTTATGTTCACAACTGTTCATTGGCGGAGCAAATATATATACACAATATATTGCGCTTTGACAATGGCACGTGTCACCATGCCGAAACATTGGCCTAGGTTCCATCTACAAAAAACGCGACCTAATCTATAAAATACGCCAGTTCCGTATATACTTTATATATTAATGAACACTCAACGAAGTCGAAATATTATTGTTATAATTATTATAAACAAATAAAAATAAAGTATCAATAATCAATAAAAGTATCAAATCTTTAACGACAAATGTCTGTTTAAATTGAGTGGTTAGTGTAAGGCCTGATGCATGCTTGAGTCGAGCGTTCTGCTGGGCGTGCAGCGTGCATAGCAATCTCACGTTTATAAATGTGAATGTCCTGAGTGGCGGCCGCCAAAGCGGTGGGGAGGGCCTGATTGTTTGCGTTCGGCGTGGCGTAAACGTGCAAGTTCAAAGCAGTTTGTGTTTTAACAGCGTTTGTGGTAGCGTTTGCGTATAAATACTATATGAAATTCAGTTAAAACCTGAAATATGGATGTTTTTTTAAATATATAGTCAAAGGTAGACATTGACATTCTTGTATATTCATGAAATTTGGCTTTATTTAATCATAAACTAATACTAATCATAAAATCATATAATGTTGAAAATTTTCCAAACTCTTTTTCTTGTTTAACAATGACACTTGGACAAATCAAATTTAAAAAATGAAGTTTCTTCCAAATATATATCGATTATATCGTCAGCCATGATCACACTTCAAATATGACAGTCTCTTCTGAACGCCGTGTGTTGACTGAGGACAGGTAATGAACGTTCTAATGTCACGGTCCGAACGCTGGACTCCCCGCAGAACGTTCATCTATCGTATGACCCGCACGCTGCACGCTTCGCAGAACGCTCATCTATCGCACGACCCGCACGCTGCGCGCTCCGCATAACGCTCATCTGTCGCACGACCCGCACGCTGCGCGCTCCGCAGAACGCTCATCTATCGTATGACCCGCACGCTGCACGTTCCGCAGAACGCTCATCTGTCGCACGACCCGCACGCTGCGCGCTCCGCAGAACGCTCATCTGTCGCACGACCCGCACTCTGCACGCCCCGCAGAACGCTTTTTCACTCAGGCCTTAGCCAAAATTACATAATGTTAACACATTGTTGCTGAAGAAAATCCATATAATCTTTAAAACCAATCTCTTCTAAAATGCCTGTCTGTCCACGGTATTTTTAACATGATTCTAAAATCACAACTTATAAGCATCGATTTTTTTTCTTTGCGATTATGACTCACTAATTATATATCCAATCTTTTGGCAATGACGGTACGGGCTGCTATCTAGTTTTATCTGATGCAGGAGTAACCTGCGCGGGCGCCAGCTCGGTCTAATACTAAACTCCCCAGTAATTAACCACCTCTGAATTTAGCTTGACGTCCTGGGGGCATTCTTCTAATCAGATTATTCCTTGTCTTCGATCGTCGCGGCTCTCTACTTCCCGTTATTTCGCCACATGTTTTTGTTTACATATTATTAAGTGTGAATGCACCGGAGGCGCAAGCATACATCATTGTCTGGATTAGTATTCTAAAACCAGCTCCAACACAATTTACATTTTATCACGAATCTAATTTCGTTAAATGCTCCGTGGACTACCACTTCTTTCGCACCGACTTTGTTGTGAACGCCTCCGCGGCTTAAAGAGCGACGTAATCCAGCATTCTTCGGGGCTCATTTTGTAAATAATCTTGTTCACTTGTTTTAAAATGTTTTCTTCTTTTCCGAAAGGAGTATTTAAATCTCGAAGTGGAATTCATTATCATTTATTAACTTTTATGTTCCTTATTTTTATTTGTTAACTTTGTTTTATTAACCACTTAAAAATAATGAATTTTAACCACAAAGTTAATTTTGCTAATTTCAAAAGTGTTTTATGTCCCTACCTACAAAATAACAATCAATGAAGATAGATAATGTACGAGTATAATATTATACGTAATAGGGTGTAATTGTAACAATTACAATGAATTTAATTTAAATTACTTACTATATTTATAAAGTTAATTACTTATTTATTAAAAAGTGGGAAAAAGACGCTGTAATTTTGATTATTAAAATGATATTCCGAGAAAAGAAAATTCCAAGTTAGTGTTAAACTCTGTTTTACTTCCAAAATGTTGTTGTAACATTATTTGATATATTTTTGAATTGAATTGAGATTATTACCTTACTAATGTATCATTAAATCTCGTTACATGTGGAGTTTATAATAAATCCATGATTTTAATAAATATTGAAGTTTGTTTTCTACAAACGCACTCATGTTTTAAATCGATTGAATATATTTACACATGAATATTTGTAATTTAAATGAATTATTAGAGAAGTTTATTAAATATGTGTATTTTTTTCTTATCTAATTTTTATTTTGAAATGTTGAAATTCATTCTATTATTATCGGATTTCGACGTTATGACGAAGACCCCAAAAGCAGATTTTTATAAAACTGTTTAATATTTAGATATTTTTTTACATTGTTAGTTACCGAACTTTCCAGTTCATCTAAATATATATTTTTACATAATTTACTTAGTGTTCATAATTATTAATGTTAACAAGTCGAAAGTGATGGTATTCGAGGAGGAAAGCAAGAGACCGTGCTAAATACTTGTAGGTAATGAATGTTTGGAACAAGTAGATGAGTTTGCATATTTGGGAAGTATGTTTGATAGAAACGGAAAGGCTGAGAATGATATCGAAAGGAGGGTGACTGCAGGAAATAAAGTGAACGGCGCTTTGAATGGAATTATATCTAACGGGAATTTGTCAACCGAGGCAAGACTAGCGGTGCACAATGGAATCCTGGTACCGACACTGATATATGGAAGTGAAGTCTGGAGCTGGCAGAAAAGGAACGAAAGTAGACTGAATGCAGTGGAAATGAGATCACTTAGGCGTATTTGTGGCAAATATATTTATGATAGAGTAAAGAATGAAGAAATAAGGAAAGAATGTAAAGCTGATGTTAGTATAGTGAGTAAGATTAAGAAAGGATTACTTAGGTGGTTTGGTCATATGGAACGGATGAATGAGGAGAGAATGGTAAGGAAGATATATGACGCAAGTGTTGATGGAACTATAAATAGAGGACGTCTGCGGAGGACTTGGCACGATCAGGTAAACCAGATAATCGAGGATGGTTCTGTTAGAAGCCTCAACAATCTGCGAGCTTATATGAGAAGATGTATGAATGTGGACGAGGCGAGAACTGTGTCAGGACAGAAGAGTATGGCGCTCTATCCTCTCTGCCTACCCCAGCGGGGAAACGGCGTGATGGTAAGTAAGTAAGGAATTATTTGCTGGACGATGTTTTATATATATTTTTTTATAGTGACAGGTTCACCACTTTTAGTACAATTTATTATTTATTATGCACGTAATATTGCGTATATTTAAAAAAAAATAACGTTGCGTACACCGAATGCATCAATAAGTAATATTATTTTGTTATTGGGTCCAAAATTGTGGATCTCTGTCCTCCATAATTAGAAACACCTTTTCCCAAAGTCACATGATTATTGTTTCTGAGGTAAGTTTATGGAAATCCATAATCACACATAAGAAAATCAAAATGTTTCACCTTATGAGGGCATTATCACCCTTGATAATGCCCTCATAAGGTGAAACGCGTCTCACGGAAATTAAACGAGTAGAACTAAAAAATGAGTGTTTTTTAGTTCTACTCGTTTAATGTGTCAGATGACTATTTTGAATTATAGTGTTGGTCTAAACAGTTTATGTGTAAAACAGTCTCGAAGTGAATTTTTTTAACAAAAATCGTGGTAAGTAAATCATCCATTATTATTATTATTATTAAAACTTGTTCTATGAAAAATAAAACTAACGCGCCTGGGACGTGGGTCTATCTCCTGGCAGTAGGCGAAAGTTTTACCGCTAGACCAAACGAGCTAGTCAATTAAAATTATAATTTGTTGAGTATATTTTTTTGATATTGTGTGTGAGAATTTCTATAATCTATTTATTTATTTAGTTTTTTTTTATTTGTTCCCTTATAATATGTATGTTAGTTAATTATATAAATCTAGAATATTTGTATATTCTTATACACATGGGTTTTTGTTATGTTTATTTGGATTATTTTCCCTCACTGTTCAGATTTCTCTTTACTCTTCACTCTGGGAATTCTCAAGTTTTACATACAATTATGAAAGTTTGCACATCTCATGCCTCAAAATCTCAAAGTCCTCAAAGTGATCCGCGGAGTGAGTGTTTGACACCGAATGGTTGAGGAAAGGGCCGGGGGGAGGGAGGTACATAGCCGGATAAAACACACCTCATATTCCCGCAACGCCGGGCACGTACGACCATGGTAGATAAAATAAAGTTTCATTACGAAGTTCTTTGGTTAGAAATTTTTTATGTATTATTTCATATAATACACTTGTAACCCACGGTGTGTCCTCCTGTTTAGAACGTATAATTATATTTGGAATCATATTTTCAATACATTGTTATATACCCTTTTATACACCCTTAAATAATAATACTATACTTACCTTCCATTTCTGGAAGGTAAGTATAGTATTATTATTTAAGAATTAGAATTAGCCTATTATATAAATTGGCAAAATTGTTTTAAATAAATGCCTACGAAAAATAAATAAATGTGCATTATAAATTATTGAATAGCCTTAAGTGCTTTATAAAATAATGTAGTATGTATACTCAAATGACACTGCCCAAACGAGTATATATTTACGTCATACGTCGCTACATATAAAAAATTGTATTTTATCAAATATTTGTACGTCATTATAACTAAACTTCGAAACTAAATCTTTCTCCGACGCGATTCAGTGTAATGTCGAATATCGGTATTACTTTAAAGTACACCTATCGAAAGCTATGTCCGTTACGTTTTTTATCTGCATTAAAATAGACCATATTTTATATTAAAATACCGCTCTTTATCCGTGCCTCAATATCTTTATATTTATTTCATAACCGGCGTACACTTTGGACGTGACATTTTCTAGCGAGAGCTTTCGCTGTGGAGTCGGGACGTGCGTCTGTAGCGTGGCTCGGTCTCCAGACTAAAGCCATTTGGAGTGGAACTTAATTATTCTGATTTTCTTGCCGGTGGTTTAGTGAAAGTAGAATTTTAAATAACTTTTCTTGACCGAAGCTTAGAAACATTAAATAAAACACCAACGTAAACGTTCACAATGTACTCGTACACTTGAATTTTACGAGACGGACATACAAAAAATTACGCGAACCGGTTGCATACTTGTTATTTATTTATAGTATTATTTTTATACCAAAAATATTTTTTCCCGCTTTAGTAGCACGTAACTAGTTTTCTTTTAAATATATAGTTGGGTATTTATTGTACATAATTGGTTCTAGAACCATATTCGTTATAGCATCTGTTTGTTCTAGCATACATTTAAATATATGTGTTTAGGGGTAGAGCAGTTACCATTAGATACAACCATTTTAACTAGAAAAAATATAATATAAAATCAAAAATATTTCTATAAAATTTATATAAGATCAAATAAACATTAACAATCTTTCTTTAAAAAATCATTAAAAAAATCGCATGGAGTCAAGCAGGAAATCTCCGACACGACGACATTTGCAAGAGTGTGTTACTGAACACTGAATTATACAAACGGTATTCAAAGTCTCCCAACACGTCGACACGTTATTTGTAAGTGTGTACTACATCGGCCAATGGTATTTTCCCTCGCGGTCTGTTTTATCATGTGTATTTGTTGTAACATTCTGATTTTTTGATAACAATTGTTCGTTGTAACATCATTCGTTATAGCATACCTGTCTGTATTAGCTGATAGCTAGTTTGCGAATGAAATTATTTGATATTTATATTTTTATTTGTTAACTTTGTTTTACCTTATTAAGTAACAATTTGAGTTAGGTATTAAATTTATTTTTTAAATAATTGTTGTTTTTAAAAAATAGATTCTGATAAAGAAACAATAATATATGTTTTTGGTTAGTATTGACATCCCGAAGAAGAAAATGATATTTTTCGAAACCTGTAGATGTATTTAAACACAATAAGTGTTTAATAAAACAAAGTTAACAAATAAAAATATGTACTTTAACCACAAAGTTAATTTTACTCATTTCAAAAGTATTATTTGGTATTTCTTCGCTTAACCTTAACATACGTAAAAATCATAACCAAGTCCTAATATCGCGCTTGATCTAGTCTCGCGGTTAAAAATACCTTATCCAGGAGAAAAAAAGGTGTGCGTTTTTACTATCTATTGTTTTTATAATCTATGGACCGAGTTTAAGGTCATCTGTACTGTAAAATAAAATTTTGATATAATAAAAATATTAAAGAAAGATTATATTTTATTAATTTTATTAAAAAAATGATTTAACTCTTTCGTGGTGGATATTGAACACGGCTCACGGAGACAGGTCACTAAGCAATATACACTTGTGGCAGCGTCACGTATTAGTTATCTAGCTTTCTAAGCATTATCTTGGCGTATCAGCGGCTCCGCAATAACTTGGCCAGGCGAACCGACATCTGCACGCAGTAGACGAACAACTTAGCGTAA
Source organism: Eubasilissa regina (assembly GCA_022840565.1). NCBI lineage: Eukaryota > Metazoa > Arthropoda > Insecta > Trichoptera > Phryganeidae > Eubasilissa > Eubasilissa regina. The sequence goes on along the minus strand of JAINEB010000003.1, from coordinate 29,871,509 downwards.
TGTTCAGTTATATCAATGCACATGATTAAATATTATCTTACGGTGAGTAATTAAAAACAATTCATTCTCTTAGATGTACTTGGTGATGTACTTATTTATTGGTGATGTATGTATTCTTAATTTAAAAAAAAAGTGAAAAATTAAAAGAAGCTTAATTAATCCCTATAACCTGGTTTAAATACAACGTTTTATTCCAAAAACAAGCTTGTATCCATACTGGTGGCTATTTAAAATTCAAAATGGCGAAGACTACTATAGTTTTGGGACATATATTTATTTGTGTAAATATATATTTATTCTTGAACGAAAATAATGCACTGTGCCTTCCTTCCTCCTTCCATTTCTTTCCCGGCCTCACCGCCGAATCGGTTGATTGGCGACCTTGAACCAGTGCGGTTATACGTAAATCGAAAGAATTACAATATTATACATTTGAAACTTTGTGTCTATAGAGTGTCAGAATTCGTTGTCGTCTAAAGGAACCTAAGACGAAATAGTGAATTAAAATACAGTCCACATTTTGGAGATGTCTGTAGAATCTGGATTATGATGAGTGCCTATTCTTACGTATCCCGAATTCTTCCGGCATCTATACTTGTACGCAACATTTCATGGTCCATTGAGTCTGATTTGAACCAGCGATCTATGGATTGAATTCTAATATAAATGAACGCGGCCAAAAGTGACTGATTTTGCAATTAACACCTGTTTCTAATAACTAATTTACATCAAAAAGAACTATGTTTGACGTTTGTAAAAACTATAGGAGAAGATAACTACATTAAAGGTTAGAAAATAAAAAATGGAGGTTGTTGATTTTACAACCAGTACCTTCAATTGTTGATGGACTCTTTTTGTCTGTGAGAGACTATAGAGATGTAGCACCCAGGTTTATGGAAGCAGCTGAGACAAACAGCTCTTCTTTTGCCTACAAAGTTCAATACGAGACCCACACAGCCGGCCCCAATTCGCAGTTCCAGCATAACTTGAAGACTGTCGCTTTGCTTGGTGTCGCTCCATCTTATCCGTGAGTTTTTGCATCGTTCGAGTTTAAACTCAGAGTGAGACTCAGGCTTGTTCGGCATCTGAGCCATCCTTTTGATCTTCCTCACTGAAGGTATCTGAAAAAAGGAGCGGGAGCCGCCATGTCGAGTGAGATTGGTCAGCTAAGCTATCAGAAAAAGAACACTGTGGCTCTCAGTCTTCCTGTCGGTACTTCAGTATGGATCCTTTGTTAGGTTAGGTTAGCGTCTCATGTTCCTGAATAACTGCAAGGCAGCAATAGCTGCGCTAATTATAGGATGGAACGAATTGGTTCAATATTCTCACATTTCGTAATTTCGAGCAATACTCACAGCGGCTTGCTACACCAATTTTATTGTGATTTGATTATTATTTCACGCGAAGGTTGTGAACTGAAGGTTCTCTCAGAACTTCTTCACGCGAAGGTCGTAAACTGGAGGTTCTTTCATGGTACAATAACGTTACGCCTTTTGAGCTGCCCGGCTACTTTGATCTACCCAAGGTAGATCAGATCATGATCAGATAGGTTCTGTACTTATTTAAAAATTGTTATGAATATTTTACTAATTTTATGAAAAATAAATCTAAATATATGTTAGCAAATTTATCATTGTATCAGTTATATTTATATATTCGTACATCTGAAGATTTACCTGCTTATCTCCTACCACCAATGACACAACTGCAGTTGATATTTTATAACGTTGGAATCATTGCTATATGGTAGCTGCTTGTAGCACTTAACCTATCTTTTTGTTTGATTAAATAGAACACAATCACTTTGTATTAAACCACGAATTTTATTACACGCCAACCGGTTTCGCTTAGCTAATTAGGAAACATATCTAACATGAGGCTAATGGATAAGCCCCATGTTAAGTATGTTTCCTTAAATATAAATTTAATATCCATCAACACTGTACTTTCCCCTCTCTTAATGTTACGTCTAACTGTAGATGTATTCTGTCTCTCTCTTTCACATATAATTTTATATTCTGTCTCCCTTGATGTTCTTTATATGTATTTTGTCTCTCTCTTTCACGTGTAATTTTATATTCTAAACCCCCTTTTATGTATATATATAAGTGCACTCTTTTTGTATTTATTGTTCAATTTAAATATGCCCTGACGAAGCTTGAGCTAAGCGAAACTGGTTAGCGTGTAATAAAATTCGTAGTCTCATACAAAGCGATTGTGTTTTATTTAATTCAATAAGTCAAACCACAAAGTGAAAATCGAGAATCGAAAATATAACTTTTTGTTGTGTTTTATGATAACTTGAAGTTCGAAATAGTTTCTTAAATATGCAGAAATGCTTTAAAAATCTATTATTACATTATTTATATTAATATGAGTCACGACGATCTTTTGGTAAATTGCGTTATTTCGGTAATAATAATAAAATAAAAAATTGTTTTCTGACCAAATAATATCACGTGACAAGTCGGTTGGTCCTTTAGCGTGTAGTCTACAACAAACTATTAAACAAATGGTTATCAAACAAACGAGTTAACACAATTTACGATGTTTTAGAGATTTGGAGGTAAATTGTGAATTCAAACCCGGGGATCTGATTAAATGGGATTAACCCATCGAGGCCGGACCGCAGTTCACGGCGGCCATTTTGCTGATTGTGACGGTGGTAATGGCGACTGTGACGTCAGAATTGGCGCTAATGGCGGCGATAAGGGTCCGCGCCGGTGTGTTGGTGCGTAACTAACCGCCCCGGCGTGATAAAGACAAACCGGGCGCGAAATCGGTTGATAACCGGTCGGGGCCGTTCACCACCGCTGTGGCCGATTCATCTGTAGTCGGCATTTGGGGAGAAATACAAGCTAATTATTTCTGACGGCGGGTATTTCGCGTGGGGTCGTTAATGAATTTTTGTTAGCCATAATTAGATAGTTGCATGATTGCTTTGCGGCTCTGTCCTTTGTTTCGTATTTTAACGTGAAACTCTGTCAGATAAATATTTAATCAGACTTGGGATGTAATTGTTTATGAACATGATTGATTATATTGGGTGGGTATCTTTTTACTTAACGTGGAACATGTTTTCCGGGTAAAATATCTCACGAAATTAAGTCAGAAATGTGGGTAACTTTTATAGGTTCGCGTGTGGGGATGTGATATGTAAGAAAGTTGTTACGAGTATTTGGAATCTTTGTAAACAATAGCGAAGAAGGAATATTTTCACAAAATAAAAGAATACCATTTAAACATTAAATAAAACGATCTTTAACCAAAACAAAATTCATCATGTGTATTCGGAATATTTAAATTAAATAATCTGACAATAATCTACATCAGAAACCATATATACTGGATACAAAAATTACTAATAATTTCTCTGTAGGTCTATTAATAGATGTTAAAATTACAAAAAAAAAACTCTGTAGAAATCAAAAATACATTTACTAAAATAAATTCCGAAAAGTTAATTAATGCTATAAATAAACCAAAATGGAATCATCTTTACTTGATCGGTAATGCTACAAACTATTTTATAGATACGATCAAAGAACACATACAAAGCTCTTCAACTTATATGATTAGATAGAATAATACCATAAAAAAATAAATGGATAACTTTCGGATTATTTAAAAGTATGAGGATTTAAACAAACGATAAAACAACCATTTAATATTGACTTAATAAATAGATATAGAATGTAATAGATATAGAATAGTTATTACCATAACGATATTCATAATGCACATGGCGATTAAAAAAAAATGAAGTACAATTAATGAAACATATCTTACATTTTGGTGATTGTGATTTTATATGTTATGTTATGATTAATTATTATAATAATAATTATATTCGATGCAAAATTTTAATTAGACGTAAGTTAGTTTATTTGACATCCTGATGAAGGAAAGTGTATTTTCCGAAACCGGTTGGTGTATTAAATTTAACTCATAAAGTGGTTAAAAACAAAGTTTTATATAATCCGTATTTAAATGAATACAAACCGAGATGTAAAATTTCCAACAAATTTTACAAATACTATAACTACTTGCTATACTTTCATAGTTTTTGTCTAGCTTACTAATAAAATGAAAAAATCAATTAACTCTCTCATTTTTATATAAAATCTTACATATTCCTCATTTGAGTACGATTTGTATTAATTTTCGTGATATCAATCTCCAATGATTAAAATTTTCCCATATTTCTACTATTCATTTTTACCAGTGTAAACAATACAAGAATACAATTTTGGAAGCCTTTTGTCTGTTTTGAAGTGAAGGATCCCAATAAGGGCACAAATGTCACAAAATATTGCATTTCTCCTTCTGCCGTCGGTGGTGAACTGCCTTCCCCTGAGTAATGGTTCAAATGACACGTGAGAAATAACTGTCGTCACTTTTTGTTACCTCGGCAAGAGAGAATTTCGAGAGGGAACGCATTCTTATATTTTATTTCAGTGGTATTTCAAATGAAAATACGTCATAAGATAAAAATCTCTACGGTATTCTTCTTTTTTATTCTCTATCACCTTCTTAGGATTCGGAAGAAATTAAATATAAACATGTCTAAGAGAGCCTCTCCGAGGATATACTTTCGTCTCGAATTTTGTATCTTTGTAAATGGCGACATAATGTATCTAACGACAGAATTATTTAACGCGTATATTATTAAATGCAGTAGAAAGATTTAGTGGAGTTTATTCTGAACTTTGAAGCTAATCTCGAGACAGAAGTTTCTCCTAGGATGGGGTTTGGCGAGAGAATCTGTATATCCGGGGTGCCGGGGTGCTCTGTAATTTGGCCACAGAAAAGGTGTCTACAGAAAATAAATCTTCTTTTTGCCCATCCTTTATTCTTTGTGTGTCGGGGGGACCTCATTTGCGTCTTTCTGGTCGGATGTGAGTCCGCTGCCTTTTTAGTAATTACAGAACAGAACTCATTAAACTTATCAAAAATAAGATATTAACTTTAAAAAAGTAATTTATGTTGATTAATTTTGCATCGCATTAAAATTTTTATACTTATTTTATTTTAATTGCATTAATATTTCTATATATAAGTGTATATATTTTAAATATCAGGTTTAAATATTAAAAGTAATATTAAGGTTTGAACATGTTAATACGAAGGCTTTTAGCAGCATGAAATTTTATGGCCCATATTTTATTGCTTGCTTTCTTTACTTCATCTTAATCATACATGTCTTTGCGAGGACTTTTCCTTCCACCGGTTTATTACGGCTGCAATGGGATGATGTCTTCTTGGACTGCTAGCTGGTGATACTTATCGTGTACGGGAATTCAGGTAGCCAAGACAACTCGACGTAACAATAATACAGTTTATTACAGAGCTTACAAGTATAAGTACAAATATATTAGATGTGTTCTGATCCACGACTCCGGTGTGCGAGGGAGCGCGCGCGGAACGCTGTTATCCCTTCCACGCTCCCATTCTTGTCAATATGCGTGCGTCACACAATCGCTACATCATGATACATTACAATACATAATATAAAATACTAATTAAATGTATTAATAAGAACGATATATATATATATATATATATATAATCAATTTTATTGAAAAATATTGTTGTCGCTATCGGGATTCGATACATTTGCAATCTTTTGAAGATCAGCTCCATATTTATTTTATTTAGAGACAATATAAATTATTGTTGATGTTTGTAGCGTTAACTTTGTGGTTAGACATAATTTGAAATTGTGTTTATATTTAACTTTGTTTAAACCACTGTCTTGTTTTTACGTCAACCGGTTTCGATACTTCGTCAGGACTGGCGTACAACTGAACTATTCCATAACATTTAAACGACAACCATTATGGGGTGTAGGCAGAGTTTTGGTTAGGGTGGGGAGGTGATTGACATTAAATTATTAACATTTTTACCGCTATAATATTGTTTTTTAAATTTATAACGTGTTTTTACACGTTTACATGTTTGCCTTGTTTACATGTTTACACGTTTACATGTTTACATGTTTGCCTCAGCATGGGCTAAACCCAATGAGGCTGGTATTCTGAGTACCTGCAATTGTCTGATGTTTCATCAAATCAAATGTTTCAAGTATGTACAAGTAAAAATTCTACATAATCTCTATTTAAAAATAAAACTTTTTAATGTGTTGAACACTAGAAAATTTGAAACAAGCACATCATTAAGGTTTAAAAATAACTTTAAAATCCCTAAATGTAGTACCAAACACTATCAGCAAATTTCTATATATTTAGGGATAAAAAATTTCAATAGCCTCCCTACACAAATTAAAGAAATAAAGGATATAAAAGAGTTTAAAAATAAACTAAATGAACACTTCAAAAACACATAATTGGACAACAAACATTATTACAGAATACTTCAGAAGCACACAAAGGGACAATGAATAGAATAAGTAAAATTATCATATAAATTATTGTAGTGTAACTCCCTCTCCAAGCACAAGAGCTGGTCTCTCTTTTGGAGAGGTAAGCGAAGTAAAAACCATGTATGTATATAACATTTATTTTGCCATTGAATTTCGCTAATTAAATAAATAAATAAAAAAAATAAAAAAATGTAAGATTAATTGTGACCTAATTATTATCATGAAATTTCTGTGACTGTTACAAATGATGTATTTCGGGATTTGAAATAAGAATTATGTATAAAGATGGTTATATTCTGTTCTTGAGTGCGTATTGCACTCGTACTTTGTGTTGAATTATGAAGAGCTTTAAACATTATACTGTTCCGAGTCATTGTGCATCGGTTGTCAATACTGAAAATATCGGACTTCTTTATAGGGGTTTGTATCATTGATACTATTTTGTGAATGTTGTCATTTTTTGAAAAATTTAATCAGATTTGTCGGGTTTCTCAATAGTTTTTCTTCTTCCTAGTCGGTCCCTCCTAGAGGATTGCGATCTTCATCAACTCCATAACTTGACTGTGCTTGTTTTTTCAGCATCCTGCAGATTTGAGAGCTGTCACCAGATATTATTGAGGATATTGAATTCGTTTTGTACGATTTCCAATGCAAACAGTCCACAAGCTTATATTTCTATTTTGCTTACAAGATTTTTAAGGTTCTCAAATAACATTTGATTAGAAACTTACAGATTATCACACGAAAAAAGACAATTAACTTAGATTTAACCCTTAAGTAAAATTTAACCCGGAATCGGATTTAATCTCTGGGGACTGTTCACTGTCCGAAGACATTCTTCAAGAAATTGTTGAAACGCCTCTCCGAGTAATATTTCCGCTGGCCTGCCTCGTCGACAAATTAAATGTGACATATTAATTTCGTGGATAGTAAAGAAGGGTGAGAAAGGGCGGTTTCGAAATGGTCGCTTCGCGTTAGTTAAACGAGAATGGGGAAGTTTAAGTCACAGTGTATAAATTAGTTGCCTTTTGACAATTAGAGGATGTTTTGGCGATCTGTAGTTTCTACGTTCACCAAATAGCTACATAGCTATTCAATTTAAACCGCAACTTCAGGATGGTTAAGCAAAGGGCGGGTTAGATATTCAGAAATTAAAGAAGGTACTTAATCAGTTTATACATTTTTATTCCAATCGCACTACCTATATGGTCAAAAATGTGACGTTAAATTCCCAAATACATCGCGGAACGGGCGATCAGGGTTGCTGATGGAGCGTTTCCTAGTTGGTCAAGTGGCGAAATCACAATGGCGTTTAAACGCGCTGGGTCAGGCGTGTCGTTGCCAGCGTGATGCATACGCCGTACGCACTGTATGAACTCAGATAGATTAGTCGTGACATAAATGTCTGGTTTTGTATTGTTAGCTTTAATAAAATTACTATGTACAGTGCAACGATTTATTGGTGATTCTTTTAAATTCAGCCACAAAACATTGGTACTAGTTTCCTAATGTATTTTTACTGAAAAATTTGAGAAATTCTTTTAAGATTCCAACGAAGCGAAAAAATATTACCTGATATTTAAAAAATATTTTTGAATGAAGCATAATAGCCCCTGAATTGATAGTGAGGTATGTTAAATATGATTTGTTCATCGCGGTAGCGTTTGATTTATTTTGAAAGTGTAAAATTATAATATAATATTTTTTCTTTTTTCTCTACGTGTCTGTAATGAACTGGCAAAATGAGGCAAAATAAAAGTCAACTGACAAATCGATACATTAAATAAATAAGAAGTATGAGTAATGCTAACTAGTTAGAGCACATGGAACATAGGGACGAGAAGAGATTGCTAATGGAAGTAGAAGGTAACAGCATATACTCTTATATCATTTGCGAAAGGCCTGATATGATCTGAAGATTCTACAATCCATGAGCTTGAATGGGAAAGTATAACAATATGGAGCAAGAAGCAGAGTAGTTTTTCAGGCTGGAAGAGGATAATAGTGTGTGTACTGTTTTGAGGTAAGTCCATAATCCCATATGTGAAAATAAAAAATTGTATTTTGATTCAACTCGTTTAATTTAAGCAGTCGAAATAACAATACATTATGTAGTTTTATATTTACTATAACAAGTTTTATTTGTTTCTATTGTTAATATATAAGTGAAGTTACAATTCATTAGCTTGTTGGTGAAGTGGTTAAGACGCCGGCCTAGTGGTCGAGGGTTCGCGCCTCGTTCCAGGACACCAGAAGGTTAGTCCTATTTTCATAGTACAAGCGTTAAGTTTAGTTTGAAAATAGTAAGAGTATTTGATGTGACATGTATTCCGTGTACGCATAAAAAAAAAGGGTATTATCAATCTGGGATCGCCCTTACAAGGCGAAACGCGTCTGAAGTGATTTTTTCGTTTTTTTTTGTGTACACGGAATACATGTCACATCAATATTTTTACTATTTTCAAACTAAGCTAAACGCTTGTACTATGAAAATAGAACTAACTTGCTGGTGTCCTGGAACGAGGCGAATCAAAATTAAACGATTAGAATTAATAAAGAAGTGTTTTGTTTTCACATATTGTTATATTTCACACGATAATAGTGTGTGCGGTCTTGGCGTGTTGGTCTGCCTGATAAGATAAATGAAACTTGAAATTAGTCATTAAACATTTCTGACGTATACGTATGTGTGTTTCTGTAATTATCTATCATAGTTATTGTGAACGTACTAACATAGATTGGTCGTTATATCGCCAGGTGTTCATCTTGACGACTTCATGTGACAGTAGTGTTTTGGAAGGACACGTGATGAGGTATTCAATAACATCTTAAATTGTATTGAGTATGGTACATTACACCGTGGTACTTAAATACATTATGCATACTTGGTTTATGTTTGGTTTCTGCTGCATAAGTAATGTACGCATTACATTGTTTTTTTTTGGACCACACTATCGTACTAGTACGTACCCAGAGAGGTATAAAATTAGTAATATAGTTAAACTGTTTAGACTATGATTGTGTTCGATTGGTAAGTGATTATTCGTAATTCTTAGAGCACTACACTAGAAACAAAGAAACTGAATTCCCAATAATCAAATACAATCAGTCACATAAAGGTTTAAATGACGACATACCATCACTAGAATTGTATTATATTTGTTCTACGGAGAAAAAGAATAATGTACGCAATTAGTTTGTATCTATGGGGAATGTTTTGAAACATATTGGAACTATAAAAGTGAACACGAGGTGATCGGAGTAAAAACGAACAAAATGAAAAGTATGTCCGTTCACGGAGTGCGAAACAACGTCTCGGATAAAATAATACTCGAAGCCGAACGCTGCGTGATGAATGTCTCGAGGAACATTTCAGTGGCACTAAAAGACTCGGATCCCGGCCCGAACACGGCCCGGACATGGGTTTTCTTGTTCTTCTCTCGCGTTTCAATTCTTTCCCTCCATTTATCTTCCGCCAATGGAGACGTGGGCGGATTGTCCAGCGTTGACCTTTGAATTTCGAACCGAAGATTCTTTTTTGTTTCGACACTCGATTGCTTTTGTCCGACGCCATTTTATTGTGCGGTCGACAATGAACGATGGAATTGGCCTGCGTTGATGTTGTCTCTGGCAAATTTGATATCGCTTACAGTTTACGACCCGATCGGTGCAGTATATTAAAGGAAGGGTTTAGAATTCAATCGGAATGTTACCCATACTATATTAAAAATAAATATATATTTAATTATACAGATTATAAACATTGTTTTTTTATAGACTTGTGGATAGTCACATGCAAAATGTTAAAGTTTTTAAAGAAATCTTTTTGAATCGTAAAAAATAGTGAAGTTATTTTAAAATAATTTAAACTTTTTAACTCACAGGGCTGATAACCCAACCATGTAAAAGTCAAACGTTATTAAACAGTTACCATAAAAATAGTTCATTGGACAGTGGCAAAAGATCAACGCAAATATGTAAGAACTTAAATATGTTAAACTTCTAGAGCATTCTGTAGTGATTGCGGTCATGGACTTACGAGTGCCATGAGATAATAAGAATAATGAGATAAGAAGAAAATTAAGAACCTTACTTATACAGTATCTATTAGTGACATAATTTAACAAAATATAATTATACTGTCTGACAAAAAAAGAGATAATATCAACAATATAATTACAACTTCACAATAAGAATGTGTTTTCCTTAATAAGAAAAAAAAAAAAAAAAAAAAAAATATATATATATATAAAACATTTATAGCAATCCTCATTTGACATGTAAAAAAGCTTCATTTTCGCTTATGCTCCTACATTCTTATTGTTTGAGATCAATTAAATTTTTGAAATCGAACAAAAAACTTAAATATCGCTTGTATTATGTGTTAGACCCACACGTGTGGCACTGCTCCCGCACTGGTCGCTAGAGGAATACTTGAGACTGTAGTTTTCTTAACAAGTAATTGCAGTTTCATATCATGTATTGCGAGTAAACAGAGGTCAAGTACTGAATTTTAGTTGCAGCTTTTGTTAGCTGTACCGCAATACCCGTCGCCTTGTTTCGGGCTAGAATGCGATAAAACTACTATTTTACCCGCCCCTCTCGCGGTTCACGTAACCAACTTTCTATAACGATTTTCCTAAATAATGTTCGTCTATATTGGTCATTGTGAGGGTTCAAATCGGCCACCCTTTGTTGTGAAAGCAACCATTTTACTCCATTCACTTTGAAGCCTTTTGTAAGATGCGAAAATTCCATATGTGAAGGACTGATCGAATTTGAGTAACTGCACATATTTTCTATTTTTGTATTATTCGTTTTTATAAATCGATTCTCCAGAAAATTATTTTTCTTGCGTTATGTTTTTCTTTGGTTTTTCAGATAACAATAATAATGATATCATTATTCATTGCCATTTTCATAAAATTCTTCTCTTTGTTTTCTTTGTAACCATATAAATTTTATAAATGTCTATGTCATCTCGTGGTTGTGATTCTGTGAAAAAAGGTGTTTCTTTCGTTTCTAAATAACATTTTTAATGTTTCCTATTACTAAGGGAAGATTTTGGGCCTGCCACAGCAAATGTCCGTTCATTGAACTCGGTTTTCTGGAAGTGACTGATCGGTTGTACAGGTTGTACAACTGTCCGCGTAAGTTTGTTATCCAAGGTTTTGTTATCTAAGGTATCTACCATTCGAGTTATCTAAGATTGTAAAGCTTATGAAAATACAGTGGGGCCTTGTGAAGTGCGAAACGAAGCCTGTGTAGTCCAAAAGTCATAAATATGGAATAAACTTTGATGTTTCTACGTGAAACATAACTAGCAAAATTGCCTGGAATCATTTTATACGCATATAGTTTGTTAGTGATATATAGAAAGCAGAAGAAACTCGTTATCTTATCGAGCAAAAGTTGTTCCTGACGGTGGCGCAGAGATAGTGAAGAAAACTTTCTTCTTAGTTGTGGCGTTCACGAGTACAAATTTTCATAAAATATTAATATTTTTAATTTTTAAATTCCGACATTCACATTCCGTAGTCTTTTTTTACCTGAGCTATTTTTGTTAGAGACATTTTAATAATCGAAATGCATGCTGCGCTTGGAAGTCGCACTAACAGGTAGAAGTTTTCCTATTATTTAGGCGACGGGAATAAACTGAAAGTTGGCCAGCGATTGAGTGCATTGCAGAGTTGAAAATGCTCGCTGAATATTGCATGAGCTTCATTGAATAGAGTACGAACATCGCTTCAACATTTGAAAGTAAATATTACTTATATACGTATTCATATAATCTTTCTGTGAACTATTTGGGTATAAGAAGAGAGGGCTTTAAAAAATGAAGACATATTATATAGTTATGATTTATTGGATAGAGCGCCGTACATTCTTGACCAGAATTCTTTCTTCTTTACCTTTTTACCTGAATTCGTTATTCTTCCGCACGGATGTACCTATTTACATGCATAATAATTTTTCATATAAACACAATATTTTCACCATATATTAGGGTTCTAGTAAATTTGTTGGTGTCCTTAATGAATAAAAGTAATGTAATCTAAAAAATCCAAAAGTCACTAACATTCAAAAAATAGAATTTCGTATTAAAATCAAAATATGACATTATTTTAGGTTTATCAATTTAATTTTTTTCCGTGTTTTTAAAATTTTGTCTTTTCTCTTTTACTGTTGTATGTTTTTATTAATAATATTATAATTACTTTTGTTAAAAAATGTGCACTTACTACTTTAATTATGGACAAAGTTTAGTAAGGTTGGCATCAGAAATAACGCTACGAACTTAATAAAAATATATATTGATATGTGTAAATTAAATAATAAATGGTATTTTGTTTTAATCGTGAGTGTTTTTTTCTTGTCTTCGACTTGTACTTGTACTATTTCCACTTATCTATCAGACTGTTCAAATATTTTTTTATCACCTATTCTGTCAATTATACATGTAACTTGAAGTCTAAAGACGATATGTGGCTGTAGCTTAGATTGCCAAAACCTGTTATAATAACTGGTTTGATAAGCGACTTAATTATTTTAATAAATAATTAGTTTAGATCATAGATGGTTCCCTCGGGTGTGGGCGAGTGTGGTGCGCCGTGAAACTTGACACGGGTGCGGTTTTCATGATGACTTAGAGCCCACGCCTCCAGCAAACAGAGCGAAACCTTAGAAATGCAGCCGAGCTCGGTATTAGCACTTTCGAATAGAGTATTCGTAAATTAAAACTGTGATTTTTGAATTTATTTTAATCTTCTTTTCGATTCTTAAAATCTAATTCAAATAAACTATGTTCCCGACACAATTAATTATCATAAAAAACACATTTTTAGAGGGATGAAACGGCACGGGAGTGAGCGCCCTTCACTGAACGTACACGACAAAATACATAATCATTATATCATATTACATTTTATTACGATTATCGTGGGGTGCAAGTATTTAATTTAATTTTGAAAACATACCATTACACATTTTTCATTCACTGATGGGCACTTACGCTTTTGTTGCTACAAAGGGTTGCCTACAAAATGTTTAAGATGTACACGTAGACTAAAATAAAATATATTTATAAAATTTCTGGAGAATGTTAACTACCTGAATTGGAAAAAAATGCGCATAAGTTCGTGTATATATATTATGGACCAAATGAATAAAAGGGCATGGGCAAAGGGTGGAGTGATAAATATGTGTTAATTTATCATTTTTACATGATTGTAATAATATAATTTTTAAAGCGCCATTTTCGTAAAAAAAGTTCATTTCAAGGGCGCTTTACACATAGACTGTTTATAGTCTTATATTCTATTTGTTTTTAAAATTAAAAATTGTTATTTGAACTTATGGAAATGGTTTTTTGAAAAGGCGCGTTTTAATACCTTCTTGAATAAAGTCTCCGATGCACTGTTTCTTATGACGGAGGGCAAAGGGTTTCACGCTTTTATGCCTGCCACCGCAAATGCCCGTTTACTAAACATAGACTTCTGGCAACGACTAGTCGGTTGTACAGCCCTTCCTGCGGCTGAAGTAGTGGCTGACCTGAGAGTTTGAAGATATTGAGACGCCATATTATGTGTCGCCTTGCACATCAACCGGCACAATTTAAATACCGAAGCCAATGTAGCTCGTGCAAAAGACATGTTATATGAGAAAATTTAGATTATTACTCCATGTATTATCCGTATGGCCACGATTAGAATGGATTGTAGTCTATCCAGCTGAAATATTGGCAGGCCAGCATTGATGCTGTACAATAGTCCACACGTGACACCACAAATTCGTTTATAAGTAGACAGGCTACCTCAGAAAGAAAATGTCTTCGAATACTTTTTATCTATCTTAGATGATAAAAGCATGTAATATAATTTGTGTATTCATTGAAAGACCTGAATCAATGTGCACGCCCAACAACTGCAGCATGCAGACATTGATTCCTGTATTAAGTTTTGCCTTCTAGGTGTTGCTGTCCATAGTAGCTCTGCATATGCATAATGCTACAGGGTGAATATTATGTTCCAGGTCGATGTTATATTTGAATAAATAGGAAATAAAATACAATTCTTTAATTTCTTTTTTATTTATCGATTAATTGGTTTATTACAATTTTGTATGGATCATGATATCGGCCAAGTGGTCATCTCCGGGAGCGGCATAAATACGTGTTCTTTTAATAATATTTTTCATAACATTCACGCATTCTTCTCGTGTTATTTCAGCAATTTTACTTCGAATATTGTCCTGTAGCATCTAAATTGTTGATGGCTTATTGGTGTAGACCTTTCCTTTCGTGAACTCCTACAGAAAATAGTCAGGAGTCGTCAAATCAGGTGATCGAGTAGGCCAGTCAATATCACAACTTTTTGACATTATGCGGCCGGAAAAAATTTCTCGCAAAATTTTAAGCGCAGCTCAGTCTGCGTGTGTGAGGTGGCACCGTACTGTTGAAACCACACGTGTTACAGGCCTAATCGACCCAATTCGGCCACCAATTAGTTTTTCAACATGTGACGATAGCGATCACCATTAAGCATTGCCATTATTATTTAGGTAAAATATTTTAAACACATTGTTGAGGCGTTAGATGCTTCATAATAAATTGTAATAAACTAATCTCTACGACTAATAAACGCGAACTAACAAATGTCTGCCAAACCAAAATGGTAGTTAAACAAAATCGGCCTGGAACTTAATATTCACCCTGTACATTCTCTCCGGGCAATATAATTAATCGCATAATCTAGCTACCATTCTGGCCATATCACAATCTGTATAATTAGAGTACTAAGCAATTTATCGATTGGTCTCTTGATTAATATGTTTATTGTGAAAAATATCTATTTCTGTGGGCCAAATTTAGGCTAGATTATATTATAGTGGGTTTTGTGATCATCTGTATTCAAACTAAATATAATGTAATGACGTAATCACGCAATATTTATGTATATTTTATGTTCATAATATAATAGTGCCTGCACAATACAGAAATTAAACGCTTTATATTCGTATTCAATTTTATCATCGTCTGGGGTTTTAACATCTTATATTATATATTTGTATACCAAACATCCATAAAAAAATTAATCCTGTTTTATGAATATTCGGGCTTTAAAATTAGACAAATTATTTTTGTTAACAAAGAAGTTTTATCCCAGATAATAATCACTATCTTTCTTATAGCGCCAATCTAGTCTGAAACCCTTGTTGCTTCATGAATATAACGATACCTTTAAAATTATATTAAAAACCAATATTTGTATATTTTCAAGACAACCACCTCTTTAGGCGAAGCCTGTTTTGAGATGACTTTAGGAAATGAGTTGTCTGCCGATGGATGGAAATTAGATGATTTTCTTACATTTTTTTAACCGCTTTTTTGCTGGAAATTTGCTTACATTGTACTCGTCTGATCTTTTCAATAACTATAAAACCTATTTTTATCACAAATTTAAAAAAAAAGTAGGCTTCGGAAATCATGTCGTGGTAATTATTTATTTAATGAGTTCTGAGTTATGTTAGGGGTTAATGGATCGAGTGCAAAGTACTGATAAGGGAGATCGCAACGCATATAAAAATCTTTATTAAGGTGGCTTGTCAGAGAATGGCAAAGAAACCACTACTACGTCAGGTGGTAGCCCACCATAGACTAAGTCAACAAAGACTCTGAAGACAGATTGGGTCTCGATTAATCTCTTAAATCTACAGCATTATTAGTATACTAAGTGAAATCCCGTCTATAATGACGGCGAAAATAATATATCTCTTGTAAATCATTTATTTATTGAGTATTTATTTAATAACAACATTTTTCGTGAACCTGTTAGTTCATCATCGAGAATCTTACCTTCATTAGGAGTGTCACAAATATTCATTCTAAGATTCTCATGATTTCGCCCTCTCACTCACACAGCACGAGCTTAGTGCAGATGTCAGAGAATTAGCCGTCGATCTTATAAAAGTATTTTAACCTCAAAAATTGTCGAAATTGTATAAAATGTATTCAAATTGATCCTCCGAAATTCATAAATTATATTCATACCCTTCAATATCTTGTAATTCTAAAATTCAACTTTAGAATCCAATTTCATTTACTGAATTTTTTCTAACACAATATTTTTGTTCCTTAAAATTTCAAAAATCTCATAAAACCATTTTTACAAATATCGATTCAATTTTAAATTTGACGAAATGTGGGAAACGTTCCTTTCAGTTTCTTCAATTTTTAATAATCAATATTTGCTGAGCGAGGGGCATTCTACACACGTATATACAACAAAACATAAATCCGATAGATTATGACACATTTATGCAAGAGTAAAAGTATTTACTTTTTAGAAAATTAAATCTTTATATAAACAAGACGTATTTTTTACATGAATGCATATTATATTGTCAGCATTAAAATTTTCGTTCCAAACGAGTCATATTTTAAAAAAAGTCGCTCGAGCTCTTTGATTGAGTGAGTGGCACCAAAGTGATCACGTGCGTATCACCAAAATCCAAATTTTGGGACAAAGAATTTGCATTAGTTTATGTCAAATTATTTGGTGGTCTGTGATTAACACTAGACTTTAAGTATATAAGATTTGAAAATATATATTGATTTTTCACATTCAAGTAACTGTTTTTTTGCCAGACTATTATACAATTATTTTATTCGAAATATGTGGGTGTACGGTATACGTTCACAGGCCACAAATGTTAGAAACACAGAAGAAATCTATTTTGTTACATTATTGGAAAAAAGTTATCAGTATCATTTTTACACACATTGGTACACTTATTTAAACAAGAAAAATAAGTTCTTTGTGTACCTAAAATTTAATCGAAAATTTGTAAAGTGCTATATTAAAGTTTCCGCCCCGAGCAACTGCTAACACTTTCCTGGTGAAGAAACTCCGTGAAATAATTTCTTTACTTGTATCGGAAGCGGACCCCGTTAATTAAGTGCTGTAATTTCCGATGTCTGCTGGAACTTAATTTACTATTTCACCCCCGGCGGCCTCGGGGTAACATCCTCGCGGCCCCGCAGCCCTCGTGAAACTTGAAACCCAATCTGTGACTCGTTTTAATTGTCTTTCGTTAGGTCTCCGGCGATATATTTTTTTGTTAAAGTTACGCCATTTTACGTTCGCGAATCTCTCTTACTTAAAAAGTAATTTTCAAGATTTTTAACCGTTTAAAACAAACATTGCTTAAATATTCTCCAAATTTTATTTGCCTCAGGGGTATGAAAATAATTTTGCGCTTTGTTTGTTTCCAGGTAAGCCCGGAATTAAATTTCTTCAAAGTCCGCTCGTCGCATTTTTCTTAAAGCGTACAGAAAATATCGTCAAATATTCGGTAAGTTATATTGTAAAATTATTTTTCTTAATTAAAACATCAAAAATAATTTTGAGTCTAATGCTTCTTTCAAAAATGTCTTTGTAATTATCGCTCTGAATACTAACCAAAACCGCATCGGGCATGATTTAAAAAAACAGCAAAATCTTGTATTTTTATAAGAACGTTTATTTTACACCTTTTTTTGATATTTTTCTTGAAATTTGTAAAGTGTTGCAATTGTAGTCTATTGTACCATTATGTTTATGTATTGTAGTAAAGACTATAAAATACACAGATCTATGTTCTGAATAATTACAACTTTATAATAAGAATGTGTTCTCCTAATAATATATAAGTTGTATCAATGTGTTCAAAATTTAATAAAAATATATTGTTAATTCTGGCGTCTGCTATCGGTTTACTCAAAGGTATTTGAGATTCCGTAAAAACAAAGTAGATGGCTTTCAAATAATGGAACGATAGACGTATTCATTTGAAAAGTGTAACATATGGGTTCGAAAATTTGTCGTCAAAAATAATGTCGCTGTAGCATAGTTTGATAACACACCTTCCACGGTTTGGAGAGAGATCCAGGTTCGAATCCCGGTGGTGCAACAACAGTATTTTTCGATAAAATTGATTTTGTGTGTATATCTTTATAATTTATACATTTAATTAGTATTTAAAAATATCACAGACTAATGTTCTGAACTTCACAATAAGAATGCGTTCTCCTAATAATATAGAATTTATTTGTCGAATTCATACGAAATATTAACGCTATACGACATATTTAGGTCGTCCCAAATTGTTGATTGAACCATTTAAGGAACCCATAACTCCCTTATTGAAATCTTAATATATGTAACTGGTATATAAGTATTCCTTTTTGACTGCGTAACGCTCTTAATGACCCATATTTTACCGAAAATGGCACTTATTCATGAAAGTAAATAAGAAGCATTGTGATGATATGTAGGACATACGCTTGCCTTCTATGGAAATGTTTTTTCCCCAATAATTGATTCATTCGTCATACGAATCATGTGTTATACGAGATGTAGTGATAAAACAATCTTGGCCATCTTTTCAGGTCGTTCGGGTCACGGAAATAACTAACAATACGATAATTAGATTACGAATTCGAATGGTCGGATGCTGTATGTTGTCGATATTATTTTATGGAATGGAAGCATAACTTAAAACATTTGAGATGTGCATCTACAGAAGATGCTTAAAATCATTTGGATGGATTCGAGTGAAGATATTATGGTCTGAATGACTTTTAAAATAGTATTTCTGACAATAAAAATTGAATATGCAGGAAAATATTACTAGAAATCGGGACCTTGGAAGGAAGTACACCTTGGCTGAAAAACCAGAGGCAATGGTTGGCCAGTATAATATAATGCTTTTCCAGGCCGCAGTAAACAAAGTGATCCTTTGAACGGATAAGTTTTTTTTTTTATACAACTTGAATTAATTGATATCTCGCTAAAAGTGTCTTTACAATAGCGAAAGCAGATAATGCGACAAGGAAACAATGAATTCATAAGTGAAATAGCTACTTTGCAATTGACAAAAATAGATATTGATAATTAAAAAATTTTCGTTCTGTCTAAAAAATTTGTTACAAACCTTAATTGCTCCCCCACAGCATATTAAAACGACAGTAAACGTAGCATCCATTTCAAACCTATATATTATATTAAATGTTAATATGAATAAATTGAGAATTAGCAAGACATTGATTGAAATATAATATCCACTGACCTAATTCTCTTCCTTATTTACGGGTGTCGATGTTTAATTTACGAGTATATAAACATAAGTTAATTTTCCTTTCCTGGTTTCGTGCTAATCCAATCTCTTTCATGAACTGCTGGAGTGCCTCGCGCTGAAGTGGCTCTGTAGCGGAACTACTTCTGACGCTTCGTGATATCCCCCGGGTCCACATCCTCGCTCTCGGTGTTTCTGCTATTATAATATTATATATTGCTTCTGGTAGTCGTCCATCAGCTACTTGAAATTCTGTATTGAATCGAGCCAACGCGTGTGTACATATCTTGTATAATATTATGTTTTCAAATAACATTTTTATCATCACGTAGGTAATGATTTTACGCCTAAAGAAACTATACAATAATATTATAAAAATGTATCTATATGAGGACAAACAATGTACATAAAATGTAGTTATACATTTAAGTAATGCAGTATTATACTTTTTATAGGTTCTTGAATAAAATAAAAACTATTCTTTTTCAAGAAAAGGCTTTTGTTTTGAACGAGAAAACTGGTTGTATTATGACATATTTATAACGCTTTAATATTTATAGCCCTAAGGTAATCCATGGAAGACCCTTATTTTTCTATCCTTATATTCGGGAGTCTCGTTTCGTACCTTATATAGATGTTAGAGATATTTACGAGGGCTATCATCCCTGCTCGTTCGCTCTCCTGTGCTACCTTAATGCTATAAGTAAAACATCTGTCGAAATCTGTTAAATTTTTCAACTAAGTATTTTTTATCTCCGTAACGATGTTCATATAATAAATTCTATGTGCTACAATTACATATTTTTGCATGAAAATTAAATTTGTGAAGCAGATTAAACATTGAAAAATGATGTTGGTATATATATGTATATATATATATATATATAATTTTTTGAGGCTACGCTTTGACAGTGGCACGTGTTACCGTGCCGAAACGTCGGCCTAGGTTTCCCCAAGGAAAACATGTACAAAGAGCGTAGAGGAAATGCCAGTTGCATATATATATATATATATATGTGTGTATGTGTGTGTTTGTTATATTACTTTATATTATACAAACTAATTCAGGAATCTCTCTAACTCTTTAAGTCCCTAAATCTAGCCAATGTTGGAAAATGTTAACAAAAAATATAAAGATAAAATACTTACGTAAGTGACATAATTAATAAGTTTTGTAAAATGCTTCCTTACAGCATTCTTATTTATCTTTGTACGGTGGCAGGTTTATGATCCTGTTTAACACCACTGGGGTTACCCTGCGGACTTTTGAGACACCCCTGGGAATGTGTATATTGGACACATTGAGGCATCCAATTTGGGAACCGCGCCTATCCGCACATCTACCAGCCAAGATTCTCCTCCTACATCCAGCCAGGGAGGGGATAAGTCCATGATGCGGATGGATCGGAGACCACAAACCTCCCGTATCTACCGCATCAAAAGATGCCTCATTTCAATCCTCTCCGTGTTATCTTTCCGACGACCACTACTCGGATCGGTAAGTGGCGCTCGGTCCGTTGCATGCTTTTCAACCTCCTCCGTAGGATTCTAATCCTTACTTTGGAGCAGCTTATTCGTATGTACGTATGCGGTATGTGGTCCTTTTCAATGACTTCAGCATTCGAAAATTAGATTTATTTATACAGTCATACACACTTAGATGCTTTCATTTCAAAATACGGACGATATGAAGTAGAAATCCGAAGACGATTTGGTAAAGCAAAAACAGTGTTGGCCGGTCTAACGAGGATATGAACAAACTGGTTCATTTTAAACACAACCAAAATCCGCCTAATAAAATTTCTAGTATTCTCCGTAGCACTGTATGAAATGAAATTATGTACATTGAATATCAAAAAACGAAATGAATATGCTGGATGCCTTTAAGACCTGGTTCTGGAGGTGGATGCTACATATCCCGTCATTCGCGAGGCGCACAAATATCTCTATTTATTGTATAACTAGCGAGTACCCGGCATGCGTTGCGTTGAAAGAAAATGTTTGTATTTTAATTCTGATTATTGAAATGTTTTGGATACACAATATTTTTTATTTTTCCGTCTGGTGCGTATACGAATAAATCAGAAGGTTTTCCAACGCGTGAGCAGCCCACATACAGCTGTCCATGTGGGCTGCGTGGATTTTCCAAATTTAGTCCACACACTTGTGGCGACTGTCCCTGTGCTTTGTCGATAGCCATTGCAAATGCGAGTCGCATCTGAAACTGCAGACGTTTAAATTCGAATGACATGTCTGTCGGAATCATTGGGATGTGCGGCAACAGTACATCTTCTCCTTTAAATTTTCCATTTATAATTGTAGCTTCGATGATATTGTTCATTATATTTTTCACTGAAATCCTGGTACCGTCGCAAAGTCGTGGTGGATTTATATTTCGGAGAAGAGTGATAGATACACCAATTTTGAATGTTAAAACATGCGGCGGCATGCCTGGCAAATCAAGTGAATTTAAGAATTCATTTGGATAATTGACAGCTTCGCCTTGATTCATTGCAGTATCGATGGAATTATACATTGTATCTTCGCCTGATATTTCTTTTTCGGCAATAAACTATATGACATACACACATTTATTGAAACGACTCGCGCCACGTACTAAATGGTTGTACTAATTCGGAAACCTTCGCGGGCGTGTGCACAACAACTCACCAAAGTTTCATTGCAATCGGATGAACGGTAAAGGAACGCATACGGAACAAACAAACAAACATTCATTTATATAAATATAGATACGAGGAAGGAAATATTCTTGCATTCCTTGAACATGGCGAAAGTCTCGAGAAACTGAAACCGTTGAGGGGAAGCGAGCAAGAAGACTCCTATAAAATGGAATACCAGGAATGAACAGAGACCTTTTTAAACAATGCAATCAACATGGCACAAGATCGAGAGGACCAAAGACTTATTTTATTCGACATTCAGCTGTTCAGCATGAGCACACGACGAAGGTGTAGTCGATATATTACGATTGCTATTATTTATTGTAGTGATCGGATAGCCAAGTGAGTTATTTTTATAAAAGAAACCTACAAACTTTTAATTTGAAATACTTATTCAAGTAACCACTTTTAAATGTCGGTATTAAACTACTCGTAGTTAGATTTCGAACCCCCCAGTATAATGTATACCTACATAAAATAGGAGTATTCAACTAAGGTTCGTTAGATGTGTAGCTCCTCGGAACGGTCACTCGAATATACGACAACATTCAGCATGATGTATTTCTGAGCTGGTGCACTTTCGTGTATAATAATATATTTTTAAAATTTATATGTCTAAATTGTCACTGCACTTAGGTTGTATAAGCATTTTAATTATACATATATTTAAATATGAAAAGTCTACGATTTGTCGCATTAATGTACTATAATAATTTTTCATTGTGTTAATTTTTCCAAACCTTTATAAAAAATTAGTAAATTTTTTTTTAATCTCGAATTTAATTCTCTTTAAAGAACAGTTCTTAAGTCCAGGGTGAAAAGGGTGATCGTTTTATATTTAAAATGTGTTGATTAATATTATATAATATACTTGTGATTTTAATATAGCTACTGTAGAAATATTTTTTTAGTAGAGATGCATGCACGGAATACATGTCACATGAATATTCTTACTATTTTCAAACTAAGCTAAACTCTTGTACTATAAAATAGGATTAACTTGCTGGTGTCTTGAAACGAAGTGCGAACCTTCGACCACTAGATCACTAGGTCAGCGTCTTAACCACTATTATTAAAGTATAGTTACTAAAGTATTAAAATGAAGCAAACTTAGTTAGTATGTTGATTGGTAGTATCTAGTAAAGTAGGTATGGTAAAAATATGTTAGTTTTAAAGTTATTATAAAACAGCTAGTCAGGGGCGTATTCTTAAACATGATGCGAAACTTTACCTTTTTTTTAAATATATATGCATATACTACAAGTCATATCAATGTATATTATATTGTCAAACTAAGTTAACCGCTTGTGCTATGAAAATAAGACTGCTGATCTTTTGGTACAAGGCTCGAACACGTGACTACTTTAACGCTAGGCGGGTGTCTTACCACTAGACCAACATTTTTTTATGTATTTTTTCCTGAAATTTCAATTAGACATCGAAAAATTTAAAAATAAGATCCTTTTGCCATAAATTACTCAGCGAAATAAACTCATATAAATTCTTAAAACAATATTCCTCGTGATTAATTGTTTACCTCCACCAGTTAGCTTTTAGTCTAAAGGCAACAATTATATATTTAATCTAAAATTTCTACTTTAAAACCAGAGCATTTTGGAAAAAGACAAATGAATAAAAGCAATTATTGGAAATGTCTATCTTCATGAACATTTCGAGTGAATGTACATTCGTTTGAACATTTTATCTAGTTCCGACGTCGAATATAATTTCAAACTCTGTATCAATATATTAGAGTTGAATTTTCGTTCCACTACAGTGGATAGGTTTATTTTAAGAATTGTTTTTTTTTTTAAATATGCTTGAATTTTTTTCGTTTAATCTTACTACTATATACTAGTATGTATTGATAATTATTTAGTGATATAGGTGCACTGCTTACTTAATTTACAACTGATGTTTTGTGTTTTTAATATCTTTTACCAATCCGAACATTTTTTTGAACATTTCAGATATATCTATTTAATAATTTATTACACACAGTGCATATGTTTAGTTTATTATTTTTATTTTTTGTGTTAAAGGTTGTTGAACGGGTTTTAGAAATTGTAAAAACGTTTTTCAAAATAGCTTCAATAAATATGAATTTCCAAATTATTAATAATAAATATACAGTATCATGAAAATATGATAAATTAATTAGCCTCGATGGCTCTGTTATCAGCATAAATAATAGAAAAAAACGATAAAGAAGATGAATGAAAGAAATTGTTGGGGTACCAACATACGTTCTCCGGAGAATTAAAATTAGATTTAAAATTCTCATAGGTATACTATTTTTTTTTTAAATTCTTGTTTTTTTATTATGATGAGAATCACGAAACAGAAATATAGGAACATACTCGATATCTTCGAGTTGTGTATTGCATGGACTGCGATAATAACAATTCCATTCTTTAGAATCTCTGTATTAAAGAGAGGCTCTCCACAACCTGCAAGAAAGTATTTTTTTCATACTTTAGGCATGCTAGAAGCGATGAAGATAGCCTGAAGAAATTGGTGCTCACGGGGAACGTAAAAAGCTGTATGGCGAGAAATAAAATCGACAGACCAAGTCCGATACGCTTCACATTAAGCAAAGCCAGACAGGCAGTCCGCGCTGTAGAAGCAGAATAGAAGACCACGATTCTCAGACATAACCACATCAGCTGAGAGAGAGAGATTATGATGATCTATCATAGATTAATAATATTAAATGTAAATATTAATAATTAAAATATTGTGATTCTTAAAACACCGTACGTAAATATCTGATAAATTAATTTGATTATCCTAGTGCCTATTAAAATGTTAATTTTGTTCGGTGTGTTTATAAAACGACTTTGAAAAATGGCAACCAATGACTAGTTCCAACTTCAAATTGAATGAAATTGATTTTCGGAGCGGACTTTCTGCGCGGCAAATCATAAATCGTTATTGCGGAAATACCGCCGCGAGGGAAGTGCTAATGGCGGCAGCCCTAATGACCTGAGCCAGTTAATGGATGCCCCTTTCACCAAACGATGTGCACAGGCCCGAATCGGGGGCTCATCATTAGCGGTGCTATTCCCAGATTCAAATTCGATGGAACCAACTACGATCGGGTTAGAGTTTATTCTCGGAAAATTTCACTAGAAAATAATGGCCGTTTTGACAGTTCCATTAAAATTCTTTGTTGAGTGGGTGATTTATGTTTTACGCCCGCGGACAGCGTCAGGTGTTGTTGGATTTTCTTTCAAGATTTTCCCATATTTATGATTTTCCAGAGATTAACGTCGGAGCTACAATACGTGTCTGTGTCTCGTGAGTGACAAATAGTGTTAATAAAAATAATTTCGGAACACAAAATGCATGTGGGGAGCCAGTGTCAACTATAAGTCTTTCAATAAAAAATTCTTACGTACAGGGATGTGAATATTTTAATTTTCGAACTTGTGATTGTTGTGGCTTTACGAATATGTGAATTTCAAAAAAGTTTTAAAACATAAGTTTGTCCTTATGGACACTGAATAAAATATATACTACCATTTTCGAGTATGACGTATTTCCGTTTGGTCACATTTATGTCATATATTTTTTTGAGATACATACGAATCTTTTTGATGGGGAAAAAAACAACGCGAAACACAAAAGTATTATATGGTTTTTAAATGAGAGCAAAATAACATTACAAATTCATTTGTTAAATAAATGAGGCTCTTAAAAATATTTATTTGCAATAGTTGTTTTCTAATTTTTATCGTTTATAAACAATATATACCTATTTCATATTTTTTAGGTTTAGGTAAGATAAAAGTTCTCTCAAATTTATCTGAGAAATATATTTTATGATTTTTTTCAAAAATAATTTTCTAATTATTTACTGTACTTACACCAGCAATGTCTTTTAATACCGTCCTCTGTTGTTGTGTTGTCGCGTGTTGTGTTGTGTTGTGTTGTGTTGAGAGCGAAACTTTGGTAAATTAATAGAATACATTAAAGCGAAACCCCCCGGAACCCTCTCAACCAGGCGGAAAATTCTTAGCAAGAAAAGTATTTTAATGGCTTTTGCGGACCACAATGGAGAAGATTTTTTGTGTTTCTTTTGAGATATTTTCTACTGGGTGTGAAACAAAAATTTATTCTTATCGCACAAGTTTGGTGGCAGTTTGGTATTGAATTTTTGATATTCCTCGTGCTGTAAGAAATAATATTTTCGTGCTTAAATAAATTAACGGTATCTCTAAATAATCTATTTCACCTGGCGTATATGGCAATCGTTCAAAAGTCACTTTGACTAAATCCATTATTAATGTACATATTAAAAATATGAGTCGAAAAATTTCAGGCTTCCTTTGCCTAATCTGAACCATATCAGAGATATAAGAATTAAAAAAATGTAGTAGCAATTATTTTAATTAATTGAAATATTTTATCGATTACATATTATATATTGAATACAAACAATAAAATGAAAAAGGTCGTCGAACATCGAGTGGTGAGTGTTTTTTGTTATATGATTAAGAGCCTGAAACAAAAATATTATTGAATAATAATGTGTTAATTTAACAAGAACGTAGACTTAAACTGAACATAATTTTGTAATACAATAAGATTTACCATTAACTGAATTTATACATCGACTTTTTAACTTCCATAAAATATTATGAACTAGGTCTATTACACTTTGTATATCGCTCCGCTGATAAGAAATGTGACACATAAAAAAAAATGCAGAATTCATTTAATTATTAAAAACAGCTCACAAATTCAGAGATTTTTTTAGCCAGCATCAGCTCATCTTCTTCTTTAAATAAATGTCAGTTTGTGATTGAATCGTCACGAGGAAGGTTGTCAAAACCAGTGTACTACGTATACGAAAAGAAAATCGATAACTAAAATTATTATCAAAAAATCATAGAAATTAAAAAGTCTTTAAAGTCGTATATTTTAAATTGTGTCATTTTTACATAAACTGAGCGAATGTATGTCGGTTTTCTTTGTAGAAAATATTCTGAAGTTTAAAAAAAAATCAGTACTTTCTTACATTATATCTTTTATATGTTTAAATTTTGTATAAGATTTGTACAAATTATGTCCGAATGAAATAATACATTTAGATTGCTTCCAATTTAATCAAGTATTATTTATCTTATTAACGAAATAAATAATTCTACGGAAGTAATTATAATCCAGCCTGCGCCTTCATTCAAACTGTGTTTCAGTTCTTTAGTTGTTTATCAAAGGGTTTTCAGTTATCCGCCATTAATCTAGTTTTAGCCAACTTAAAATCACAATAGTCATCTTGAAAAGAATTTTTTAAAATTATTATTAATTTAAATAAATAATTAACTTTACATTTTATTTTTTTAACTAAATATTTAACTGAGTTTATAACTTTGACGTCGATTGGTTTCGATGGCACTGTATCTTGATCAGGAAAGATGCTAATCTAATCCATAAAATAAATATAAAAGAAATGACCTATTTGACGGAGGAAAGGTGTGGCCGCTGCCTTGTTGGAAAGGGGAATATATTACATAAAAAGGTATTTGTTGGTTTTAATTGATTATTAATTATATTTGCTTTGATATTAAGTAGTTTTTAAATTTATAAATTATTTATTGTTTATGTGTAAAATGTGAATGTCGTTATCCTTATACATCAGTGGCGTGCAGTAGGTATAGACTTAGATTATGCTGTTACCATGATATTATATAATATGCTACATTATACATAGGTTTATGAATTTTCGATTAACCGACGTCTTTAAGCAAAATGAATCCGTCATAATAAAAATGAGTCATCCTCGAACGCAAAAAACACGTTTAGTAAGGTAGTAAAATTTGCGAATTAGTGTACGAGGAAGTAATGCTTCAGCTCTAAGTCAAATTCAAAACCTTTCAAATGTCATTCTGTTAGAAAACAGCATAAAGACTTCGTACAGCATGGATCAGCTGATCCATTTCTGACTG
Source organism: Eubasilissa regina (assembly GCA_022840565.1). Classification (NCBI taxonomy): domain Eukaryota; kingdom Metazoa; phylum Arthropoda; class Insecta; order Trichoptera; family Phryganeidae; genus Eubasilissa; species Eubasilissa regina. The sequence goes on along the minus strand of JAINEB010000003.1, from coordinate 29,843,382 downwards.
CCGAGTGGAAGTTTCAATTCCGTAGATAGAAATTATGTGGCTTGAATAAAATAATTGATTAAAACAGTGGCTAACAATTGTAGTGGCAATAAATGAATAATTATACCCCAGTAGAGGACTACAGCGCTTCGGTGGCGTCACGCGGTAGCATCTAGAACTACGCAACTAATGATTGTACTGATACGCGGTGGGTGCTAGCATAATTATAACGAAAGGATTATTTAATTTACATTTGTCTCTCAGAATTTCTGGTAAAGCACAGCTTTTTTGCTTGTATGCAGTGAACGTGTCTCTAAAACATCTTACGAAAATTCAGAAAAAATATTTATAAGCTAAAGTTTGTGGGTTTATTACTTCTTTACATCTACACACTAGGTACACTTCCCAAATCTGTTCTCCTGTTAAAATGCCGTTGCTTTATTTTATTCTCAGTGTCAGTTAAAACATATCGTGAGTCGAACCGAGAATACCTTCCAAATTAATAGGTTTTATCACTCTGGATGAAAGATATATATCGAATCGACGCAACAATCGTAACAGACGACTATCTCATTAGATTTATCGCCTTCTACCTGTTTTAGGGCCTTATTTAACGGCGAAACCGGGTGCTATCGATCCTGGGAGTAGTGCTTACCTATTATACCCACGAGATGTATTGTGTCTGGGGCATTATTGAACGCTCTACGGGTTACAACGGCACGTCCATTCATCTCTCTGGCCCATTGCGGATGAGCGGTCACAGTTTTATGACCATTATTAGGGTTGCCAACATGTTCGATGAGTAATGGTTAAAACTAATTTTACGTGTGATTATATTTATTCTCTACAGTTAAAACAGACATTATTTAGCGAATCCAAATAAATAAAAAGCTTGAAGACTAATATAAAAAAATGACACTGAAAGTTCTTAGAAATAATTATAATTTTATTATGTGTAAATAATAAGGAGATACGTTGTCTTTTTACAATATAAAAAATAAGATAGATCCTTTATTTTTATTTTAAAGATAATATAAATGGTGTTCGAAATATCATCATCGGAAATTTTGCTGGAAAAAAGTCTTTCCAAATGTCTCCTACTTTTCTCTGTCTATTGTTATACGTTGCCACGTGTTTTCGCAGAGTTTGATGGTTTTATCTATCCAGCGGGTTTTAAGACTGCCCTTGATTCCCCTCGGGTACCACTGGATGTCTGCGTTTGTCCGATGATTGTCCGCCTTCCAAGCAATGTATTGTCTACTGTCTTTTAATTTCTTTCTGTATTCTATTATACTCTCTCTTCTCTTATCTGCACGTTTATTTTCCCGTCTCTTCGTGTGGTGCTCAACATACATCTTTTTATGCCTTTAAAATACAACGGAGCATCTACATAATGTATAACTTGTATATAACGAATTTATTTACGTTCTGTATTCTTTTGGGATACATTGAAACTTGAAGGAATTAATGGCTTATTATTTATATGTAAATAATCATTTACATTCAACATAGTAGTTTACTTTTCGAGTTCCGTAATTTATGAATGGTAATGTACATTAAGTCGGCACGCGATGACGCCGAAAGGCCTCAACGAACGAGGAAAATGAGTACGTGTCTATGTTATTTAGAACATGTGCGTAAAAATACCCATATTAACAAATAGTAGTAATGCCCTTTCTACATTATGGTGGCCTGGGACGTATTCTATGGCTAAATGTTAACTGTGTGATTGTGAAATGTAAATATATACAAGATAAACATCGAAAATATATTCCATTACGTACACACTCGATTGCGACCAAACTAGGACTTCCCCTAGACGACAAGCTACGGTAAAAGCGTACAGTATTGCCACCTCGGCAGAAAAAAATCAGTGCGCGTACTTTTTGTCCACACCTCGTATAATACGAATGAAACTTACTTTGCTTGTATGAAGATGTAATTTTTATTTTTAATTTTTGAGAACGCATTATTATTGTAAATTTCCTTTTTTTCAGAACATAGTTATTCTTTTAAAATTAGCAATATTAACTTGGTGGTTAAGATTCATATTTTTTATTTATTATCTTAGTTTTATTAACCACAACCATAGTTATTCAGTTATCCAGTTTCGCCACATCAACTGAGTAGGTTTACGACAATTTTTTGAACTTATATGTGTATCTCTAGATAGAAAATGGTCTAGGTTATAATACTGGTAGCAGCTGATGTATTTTTTCGATTAATTGATTTTTTCTGTAATTTTTTCTAGTCGATTTATCTAGTTTTGTTTTGGTTCCAATAGGTTAATAAGCTCCAACAAATTTTATTTTTCGGTTAATTAAATATTTTTGTCAAGCGAATATTTTACTATATATAGAATAATAGCTATTTCGCTGCACTGTAAACAAGTGATGTCTTTGTGAATTCATGTTTTCTTTACATTTTTGCTTATTTTATTTATAAATCCGACTCACCGCACTACTTTAATAATAAAAAATGAAGACAATTTATTATTTCAAAAGACACAGGTTGCTTGAATACCGTCGATTTTTCAGCTGGATGCCGTGCCGTTTTGATCCTTTTTCTTACGTTGTCCAAAGCATGACATCCCTGTTTCAGGCGAGATTAATAATTCAGATTGTTCTGGAAATGTTTTATCTCTACCGCGTGACACGACTCTCTACTTAGATTTTTGATCTGATTTTATATTTTCTTATCAGTTTTCTATTTGTGTCTGACGTCAGTTTACTATTTTTACCTTACATCATTCTTGAAAGAAAATTTCTGAAAGATGTTTAAAAATATCGTATTAAACAATAAAAACATAAATCATTTTAATCTTGACGAGGGAAAATATTCATAAGGCTTTCCTCAAATACACGTTATTTTAAAGCTATTTTGCAATGGTTCGTTACTACTGTAACACATATGAATAAGAAAATTAGGATAAACACATTATCTTATATTCTAGGGCAGCGATGAACCTATTTTGCGCATTCCCAAGTAATTCACAATTTTAAAAATAAAAACAAGAATTAAAAAACGTTTTTTTTAAATGCTCTCTTCTTTCGCCTATTCCTGTGAATTATTTATCCATAATGACCTTTATTAAATCAGAAAAACAAAGTGAGTTAATAGATAAATAGAGTGATGATTAAACTGTGTTTAAAAAGACAATCACGAACCTGACAAGAATGTTAACAACCACAAAAATCCCTTTAATTTATTTTATTATATAATATTTAATATATAAATCAATGGGTTTTATTTATTTTCTTGTTTTTAACACTAACATTTTCTATTGTTTTTTTTATTACTTACATAATATTAAGATGGTTTTAAAATGATATAAGTACATACATTAAGTAGTTAGTTGATAATGAATATTTATGTGTTACGCGGCACTTTTTCTAACTAGAATTTCCACTTCAAAATGTTTTTTGGAGAAGATTCGCGGGTGGACTGTAATAATTAAGAACGTTGTTATAGGTATTTAGTATCTTTGTAGACACCAACGAGGAGGAAATCGCTAACGGTAATCGGTAACGCTATATTTTTTCAAAGATACTTTGATATTAATACGTCATAATTAAGATCTTGTATTGTTTACCGAGACATTACCACAATAAAGATGACAAAATTGTTCAGGTATTTACCCTTTAAATGTTAGGTTATATTCATCATCCCTTCTACCATACGCATTCAAATATTGTAGCCTAATTATTACCCCTACCGTAATATATTGGAGTTTATTATCCGAGGTCCGGGAAACCACGGTCTCATTTCGATTGACCTTTTGACCAAATGCTTATTGACATGGGACCGGCGGTCACCGGTGGGCAGTGGCCAGGACCAGTGGCCAGGACCAGTGGGTGAAATGTCAAATTGGTTTTCTGTGTTGGGTTATGTAATATTTGATTGCTTATATTAAAAATTACTATCGTTTCAATTTTGTCGGTGGTATCTAGTATTTTAGCATAATACTTTTGCAAATCTAGTGAACGCAATTAGGATTATTAATTGATATTTTTATTTATTTCTTAAGGGAAAATTTCTATGAATGTGAATATAACGAAGCTACTCTAAAGCCTGTTTTGAAAATAAAAATATTGTTGCAGTATCATTGTTATTCCAATACTCAAAAATAGATTTAGCAACTGTCAAAATTATTCATATAGTTATTGCGGCAATATTGGCTCCAACATTAATAAATCAAAATACATTCAACATTACATGTATAACAATAATTCAAGTATAGTGAGAAATAAAGCTTTATAAAATGATTGGAACCTGCGCTCCCAGAGGGAAAGTCAACACCTTAATCTACTCAGCCGCAGCTGAGATGTATCGACCATAAGCGGACGCGGTTTTGATAAGATATACAGGATTGTTAAGATATATTAAATTAAATATATTTTAGTTTAATAGTTGATTATGTAAAGATTACTAAATATAGTATTTAAAGTTTATAAGACGTAATTTGAAGTATCCTTACTGAAACGATAGACGAAATAGCGTTTGACTTGATTTTATGTAAAATCATAACTTATATTCTGAATTAATTGTTGATGTTAGTGTAGTACGCATGATTAGTGAAAATATAGGATATGAGGTGAGAGTTGTGTGTCAGGACAGAAGAGTGTGGCGCTGTATCCTCTCTGACTACGTAAAAGCAAAGTGGTGTATTTTTTAAATCAGTTAGGAATGCTATACTTCAAAAAAAAAACATTTTAGTCCTTTGATAAATGGTTTATCGTCCTTGCCAGTCAAAAGAGCATTATACAATGTTTTACGCCACAAATGGCCGTGTATCCCATTACCCGACAGGCTCCGGGGGTTGATGCCGGCCTCTCCCGTAAATCACTCTTATTGGTCATTCAAAAAAAGAGCGCAGTTTGGTTTCCCGCTAATTGAACGGGGATGTTTTATGAAACCCGTCCCGCCGGTAAAACAGTGCGCATTTATTTATAATACCACTTTCGTTCGAATGATCATATCCGATGAAATAGGCGGGCAGGTCATTTGATGTATGTACGTCCTGGACCGTAAATGAACAATTTAAATCATTTTAAACATTTTCTGTATTGAATGGAGCATCGAAATCAAATATGTATATTTACAGGGTGGTGAAAAAGTCACGTTACAGTTTAAATTGTTAAATAATAACTTTTTAAATAGGATTACGTAATAATAAGAATTTCAAATATTAATTAAATGTATTAATTAGAAAGATATACATATAAAATCAATTTTATCGAAAAATATTATTGTGGCGCTACGGGGATTCGATTCTGGATCTCTTTCCAAACCGGGAAGGTGCATTATCCAACTATGCTACAGCGACAATACTTTTGACCCAAATGTTACACTTTTCAAATTAATACATCTATCGTTTCATTGTTTGAAAAGTATTCTAATTATTCCAAAAAAATTCATTATTTTGATAAATTTGATTTTATATGTATATTTTTCTAATTAATATATTTAATTAGTATTTAAAATATCACAGACTCTCTTTGTTCTGAATAATTACAACTTCACAATAAGTATGTGTTCTCCTTAATAATAAGAATTTTATTAAATTCGTTATGAATATAAATATGTCACGTAAACGATTTTCAATCTCACAAAGTTGGTTCGTTATGCATAACACACAATATGTATATTTGATTCCAACTGTCGGAGTTCATTACAGATATTTACCAGCTTATGTATACATTATTTCCTTTAAATATGCCGGCTAGTGCAATTCTAATGCAATCACCTGCCGGTTGCAGAATATACCCCCTTACTCCGAGTTTCGTGCTAGAGACGATATCAATAGTTAATGTTAACAGACGCGTACGTAACGCGACACTTGGACTGCTCACGTTGAGGATATGCGACGTTAGTGCGAAATCCGGAAAGGCGCTACTGTAATCCCTATAGTTATTGTTATGTTAGTAAGTGAAGTTGTCGCTGTTGATTGATCTTTGGGTTTTTAGTTCCCCATATTTCACAGTTTTTCTCATTCACAAACCCACTGAGATATAAATGAATGTTATTATTATTTATTTATTTTAACAGTGTATTTTGTAACATCAGGGTCCTCAACGATCTGGGTCTATATACGAAAAAATAAAACGCATAATTAATCCAGTCTTATGCTATTTTGGAATTATTTATTAACCCAATAGGCTTAAACTTATATTTAAAATCCGTTGCGATGTTCTACAAGACACCTCTATTTGAGAGGAACTCCTTTGAGTGGATGTTTTCAAGTTCTCCAGCACAAGCTGAATCATTTGTTAATTTCGAACAAGACACGTTCTAAGGACGGTTAAATCCACTAAGCGTTAAATCATAATATCCCGAAAAATGAAACTCGTCCACTTGACAGATAATAAATTACAATCTATAACTTTTATTCGTGCAAACACCGAAATATGGAATGACTGGGAATAGCGTTGGAGTATACCATGAAAACATAACGTTAATCTGTCAAGTAAAACAAATATGTAGAAATGTCATTGCACGCAGTTTTCAGTAAGGATTATTACCTTTCGAAGACAATAAAATTTGCGGACGTAAAGATGACACCATAGATTCAGTAAGAAAATATTAAGTTCAGTTCAACTATTATGATACATACAAAAAGATTTACACAATACCTACTTGCTAACAAATTGCCGACAAGCATACGCAAGAAGTTGTAACAAATGATTCGCAATTTTTCTAAATAATCTACGGCTTGACAAATGTTTATGGTATAAACCCACGGCTAGCCAAAAATCTGCAGTGGGTTACATCATAGATAAGATCACGCTAATTCTGGTAATAACTGCTAGAATTTTATAGGTCTTTTCACAAGATAAATATTTTTAAATTTATTTTTATTTCCTAGAAATTTTAGTAATACACAGCTTTTTTGCTTGTATATGCGATGCATGCCCCTGGTGACACATAATACCTTGCCGCATATTTCATTTTTCTGTTTAACCTCTTAATTTTTATTTTATTTATATTATGTTACTCATCATATAGATTTGATATTTTTAGTTTGTCAATTTTATGTTATTGAAATTGAATTGTAAATGGACTGCATGTTGGAACGAATACAAATAGCTTTTGTAATAATGTGAATGTATAATTATATCGTAATAAAATATGATAATAGAGTTGTCAACCCATTGGTAAGATAAAAGTGAATGATCATGGTGACATGACACCATCTCCCATCATTATTGGAGCGATCTCATCATTTTATCTCTTTTTGTTCATGACGTCTATTTTAATCGTTTCAGATGATAATCTGAAGGTTCCATCATGTAGCTTCCTGCGCTGGACTGTTCTATTGGGAACGTCTTCACCCTTGAACTCTTGAACTTACCTTACTCATTGCCTGTCTAGCTATCTGGAGATCGCAATGGATAACCTATAATTTTTCAGACTTATCATCATCATCATCACTATTGGCTCTACAACCCCTAAAGGGTCTTGGGCTCCTCGAAAATTTACCTCCATTGATCTCAGTTTTGCGTCGATTTTCTCCAGTTTTGGATCACTACGGCACGTCTTTGAAAACATTATCGTTCCATCTTAGCTTAGGCCTTCTCAAGCTTTGCGTCCCGTTAGTCTGGTATTCATCAGTAATTTCTGTGTTTTTCAATATATTTGTATATATCATTTTCTACTAGCATCCAAAATTATTTTTTTGATATATACTTTTTTCTGTATATCTTTCTAATTTATTAACTAAATTTGTATTAAAAATACCACAGAACTATGTTCTAAAATTGTAACCTCACAAGAAAAATGTGTATTCATTCAAATTATTTGTAGTTTATTTAGACTAGACCTAGGCTTTTTTTCCTTACGGCTATGCCAAATTCAATAACATTTCGCAGATTTAATTTAATTTTAACATCGACCAAACTTTGAAACGTTTGTTGTATTTCTGTCCCTACCTAATTCTGACTGAATTTCTTGTTGCTATCCGTGGGCCTCTAATTTTGTCAATAAATCTTTTTGGTGAACTTATGATATTCATTTCCGGTCATTGTTTCTGCCTCTTCACGGTTGACTATCACATACGTAGCCCCATCTGAGGTTCAAGCAACACAAAAATTTCAAAATCCAAACAAAATTACATCCTTACGAGAATCACAAACTCACCCTGGTTTATCAGAAACACAATCATTCACAGAGACTCAAAACATACCCTCACTCAAACGACACATACATGATTTATTGTCTAAATTTTATTCTAAATTTATTTCCATCCCAAACTCTTCCCACAGAAAATCTTACGCCATTGTTGTTACCTCATATGTCGGAGACAAGAGGGCTCAACCCTTATCCTTCCCCTCGTTAACAATCGAATCAGAGACAGAGGAAAGCTCCTCGGGCAGCTTTCTTGTTTATCATCGAGTATTTGGGTCAGTGTACGTGGGCACCACCGAGGAGCCTTGAGTCTTCAGATGCCGAGCGTGGTGCGTGTTGTGCGGTGGGCGAAGTTGTTCCCGATGTTGCATGTCGCGATAAGAAAGCCTTTCTCTTTAATTCACCATTATTATTATATATTGTGATGATTAATACTGCCTGCAGTAATAGGTACAGTTTAAGTTTGACTTAACAACCATTGTAGTTTGAGCTCCATAATACTTATCGGGATTTTAAGTGATTACTTATTGTGATGTATTACTCGGCTTTCCTTTGTATAACACACTGACCGTTATTATAACCGTCGTATCTGTAAATCTAGTAAAATACCGTTCCTCTGTCTATCTTCAATCACCAGTAGAGACGTGTATACAGGTGGCGTGCGCGCGTAGTGGGGTCAATAAATCCTTTGCGGAATTAGCAAATGTATTTTAAAAATACAATCTATTTGTTTATGTAAACGCTTTCGATAGCTGGTTCCCATGTTTCCGAATAATGATATATGAACTGCACTAATCTCTTTAATTTTGCTATCTTTCTAGTCCGATGTGATTGTTCTTTTAGCTGGGTTGTCTTCTTTAGATGTAGACCGACCGAAGCGCGCACTGGTGGTTTATTTGGACCGCTGGACTGGTCGAAGCACGGGATGTAATAAGAATGACGTCTGTCGGTTACCGTCTTCTTAGCTTCCGAAAAAGGCGGCAATACTCATACACACATGTACATCATTATAAACCAAGAAAACCAGTAGTGTCAATCGAAGTAACAAGGCGCGTAAACACTATTTTCTTTAATTTTTTTTCAATATGTAGCAGGCCCCAGTTAGAATCAGTCGTGAATTATGCTATGTGTAATTTTATAATATATTGATGGAATTAAGCATGAAAAGCATTAAGTTTGATACGGCGTCGGGCTTTCCTCACTGCCCGATCATCGTATCTCAATGCAACGTTGGTCACTGAGAAGGAGGCGGGGATGAAAATCAATAAGTCAATAATTTAGTATAATATTTACAATTTTATTCGATTGGTTAAGCGAGGAGACGAAAATAATTCTAGGCTAAATTATCTTAATTTATCTTACGGTCTACTTAATCCTAATCTTAAATTAATCTTAACTCTACCTTAATTAAGTTCGGTCGGTCCGGGCTTCGAGGATCGATGTCCGCCGCGCGGATGGTGACCGACGGCGCGATCTGGGCGGGACTGGGGCTTCAAGCCCGCTCTGCGATCCCGTCCTTCTGGTGGGCGGTCTTGTTCACCAGCTCCTCTGCACTGCCTTCCTTCCATCTCCGCTCGAGTTGCACTATTTTCCAGTCTTAGTTTCGCCTGTTGTTACAAGCGTTCCTTCACGCTGGCCGACCTCGAGCGCTGGTCGCCAGCCGTCCGATGGCTGACGGTGGAGTAGAATATTAACTCGAGAGTTTTAACTTTTCCATTTCTCCAAGTGTCTAAGTTAACTGTCTGTGTTAGCTTTAACTGTCTTCAAGTAACCAACTGGCTAGTGCCTCATTGCAACTGTTCGAGTCTCACTGACCGAGTCTAACTTTTCAACTTTAACTGCGACTGCTAACTGCTTAACTCCATGTCTGTGGCGAACTGTGACTGCTAACTGCAAGTGTTCGTGACTAACTGACTAGTGTTCAACTCCAAGTGTTCTCTGCAAGTGTCCAACTCCAAGTGTTCTCTGCAAGTGTGTTGTTTACCGCCGCGTCCGGCCTTTTTAAACCCTCAGGGGCTTAGGGTGTGCGCGGATCGTAAGGACAGGTCGGTCGCACATGCTATACCATTAAAATTACCCTAGTCTATTGTTATTATACTAAAATCGGAAAATACTAAAACGTTGGAAGGTCTTGTCGGCATTCTGAGAATGCATATAATTTGGCGGGCTTGCGAAAAATTCCGACCGGGTATTATCCTTGGAAAGGTACGTCCTCAACAATATACAATCAGGATTAGATGCATTTCTTGGGGTTGGACCGTCATAAAATGTCCCTTAATCCCCCAAGAAAGCAAACGCATTCACCTAATCCTAATTGGTTGTACGGCCCTGTTACCCATGCTGATAATCCCTTAAGGAATGCACCGCGTTAAGTGTTTTTTTCTTCACAATATGGGGAAATTCGCGTCACTTTAATCGCCGGGCACATCAAACGCTACCTTCTCATTTGACGCGAATTACCCCATACTATGGTCCAACGAAACGTCATTGACGATTGAGGTCCGTTATTTCCCTGATGCGAATAAAAGCAGAGATCCTTCGATATTACTTAATCCTATCCATTACTAATAGATGTCATTTTTAATTTGCCTACTTATGTACATTGACTGTGCGTCTCTCGCGATCCTACTAACTATTCTAACTATATTACATTACCTACGATCCTTGCATGCTAACCTTATCGTAACGCCTAACCTAACGATTTCTTCGGTCGTCAAAAAAACATATATATTAAAAATCACCACCCGTAATAACAATAACTAAATCTATGCACGATTGTAATTTAAATTAAATTAAACTAAAATTGAATTAAAAATTAAAATTGATGGGAATACCGACTGCCCGTCAATCGGGGCCCTCACCATCGGTGCATTAAAATGTCACTGACAAAGGAATTAACTCTGACACGACGAGAAAATTTGTTTAATATTGTTGCGTAAATTTATCATCATGAAAATTATATCTCGCACCTCGCGGTCGGCTAATATCTATGCCAAGATTTGGTCCACGCCAATGTCTCAATTAACATTGACGGCGTCTGCCTACGTGGACGGCACCTGCACCTAGATTAATTCGCGTTCCCGGATGATGCCAATACTACTCTCGCATCGGTTTTATGTGCTCTTCCCTATACGGCCTATGTACCCTCTACCGTCGTCGCCAGTCCCTGACCAGCCTCATTGCTAACGCCGGAATTCGCTTTTCCTCGTCCATCGTGTCATCCGTGTGCGCTGCACACAATCAAATCGCCGTCTTCGATCACACACGCTCGTGTGCATCTTCATCTTCTCTCTTTGGTGACTCTATGTCGACCCCCGTTAAACTCGTTGAACGTCGTCATTCCTCGATTAATTCGCCGCTCCGTGTCAACTCTCTTGTTAACCCCGGATCTATCATACTGCCCGTACGCCGTATAGGTCAGCACATAAAATTACCCTTCTATATAAAAAAAATCTTTACGAATATCCTATTCATACATCTTCGGATGCACCAGAAAAAAAATTGACACGAAACTTCTAGAAAAACTTAATCATAAATTATTACATAACCCATACTCCCACGATATAATCTATTTGTCCTATTCTAGTGCAAGTCCCTAAATTTCGTATCTTACGCTGACTATCTAATCATGAAATATGTACATGTTTATGGATATGGTTAATAAAATATATATTTTTTTATTTTTCATCTACGCTTATAAATAAAATAATAATCCTAACGCAGATTCGACTTAATTTTGTAACATATTTTTGACTTAGATCCTCCAAAAGAAATGCGCTATCTATTTAAATCGATTTATTTATCCTATTTCTTTTACACCGATTCTATTAATTAACTGCTTCACGCTCAGTTTTGCAACTTTTAGAAACCAAATATATTTACAATTAACTATTTACGCTTTATTCTCGACTTTAAAATAATGTAGTTCTACATGATTTAAAAAAAAATTATTTCGTATACTTCTAGGCTCTTGCGTATTTTCCGAATTCACACGCGGCGTTACCGTTAAACGAAGTCGCTCCTGATTTCAACGATTTCCTAACCGCATCGGTTATTTTATCTTAAGATTTTCTTTGGAATAAATTTAAATATCAAATTATTGCTATTATATAAATATTATTTTTTTTAAATGCAGTTCCAGCATTAATTTCACGGTGCTGTAACTTACGTTACGTCTTACTAGAAAAAAAAATCGACGACGGAAATTTCAACTGTCAAGATACAGTACAACATAAAAACAAAGAAAAACAATACAAGAGACAACTTATCTTCGATTAACCCTATTTACATGCGGTATAATAATATATCACGTACGACGACCTTGTCCAAATTTTCCACTAGAACGTTACAATCATTACTATAATGACTTGTACTTTTCATATTTACAATTACACATTATTCTATCTATACATCTATTATTCTATTATCTTAACCGAATTGCTTAATCGTTAAACTACCTAACATGAAATCTAATTATTGGGCGCCAGATATTTTTGAAAAAAAATATCAAAATCTCTATTGCACTACAACATATCCTCCGCCCTTCTCGTCTCTGTGCGACCAACGTGATCTCAGGGGTAGTTCGCTAGGAGGCCATTTCCTAACGCGTCGACCGACGCGAGCCCCACGTTGGGCGCCACTTGATACGGCGTCGGGCTTTCCTCACTGCCCGATCATCGTATCTCAATGCAACGTTGGTCACTGAGAAGGAGGCGGGGATGAAAATCAATAAGTCAATAATTTAGTATAATATTTACAATTTTATTCGATTGGTTAAGCGAGGAGACGAAAATAATTCTAGGCTAAATTATCTTAATTTATCTTACGGTCTACTTAATCCTAATCTTAAATTAATCTTAACTCTACCTTAATTAAGTTCGGTCGGTCCGGGCTTCGAGGATCGATGTCCGCCGCGCGGATGGTGACCGACGGCGCGATCTGGGCGGGACTGGGGCTTCAAGCCCGCTCTGCGATCCCGTCCTTCTGGTGGGCGGTCTTGTTCACCAGCTCCTCTGCACTGCCTTCCTTCCATCTCCGCTCGAGTTGCACTATTTTCCAGTCTTAGTTTCGCCTGTTGTTACAAGCGTTCCTTCACGCTGGCCGACCTCGAGCGCTGGTCGCCAGCCGTCCGATGGCTGACGGTGGAGTAGAATATTAACTCGAGAGTTTTAACTTTTCCATTTCTCCAAGTGTCTAAGTTAACTGTCTGTGTTAGCTTTAACTGTCTTCAAGTAACCAACTGGCTAGTGCCTCATTGCAACTGTTCGAGTCTCACTGACCGAGTCTAACTTTTCAACTTTAACTGCGACTGCTAACTGCTTAACTCCATGTCTGTGGCGAACTGTGACTGCTAACTGCAAGTGTTCGTGACTAACTGACTAGTGTTCAACTCCAAGTGTTCTCTGCAAGTGTCCAACTCCAAGTGTTCTCTGCAAGTGTGTTGTTTACCGCCGCGTCCGGCCTTTTTAAACCCTCAGGGGCTTAGGGTGTGCGCGGATCGTAAGGACAGGTCGGTCGCACATGCTATACCATTAAAATTACCCTAGTCTATTGTTATTATACTAAAATCGGAAAATACTAAAACGTTGGAAGGTCTTGTCGGCATTCTGAGAATGCATATAATTTGGCGGGCTTGCGAAAAATTCCGACCGGGTATTATCCTTGGAAAGGTACGTCCTCAACAATATACAATCAGGATTAGATGCATTTCTTGGGGTTGGACCGTCATAAAATGTCCCTTAATCCCCCAAGAAAGCAAACGCATTCACCTAATCCTAATTGGTTGTACGGCCCTGTTACCCATGCTGATAATCCCTTAAGGAATGCACCGCGTTAAGTGTTTTTTTCTTCACAATATGGGGAAATTCGCGTCACTTTAATCGCCGGGCACATCAAGTTTATTTTTTTCGCATTTTAGACAAAAGTTATTAGAATTAAGATATTTGAGGGAATGCAATAATAGTGTCACCTAGTCTTTCTAGACACCTAATGTTATTCCCGACGGTATGTAGTTATTAATTACCCTCTTACAAATTAAAAATCTTCGATTACAAGCATCAGTCGCCGCTTTCTTTCCTTTACAATTATATATTTAATTTAACTCTAACCTTGATCAAGTACACCGCATTATTTTTTCTAAAGTCTTTAAATAGAGTTAATGAATTGTTTACGGACCCTAGTAAACAAACTAAAATTAGTGACAATTTGAAATGAAACGATTGTAAAATGTGTTTGGTGTTATGTATGTACGTACAATTAATATGAGATTAATTTATATAACATTAATATATATGATCTTTGCGTATATCGCAGTTTTCGGATAATATAATTGCCAGATATTAGAATCCATATCGCTCGAGGGGACTAGTGTGAACACAATAAGGGCACCATTGTATAATTTATATTATCAACTATAATTTCTTACTTTTTGTGTATTTTATTTATGAAGTACAATTGTGTCTTATTTCCAAAACTGTACTAAATTGAAGAACATGCTTCATTTTCGTCGATACTGAAATTAAAAGTGGCTTTAGTTAACAAAACTGATTATTAAAGGCATTAATTATTCTTTCCTACTTCCAGGGTGCCGTGTTAAGACTAATAAAAGTGTTTAATTATTCTTATTATGTATTATCAACAAAACAAAATGAATGTTTAATAATCAACCTTGGAAGATGCCTATTCTGATAATTTAAAAAAAATTCTTCTTCTTCTTTTAAACAGGCAATCCACCCTTCAAGAGTGATTTGTACCATTAATCAAGTTATAACATTGTTTTATAGAAAAAAGTACAACAATATTATAGAATAGGGAGTATTATATTACAAGATAATGCCATTGACGTTTAAGAAATTGACTATTACACAGATTAAATTTGGCGAGTTAAGAGAAAGAAGATGATCGGGACCTCACTCACACACAGGGGAATCTATTAAGTTCATTCTGAATAAATGTGAGGTTACATGGCAATGTCCTATTCTCATTCTAGAGATATTTGATATTATTCTTTTGGAGACTTTCTTGAGGGTGCGGGTATAGATTCTTGGATTATTTTAGGCCGATTACCCTTGTGATTATTTGGATCCATCCATTCCATCTAGATAGAATTCGTACGTTTTTTTACCATTTTAAGTCTGTCATACATCGGAATATGGAACTGATGGGGGAAAACTCCGGATAGAGTAGCCTTCTTGGCCAATTTGTCAGCACGTTCATTTCCATGAATTCCCTCATGTGCAGGAATCCAAACGAATGACACCTGTTTATTGTTGGTGTACAAATTAAATAGACATCTTCTGATAGAACAGATTATCTCATTGTCCAGCCAAACTTTCGTATTAGCAGAGAGGGATTCAAGAGCTGCTTGCGAGTCGGAGAATATAACAAGCAGCCTTATCGACATTCCGGAGTACGCAGATGTCCATATATATATATATATATATTTGAACTCGGAACCAACATTCAACAACCAACATAATTTAAACCTCTTGATTAAAAAAGCACCACATTTGATCTACGACCCACCATCAAGGCAGAAAGCGAAGTACATGTCCCAACAAAAAATAATGTTCAGTTTCTATTAGCTTCAAATTGAACTTTATACGGGGAGAAAAAGTCAATCGGTAAAGTCAAGTGAAAGAACAAAGCGAAAATATCGAGCTTTACAACCTCCGTTCCTACCCCCTCCCGCTCCTTGTCATAACCATAACCACCCCATCTACCTCACTTACTTATTTCCTGCTCCAGGCTCTATGAATAATAATTACTGGTAGATTTTTAGATACAAAGGATGATTCGTTAGAATGATACAAATTTATAAAATAATATAAAATGACCGCCTTCGATGATTGGTGCAAAGAAGGCTAGTCAAAAAGAATGCTTTACAATGTTTCACACCGCACCATAGAGAAGGGTTCGGTAGGCTAAGTGGGCTCCATATAGGAAGGCTTAGTATCTAATTTGTGAAAAGTTAATGAACGTTTTAGAGCTGAACAGCATATCAAATTACTGTTACAATAATTGATTGAAATTGATTTGATCTTGAGGTGATGCATTGATTATATTCTCCTCTCCTTACCCAGATTTGCATGAAAAGTCGTAAAAAATATACACTAATCCGTAGTTTTTATTTATTTATTCAAATAACGGTTACAGAATACTTATACGGTGGAATCTCTATATTCGTCTAGTTTGATATTCGTCACATATTGATAATAAACAAATGTTTCCATATTCGTTAATATTTTGTATATTGTTTACACCCACCGCCTGGCTACGCTGTCTAACTGGGCCAAAACGGATAATATGGTCGAAAAGTGGCACCCAAAAGTTACCATAGTCAACCAAAATGTGATTGACTACTTCGTGAAGGTTTTAAAAAACAGCCAGAAACAGGCAACATTGGGCAAGTTCTTTGTTAAATCGAGTGCTACTGAATCATTGCCAAACGAAAATCACCACCAGAATTAGAGTTACCTGATGTTAAAATTGTCTCCTTTTAAATATTTGTAACTTTCCTCCTCTGCAGCTTCTACCATCATGTCTCCTCAGTACAATAAAGGTAAAGTTTTGACATAAAATTTATTCATTTGTGTGCTATTTTTGGAGTCTGGGAACAAATTAATTGAATTTCAGTTATTTATTATGGGAAAAACTGTTTCTATATTAGTCAGGCCCTTTAGGAACAGATTAATGACGAATATAGAGGTTCCACTAAATTTTATTCTTAATTTATTTAAAAAAATATTTTTTTTTTACTCATCCAGCTTTTCATTTATTTTTATTTAACATTCATACATTAAAAGTACTCATAAGAGTGATTAATTAACAGTTATCATTTTATTAGACATGTGCGCATCACATATTACTAAGGCTATTCGTTAGTGTTTTTAAGAATGTGTCTCTCGTTTCAGAGATGTCGGTAATGGTCGATATATATTAGTTTCACCATTCACAAAATACATTTGGCAGCTTGTTTCGCGCTGCTTTGGACCGTTCTTAATGCGCTTTTGAGATTAACTTCCGAGACAAATTTCAACCGTGCACATGCGCCATAAATGCAGAAATTTTTCATAAAAACACGTATAGCCTTATTTGGATTACCTGTTATTATTATTTTCATAGGGATTGGTCGTTATTGAATCGGATTCAGTTATCTACGAACTATAATTACGTCAGATTTTTTTTTTGTAAATAAAAGACATTAACTATGATAAAAATATTGCACTCAACGATGCTTATTTAACGATCAGTTTCCATGATTCTATAAGTATTCAAGATAAAATTGGATTGATTAATATTGCTATTAAATATTTCTCAAAAGAATCACGCTGTAATTATAAACGATAAATTAAATAATTAGTTTCTGATAATATTGTTTTAGTTCATATTATAGTTAGCGCACTTTTAAAGTTTTACTTTGTCATAACTTTAAAGTTTTATGTTTTAAACGTTTGTAAACCAGTTAGTAAAGAAAATAATTAATCGATGGTCTGTGCGTAGTACACAAATATGGAGAAATTTTGTGCGACTTTAGTAAATAATTTGTTAGCGAAAAAAAAAAAAAAAAATACATACAATTCAAATAATTGAGTACTAACAATATTTTGTAATTTTACTATCTTCAACGTAAACATGTGGCGGATATTAAATAACGTAATATATTACGCAACGTAGAAATATGTTACACATATTTTAGGTATTTCTGAACATTGATCATGTGAAAAAAATGTAGTTTATTACCTTTCACCCATCTGATTTGATTATTACTTAACTTAAATATTAAAGAAATTGGATTTTGTTTTCGCCGTGTACAAAATAAACATAATTTAGATACTAAATGCATAGATCATATTTACTTTGTACAGATATTTGTAAAAAAAAAACATTTAATGATATGGTATTCTGCACATTCTATATATTGTCATACAAACCTGTAAAATCCGTTAACTTTCGCTAGATGTCATTGTATTATTAAAAATGATATTTATGCCGTCACCTAAAAGTGTGAAGTGGTGTGATATATCACAGTTTTCCTCGTTTTTTCTCGAAGTTAATGCCTTATAAATGTCTCTTTATCGCTCGGAGCAGCGTGTCCAAAATGGCTTATTTTCCCAGTTCCTGCCTGAAATTCATGAACATAATGAATATAATATAATACGACCATAGTACAATCTCAATTATCCGCACCCCAATAATCCGTGAAGTAAATAAAAAATATGTTTTTCTGTAATCTGAAAATTTCACTTTGGTCTTAAATGCTTATGTTATTCAATGTTAGTTCTTTGTGTTATTAGGAAAATAAATCTTAAAAAAATATCATGAATAATTTACATATAAACCAATTATTTTTCAGAAATGTAATTTTTTTCGTTCGCGTTTGAAATTGTATCCGATTTTAGATTCAAGGGTGTTTAGTCTGAAACTAACTGCAACATTTCTTTATCGCCCTCCATTTTAGAAAAAAAAGTCGTTTAATATATGAAAAACACATTTTGGCCCAAAATCTAATTTGTATTAACTTTTTTTCCAATTTATTTCATTTATAAATTGAATCCAAAATAATATTTAATAGATCAATTTAAAAAATGAATTAATTAATAACCTATTTTTAATTCGTTTTCTTGCTCTTGTCATCTTTTACAGAAGTTCTCGCTGAAGAGTAAAACAATTCGCTTGTTCTGCGAAAATATTAAGTACTGAATTGTGGGATTTCTTTCATAGCTAGAAAGATCAGTTACGCCATAGTGTGAATTATATGCATTAAAAAATGAATAGAATTTATGAGACATAAATTAAAAGTAAACGTTTAACCAATATAACACGTTAAATAGTAAAATATAAATGATACAAAAATTATCGCGTTAGAAATATTATCAAATAAATTTTAGTTTTATTTTCATGAATCCTCAGTGTTTTCACATTTCTGATCACAATCTCTTGGTCCACTTTTTACTATGGTTCGTAGTATCCGTACTCGCGAAGAATCGGGGTTTTAATACGTATCGTGTTTCGGTAGTAAATTCCAAATTCCGCTTACGGAACCGCGGTTCTCAATCCGATTACCTCCTCCGTATATCCGCAATGCCAATACCGAAATGTTGTGTCGTTGGATATATATTCCGTTTGTTACGTTTGCGGAATAGGCTGTTTTATTTATTACGTGAACGTGGTTTTGTTAAGCCGCGCAGTGGCAGCTGAAAATGATGTTGGAATTCTATAAATATAATATTGATGTCAAAGACCTTTTGTGACATTTCAGTATTATAAGTATCGTAGTGTATCATCGTAGCTGCAAATTTGAAACATATTGAAAACTAAAACGCTATTTTATTCCACTATATTTTTTATTGTGTTAAACCTCAGAACGTTTTCGGGAACATCTTCTCATTATCAATATTATCATTCAACTAAAAGTAAAAACACTTTCAAACAGTAATATATGGTGTGTTTAGAGTTAACGGAGGTGGGGGTGGGGGTGGGGGTGGAGTTAAAATGGATAAGAGAGGGGATGTAATGGGCGGTATAAACACATTGAATATTTATTATGTTTTTATTGTTATTTTTAAATATTTCTAAATTTTTTAGAATTTTCGTCCTTTGGCGCAACTATGTATAAGTTGTAAATTACTATTAACAATATATTATGTTCCCGAAAATGTTCTAACTTTTAACACAATAAAAAATATAGTGGAATAAAACAGTGTTTTAACTCAATTTACAAAATAATCATGGAATTCCAAAGTTTCACCAAAAACCTTTCCACAGTTTAAAAATAAGTTTTTCTAATAAAATAGTACGAGTGATTACAGTATCTCTGTATATTGAAATATTTTTTATTGTTTTTGTTTTCCGATATTTTGTTGTGTAATCCAGTGGCTCTCAAACTTTTTCAGTTTACGGCGCCCTTGATGCATTAGGATTTTTCCACGGTGCCCATATTGTCCCTCTGCGAATGTGTTTCAGTTCCTCTGCGTATCCATGCGATTTTTTTCGATATTATATTGAAAGTATTTTTCAAACTAGTTGATAATGTGTACGTAATAAATGCTTTTCATAAACAGATTTTAAGTCGATTTCATCGAATTAAAGTTAAATCAATTTCATTTAAGTCACAAACTGCTACAACAAGGGGAAATAATCTTTGCCACTTTCATTAATTTTCTTTTCGATTGTTGTAATTTGTTTATGAAAATTAAAATTTTCTTGAGCGATTTTTAACATATTATGGGAACCGCTTGTCTAACCTATATATACCCCCTGTATATAAAACGACATACAATATATATTAGAGTTCCGGCCCGTATTGCCAAAAGTGATTGAGAAGTGAAGAACTTATTTCCTTTAACTCAGTCCTCGGAATGTGGCGAGCAAACTTGAACGCCGTTCTGGTTCGTAGGATTCTCACAATAATAGTTCTGACTCATGATATCCTTTCAATTTACATCATAGCTTCTGTTAGTTATTATATATCTCAAGCTATGGGTAAAGAATTTACACAAAATAAGACTAAAACAATACTTAAATATAACTAGTCTAAAATGATGTATACAAATAGACAGAAGAAACTTGAATTTTTGTATTTCTTTTGGCCATTGTATTAGGTAAGTGTACACCAACATATATAAAATATTGTTGTTTTTCATTATTGCAAAGTGACATTTTATCTTGGTTTTAATATCTGATGCATTATTTACCCGAAACAAGTCAATTAACTTGTTCCGAACAACTTTCACACAGTAAAAGCAATTAACTTGTTTTTAAATGTTTGTTTATATTATAATTATTTTTTTCAATATAATGTATGCATTTTACCGAACATTTTATATTCGACCGTCCTCAGTAATAAAGTAATGGTATTTAGAATCGTTGTTCTAGAGAACAAAAGAGACTTAATTAATATTTGGTGTTCGTTATTTAAGGGGTTGTCCCCACCTCTTTATGTAAATTTATTAATTAAAATCGTCCAAAAACTTATTACCAACACAATAACTGTATTTTATGTACATCAATAATGTGAAAAAATAATTAAAACACATTATTAAATATCATTCTTTGGAAATATATGCAACAACACGAAATTTTATTTAATGTAGTGTTTTTCAAATTCACGCTAAAGATACTAATTTTAACATTTATTTTTTAATTTAATATTATTTTTCAATCTCTTCCATTTTTTATTTTGTGATTTACCGGCTATAGAATTTTGAAAAAAATATTTACGGTTATTCTTGTGAAAAAAATAATATAGAAAGCTAATATTGAATATAGTCGGAACAGAAGTCGTACACGAAAGAACTGGCATGTTCAGATAAACTAGATATTGCAGGACAGCTCTGTTAGATGCTTCAATAATCAACAAGTGAGAATGTCAGTATAGAAGAGTGTGGTGTTCTATCCTCTCTTCCTGTCCCTGCTAGGAAAGATGATGGTAAGTTAGTTAGCTAGTTAGGGATAAGATTCAGAATAAAAAATAATGTGTCTAAGAACATAAATTATAAATATTAGTTACAAGTAATATATGGATTTTCATTACCGGGGGAACTTAAAAAAGTTATAATAATTGAACAATTTAATACGTATATACTTAGTATATTTTTAATTGACCATATATTATAATGAGTAAAAAAGTTTTTATTTAAATTTAAAGAGAATGATGAATGTAATGAAAATGACATTAAACATTAGAATTAAATAGATAAATTAAACTTTAAATGATGGTTATGGATTAGTAAATAAAATTAAAATTGTGAATTATAAAATTATCATTGTTTTACAGAAATACACAATAAACATAACTAACTAACTTTGTTAGAATGTTGTATAGCGTGAACATTCTGTATTACATCAAATTGGTTTTGAAAAATTGACAATAATAATAAACAAAATTGACAACGGTCCATCTCAAAATGGCGGCCACGATTTCTCTGGACTCTCGTCATCTGTCATGTGTACATGTCGACACTCAGACCGTGTCAATCAGTGTATTTATTATATACGAGAATACTAGCGTGCATTAACAGTTCAATTCAGTACTATTTTGTTTCACAAGGATTATTTAAATCCCATTATATATAATTATTGTATAAAAATATACCGTTCAGATATTATTGCGTCGACTGATTATATACACTGTTTAAATGATTATGGTGAACTGGACACGGATTGTTGTATGTTAAATCAACTCTTAAACTAACACCGCGACGTCTGCTGCGGGCGGTAAAGTACAACACAGCGGCGCGCGCATCATGCCGATGCTGAACATAAATCAATATTTAATCGTTCCATTATTTGAAATACGGAAGCTCAAATACCTTTGAGTAATCAGATAGCAGATGCCAGAATTATCAATTCATTTTTATATTTTTAGACACATTGATATAACTTTATATTTATTTGAGATTCCGTAAAAATAAGGTAGATGGCTCTTTTAAATATTGGAACGATTAAATGTATTCATATCAAAAAAGTAACATATGGGTTCGAAAATTTGTCGCTAAAAATATCGTCGCTGTAGCATAGTTGGATTATGCACCTTCCCCGGTTTGGAAAGAGTTTCCAGGTTCGAATCCCGGTGGCGCAACAATAATATTTTTCGATAAAATTGATTTTATGTATATATATATATATATATATATATATATATATTTCTTATTAATATATTTAATTCATATTTAAAATATCACAGAGCTATGTTCTGAATAATTACAACTTCACAATAAGAATGTGTTCTCCTAATAATTCCTTTTATTCCTAATTGTAAACTAAGTTGAGTATATTGATATCTGTATACGAGTAATGGTCCGAACTACGGTTGTGATTATCATTGCATATCCTTCTGAACATTAATTCGAATTTTTTAAGCATTTCACTATTTTAACTAATTATCTGAAAATGATATAAAAATCTAGTTATTAAATACGTTTACAGTTATTTTACTACATGTCTGGATATTTTTATTTTATAGATATTTTTAAATATTCATATCGAATCGTAGGTAAAATATGACGTATTGAATTTTCGTTTTCACATTCTGGTGTGGTGTAAATGATGTATGTTATTTGCATGAAAATTGTAGAATTTCGACAACAAGCTTTATTATCGAAAGTCAATACGAAAATGACTTTGATTTTTCAACAAAGAAACGTGAATGATTCATTCGCGTGTTCCAAATCTAACCAATACTCTCCGTCGAGTTTATTTTTGTCGATTGAATTCACATCCCTCAATACAAATTGTGATTGACTGCCTGAGGCAACCTGTCAATCAATAGGGAATAACATCGCCAGCGTGTGACGTCACTATTCGCCCCTACCCCCTCCATTAGGAACTTCCCTGCCCACTCTTTGCAGGCTCGCCCTGGCCTCGGGCTGAACTCCTCAACTAATATGTCGGAACCCTCGTTCGTTAAAGTTCTATTCAGTGTACCTCCGTGGGAGATTTGTTGAAATAAATAACATTTTGAATGACTGGTTACCTAACAACTACCACATATCGTATTTCGTATTGTGTTATTGAAATCTGAAAACAATTTGCTCAACAGTGCACTATAATTTATAATTGTTTAGGGGCAGAAGATAAATACTAGTTATGCTTTTTTGAAATACCTTACATTTAATATAAACAACAAAATAACAAGTTCTCATATTATCATGATTTGTTTGCCAACTTACCCTAAAACAGGCTTGCAGGTTAGTTAGGCAATACATTTTAAAAATCTGTCATTAATTTTCTTTTTGGCATGTTTTTTGAAAAACTGTTATTTTTTTTTTATAAAGTGTATTTATTTGTATTTAATATTCAATTGTATTATTGTAAATGCAATTAATAATAATAAAATAAGTAACTTATCATCACACTGTTCCTCCGCGGGAGTAAGGAGAGAGGATGGAACGCCACATTTCTGTCCTGACATGCAACTTTCGCCTATACTTATCTTCTCACGCATGCTTCTCGATTAGTGAAGCTTCTAAGAAGACCATCATCATCATCATCAGGTCGTGCCAAGTCTTCCGCGGAAGTCCTTTATTCACATTGTGCAGGTCTATCGCCTCCACAATCTGCACGCAGTCTGCAAATACCTGGGTGCAAAACGGGGCTCTCGTTGACCTCAAAAACACGCCTGGTGCCGACCCCCAACATACAATAATACAACGCGCCGCAGCCGCCCAAGGAGCCAGCCCTAGCGCGTCGCTTCTCTCGCAGCCGCAACCTTTTACTGCTTTTACTTGTATCCGTAATCGTGTTTCAAGCATCAAAAACCATCGTTTACTGTACGTAGCTTTTTATTGTTCTTCCTGCTCTGGTCATGTGAGTGAATGGGTGAAATGTAATGGGACATTTATCTACTCACATTAAATCACATCCATTAACATTTTAACAAATAAACACATTAAAGATCACCCTACATCTTTTCCTTAGAGCATTATGTATTATCTTATCATTATCTCTTCATTTATTCGCTTTACATAATCAAACCACCCTTTTTTAATCCTATTCACATTGCTTAGATCAGTTTTACATTCCCTCATAATTTGTTAATTCTTTGCTTAATTTTAATTTGCCACATATACACTAGAGTGATCTTATTTCTACTGCCTTCAGTTTTCTTCCATTACTCTTATTCCTGCTCTATGCTAACTGTGCAGGACTCCATTGTGCACCACTAGTCTTACTTCGGCTGAATGGTATATATGAAAAATTAGTGTGAAATGCACGAACAATGATAATTATGCATTAAAACTATAAAATAAGAATAATTATTACAATTGTATTGGATACGAAGAAGACAAAATTATAAATATAGAGAATTTAATAACTAAGAAATTTCAAAGTCTATTAGATTTGATCATGTAAACTTCCTCAATGACGTCAATTCCCGTCAAGTTTTTCTCCCTACCCCCATCTGCCACACTTCTCAACACGCTTGTCTTCGCAGCCCACGCGCAGAGGGACATTAAAAAAAAAATCTTATTAAAATATAAACGCACGGCTTTTGTCATTTCAATATTTTCTCAGATTGTTCGCTTTCTCCGCGACTTCGCTAAATAAATTTTGATAATTGTATTATTCAGTGAAGCCACTTAACGTCCAATTAAATATTAGGGAAACAAATGAAAACATTACACAAACATTTTATTATTTTTTCTTATCAAAGACATGAATATTTTTAATAAATAAATAACATATTATCGGTGTCAGTACTTACTGCTGATTCTTTATTTAATTTTTGGCTCTCGGTATTCTTTCTCTCGTGTTTCTTGCAACCTTTAAAATTTATGAACAATTCAAATATATAAAATATGACAGTATCCTACTTTTAAAATATACGCATAACTACGTATAATAATTATATATTTTGTACCAGCGTGGTAAAAATTAAATTGTTTAATTGTACATTTATTTAAATACAGTACAGTAGAAATAGTTATTAATACTATTTTTGAATAGAAAATTTAATAATTGACAATAAAATTAACTTGAAGGTTTGGTTTTATATTTAAGCATTGAACATTGAAATATATCGACAAAATCATTTCCCAAGCCTCTGAAGTCTTTGTATAGGTGCGTTACTTTTAATTATTTGTTTACGTAAAAAAAATGTTTGGCAGTTTAACATCTTTCCCTCCAGGACCACGATTTTCCGGACACCGCGTACACGACAATATTTAATGAACCGAAATCTTTATATCCTTTTTAGTGTTGGGCAATTTTCATTAAATAAAAGTCGTTGCATATTCAAACGAGCAGTTGAATTGCGTTCCATTTTGGAGCGCTTTCCACAGATTAATTTGATGAATGTCGGGCATTTAGCGCCTTTTATCGGCCGTCCGGGCTCCGGAGGCAGCGGCGGCGAAGGGCCGGCGCGCGAAGGGTCAAGGGACGCGTTCAGTACTTCAGTTCCGACATTTCGATTTCCCGTCAGGCGCGATGATGGACGGTCCATGCCATGCCGCTTCACCGCCTTAACAATATTTCCTAGAGTGAAATGTTATTTTACAACTATTTAACATATTTCAAGACACATTTTTATACAACAGGCATTTCTTATTACGTGCTCCTACTACGTCATCGAAATGGAAATTGTCAACACGGAACTGTTTAACATACATATTTTAATTTAGTATATTTATTCATAATGTAATAGGTATTAATTATAATTTACATAATGGAATGTTTAATTTTAATATACTTGAATATGTTTTATTATATATTTTAATTTAGTATATTTAGTCACAATATCATAAATAGCAGTGGCGTGCAGTAGGTATAGGTTTAGGTTATGCTGTTACCAATAATATTATATAATCATATATTATACATGTTATACATTATGAACTTTAGTTTAATCAACGTCTTTAAACAGAATGAATCCGTCGTTTATACGACCCTACCATGTATTTATTTGTTATTTTAAAGTACTATTAATAGTGTTTTTAAAGATTAAGTTTAATAGTAAAATAATAACTTACTCATATAAAAATTAATATAAAAAATGTACGGTCGTTTTTAAGAACACTTTTAATGACTGAAGGTGATTCTTTTATTGTTTGAAAATAAAAATAATAATTATTTTTATTAAAGGTTAACGTAGGAAATAGTTCTGCGAATTGTTTTTTATTTTTCCCAAATCAAAAACAAATTCATGCACCAAATGCACCTCGAACACAAAGAACGGCCATGAAATCAACACGTTAAAAACAGTAAGATAGTAAAATTCGCGAATTAGTAAAAGAGGAAGTAGACACTTCAGTTATTTGTACCGAGTTGTAAGGCTCTCTAATGTTATTCTATTAAGAAAACAGCATAGTCAACGACCCCATACAAAACAAATCAACCGAAAGGAATTTTCAATTCAGTAAATAGCCAATTATATGACCTGAGTAATTTATTAGCTTAAAGATAGAACAGAGTAATGTGAATAGCTCGATGCGGCGAATGCACAAGAGCGCCATGACTACAACGGTGAGTTGTCGTTGTAGTTTTTAGAACTAAACAATTAAAGTTTCTACTGGTACACAAATGGCGCTAATTTAAAATAAAAAATGTTTCTGTTTATCTTAATCCAATTATTTAATTTATATTTGTTTCCCAGAATTTTTAGTAATGCACATTTTTTTTTGCTCGTATGCACTGCCCGCCCCTGATGAATAGTTATATTTACATAATGATGTTACATTTTAACATAGAATATGTTTTATGGCTCCTCACGTAAAATATGTCATGTGTATCATACCAACGAAAAAAAAATTGTAGTAAAAAACATGGTGGTTTGATATATGCGTCTGTGATATTTAACGCATGTTTGATACATGTTTTAAGCATAGTCCAATTACGACAGAACATTTTTTTCGTGAAAAAATTGTTGTCCACCACCCCTGGCTGTGTCTCGTGCACCCCTTCGATAGATTCTTTCCATGTTTCTAGTCTCTACGGCTGTAATCAAATATGAGTGATGTGGGGAGCGTGCTGATCGGGGGGGAGAGAGTGGACTTTCACAGGCATGCTGAAAATCTGGCCCGGGAGAAAGCCACGCCTCCACGCAAACTTTCATATTCGTAACTATTTAACTGTGATCGTTGTTTGATAGCAATCGGACACACGCGATTTACTTAGAAGATTGTTTTATGTAAATTAATTATTTCTGATAGGTTAGAATTTTATTAATAAAGATAAAATATAATATTTACCTTCACTCCGTTTCCCCGCGGGAGTAGAGAAGATAGAGCTCCACACTCTAGGGATTCTGAAGTCTCGGGGTATTTTTTACATGTATATTCATAGTATTGCTTAAACCCCTTTATTACGCGATTATTATCGAGCTTGACATTATTATTAATAAAAATATATAATATGACAATATAAACACAATCACAAAAAAAACATATAAATATTTTATTTTTGCCTAGCAAAATAAACTTTCAAAAATACCAATGAATTTAAAGCCGTATCAATCAGATAACTTATTTTTAATTTTTGTGATAAGTATTGCTGCTGTTGAAAATACTCGCTCGTTTTCTGTTAATTTTAGTTTTGTTGTCAGCAATGATTTATACAAAAAAATCATTTTTGCTTCCGTTCTCCAGTTCATTGGAAAACCTTAAACTCATTTAGTTGAAATATAAAGTTTAAAATATGTTAGTACCGTTTAAATCAGTAAGTCTCGAGACCCGGTACTTATAATAAAAAATTTCCGGGACTCGAGACAGCAAAAAAGCCGGGAATGCCCTTGAAAAAATCCCGAGATGTCTTGACGCAGAATCTCTAGTCCTGACACAATTCACACCTCATCCACATTCATACATCTTCTCATACAAGCTCAACATGATTTTTATTCCTGTCTGCTGTGTTTGGTTAAGTATTTAGAAGACTCGCTCGGATGTGCTCTCACTGGTGATATAAATAAGACTTTTCAAAATATGGTACAATTAACTATGTATTAATAAGTAAGATAAAAGAAAAAATATTTCATTTTTAAAATGATATTCTCAATTTTTTCTTATTCCGAAACTTTCATCATATTCGTGTTTTTGGTCAAAAACGTGATTTAGAGTACCTCTCACGATGTCGCATTTGACCCTAAATTAGGGTTTTCCCCCAAAAAACCGATCAGCCGGACGGGGCAATCAGTCGCACCCCGCCGACCGCCAAAAGGCCACATCTATTATTCATGCCAAGAGCATGCACGCGCGGCTTGGAATATAAAAAAAAACTGTAATATAAACACACTAGTAAAGAAATCTCTTTAATTTATTATTTTTATTTCAAAGAACTGCTCGAAACGGCCCTTTTTACGCAAAACCAGTTAAAATTTACCCGAATTTTTGTTCATTGCGTTTTGGATTAATGTTGTGCTGTCAGGAACATGGCAGTACACCCTCCACAGCGGGTAGTACCTACCCGTATCATTATATTGTGATAACCCAGTACCTCGCTTCCTTCTGGGTACCCGTGTACATCCTAAACGAAAACACAGTGTTTACATTGGAAGTTTTCACGACGTCTAACTCGCACATTTGAGAGGTAAGTATGCCAGGAAAATAATTTAGTGCCAACAATACATGCATTAAACGATTATTCCGTAAAAAATGTCTAGTTAGATCGATAACTAATTGAACGGACTTCTCTAATATAGTTTTAATTTACTTTTAGTAAAACACAATTTTATTATGACGTGTAAACGGCAAAGTGAGTTGAGCAATGTAAAAATCCTCTACAGCGGTTCTTTCGACACAATTTTTTAATATTAAATTATGTATTAATAATAATAATTATAGATACTTTTATTTGATTGATCATAAGATATAAATATAACGCAATTTTACTTACGTAACACACATTTATCGATTTATCTATCTTTCTGAGTCGGTAAGATAATAACGTTTGTGGATTCAATATTTTATCGACAAATTAGTCTCGTTATATTTTATAACAATGCAAAAAAACACAGTTTTCCATTAATATGTATTGTGTATTGACGACATTAATTTGATTTATTTATGTTTTATTTTGTATCATTTATCAGATTATATATTATAGACATAATGCGCTGCAGATTTTTCAGATGCACGCTACCGTCCGAGCAGTGTAAGCGACGTAATGAACTTTTCATACATAATCACGTCATATTTTCTTCTTCTTATTCGTGATTTGTACCATTAATCAAGATAAAACTTTATTTTATAGATAAAAGTACAATCAAATTATAGAATAGGAAATATTATATTACAAGTCAATACCATTGTCGTTTAAAAAATTCTCTATTATGTAGATCAAATGTGGCGAGTTAAAGGAAAGAAGATGACACAAGTTAACTGGAAGTTATAGATTACCATTGACGAGATGACTGTAAAAAAACCTGTGATCTGCAATGGACAAGGAAAAAATATATGATCAAGGATCTCCTCCTCGGCACCTCACTCACACGTTAGGGAATCTATTAAGTATACTTTTAAAATTAGCAATATTAACTTGGTGGTTAAGATTCATATTTTTTATTTATTATCTTAGTTTAATAACCACAATTGAGTTTAAAAAACATCTACCGGTTTCGGAAAACACCTTTTCCTTCTTCAGGATATGTCAAAACTAACTAAAAATATAGCATTGTTTTTCTATTTATCCAGAATCTATTTTTAAATTTTTAAAAACAACAATTATTTAAAAAGTAAATTTAGTACCTAACTCAAATTGCTGTTCAATACAAATTTAGTCGAATAATTTTTAGGAAAAAATTTTAGAATAGGACTCGTAGTTAAATTTAGTTGGCTGTTTAGAATTTCCTGATTACTTTTACATGCTTTATTTATCTCCAACATAATGATAATAATGATAATTGGCGTAGGATTTTATACATAAATAACATTTCGAAACAAATATCTAAACACCTACCACGAGATATTAGACCAGCATTTTACACAAATAATAGTATAGGAAATTTACTCATAAATTCTAAGGACAAGGATGATAAATTTAACAATTCTGGCGTCTATAAACTTAGTTGTAAGGATTGTGCTGCATTTTATGTTGGTAAAACGGGTAGAAATTTTAATATAAGAGTAAAGGAGCATTTGAGATGTTTGAACAATAGTGGGTTTTCAGAATTTTCTAATCATTTGATAGAAAATAGTCATGGTTTTGATAAAAAATTTGGATTGTCAATTTTGCATATAAACGGTGTAGGTCACAAATTAAATAATTTGGAATCGTTGGAGATAAATAAAGCATGTAAAAGTAATCAGGAAATTCTAAACAGCCAACTAAATTTAACTACGAGTCCTATTCTAAAATTTTTTCCTAAAAATTATTCGACTAAATTTGTATTGAACTGCAATTTGAGTTAGGTACTAAATTTACTTTTTAAATAATTGTTGTTTTTAAAAATTTAAAAATAGATTCTGGATAAATAGAAAAACAATGCTATATTTTTAGTTAGTTTTGACATATCCTGAAGAAGGAAAAGGTGTTTTCCGAAACCGGTAGATGTTTTTTAAACTCAATTGTGGTTATTAAACTAAGATAATAAATAAAAAAAATAAAAAAAATAATAATAATCTATTAAGTTCAATCTGAATAAATGTGAGGCTACCTGACAATGCCCAATACCTATTCTACAGATATTTGTTATCGTTATCTTGTAGACTTTCCTTTTGGAGAACCAGGGAGTGCGAGGAATATATCTTTGAATTATTTAAACCGATTACCCTTGTGATTATTTGGATCCATCCATTGTACAGTCCAGATAGAATTCGTACGTTTTTTATTAAATCTGTCATACATCGGGATACGGAATTGATGAGGGATAACGCCGGAAACAGTGGCCTCCTTGGTCAATTTATAATCACATTCATTTCCATGAATTCTCTTGTGTGCAGGAATCCAAACGATTGACACCTGTTTATTGTTGCTGTCCAAATTAAATATACATCTTCTGATGGACAGATGAACAGATTATTTCATTGTCTGGCCAAACTTTCATATTAGCAGAAAGGGATTCAAGAGCTGTTTGCGAGTCGGAGAGTATAACAGCCTTATCGACGTTCCGGAGTACGCAGATGTACAAGGCCTCTTTAATTGACCGACATTCTGATGAGAATACCGATGAAAGTCATATTTTCAATATATGATAGTATATTAGGAGAACACATTCTTATTGTGAAGTTGTAAGTATTCAGAATACAGGTCTGTGATATTTTAAATATTAATTAGAAAGATATACATATAAAATCAATTTTATCGAAAAATATTGTTGTTGCGCCACCGGAATTCGAACCTGGATCTATTTCCTACCCGAGGATGGTGCATTATCCAACTACGCTACAGCGACAATATTTTTTGCGACAAATTTTCGAACCTATATGTTACCTATTTGATATTAATACATTTAATCGTTCCATTATTTGAAAGAGCCATCTACCTTATTTTATATATTATAAAGTTTTAAATTTAAAGGCATCAATCAATATTGTTACTATTTTTTTAATATATGAAAAATAATATTAGGTTTCTCGTGATTATGGTTGAGGAAGAAAAGATTATGGGAGGGTCAAAGAAAGAGCGTCTCACGTAGACACACAAGCTTCAATTTTACGTATGTTAATTTGCTTTTATTGTTTTTAAATATATTTTGTTTACGTTAACTTTATATTCCAGTCCACATAGTTTAGTTAACTATAATGTCTCAGTAATAAATCGGTCAATACAAATCAATAAATATCAACTTAACCTGTATCGAAAGTTTAAAGTTAACATTGTTGTGAGCAACACTTTTGATTAATGTGATTTTTTTTATACAAATCAATTTAGCGATCCGTACAGCCGTAGTCGCTTTTGAAAATGTTAAAAAACTTGAACCGTAAATTTTTGCCACGCCGTTTTGTCAGACAACAGCTGGCTTGTTTTGTTCTTATTAATAAATATATTTATTTCACTTCGAGAATTTTATATACGATTGTGATTTATGTACTTATATTACATATTTATTTTTTAAATCTGTGTAAAATTACAATAATCAAAAATTGTTCAAAAAAAGTCTACCTAAGTGGGGTGAGATTTTTAATATTTCCGATTTTTATAAGAAAATGAATCATTAAAAAACATAGTTATGAATCTAGTCTTAAAAATTGACTGTGAGGTCTTAATAAACTTCACTTCTTTCACTGAAGAAACAGCTTATCCTGTAAAATATAAAAAAAATATTTCGTTTATTTTTTCATTCTATCATTCTTTCGCACTAGCAACTTAACACTTCTTAACACTGCAGCAAGTCGAAAATATTTTCTGTAAACTTGAAAAGGTTTATTTTTTTTCCTGATTTTACTTTACACCTAAAAACGAAAAATAAAAAATAAAAGTATTACAATATTGTCTCACGGAGCGGATACACAGATTTTACGTCAAAGCCTTTTCTCCCCTTCATAAATATCGTGAAATATTATCCGCTCCACGCGTACAGGGGAGGCTTTCTGTTTTATATTATCCCTAGTGTTAATAATTGTACGGTAATAGGCTTTGCTGATGGGTTGACGTAAAGTGTTTCCAACCTGAAAAACGTGTAAAAGGTAAACAAAAACAAATTGTTTAGATTTTGTTAAATCATCTATTGCACACTTGCAAAATAATATTAATAGTGATGGAGGTCATTCTATGCTTATTGCTAAGCCAGCATTTTAAATTTTATTAAGGCATTTTGACAATGTTAACATAATAGAACTAACATAATAAATATTGAACATCTGATACTGATTATGGAAAATCCACAGAAATGTTTAGGTATATTATGTAGCAGAAGATATAGAAAAAGATAAAAGGTGGGAGAAATAGTGGAGAGGTTGCAACTATTGTTATGGTAAAGGGAGAGCAAGATGTGTTTGTAGGTAGAATGATTGGTCAAAATTAAGATTATGGTGGTTCATAAAAATAACTCT
This sequence comes from Eubasilissa regina, assembly GCA_022840565.1. NCBI lineage: Eukaryota > Metazoa > Arthropoda > Insecta > Trichoptera > Phryganeidae > Eubasilissa > Eubasilissa regina. The sequence goes on along the minus strand of JAINEB010000003.1, from coordinate 29,809,855 downwards.
TTAAGCGTAGTAAGATTAATGTTGAAAAAGTCAATTTCTGTTCATTTCTCATTATGGTATTTGCATGAACGATGAATGAATGAATTTTGTATGTATGCTGTTCTACTTCTAGGAATGTAGGAGAGTACGGATTGCCGGGTATGTGGAAGGGTATTAATTCTAATAATACCGAATATATATAGGTATGTATTAACGGATTATTTTCTGGGGGAACCCGCGTCATATAATCCTGATGAGGACATCTATATCATAAATATCATTACTCATTCTCAAGGGCTTTTTATCCTGAATCCTGCTCTAAACTGACGAGTAAACTCGATCGTTCGAAGGAAGAGCCATTAAATGAAAGGGTTTCAATATAATCTATATTTCAATGATAGAGCTTTTCCCAAAACAAGTCACAAGTAAATAAAATCTCGATGTTATTAAAATTATTCCACCTTTGTAAGTTAGCTGTCAAAATGAACAGAAATGACATCTAGATGATGTATAAGAATCGCGGATATAGGATAATAAACAGAAAAAATGCTATTTTATCAGTATAATGTGCATTTAAGTAAAGACGGAATCAGATTTATGGTTTTCTCAGCAGATTTTGACAAATGTTAGGTCGTAAACGTAACCACAAACAGCCGTTTTGACATTGCGACTAAGAAAGTTCTTCATTCTATAGTAAGTGAGATTTCTTCCTTACCATGTACATCATAGATAAAACAATATGACAGATGTCAATATACTTCCCAGTCGCCTCGTACGAATTCGCTAAAATTTGTAATTTTATATGTAAAGTAAAATAAAGTAATGTAAAATATGTAAATACAATGTACACTCCATTTCAAATTGAATATTTATTTATTTATTTACATACTGTTATTGAACAAATAAAAGAGAAAACATTTAAGTAATCTTAACCTAGAGATATTAAAAATATGTTCGACATTTTCTCTATTTGGCGAATATTTTTTTTACTGACAAATGACACTACATCCAAGACGTCCAATAAGTCATAGATAAAAGATGGGTAACGCAATATATAATAATAAAATATGTATACTGTTATTGGAAACTTGACCTCTTAGAAAAATTTGTTGATTTTAATTTTCTTATTTTATTCAAAATACCAATGATATGTTTTTTAAATCATTATCATTAAAATAGTATTTGTTTTTCACATGTGTTTTAACTTTGACGGAGCGGATTCCGACATAAATTAAAAATTCTTCCCTAAAGTAACGATTCGTTTAGGGGAAATTAAATTATTACGTTATTTTGATAAAATCATTAGTTAGATTACTTAATCAAGCCTGATAACACAAAAAGAAAGGGTACTTAGTAAAGCATAGAAGAATTGTAGTAGATTATACAGACCCCAAGAGTTAAATAAATGTACATTAACGAGGTACAGAAGTTTACAATTTGTCCGACTTGTATAGCAGAGTAGAAACTTATAATTAATTCTAAGTAATTATGAAAATTACCATAAATTTTTAGTTTTAGGGGCGAATTTTCCATCCTCTAGGATCTTAATCCACTTTGTGAAAATAAACGTGTTTTTTTATACTACATTAATTTAAAGGGATCCTTAAAATTAATTTACATAATTTATTATTATGTTAACTAATCTCCTACGCTACCGAGAGTGCTTATGATCATATTTTATTCTAGACACTAAGTATATTACCATCCTATTTTTTTTATAATCTTTGAAATTATATATTTGCCTATATTTACTACAGTAACGCTCACTTTTTTACAACAAAATAAACATGACCGAAAGCAGAGTACCCAAGTTTCTTGCATATTATATTATGAACTCTTTGCTTGACTTGTTCTGCGGCCCGAATCGTATTTGAAATCTACACGCGAACTATCCATTAAGAAGTTAGCTTATGTGCTTAGCCTCGCCCGATTTTCAGTATTATTTGGGAACATTATTGTCACGACATTGTGTTTCCACCACCACACGGTGGATTGGAAAGTTGTTAATGATTCCGTTTGACACAATAATTTTCCTCAATATTCGATACTTAAGTTTTGTTTTTTTAATTAAAATGTGTATGTACATTACCCAAAACAAAGTGATTTGAGTAATAAATTATGCTTAAGCATGTAAGTGTACAAAAGTCAAAAAAATTAATAAAATTATATAAATATAATTTTATTGTTGTTTTTATTATTGGCCGCTACATTTAGGCAGATTTCGTCTCCACGTGTGAGTTTTTTAACATTTTTGTCTAGGGTTTGAACACAATTTTGAAACAAGATGGCGGATCAGGGTGGTTAATAAACCGAGATATTTAACAGGTAAATTTTTCAGAAAATTTTTATCGAACTACGGAAATTATCGTGTCCACAAAATCATGGGATATTCTATCGATTAGAATTTAGAAGCTAGATTTCTATCGAAATCTACTTTAAAGTGTCCTGCTTTAGGCTCGGCCCAGTCTCCGAACCAATGACCGATGTATGGATATATAACAAGTTTCGGTACATATAATTTTACCTCACATTTTAATTTAAATGTAGCAATTATAGTCGCTAGCAAATTAGTTTTAAATGATTTAATTATCTCCATTCGATAGCTTAAATTAAAATACACGTATATCTTCGTTTCGTTTTATTTTCCAAAAATTTCATATATAGTTTCAACTTATACAGATTATACATTATACATAATATTATATGTACACAAATGAAGCGAACATTCAAACATATCTATTCCATTAATGTAAAAGATGTTCACTAGATCGAAGTCTGCACTTAAGGAGACAGGTTCATCCGTTATACCTATCAATACAAAGATGTAACCATTATTCTCAATATGACCCAAAAATATTAAAAATGAAGTAAACAGGGTTATGAAATAATTCTAATACAGAACTCACATATTCTCGCTTTTCCGTGGTTGAAACACAATACAAAATAGAAAATTAATTTAAAGAAATTAGGTTTTGTACATATGATCATTTCCATGAATGTTACCTTAGTTTCCTTTCTGCCAACACCCCAACACCCTGACCTGAGATGGTATTTGAGTTTGTTCATCGAGAATACTATACGGCAAAATAATACAAACAATATTTTAATACGAAGTCTCCTAAATATCAAATAAGGTTGCCTAATGGTTGCCGGTACGGAAATTAAAGTCGGATTTGAACCAGTTCTACTACTAATTTCAGTCACCGAACTTATTTCAGTCACCGAACTAATTTCATAATATTTTATTTTATTTAAGAGGATGCCGAACTTATCCATGAATAAAGACATTTATCATTCTCCACAATGAACAAATTACAAGATTATTGTGTGCTGGTGTATATGAGTAGAACTATATTGTGTCCAGTTATAATGGAATCGATATTATATAATAGAGCTATAAACCTACGTTTACTGTTAAATTTTACATTCATTCATTAGTATTCTCCGGAATGATCAGGGCTATTAGCACGGGTCCTGTTTCGGTCAAACGGACCAACACAGCGAGAGCTTCTACCGACAGCTGTAAATAGCTTCAGAGCGAGGCGAACCAGCACACTACTTGGCATTCTGAGAGCGATGATACCTCGTCCTCCCCGTGTTGGCGAATTTTCATAGAAACTTGTAAAATTCCTACGGGAAGCGTCGCGTGACCGACCGATCTCCCCGCGTCACGCCAGCCCGGAAATTCTAGGCCGACAAAGTTCATTGATTTGAATTGATATTAAAGTTGCTTTGTTTCATTGTTTTCTAGTGGCTTCGACAGTGTTATAAATCAAAGTTAAGCGGGGGAACGATTTGGAAATGTATTATTTTTTACTCGATAAAGAAATTATTAATGTGTTTCGATAGTGGGCTGATTGACGGCAATAATGGCTTTTCGGAATCTGTTTATTGGATAAAAAAATAAAAATATGACGTCACGTAATTAGAATACTTTAACACGGAATGTTAATTCACTTACCTATTTAATTATTTTTATTGAATGTTTATTCAGCGGATCGGTACCCAAGTTTAATTTGTTACGAGAACTGCACTGTTAGAAATAATACGTCATAACATGCGTTTTAATTTTATCGGTACCGGGATCGATACCAGATGCCTCCAAAATATTTTTGAAATAAAACAGATTTTGACTACCGGGTAACGAGTGTTCTACCATTTTAGCTACTCGCCTAATAGACTGCAGAAACAAATTGTCATTTAAATAAATAATACTGATTTTCGTGTTTTTTATATTTTTGCGCTCTTCGATCTTTGCTCTGACCTACCTCCCTTCCTTGTTAACTTTCTTGTCAAATTGTCGTTTAAGAAAATAAAGCTGATTTTATAAAAAATATTATGCCGATGGTAGTTGTGAATTATTATAAATTTAATGCTGAATATCACATATCTATGATTTGTTAAATTAATAACTAAAAACATTACAGTGATAATATAGTATGAAATAATATGAATATTTTATAGGAGACTCCCTATATAGAAATAGAAAATGCCGGAACATTTTATAAAATGTTCACAGGTGAACTGAAGTACATAAATAAACATTATTGCGGGTATTTTGTGTCATAGAAATGAACGAAGAAGAAATATGTAGGAAAAATCTATGTTTAATTTTCTAATTCTAATTTTCTAATCGTTACACAATAGCTGATTTATAATATTATCTGGAAATGTCAAAATAAATCGTATACCGACCCCAAATTTGTTAATATACTTCCAAGATGTACGGTCTCAACTGCCTTACTGTGGTTTGCGTCAGTAAATGTAATGAAAACACTGAAAAATGTGAACACAGACTTACATATCTTCCTTTATAAGATCTAGAAACAGAAAAACAAGTGAAAGCAATTACCTTTTTTCTCTTCAAGATTGAACTTGTAGAAGATAAAATCTCCTAAGAAGATAATCCCTTTGACTGTCTGGGAACACTGTTGAATTTTTTTTTTCAATTATTTCTTCCCGGGCAAAAGTTCTGTTTTATGTGTTCCTGAAAACCCACACAAAGATTCTATCTTTTTAAAAATTAAAAAAAATCAACCTTCTGATGTAAGCGATAACACTTATTAACTTCTACTTCTGGCGTAATATCTTTTATTAATATTTTATTGTCTTTTTTCGACTTAATATATACTATGATATAACGAGAAGATTACAAGTTCTCGTGTTATATATGTGTATGTACTATCCTTTCACATAATTCACACGGCGTGTGTACTTTGTGTTACCGGTCCAGAACAGATGTTCGTCAATTAAGATAAGGTTCTGGCCGCCCCTGCCCCTCGGTGTGGAAGCAGTTGGAAACTGTTTTCCGAGACAGTTCCGAGAAATCAAAAGATCACCGCAGAACCTGCAAGAGTACAGGGGATGATTTCAGGCTCCCTCCTTTCACCCCACGCCCTCCGACCCTAGCGCGAATAGTAACAAGAGAACTTCTGTTATAACACCCTCTGGCATATTTTCCTTACCGCTTTCATTAAGGGTTGTCGGGTAGGAAACTGTTAGCTGGGGAGCGGCAAACATTATCACAACAACCTTCCATTTACCTATAGGAGTCTCGAAGATCTATGGCATTGTTTTGGAAGTGTGAAATATAATTACATATATACACAATCTTAGTAGATCATGTGTTTATTATTAATATTCGACTTTATATAGACGTCTTTATGACACCTTTCAAATATGATGAAGTAGCGTAAAGAAAAAATACCCAAATTTAGAAATTCATTTCCGTTAGGTGGAAAAAAGAAAGGTGGAACTCGAAGAAATTCAATTAAAATATCAAAGCGAACAAATAATAAAATAATTCTAAGATTGTTCGTTAATGTCTCACGAATGAATAAGATAGTCAGGCATGACCAAGTGAAACACAACCTTTAAAATATATGTACATATATTATATATATGTAGATACATTTGAAAGAAGGCAACGCCAAGATCGTTAAAAATGAAAAACGCAGTTGGATTAGTCCAGAATACGAATTATATGCCGCCCACATGTGTGTCATCATGTCCTAATTTTAGACAGCTTATTCCCGTTCTCAATAAGTTAATCAGCAAATACAGAAACACACCCTGGGCATCTCGGCCACCGGATCTTACACCGTGCGACTTTTTTTTGTGGGGATACCTTAAGTCGAGAGTTTACAGCAACAATCCTCGAACAATTTAGGCCCTGCAAGAAATTATCCCCCGTGAAGTTGCTGCCATTGAACCAACGCTTTGTTCTTGCGTGATCGAAAATTTAAGTCCGATTGCAAGTGTTTTGAGAGAAATGGACGCCATTTAGACGATATTGTTTATAAAATGTAAAATCCGCATCGTTAAACTCCATTTTGTATAAATAAAATATGAGAATAACATTATAGTATTTTTGTTTATTTAATATTAAGCTTGAAAATTTTCCGCTGGACACCCTTTATTAACAAATCTGAGTCTAAAAAGTGATGAAATGTGTGTGTTTATGATGTTGATTCTGTTCATTAAAAATTCATCACATTATAAAAACCACCTATTGTAAATGTAAATAAAACTACACGCTAACCATAAAAAGCTATAGATAAAAGAGGGATTAACATGGATTGGGGGTGACTAGATTCAAATAAGGTTGAAGCATGACATTCTTTTCACCTTGGAAGAAATATTCCCGTCACTGAAATAGGTATTTAAAAAAAAAAATCCTTAGCTAAACAAATTCTGGATTATTTACGATAATAAATGCTGATAAAGCAAAATTTATCTACTATTATTGTGTCCTTAGTTCCGCAGCGTATTAGAGTATGATATGCAATGTACATCAATCTCTTGGATTCTATTCAAAAAAGTTTCATAAAAATATTTTCATTCAGAGCAGTTATAAGCAGAAATGTAGAAACAATTGATTAAAAAGTTTCAACGTGAGACGCGATATTGCTAATCTTTTATTTTTGTACGAGATAGTTAATCATCTGATCGACAGCTCACTGATCTCTAAAGAAAAGCTTCACGCAAGAACCAGATCATTAAGGAAGCAAGAAACGTTCATACTTGATGCCTACCATAGCAATATTGTGTTATTTAATCCGATTTCGCGACATTAGCCCAGTAAATAAGTTGGACATGTTCTCTAATTCATTACTACGTTATAAAACGACACTTTTTTTGTAACTATGTATATGTTGGTGCTAAATATTTGTTTATAATATATATTGTCAATAAGACCGAGACAATAAGAGAGAAAAATGTCAAAACATGTGTGCGCCCACTATACTCCCGTTGGCCAATGAAATGCCCGCTGTACAGAAAAAATCTATGGGAAGTCAAGATGGCGATATGTATACTGTGCTTTCATTGTAATTGTATTGCAAATTGTAATTGTTTTATATTGTAATTTGTTCAGGTGAGATGTTGTATTGTTTGTGTGTGTGGACTGCGGTGGGTAGACATATTATAGTGAACGCATGTGATGAACATTTTTGAGAGGTTTAATGAGCATATTTTTAATGAAGATTATTTTTTCAAACCTACGGTTGCTTTATTAAGCTGTTAATGCTCTATATAAAATAAATAAATAAAAAATCCACATGAGCTCTACGATTATTCAAAGAGAATAGTCGATATAATTGTAGACTACTTCTTGGACTCATAAGCGAATAGCTTGTTGGCTTATTGGTCTAGTGGCCGGGGGTTCGAGCCTCGTTCCAGAAGACCAGCGAGTTAGTCTTATTTATAATAGTAAGATTATTAATATGACATGTATTCCGTGTACGCATCTCTATTTTTAAGAAAAGAAATTAAATAAACATATATGTTTGTGATAAAGTAGAAAATGTTCAGATGGCAACCTACTAAGTATTTTTATTGATTAAAATTTTAACTGGCAATCACACATTACTAAAGTATGTAATAAACTAAGAATAGTTCATGAAAAATAAAGTGATCATCTTTTCTGTTTTAATATGAGTAGAGCCAGTATTGGTGCACTCACCCAAACATATTGACTCATACCTATATTAATAATAATTATTGCTACAGAGTGATCCAAAAATTAAGTCCACCTTAAAATTGTTCTTCATATACACCTTTTATATGTTAATAAATCTTTCTACTTGTAATTTTAATCAATTGAACAATTGCTTGTAAACTATGCCCGTCTCGACACAGAATTTCTCTAGTGAGACGGGCACAGTCCAAACAAATTTTTATAAGTATTATATAGTTACAAATAAATAAATAAATATTAATGTACTGACCTTAAGGGGTATCTGTAATTTTATATTTATGGAATCCAAGTATTTCCTTTAATTCTTAAATAAATTTAATTTCTTACATATACGAGATACAATCTCTTCACATTAAAATTCCATAATTAGTTGTACCTAATTTTTTATCAGATAAAGCTTGCCGCAAGAGTTTAATAAAAAAAAAATGTATTAAGCACTAATTGACATAGATTTACAATGGGAGGCCAATGCCTATAATTCACGACAAACGGTTCGCGCTGATTTTAAATTCCCCGTTAGAGCAACTACTATGGTGAAAGGTTGGCAAGAATAGCTGTTCCAAAAACCCTATATACATTTCCATCTAAAATAATAAACCTCAACAAAATTCCGTACATAAAATATTTTATATAATACTTAAAAACTAGCTATACAATAAAATGTTTAGAATTACTCACTTTATAATTTATATAAATACTAACTTTTAACACATTAATATTTATAAATGTAAAAGAAACCTTTTGATAAATAACTTTACAGTAAATGGATCTTTTAAATTGTATACTCGTAAGTATATAAGTACTTATTTATATAAATAAAAGATAAATGGGTGTAAAAGAAGTAACATGCAAGTCGTCCATACACAATTGTATCTTTCTTTACTCCTTATGGGAATGTGACGTCTAGATATCTACTAGTAATATGTATATTTAATGTATTGTGTTGTAATGTCGGGAAAAAAAAAGAATTTTGCTTTAAATGACACAGATATCTTCTCGATTCTTATTTTTCTTTATATAAAAAATTTACATAACGTCACAAAACTTCACATTCGTAACCTCGACGTATGATGTGCGTCACATTTTCTTTAAAAAAAATTATGAATTTTATGAGCAGGGGAGCATCCATTTTCTGTATAGGTCTTACATACCGTATTTAAAAAGCATTTTATTCTAGGAATAACCTTTTCAAGTATCGCGTCACATAACATTTTTTAAATATACGAGGCGTGTCCGTAAAATAAGTTCCACGAATTTTTTTCACATAAAAAAACTGGTTTAATTTTAAAGAAAAGTATATTTTTGGAAAGTTCAGTCCTTCTTTTATTTTTCTACATAATCGCCGTTGCGTTCTATGCACTTCTGCATTCGAGGCACCCACTTCTTTAAACCAGAGTCATAGAACTCTGCCGCCTGTCCGCGTAGAAAACTAACAACCGCATTTTGTACCTCTTCATCTATCTTGAATTGGGTTCCGCCAAGGTTTTTCTTCAACTCGGGGAAGAGATGGAAGTCACTTGGTGCTAAGTCTGGACTGTAGGGTGGGTGAGACACCATTTTCCATCCAAATTTTTCGATGAGGGCTGTGGTTCGATAGGCGGTGTGCGGTCGGGCGTTGTCATGGTGAAAACGCACTCCTTTGGTCAACATTCCTCTTCTCTTGTTGAATAGCCTAAATGTTCAGTCAAAATCTTGTCGATTGTGGTTTTGCTGGCCTCCGGAATCTGTTCGCACAGCTCCCTAACTGTAATCCGTCGATCTTCGAGCATTGCCGCTTCGACTCTGGCAATTGTTTCGTCGTAAACCGATGGCCGCTCTGCACGGGCTTCGTCGTGGACGTCTGTTCGGCCATTTTTAAATTCCCTGACCCATCTGCGCACCATCCCGGAGCTCATACACTCTTCTCCATACACTTCACAAAGTTCTTCGTGAATTTCCTTCGCCGATTTCTTCTTAGCGGCCAGGAAACGATTAACAGACCGCAACTCGCAGCTGGCGGGAGACGCAAGAGGAAGCTCCATCGTTGACGGCTGCTGGGCCTAGACTAAACGTCGCAGCGACGCTGGCTTGGTGAGGAATTGTAGTGGGGGAACCAAATAACCTGCCTCTGCTGTCTGGTCGCGCATAGAAACGATCCTAGCGCCAGCGGCAGTCCGTGGAACTTATTTTACGGACAAGCCTCGTATATCAGGTATAAAGAACCTAAAAATTTTCCCCAATGGTATTTTTATTTTCTCATTTTTAAATCATCTGTGATGTCGGACTACCATGTGCGGTCATATAACCATTACCAAGGCAACAACAATAAAAATGGTTTTATTTGTGTTAAATGACTTTCAAATTAATTTTACTTTGGTGGAATTACTCATCAACTCATCACCCATATTCAACGGTCCTTCGAAAACAAATTTCTAACAGGGGATCCAAAATCGTGGCCCATCTCATTAGATGATCTACAATATATTCATTCAATTTAGACTAAAATCATCCTTGAACGTTGGACCAAATCAAAATTATATAACTTTAAATAAATTTGAATTGTCCACGCACCTTCTGGGCACATCCCCCAGTATGTCCTCCCTTCAGGTCGCCCTGCGTGCTAAGGATCTGCGTCACGGCGTCGGAGAAGATAGTGGACACGTTCGAACAAGGCAATAAAATGAATTATTGAAACATCGTCGCCTCGGAGTCTTGCCGCCGAGGGTGGCAGCCCGACCCGCGGAGACGGTCCTGTCACACCATCAGAATGTATGACTTATCTTTTGATAAATATTTGATTGTGTAAAAGAAATGATCGGGAAACTGGATGCAAAAAGTATTTAAAATTTCATTTAAAAACCAACTTTTTCCCTTATGTCTATAATCTTATGACGCGATGGTGATTTTTTTCGCTTTTTAATATTTTTCTTCTGCCGATTTGCATCCAGTATTAAACCTACCTTTTTTTTCATTAAAACTACAAATAATTCGGCAGTATACTCTATTTTTGGCTTGATTTTATTTAATAGTTTCTTCTAGATACTTCCTCAAATTTCGGAAGTCTTCCTGGCTTTGGAGCCATGAAATGCTAATGCGGGCTTGTCCAACTAGCCCGAAACGTTGGACGGCGAGAGTTTAACATGGAAAAGTCGTTATTCAGGTCTTAGTGAGGTAATACTCGTACTTCACGGGCGGTGACGTCATTCCGCGGAAAATATAACCTTTTTAAACGGGCGATGAAATTCAAATGCGTCCAAAAATAGCTTTCAGATTTTAGAATAGGATTATTATCGAAAGCCAGTATTTTTCAGATCATAAATTAATTGATCACGTCTCAAAATAGAGTAACGTTTGGTTAGCTTTCAAATAATATTTCTCTCGTTTAATATAAGAGTGTAATTTAAATTCAATAATTTAATAATTCTACAGAGTAAAATTTAACATATTATGTGTCAATCGTTATTAAAAAGTAATAAAGTTAATTCAATGGATCAATAACAAAATTATTTTGGGTGGGTTATATTGTATTTCGATTTTATATTAATCGGATTTCATATTTTTCCATGAGTTTTTGCTACGCGCTAACTGAATGCGGCAACCTTATGTACTTACATACATACTTTCTTACATACTTACTTACATACATACATACTTAGGACAGAAGAATTATAGGAATATTTACCCGGAACGTGATGTAGGATTATATCTTAAATAGTTTCAAACATTTCTTTCCAATTCTTTGAAGCGGACACTACTCTGGAACATTATTTTAACTACATTAAAGCTGTCAACTTTGATATATCTTCTAACTACTATTGGATTGATTCATAAATAAGTGACTTTATAAGTATGTATGGGAATCATTATTTTTCTTTATGGCATCTAATTACATCGCCTACAATATGTAGTTGTGTTAAACATCGATGTACAAAAATATTAAATTTAAGGCCCAAAATAGACGATTTATAAGAGCATCTTCGCCGCATAACTCACTAGAGTGTCCCAAAATCCTTCTTACTTTCCGAACCTCAATTGATAGATTGCTACCAATTTAGGTCACTTAAAAATGCATTGTAATGGGAAATCTTACGGAAATAATGCAGATGTATATGACTTGATCAATATTTTTTCTCATTAAAATCTCCGAGTAAAGATTAAAATAATTTAAGTAATATTTAATAATCGTTTAATCAATATTTTTTATACAAAATTTTAAATTTCAAAAATTAATCGGCATTTATTTAAATTCAATATAACATAGAACATTATAGGTATGTAACGTTGCGTATGTAATGTTAATAAATATTACGTGTAGAAGAGTAATAAACCATTAAAAATTAAAAAAATCTTTTGAAGGATATTACAGTAGATTTAGTACAATTGTTAGTTTTCGTTAAAAAAAAAAATCCTTAATATAATCTTACATTATCTGGGTAATAAATAATCTGGCATTATCATTTGAGCCAGATATTGAAATATAGTCCTGGTAAAAGCATCAATAATAATAAATAAATATGTACGAGAAGTGCAATGAAATGCAAGAAAATGGAAGAGTTAGATACTGGAAGGAAGAGTAAAATAGTACGATCCAAAAACTACACAGAAAACATACTACGTTGTCCTAAACTTGACAAACATATACTGTAGTACGCTCTACATGTAATATTGTATAACAATAAATACAAAAAACGTAGATATATATTTTATTATATAACATCCTAATGTCCTTTGTATCACTTTGAGGAAATATATATTTAATATCGCAATGTCCTTCTAGGAAAATTTGAAAGGAAACTGATAATATTACATCGTAGTAAAATGTAAATTTCCTTTGATATAAATATACGAATTTGGTTGAAATGTCACCTCGTTATTCTGAAGGTATATTTTTCGAAAAAGAAAAGAAAACAAACGATATTTGAAAATTGGAACACTGCAATTGTAGTCGCAGTAGGTAGGTAATTATTTAAATTATTACATTTTTTCACAGAATCATTCACAACTTTCGCGCCTGTCTTAGAGCATATTTTAAACACTATTTGCTATACAGTACACAATCTTGAAATAGGGAAGGAAGATGTTGTTTGCTAGCGGTAGATGTCGGGTTGGCCTTTCCTTTTTGCCGCGCTTTATTGCATCCGCCATTATTTTATTCACAAGGCGGGGAAATGTTTTCCTGTCTGCGCCATCGCGCTCATTCCTCCTGATTTCATCTCGGCAGGCACGGAGAAACGGCCATACTTCAACCATTTCATAGCTGAATCTTTTATTTAAATTTTAATTTTATGAAATATTTTCGGCTACGTTTTTGTGATTTTAATTGGATTTTCTGATCATTTATTCTGCTAGAATTTTTAGGTGTAGAATATTGAATTCTATATGAATTAATGACGACATCATTAAGGGTTTTCTAAATACGGTTGTGTGTCGATCGTTACCCCATCTCCGAGAACTTAAAATATTTTCGCAAAGCGTGTAGCTGTGGTCCACACCCTGCATTATTTATGTTAGAAATGAAATGGAAATAAAATTTTAATTATACACGTCAAGACACATTATTGATATATGCAATATGTCGGACAATATTCCGCTAGTATGTCGGATTATACGTCGGACAATATTCCGCTAGTATGTCGGATAATATGTCGGACAATATTCCGCTAGTATGTCGGATTATATGTCGGACAATATTCCGCTAGTATGTCGGATAATATTCCGCTAGTATGTCGGATTAGGGACAAGACTATCTCCGTAAAGTGATGTAAGGAATTTTTGTCAGCGGGTAAAAGACACTTAAGTTTTTGTTTTTATTGAAATGTGAATATTATTATACCAATTTTGTTCATACTATTTATTGGATAGAACTGTGTAGTTTTTAATAATACGTTCTCAGAGGTCCTTTTTTCCATTTTGCATTGGCACTTGGCACCCAATTTAATTAATTAATTAAATGCGCCACTATATTCTCATTTTAATAAAATAAAAAATAACATTTCATTTCTGTACATTATTTCACTGTTCTGATATGATGAATTCTAGTGCCTCCGTGTTTTCAATATTCCTCTGTGGTGCATCATCATCACGTGATGCAGCCTGGATTAAGCTTCCAACCGAGCTCTTGAATAGTCGTTTTAATAATATTAGTCGTATTATCGCGCAGAAAATTTTTCAATGCCGTCTTTCGTTTTTAAACCTTACAAGTAATGGTTACTTTTCTCGGAAGAAATTCATAGAGATGTCGCAATTTTTCGCGCTACCAGATGCACACGGTCTCAAATGCCGTAACTCATCGATTAAACTCGAACAAAAAGATGGCAGTCGTGTTTTTTGTACTTGACACTTCAATTTATTCAGCCAACATTATTGCTACAAATTGTTTTTTTTTTAAATGTATTCAATAAAATAATATCATGCCGATAAATAACGATTAAAACTTTCCTAAGCACTCTTGCCTTGTAAAACAAAAACATTATAAATGTATGCATCAACCCAATATATTTTGTAAAAACAAATTGTCAATGTCGAATCCTTCGATACTTTGGACATTCTGTCATTTTTACGTCCTTAGAATCCATGGGAACATTTAAAGTCCTTAGAAAAGTTGATTAAATGGATTAACCAATAGTTTAAGTGCTTCGATTCTGCAAGTAATTCACGTTGCCGGGAGAAGACTAATAAAACATTCGCGATGGTATCTTTAACAATCCTTAGTAACAATGTATTAATTGTAAAGAAAAAGAAAATCACTAGTTTGTATAAATAAATATATGTTACCAGTGGCGTGCAGTAGGTATAGATTTTGGTTATGCTGTTACTAAATATATTATACAATCATATATACTATATATATACTACAATATATGTTGTGCGTGGGATTATGAACTTTCGTTTAACCAATGTCTTAAGACAAAATGAATCTGTCGTTTATACGATCCTACCATGTTTTTATTTGTAATTTTAGAGTACTATTAATAGTGTTTTTAAAGTTTAAGTTTTGACGTAAAATAATACCTTTTCACCCATATAAAAATCAATGTAACAAATGTATGGATGTTTTTAAGAACACCTTTTATGACTAAACATTATTCTTTTGTTGTTGGTTTGAAAATCCTTACATAATAACTAAATTAAATAATTATTTTTATTAAAGGTTAACGTAGGAAATAATTCTGCCAATTGCTTTTTGTTTTTCCCAAATCAAAAACAATTTCATGTACCAAATGCACCTCGAACGCAAAGAACGACCATTAAATTAACGCGTTAAAAACAGTAAGATAATAAAATTCGCGAATTAGTAAAAGAGGTAGTAGACACTTTAATGATTTGCACGCAGTTGTAAACCTTTCTAATGTTATTCTGTTAAAAAATAGCATAAGTAACGACTCCATACAAAAATACTCCATAAAGGCATTTTCAATTCAGTAAATAGCCACTTGTATGACTTGAGTAATCATTAGCTTGAAAGTAGACGATAGTAATGTGTAAAGTTTATACCGGTACACAGATGGCGCTAATTGTAATAAATCCGTAAATATATGTTCACGGTCCATATTATAAGTTATTTAATATATATTTGTTTCCCGGAATTTTAAGTAATGCACAGCTTTTTTGCTTGTATGCGCTGCACGCCCCTGAGAGTTGCAAGAATATACAAGAGTGCTCTATAAAATTTCAGTAGTAAGTTTCTGATCTTTTAATCTTATAATATAATATATTATACTTTAGTATAAATCACATTGTTTTTAAGATTCGCTCTGTTTTCTGCCAAAACAATTTATAATTGTAAGTATAAAATATTGAAAATACTTGAGCTGGAATACAAATCAACTGTTAACGTTGTTTTTCCAACAGCAATCGAAGATTTATGTGAATTAAATAAACGTTAAACCTCCGAGGGACTTAAAGATTTCTCGCTATTCCAGACGGAGTTTTGAATGGCGTATTGTTCTCTCTGTTCGTTCCGTTAAAGAAAATTGCATTCGTACAAAAAGGCATTCGATAGCGATTTATTTTCTTTAACTTTGTAGCTCATCTCTCGAGAAATACCGCTCACCGCTCACCGGTCTGCCTGTCACGTCAGGCCGAACTGTTTTGACAGATACATCACTTTCAATTTATCACCCTGGAAGAAAATTCTTTACACATGTCCGATTATTTACCGACCGACAGCGACCCTGCGGAATACCTAGAATACCCAACGAACGAGGGCTGGTTTCAAGATTTCTTTATAATTTTTAATATCGACTTTTTCACTGCTACCTTTTGTTATCAACAGGTGATTAAAATCCGTGGGCGGCATGTTTAGGATTTCTAAAAGCGTAAATAATTCAGCATTCAGCAAAGAAATGTCCCTAGGCTGACGTTGAGTACGATCAGAATTTTCAAGAAATAATATTATCTGTTTTGAAAGTGTATTTGTGGTTTAGTATATCAGTACTTTATTCAACTACCCGTTTACAAAACCTTTCTAGACATTTCTCTGAAAACAGACAAAATGTTTCCCTTAAAATACAAAAGGCGTCCATTTTTCTTTTCCTTCGAGGGTTTCTTAAGGTTAGCAGAAAGGTTGAGTTTACTTCAGTCACAGATGGGTTCAAGGTTTGGAGATTTCTGTTATATTAAATAAATAATATATTATTTCACTTTCAAATTGTTAGAAAATAATAAAGAAGAACATTTTCTATAATTTTTTTTATTTAATAGGTAGCATTTAAAATCTTGGACGTCAATATTTAGGTAGTATTTCGACAAATGTACTAATACCGTGGAAAACAAATAATGTAATTAAGATTAAAATAATAGTAGTTCGCCATACTTTAATTTTTATGCAATACTTAAAAATAAAATATTTGTAACTTTCCCTGGTTTGATCCTTGCAGTAATTTTTTACCCCTGCAGTCACATTTACACTATTTTTAATTCATACTGATACGATATATTATGATAAATGTAATTGAGAGTAATAAAGGAGCAATGTAGAGATTTCACTTTTTTTTTTTTTATAATCTAATTGATGACACCTCGCCGGGCACGAGTACAGTACATTCGAGTGTGAAGGATGAAGACGTAGAATGATCGATAGTCCATATTTTGCGCTGCGGTCGAGCATCTGAGAAATAAATCGCCTGGCCGCGGCAGCGGCGTAGGGTGGGGGGAGGGTAGACTCCCCAGTGTTGGCATCCCTGGAGAATTTGGCGGGAAGAAAACTTTAATTCAGCAATCCAGGCAGAATCGTCAGCCTTTTTCCGTTGATTAATGTTTATGGCATTCTTGGCATTTTGCAAAACATTTTGTATTGTGTCTTTTGAAGTGCTGTACAATTTTGTCTTTTAAAATATTTATATTCCCGTTTTTGTTGTGAATATACAGAAATAAACTACGCATTAATTTTTCTTGTGCCGTAACAAAAAAGTATTTTAATGTGTGGTTTATTTCAATTACGTAGTACTACAGATGCCTACTTTAATATCTACATATATACAACTGACTGTCTGTCTATTTTTTATACAATCGACTAAATCAAATTTTGAATAGTTACTCTTTTGGACACTGCGGATAATATGGGCTAAATCAGATGAATACGGATGCCTCTACAGTACAGCAATTCGTTGATTTAAAATAACGATTTCCTTGACTTGACTTTTGCAATGTTTTTATCGTTGATTGATGTACTTGGTCGTTCAGTCCTGGCATCATCTTACACGTCTTCATGGTCCTCTATAAAATGCTTGTACCACTCATAAATTCTTATTTCCAATATAGATCTGTACAAATGAAGTAAGAAATGAGCATGTCTACTGGGAACGTGTATTATGTTTAAATACATTATGCTGTCAAAGTAAAAACTAGCAAGGAAGTTAGGTAGGTCCTTTAAATTATAAAAATAATGTATTTTCCCACACAGATTTACAATAAAATTTTTTTTTTCTGCCCTCGTAGTTCAGTAGTACTGGCTTTTCATTCCGGGGGTTCCGCGGTCGATTCTAAGTGAGTTTACAATACATCTATGCGATTTTTTCGAGCATGGCTATTTTTTAGATGTGTTTGGCTACAGTAATTGTGTTTCTCTAGTGGCCTACAGTAATGTTACAAATTGAAATAAAATATAAAATCCCATTGATATTAGGTATACGCATTGAAAAATTCATTAAATAATTATTTAACTATTTTAATTTTCATAAACAAAACTTTGTACTACACACACGTTGGGTTATTTTCACTGCTAGTTTCGAGAGGTGCACCTCTTCTCATCATAACTTCGTGAAATTTTCATTCATTCAACTACATAATTGAAACAAACCACTCTTTCGATAGTCATTGACTAAAACTTCTCCATTCGGTACCTTATAAAGAATTAATAATAAACAATTTGAAAACTGTTGAAATACAAAAGAATTTAAATTCAAAGAAAACACTAATTAACAACATAACATTCCCTAACACTTCGCCTTTTCTGTCCATATTCCCGTTATTGACCGAAACCTCCCCCTTTTCTCAAACCCCGCCTCATTGCCCGAATAAACTACAATACTGTATTTAATTTAGTTATCACCTGATGATGAGAGGGACTGCACCTCTTGAAATTAGTAGTGAAAATAGCCCAGCCCAGTTAGTCTATCATAAAATAACATAACGCGAAGAAAACAGACAAAAATGCTACATTTTTTCAGGTAAATAAATGATTTGAGCATTTGATTCAGATGTGTGATGATCTCGTTACTTTAAATAGTTAGAAATCTCATCATGATCTCATAAAAAAATGTAATACGCGGCAAAGAAAAGAAAAGAAATTTCGCAGAGTAACTTTATAAAAAGATGGAGTGTCGGGCCGATCGGTGCCGGCACCGAAGTGACCGTGTGAACTCGCCCGCGCGGGGCTGTAGTTAGGTTCTTGTACCGGGATGTGGAACAAGCGGGAGGAATACCTCCTGTTTGCAGTTAGCCATAAATCCTCCATGAAATTGCGCCGTTTGTTTCCCGCCGCCTGAGAGAGGAACTTTTTCGAATTTCGAAAAAGTTTTTCAAATTTCGAATGGGAAACCGTATTTTCTCAAAAGTAGGTACCTAGCGTAGGTACCTGCGCAGTTTTTCATGCGAAATTTTCTTTATCTTAAATTTTCGAATGTTGAAGGCTGGTTGGAAATTTTCCATGAATATAATTAACATGTCAAGATTTCAAAAGATAGCTGTATTTTATTTTCAGCCTCAACGATAAACAAAAACATAATCGTAACTTTTCTTCTGTTACAACAGCGACAAATTTTTAACTTTATTGACAGTTTAATTGGTTTTTCGTTGTTTTACTTGAAAATCCTTTATTTAAAAAACGCTGCATTCTCGAACAGTCTATACTTTTTTTATAAATATGTTTGGTTACACAGGGGATGGGGAAACAGGATGAAGGAAGGGTGGCAGAAATTTGGTATATGAACACGACAATACTCAAGGACCAACCGGGAAGAACGACTAACCTGGATTATCTCTTCTGTAGTCACAGCCCAGGAACTTATTCGATGATCAGCACGACGCACTGTGATACACAATATCGGTTCCGGAACGCACAGGCGAGGAACCGAATACACAATAGCAAAAAATAACTTTACAACAACTTCAAGTTAGTGACGACCACATAGCAGCATCCATTCTCCCTGACAGTTCAAAAGTCACAGTCAATACACAGAAAAAATTGTGTTTAGTGGTGATGATAAAGAGGAGGGGGATCTACTCACGCGCATGGGATCACATCCGTGGATCTGTCATTAATACAGAACAATATTAATATCGCAATATTTCGCGTCACTGACCACGACCCGCCGAGATAAGGTGTCAGTCTGTCTCTCTGGGGGCTCAGGTTTAAATGGCCGGCAGCCAGTTATTTTCATTTTATTTTCATTCTGTACAGCCAAGACACAAACCGCTTTAATATATTATATTTCTTTTGTATTGAAGAAATGAGTGCTGAGATAGCGACTTAGAGTTATAATTACAACTATCTACCCTGAGAGGGCTATGGAGATATTTCTAGTTGTTAGGTATCGTTACAGCCCAAATTTAAACATTATAACTGTGAAGTAAGTATGAGATAGTACACAGTAATCCGATACAATATTAATATTAGAGAAACACTGCCAGAATCCACAATCCGCAATGCATTATTAAAGAGTTCCCATAAATATATTATTTTGTTTAATAATGCATGTTCCTAGTACAAGATTCCTGTATACGTATACAAATCTCATTATCCGTTTAATATTCCCTTTATTTAGCGGTGCCGTGGAGCTATCAACATACATTTTCAATTAATTAAAGTTCAGAGGGCTGAATTTAATTAAGCTTTCACGAATAAGGAAATACATAAGACATTCGGCAGCAAGATGGTAGACGGATATTCTTGCATACAAATCTTCAAGCGAGATCTACAAGCGACGTGCTCTAGACGAGTTTCTCTTCCTCAAATTGGTCTCGTGCAAAATGAATTAAAACAATATAAAATTATTTTGAACTATGCGTAATGTTTCTTACAAATGTCTAACATTATTCTCTTAATATTTACATAGTTATTAAGAAATAATAAATAATAGTTGCTGGGGAGTGCGAGCAATACACGAATAATATCCAATAATATCTGAGAAGACAATTTTAGATTGATAATGAACCAAGAGTATAAATAAGGATGATAATCAAAGTTTATACGACTAAAGAAAAGATACAGTTTAGAAATTGTGTATCGTATTTGATCCGGGGATTGAGTACAAATATCGTAGCTATTTGTGTTCAGTGGTCATTAGAATCGGGCATATATTGTACTCAATGTTCAACGAACGGAATGAAAAATTTCTATTCCCATTTCAAAACGAACCAATCAAGAATCAAGATCGCTTTTTAGAATCAAATTATAATCAGGACATTCATAATTAACTCGTACATTTTGGAGATAAATAACTGGCAATAATAGTGTAACCCAACCTTTTTAGATTTAGGTAATTACCTTCATAAATCTCAGACTACAGACATCGGCCGCCGCTTTCTTTCTTTTAAATTTTTAGTTTTGTTCTGACCGTGATCAAACGCATTATATTATTTTATCTGAAGTCGCCGATCACGCTTGCAGTTGCCAAACATGTTTGATTTTTTTTATTTTTAAAATTTGGTACGTTTTCTTGTTTGTGTATGATAATTCAAAACAAACTCTTTTTTGTTTAAAAAAAAAGATGCGTACACGAAATATATATCACATCAATATTTTTATAATTTTCAAACTAAGCTAAACGCTCCTACTATAAAAATAGGACTAATTTGCTGGTCTCCTGGAACGAGGCGCGAACTCCCGACCACTAGATCACTAGGCCAGCGCCTTAACCACTAAACCAATTAGCTAATATTATATGAAACGGTTAGGTATTAAATATGTTTGATATTGCATTTGTTTTCCTCTTCTTCTTCTTTTAAATAGGCAATCCACCCTTAAAGAGTGATTTTTGCCGTTAATCAAGTTAAAACATTATTTATAGAAAGAAGGACAATAATATTATAGAATAGGAAATATTATTTTGTAGAAAGAAGGACAATAATATTATATTAAGTCAATACCATTGTCGTTCAAAAAATTAGCTATTATATAGATTAAATGTGGCGAGTTAATGAAAAGAAGATGACCAAGTTAACCGGGAGTTGAAAATTACCATTGACGAAAGTATTTGCTTTATGTATGCAAAATAAATGAATAGTTTACTTTAAAAAGGTGTTAAAACATTAATATAATAGATACATAGCTTTTGTGCAGATCGTAGTTTTCTGATATTTGTCGTTGTTAGAAAGAAATTCTACAACGAACGAGATCACAACTTTCGGCCTACTCTAATCAATTTTTGATTGTGAATTCAGAAATTTGCGTACAATGGATTACATTATTAAAAGTGTGACCGGCGATAGTTATTTTTATGTTCTTATGTCAATTCTTATATAATTTGCGGTGCACCTTTTTCACCCTCTACTTCTACTATATCTTCTATCTACTTCATTCGCATGAGCCGAGGAGCCGAAGTACGTCTGGCGGGTGAAAGTGCACTCCGCGGCCAGAAGGCGGCCAGGCTCCAGAACACAGGCAGGCAGGCAAGCTGGGTAGCTGCATTATTCACTCGCCACTCTCGTTAACTCAGGTCTCGTAGCCGGCAGTCATCTATTATTTAAGCATCAACTACTGCCGCGGAGTTTTCGTGTGAACTAACTGTACAATACTCGAACCGAAATAGTGATATATCGAAGTAAAATTTAATTAATGATTTCAGAATTGTCTTTTTTAATCACAGAAGACTCTTAAAAATTTTTTTTAGGACCTTTATAATACAATACTTTCATTGAATATGATTTTGGCAAACCAAGTAACAATAACATATTGTGTAATACATTTCACCTATATGTAGTGGTTACAAATACCGATGTTTTTTTCAGTATTGGTATTTTTTCGGTATCAATCTTTTCAAAATTCAAAATACCTGTTTCAATTCTAACTTTTTGAAAATGCGTAATTTCGAAATTTAGACGTTTGAAAAACAAAACAGTATTTGTAATAAATTCCTGTGCCCTTTAACCTACGATAATTTTTTACGTATACATTAGTGCGCCCGCGCCCATCTACCGGTTCTACTGTCTACCGAAAAAGCTAGAGATTACCTTGTCAAACAATGCAAATTATATTACTATTATTTTAGATTTTATTTTCATTTATAATTTTTAAATATAATTTTCTGTCATTATAATGAGTTTTTCTAGATAGATATTATGAAATATATATTTTAATTCATGTATTGAAGTTTCTGCGACCCGCATTTCTGCCACTTAATTTAAGTTTTTTTCTATAGAATTAAATATTACATTTGTTTGTACACAATTGGACATAATACATTGGATTCGATATTACCGAGCTTACATTGCTGACATAGGCGCAGAAATTTCGATATTAGTTTTTGAAAATAGAAAATTTTAAATAAAATGTCGCTTTACCACCACTACGGCCTAGGGTAGTGCTTTCAAAATCATATGAAATAATTGTCAAGTTTATTGATATCACTGTATTCAACCTTTTTTAGATAGATGATGTATTAGAAAGGTTTTTGATAGGTGATGTATTACAAATATATCTACACGTAAATACCGCTGATGCTTTGCTCAACTCAACTTGTTGCTTGATTCACTGGTTTAACCTCAACTCAATTTAATACAACTCATTAACGAATAGTGTATTAATAAACTAAGATTAGTGATGGATTTAATTACATCGCTCAGGATATAAACACGAAATTAACTCGTTTTAATTTTACTTCCCCACTATTTAGAATCGTAAATTAACAAAGTTATTAATTGTTTTAGAAATTCTGATTATTTACAAATTGTCAAGACGTTTGATAATATAAATGTCAACGTTTATCGCTCAAAGGTGGTTTATGATGTCATAACCGATAAAGATTCTTCATTTCCATATTATTCTTTTTTCGAAACTTCCATTCTTTCTCAAGTTCTATTCGTGAACAATGAAACCCTCGGGTGAAGTTCCAGTGATCAATCTCTCACATTGTCCGGTCCTCGCAAAGAGCTTTGCATGAAGAAACTTAAGTATGTAGTAGACGACTATTTTCATATTCAGCAGATGACCGTAGTGGGAAATATTGTGTTGAATATTGCCATAGTTTTACGGCCAGTTATTTTGAACTATTTGAACTATTATATTTTTATAGTGAAAGTCCTGTAAGAGCTCAGTTTTAGATACTAGTAGTGAAAATATGGACATGTTTTTTTCAATTTCATGTTGACAACTCATTAGGACATGTTCTAGAATTCCTTTTTTAAATAAGAAAATCGGTTTGAAAAAGCCTATTTTGTTTACATCGTATTCTAATTCACGGTCTCCAGTTTTAGGAGATGACTTTGAGTATAGAAAATTGATGTGAATTTTATGTACTTTTATGTAATGTACCTAATGTAGGGCTAATATTAGCCTATGTTAGTTAAACCCCATATTAGGTATACTTCCATTAAAATTAATTTAATATCTATCAACACTGTATTTTCTCCTCTCTTAATGTTCCGTCTATCTGTATATGTATTCTATCTCTCTCTTTCGCATATTATATTCTGTCTCCCTTGATGTTCTATTTAACTATATATTTATTCTGTCTCTCTCTTTCACATTTTATATTCTATCTCCCTCTTTATGTATATATAAGTTTTTGTATTTATGATTAATTTCAAATATGTCCTGATGAAGCTTAAGATAAGCGAAACTGGTTGACGTATAATAAATTTCGTGGTTTCATACAAAGTTATTGTTATTTTATTTAATATAATATGTCAAACCACAAAGTGATAGCTTTCTATGAAAATATGAATTTTATGTCTTTTTGTTAGAAAAATAATGTATACTAATGTATATTTGAAATCATTAGAGCAGCCATAATATTATGTTGCCAATCGTTTCCTAACTAAATTTGGTTCATCCTCCTAGATAAATGTTTCGTTCTTTGTGCTGTAGAACTTTGTATATACTTTGTATTTCGTTAAGACGACGACAAAACTGTTCGCGCTTTCGAACATTCAAATGAATGCTTAGACTTTGAAAACGCCGTAAGCTGTTGCTGCAGGCTGTGTTTCAACTCTTAATTGAACTAACGATTGGATTTACAAGAGTAATTTAAAATATATATTATATTATTATTATGTATAATGATTATTTTTTATATCGTTAAAAGTGTCATACTTGGGGTAATCGGTGAAAATTGAAAATACATGAACATATTTTATTTAGTCTTATTATTTTCTAATTACATTTCGTTTGAAACACTCTTCTAGATTACAACCATCTTATTTCTGACTTTCTGCGTTTCCTTTCGCTAATTCGTAAGACTTTTAGGGTTGAGCTTTCACCGAAAGTGCTCACCCTGTAACACAAAAGGAAAATTACGCACTTAAATCGTACTACTGCTTCGGACGATTTATAGCCCCACAGTTTTTTTCCTATTCTTGATAGCGAGATTCCGTACATTCCAAGTAGCGAGCCCCGGGGCAGCGATCCTTGCCTCGGTACCCGGTAATGCAGGGTTGGGACAAGATTGTCGACTAGTTAAAAGGCATTTTGCTAGAGTTATGTGCCACAACTAAATTACTATATTTATTATGGATATTAAATCTAAATAATTTATTGAAATATGATACCTGTGCTGGCCTGCTTACATAATATTATTTATTTGTCAACGTCCCTATGGGCATTTACTTTAATACATTATTTATTAAATATGTAATTAGACTTTATTTACGTAGGTATAAACACATACCAGTAAATACAATTTTTTACAGATACAATCTCATTTTATTGAATTTAATATAGCGATTAATATCCCTTCTTAAATTCTACATATAAAAATCAAAATATCTATTAATACTAACTACTAAAAGTCAGTCTGATCTTCGAATTTGCGTATTATTTATTACATTTTTCTACAATTATTAAAGAAAGTTTGTACTATTCTGTTTCTTCTCCTTTCTTTTGCTTTTGTAGATAATTGTCGAATGTTATTTTACTTCTCATCAACTAATTGAGTGTTCTTTAGCGAATACGATTCTTGCGTAACAAGTGACATTCTTAAAATGATTGAAAAATTGATTGTGTAATTTTTTATAACTGGACACTAATTTGAAGACATTTTAAAGATATCACATCTTAGAAAAATCTTTATTTACATAAATCATGTTTTTTTGAAAATTCCTGCCATTTTAATAGATTCTGTTGAAGATACATTACGTATAGGTATATTTTCCGTCAGTTTGTGAACTATGCAGTAAAATGGAAATGTCATCTATCACCCTCGGCTGCCCAATTTTATTTTCTCAAGTTTCGGCTTTTTGTCGTAAAGACACCATTTCATTAAATCGCTCTCTCTTGTGTCTTAAATTAAAATTAAAATGTCTGTTTAATTAAATTAATGTCTATTTTGGTGCTCATTTTTCATAATAATTCAACAACGGTTCCAGCCAGCAAGTTATATATCTAAAAAGCTGGTCAGGAGGTCATTCGAAGAAAATATTTTTTTAATCTAGCATTTATTAAATATGGTCAACCGTGCCTGCCAACATGTTAATATTAATATTATATCTATATTAAAAATAATCTTGTCTGTTTTTATTTCGAAAATCTTTAACGGTGTTCATGTATAATAATAGAGTAATTAATTTTTGTACTTCTTTATTTCCAGGTAAGGACACGTTTAATTGGTTTAATCATTCAAACAACTTCAAAAGCAACCATGGATCCTTTGAAAGTACGGTAAAAATCTTATTTTATTTCCTTAACTCAACACTTTCTTAATTACCAAGATCCACGGCACGGAGGTGAAATTAAATTTTAATCAGAATTATCGTACTCATCTGCGATGAATTTCATTATTTTGTTTCTACGCGAGTAAAGTGCTTTAATTGTCGAAATTTTAATGTAGTACTAAAGATAAATAAATATTTGATTACATGTAATGCGAATGTGGCATTATCAATAAATAATGCCATTTTAATACATTTACCATTAAAATAGCTGTAAATCAATAAAAATATAATATTGTAATTGTATGGTTTAAAATGCGATTTTTCAAAAATCAAGAAATGCAATGCTTTGATTGAGAGATTTAACATAACCAGATAAACCAGATACTGGAAGATGGTCCTGTTAGAAGCCTTAATAATCGACGAGCTCGTATGAGAAGATGTATGAATGTGAATGAGACGAGAATTGTGTGTCAGGATAGAATAATGTGGCGCTCTATCTTCTCTACCTACTCCCGCGGGAAACGGCGTGATGGTATGTTTATTTAGTCGATTTCATTAAAAAATTAAATGTAATATTTTGATGTGAGAACTTTTGTATCTAGTTAGTTATTGGACGTGCCTGGATATCGACAGCGCTACCGGGTGCTACCCATACACGAGTAAGCTATCGAACATCCAAGTTATAAAATGGCAGGCAATATTGTTCAGTGAGAAAGCACCCGGTATAGTACGTGTACGGTGCATTCTCTCCCGAGAACTTCTCTCGGCGCGAGGAGAGATTCCCTCCCCGAGATAGAACTCATCTCTTAGTGCAGCCTCTTTACTGTATTGCTAGTTTCCTTGAGTGTAATGGGTGCCATTATTTTTTATTGCGGAATACTTTTGATGAAGTTGCGCAATGTCTGCCGACGTATGTTTAAAATGGGAATATTCTCCGAAATATGTTATATGTAAATACGTGTGTGTATTCATCTGGGGATAACTCACCCTTCTCTACAAACTGTACACGTTATGTGTAGTTTTTTTACAGTTATCAATGGTAATGTACCCTCCGCCACTTTATTAATTGGTGGATAAAAGCGGAAAATCCAGGAGGTTTGATTTTGTCGATAAAATGCATAAATATGGTCCGCGCAATCGATAGATACATTGTATGAAAATTATCTATTCAAATATTTTTATATTTATGTTTTCTAATATTTATATACTATCAACTTGCTTATGCCTTTTGACAGCGACATAGATAAGGAAAAAAAAACATAGAACGCGACGCGATACGACCATGAGACATAGATGAAATGACAGGAGTCTCACAAACCTGGCCGTTTAAACAAGCACGAAACAGCCATAATGACACTGACAATACCGAAACCGGCATTCAGAAAGTCACAGACGTAGATGAAGAAATGTAATATTATTATGGATTCTTACTCTGTATACTAATTTAAATAAATAAGTACAGAAATTGGCGTTTTTACTAGTAGCCATTACTGCATGGCGTGGTTGCCTTGTAGAGTAAGTGCCAACCTGGTGGCGAATGATGAAGACCGATATGGGAGTTTTTGCTCATACAACGGTCTTGGGTAAGCGGGGGGTCGATATTCACTGTTTTTTAAAAGAAGTACAATTTCATAATTGTTTGCAATTTTTTGTCGGCATGATTTGTGGTATCGAAAAATTCACTTCAAATTGTTAATTCAACACGAAGTGAATTTTTACCCGAGTGTTGTTACTTCAACGCGGAGACACTCGTTCGCGCTGTCGCAACCGTCTCGGTGATGGTGTCTCGGTGACAGACGTACTGCGAGTTTAGTTGCGTCTTGTATTGTAATGATATGTATTGGACCTCGTATTATGTCACCTCTGCGTACACATAATATATTTAATGGGTGGCTGCCCTTTTATTAGTTTTGTAAAAAAATAAAACCCTAAAGTTACTTATATTTTATTGATTTGTACTTTATTTCATACATTAACTCCACCACTTTATACACTTGGAAAAGTACACAATTTTCACGATATCGTGCATATTTTGATTCTACTTTATCTGTGTGATATGTATTGTTACTATCAATTTAATTTCAAATGTAACGCATGCGTGCAACAGATTTCCACAGAATGCCAACCATTAAATACGTTAAAAGGTTTTGGTGATAAGACTGTCTAATTTTTGCTATGTATATTTGGTACATATGAAGATATATTGATTTATGAATTTGAATAGCTAAACGGTAGATTCGATGTGTGTACATATTTGATATCTCTCGTCTATTAGATATCTCTGATCTCTCTTCCTGATTATTTGGTTGTAAACATCGATCACTACGTTCAAAATACAAAAAAGATGCTTAGATGGTTTGTGTATGTAGAATGACTGAATGAGGAGAGAATGATAAGAAAGATATTTTATTATTGAGAACACATTCTTATTGCGAAGTTCTAATTGTTCGGAACATAGGTCTGTGATATTTTTTTAAAATACAAATTAAGTGTATTGATTAGAAATATATACATATAAAATCAATTATATCGAGAAATATTATTGTTACTGGAATTCGAACCTGGATCTCTTCCTTTCCGGGGGAAGTGCATCAACCGATTATGTTACACCAACGAAATGCATTGGCGACAAATTTTCGAACTTATATGTTACACTTTTCAAATTGATACATCTATCGTTCCATTATTTGAAAGCCATCATCTTTATTTTTACGGCATCTCAAATACCTTTGATTAATCCGATAGGAGACGCCAGAATTAATAATTCATTTTTATAGACTTATAAAGGTTAAGAAAGTTACTTAACTTATATAGGTTATATAAAGGTTCGAATCCCGGTAGCGACAACAATATTTTTCGATAAAATTGATTTTATATGTAAATCTTTCTAATTAATACATTTAATTTGTATTTATAAGAAAGATATATGACGCGAGTATTAATGATACCAAAAATAAAGGACATTCACAGAAGACTTGGTGTTGGTGTGACCAAGAAAAACTGTCATGTTAGAAGCCTCAACACTCGACGAGCATGCGTGAGTTGTATGAATGCGGATGTCAGAAGAGTGTGGCATTCATCCTCGCTGCCTACCCCCGTCAAACGTATATTATACACGGAAAGAAGTCACTGATGTGCATTACAAATAAATTGTTTGAGAGGTTGAAAGACATTTGTAGATGTATTTTAAAATTATCTAAAGAGAATATATTAAATTTGTTTAAAATTATTTTATTTAATACAGTTTTTGATTAAAAACAGATTGAAATGTTACAAATAATATATATTTTAAAAAATTTCTACGCGTATTTAAATTCATGAAATATACGTCCTGTTTATTTTTTTATTGTCCGTCTGTTTATTGAAAAAGTTAATTGTTAAAAAAATGTTAAAATATTAATTGGAAAGCCTCCCCCTAAAACGGTACCTTATAATTTATTCCAAAAATTTTAAATGAATTGTTTTATACACTGCCAAATAAGAAATACACAGAATTGTGGGGGATGGATTTGTTATTAATGGAAAAATGATGTATTAAGATCTACGAAACATTATTTAAAAGAAAAAAATTTACCATTGTTTATTTGTATATATATGTCGTGAATTAATAAAAACGTTAATAAATAATACAACTTGTACTTACAATGCGAGAAAAATATTTTATCATTATAAAAAAAATTCTACGCCATAAAAAAAATTTAATTTCAGATTTGTTTTATTCTGTATCATAGAATATGAGACTTATACCTATTAGACAATAGACAATTAGACATATCAGGAAGCCGCTTATTTGCTTTCCTTCATACGCTCGTAAGTCAAGACATGAAGTTGTCTATGATCTCGTTTGAATTTAATACTTTATATGCCGTCGGTAAGGTGTTTGAACTAAAACAGATCTGGCGGGTTGTGTAGCTAATAGCCAGTTGTATAATAATAATTGCTGCAAAAAACATAATTATTTTGAATAGGTATGGCCAAGTCGTAATCCTGCTCCAATTAAACGGGAGTCAGATTCTACGCACGTCCCGAACGACGGGTGCGGAATTACGGGAACTAATTAAAAAAGGAACGTTCAGTCACGTGACAGCGACAGTCGCAGTTTCCCGCCGCGTCAGGTGAAATGGCCGGCTAGAGAAAATGGCGACCCAATTAATTTTGACGTTTCTGCGGACTAGGCAACTTTTCTAATATTTCCAGACACGCCGCGCGTACATGACTAATGGTTTTATGCTGTCATTTTTCAATTATTATTTGTTTGTCCTTTTATTTTTGTTGATTAATTTGGTTTCGTCGTATGTGCCCGTTTAAATTGATTGAAAAAATTCAATTCATTTAAGCGGGCAGACACTTTAAGGACATATTTTCGCTTATCCACTCAAATTAGAGGCATTCTTTGCATATTTCGTGCTATTTCAACCCGACATGAATGGTTAATAATAATATACAATATATAGTGTTCATTTAATATAATTTAAATATTAAAGGGGTTTATTTTACGTTAATTTTTTTCTTGGTAGAAAGGGACGGGAATAAATTTTTTTTTCTTCTACTTTTATTTTCTAATATTAGAGATAAGCTGTCAGAAAAAACTCATTTCTAGAATTTTATCATAATCGTAACGAAATAATATATGTATTGTCAATTGAGAATTAAATAATTTATTGATGTACCCTACGTATTGAATTTTTAATCTGGTATAAGAAAAGGTTTTCTAAATAGAAAACTATTTATAAAAATATTTACGCAATATCTTGTCAATTCGTTATAAAACCAATATTGTGTTGATTTTTTAATTTTATTTAAATCATTTGAGTTTCTCCATATAAATAAACATTTTTTCCTACTACAAATGTGTTTTGAGATCAGCAAAAAAGTATCCGAGTATCTGCGTACCCAGAGAGGCGTTCCACATTTAAAATTACTGTGACCATTTTGCTTTTGTTTAAAGTGATTAATTAAAAATTTTTTTTGAGGCGTATTTTTTTATAGAAATACACTTATAACAAATATATACGGAATATTAAAATAAGACAATTTATCAAAATGACGCACATAAAATCTTTTTTACAAAAAGGTAAAGTTGTTTTTCCTTAACATCAGTATATAAGAAGAATAGAGTAATTTACGAAATTTGCAACTTATTTTGTGAATATAATATGAATATTAATAATTAATTAGCTATAGCCAAAATATGCATGAAAAAATATTGTCGGCCTTTTTATTTGAATTATCGGTGAGCAAAAATACACTTTAGTAGAACCGATATAAATATTCTGTAAGACATTATTGAGTTTTTTTATACAAAACTTATTTTTAAATAGTAAAGCCGTAAAGCAAGCATAATTTGAAATCTTCTGTTTATACGAATTCGAAGCATTTTAAAACTATCAAAAAATTAAGTGATTTGAATTCCAATTATTTAAATTTTTTAGTAAAAATTAGGTACTTTGTTTTTGAAAACGAATTTAATGGTCGCGGTGTTTCAATTAATCCCTATTTTGTTTTAATTATTACACATAATTTTATTAGTATTATATGAATATAAAGGTTCTATCTAAATAATTATTTCAACAAATTAAACTGGTGTGTAATATCCGATATAAATATTACCTATTTACGCCTTGATCAATATACATATTTAAATTTAATCTTTTCACTAAACATTAAGTAAAAAAGCATACCGGTTTGTTGTCAGATCGTACACCGTAATTTACAAATTGAATATTGACTCCATTTTATAATCTGTCATCACGACCGGCACAGTCAAATACACATTTTCATTCATGAATAATAAATTAATCAATTACAATTATAAATAGTTATCATGTCTCATAACAAGGGACAGTAATCAAATTGGGTACTAATTGTGCTATATTTAGTTAAGTGAGGGCGATGGAATATCATATTTTTTGGATAGTTGAAGTTGTGTCGGTAGTGTAGCTCTTATAAATTATTATATTATAATATATATATTAGGACGTAGGCACATATTTCAACCAGCTATTTCTGGTACAGCGTAGGTTATTATACCGTACATCACAACTTTGTATAAAAATAGCTATTTCTCTACTATTGTATATATTAGAATATTAAACATGTATTTAGTTATAATTATGTAATTCAATTATAAATTACGTAATTCACTCCCTGAATATATTAAAAAAATACATTAAGAAGCTCAGCCTTTTCTAGGAAACGGAAAAATCTTTGATCGAGCATGTGTCCAAAATTTGGTTATACCTTCAACCTGATAGGTATCTCGAGAGAGTGGTGTATGGTGTATGTGATTGACAAGATGATTCGTGAAAGACTAGCGCACTAATATTTTACTTATTTGGAAGCCATCTGATGACAAAAACATTACCAATACTATTTACACAATTATATCTTTGATATTTAATGCAATACTGCGCGGGCGATGACCAGTGAGACCGGCATTAAAATAATTGCATGTAAAAAATATACATACCATACAATAGTCTAATAAATCCGTATTTAATTTCTATAGTCGTCTAATAAAAACGAAATATTATCTGTTTATTATAATATACTACAATCAATATTAAAAAATAATATAAATTTATACTTTTGTCTTATAAAAAGTATGTTTCCGTCCTAAACTAACCGACCCTTTCAAAAACTTTTGGGTGGTAAATAAAACCTACTTTAGTTCCGCGAACTGTATATATTACCTAATAATAATAACTAATAACTTCTACGTTACCAACTTTGTTAGTATAATTTTGATAACACCTGAGTCTAGAATAACAATCCATTGATCTTCCAAAGTTTCCTCCCCCGAGCATAAATATTCATCAGTTAGAAACCATCGAAATTTAAAGGAAGTCGATTAAATGATGATTTGAGCATTTTAATTTCTCCCTTATTCCATTGTTGTTTTCAAAGAAATTTCTGTTTCTCAATTCGTCAATAAATATGATGAAATAATAATTGAAAAAGAAACTTCGTGAATTTAACCTCGTCTTTACAAATATTTCTTGAAGTTGGTTATTCTCTGTTTTTGTTTGTCTCTATAAATTATATAACTAGTGTTTTTAGACGAGTTAAGCTTGTTTTGCTTTTTGTATAGTTTTTATTCACTTATTTATTTTCTTGTTTCATCTATAATAATAATAATAATTTATTTATTTGATTCTTAGTATAGTGAGTTATATTGTGTTATATTATAATCAAATAAACATTTCAGAAAAGTAAGAAATATATTTGGGTACCCTGCCTGCTACACTAGTATTTTACTGTATTATATCAGATAGTGCAATGATTAATGTACAAACATATATATATATAAAGAGTAAAACAAGATGTCATTAGATTAGATACATGCTTTTAAAACTTAACGGAAATGCATTGTTCAATGTATAAGATATAATATATGGTACATGTAAAGAGTAAAGCAAGATGCAATTAAATAACATATAATTACAACGTAAAACCTAAACTAAGTCCAAATTCAGTGTATATAAAAAAAATTATATATATAAAGAGTAGATCAAGATACAATTAGATAGCATATAAAAAAGATATATAAAGAGTAAAACAAAATGCAAACAAGATGCAATTAGGTAATTCAATATACAGCATAGCAGTTTTATTCTCAGGTTTGGATCTTTAAAGGTTCTAATCTAAATCATAAAAAATTCATTTAATTATTAGTACATTACTTAGAATGGCTGAATAAATCACCAACCAAAAAATTATGATTAGTATAAAAAGTAAAAATTTTGAGTTCAAAATATTATATTTCAAACTTCTTATCATCTGCACTTGAATTAAACATTAATAAATTCTGTTCTCTAATATCGAAGTTACATTTTTTAAAATTCTTGCAAATGAATATTCCGAATTTATAGCGCTTAGTAAAATAAAGATGATAGTATATTCACTTTACAAGGAATTATTATGTTAAGGTGAAACCCGGTAACCTCGAAATATATGTTAAGAAAAAAAGTTTTGTATACTTTTTTCCACAATATTTAACTAGTAAATAAATTCTTTATTTTCCAAATTCGTTATTTCGGCCCCGAAAATAAGACAGACAGACAATCAATCTTTTTCTTCCAAATTTTGATTACTGTGCAAATTATTAAACATTCCTCACACCAATGTACACAGTCTTTCATTTTATTCATTAATATTAAATACTTTAGATGTGTCAAAAGTGGTTACCATTGACAAACTTGAATAAGTACTGTTGTTGCAAGTAGAGTATACAATATATCATAGAATGTAAAGATTTGTCAATTGGAATACTCTGTTCCAACACCTACAAGATAGCTAGTTTTAAACATTTAAAAAACAATATTCAATTATTATATATAAAATACATCCATTGATTTACAATCTTACATACATGAGGATTTGATAAGATTTCAGTTTTAATTTTCCTTTTCTTTTTAGTTTTAAGATAATATACAAATATATTTAATAAGGTTAATAAAATCAGTATTTATTGTTTATGATTTTAATATCTAATTTGCTTTCTGTGGCTGTTATGAATCTAATAAATTTTCTGTATAATATTTATATCTGTTAAAAGAAGGTCGTCCTTATAATATGTATATTGCACGCATATGTTGTATAATACGAGTACAATCAACCAAATGCCTTAATATTCTCCTAAAATGAGTAAATATTTATAACTTCTCATACCGTATTGATTTCTAGTAATAAAATTTTCTTTGTTAATTTACGTTAATTCAATTATGTGAGATTTTATTTTTTTAATTACGTTACTTATTTCAGCACGCGACTTGAAATAATTAACTTAAACAATTAGTTTTGCTTGTCTCGGCACAGTCGTACTTCAATGTCAACTTTATAAATAATTTTGTACCGTTAAGAAAATTAAAAATACTGTAATTAACTTTTCTATTTTATGCACTGATATTCAAATAATATTAATCATAGTTGTCATTTCACTGCTCGTATGTACGTGTAAAACAATATACGTATTAAATTAAATTAATTTAAAAAAAATTGAATTGTATTTTAGACACAGATTTAATGATTGTACTTTCGTGGACTTGTATTCTGTATTTCTCTCCTGACAGAAATGTTCCGAAATTCCAAGTTTCACGACGGTGAATTGTTAAAAAGATTAAACATTGAAAGTGCTTAAGATTTCTCGAACTTCAAATCGCAAATTTGAAGTTTGGGAAGTCTTGCAAAGGCAAAGTGACATTTCCTTCGCTCGGATTTGAAATGAAATATTTTTAAAATAAGTTTATCTCGAAAAAATTAATATACTATTATATTACTTATATATTCTATTGTATTAAAATTTGACGTATTATGTCAAATATTAATATAATATGATTTTAGCGCGCAATTAGAATCGATACATTTTTGCCAATTAATTACATGTTTATTTATTCTGGCGGCGTAAAATTCAGTTCTGCACTTTGAACACCACTTTCGACTGCAGTTTGGTTGTTGACGACATAACCCTATAAGAAGATATCGAAATGCTTAAACATTGGTTTTCGTTCAGTTTGTGCGGCACCCATTTGTCAAGATTTTATAACTCTTTTAAGTAGTCCAGAACTGTTATATGACAAACGCCTAACTTTTACGTAACATGTCGAATTGTTGCACGAGGCTCTGATTCAACTAACGCCTTCAGCTAGCCGTTCAACTGGACGGCCCACGACCTTCATTTTCAAGGCTGTCGTCCTTAGCACGAAATTTTTGGAACCGCTATTGCAGAATACGTTCCTTAACAGTATCCACACCAAAAACATAGCTTAGTTTAAAAGCAGTTGTGTTTTAAAACACATTTTGAACTCATACAAAAAAGTGATATTATCAAATTTTTTCATATATATTTAATTTAAAGCAATATAAATAATATAAACATTAAGCGTGCAGTGCTAACAAGCAAAAAGCTGTGCATAACTAAAAATTCTGGGAAACAAATATAAATTTAAAAATTGGATTAACATTAACGAAAACATTATTTTGCAATTAGTGGCATGTGTGTACGAGTAGAGACTTTAATTGCTTAGTTCTAAAAACTCAGCGCAACTCATAACTGTACATACGGCGCTCTTTTTTTATTCGTCGTATTGTGCTATTTACATTACTCAGTTCTGTCTTTAAGCTAGTGAATTACTCAAGTGATATAAATGGCTATTTACTGAATTAAAAATTCTTTTTGGTTGACCCGTTTTGTATGGAGTCGTTACCTATGCCGTTTATTAACAGAATAACATTAGAAAGGGTTACAACTCATTGAACTCATTGCAAATCATTAAAGTATCTATTTCCTCTTTTACTAATTCGCGAATTTTACTATCTTACTCTTTTTAACCTGTTGATTTCATGATTGTTCTTTAAATTTGGTGCATGGATTTGAGAAAAATAAAAAGCAATTGGCATAACGACTTTCTACGTTAATCTTTAATAAAAATAATTATTACGTGAAGGATTTTCAAATAAATCGTGTTCAGTTATAGAAAGTGTTCTTAAAAACGTCCATACATTTTTTATATGGGTAAGAAAGTATTATTTTACGTTAAAACTTAAACTTTAAAAACACTATTAACAGTACTCTAAAATTATAAATAAATACTAGCATGCCCGCACAGCTACCGCACGGTAGCAGACGTATCCTGCAGAGACGCAGTACTCTGTTTTCAATCTCACCCAACAAAAAAAAAAACACTTTTCTCGGTATCCCAGAATTGGAAGAAACAGAACCGACGTACATAGCCAACAACCTAAGGGGTGGTGAAGAAATTGTGCAGGAGCTACACAGACTCACCCCGTGCACCTAAAAAAAATACCACTTCTCGGTATCCCAAAATTGTAAAAAATAGACCCGACGTACACAACTAACAACCCAAAAGGGTCAAAGGCCTGTTGATCTTTGAGAAGCGTTAGGTAAGATTACTAACCACGTAAAAAAAAAACACCACTATTCTCGGCATCCTAAAATTGTAAAAAACAGGGCTGACATATACAACCATCAACCCATCTCTCCAGGTTTTAATAAAAACAAACATTTTGTTAATACTCATTGATAAAACCATAAAAAGTGATTTGACAGAAAAAGAAGAAGAAAAATAAAAAAGAAGAATAATAATCCATCATTCATGGAGCTTGTATGAGAAGATGTATGAATGTGGTTGAGGCGAGAATTATGTGTCAGGACAGAAGAGTGTGGCGCTCTATCCTCTCTGCCTACCCCGGAAACGGTGTGATGGTAAGTAAGTTACGGGTTTATCTATCACCAGAACTGTTCTATTTAAATATTGAATAACAGACGCGTAAAAGAACTAACTCCTTCGACCGGTCTGTAGTAAGACAGGCATATTTAAGTCACGTGTACAACTGCGAAATAATAATTAATTCAATTACGCTTTTAAAAAATCATCATTGTGTCATTCTAGACATAACCTATAAAAATCCAAAAAAACGTACAGAAAATTTTTCTAAGTATAATGTATGACTTCACCATAATTAACCAAATTCCTATTAACCACGTGTACAATTTTTACACGTTTCCCAAAAATCATTTCGACATCTTACTAACCTCTATCGAATTCATTTCATGGCTCAAAAAAAACATGGCTGACCAGAAACGTCAAAGTCATAGCTTAAGGTTAAATTGAATGACATAAAACAGATGTTTATTCAGCGACCATTTTGTGAAAATTTAAAACGTCAAAAAAGCGCGCTAAAATTATGGCACAGGTAAAACAGCTGATCATTCACAGTTTTCAGGCGGCCATTTTTTAAATCAACGAATCAGAGCTCCTCCAATAAGAATCTTCGATTATCGCTTGAAATATAGACGGTTGCGTTTGATTAATAAGTCTGAAAAAAATGTTCTACATTTTATTCGTATGTAGGTAGGTACGTCGATTTTTCAAAAGCGACAGAGCCGACGTACACAACTAACAACCCGAGATGGTCAAAGGCGTGTTGATCTTTGAGAAAGGTTAGGTTAGATTACTTACCACGTAAAAAAATACCACTATTCTCGGCATCCTAAAATTGTAAAAAACAGAGCCGATATACACAACCAACCCATCATTCCAGGTTTTAAAAAAAACAAACATTTTGTTAATACTCATTGATAAAATCATAAAAAGTGATTTGAAAGGAAAAGAAGAAGAAAAATAAAAGAGAAGAATAATAATCCATCACTCATCGAGCTTGTATGAGAAGATGTATGAATGTGGATGAGCGAGAATTATGTGTCAGGACAGAAGAGTATGGCGCTCTATCCTCTGCCTACCCCCGCGAGGAAACGGCGCGATGATAGGTAAGTAAGTAAGTTACAGGTTTATCTATCACCAGAAGTATTCAATTTAAATATTGAATAACAGACGCGTAAAAGAACTAACTCCTTCGACCGGTCTGTAGTAAGGCAGACGTACTTAAGTCACGTGTACAACTGCGAAATAATAATTAATTCAATGACGCATTTAAAAAATCATCATTGTGTCATTCTAGACCTAACCTATAAAAATCGAAAAAAACGTATAGAAAAATTGTATGTATTTCACCACAATTAACCGAATTCCGGAGTGAAAACATCAATTTTATCTTGTGCGGGAAAATATAAAATATCTATGACTATTGCAAGCTGTGAAATCTGGATGTCGATACCTGACATAAAAAAATGCGCGAAAATCAACAGCTGTTTATTACAATGCCGAGTCGAAATAAAGTCATACATTTGAAACGTCAAAAAAAAAATTGCGCGAAAATTACGCACTGCAATAATGACAGGTAAAACAGCTGTTTATTTAATTTTCAGGCAGCCATGTATGAAATGTAACCAATGAGGGTATTGACCAATTACAGCCCACGGTTGCTGCTTGAAAATATGAAGTGTTGCGTTTATTAAGAAAATATCAAGGTTTTTCTTTTTTTTCATTTTCTTTCATTTGTATGTAGGTAGGTACGTCGATTTTTCATATAAAAATTACGCGTTTTTT
This sequence comes from Eubasilissa regina, assembly GCA_022840565.1. NCBI lineage: Eukaryota > Metazoa > Arthropoda > Insecta > Trichoptera > Phryganeidae > Eubasilissa > Eubasilissa regina. The sequence continues at coordinate 29,770,642 of JAINEB010000003.1, read as the reverse complement.
AGATTTTAAAGGTGAATTTTAAACGATAGAAGCTAACAAATACGAAAATAAATTATATTCCATTGTGATGTATGCACAGATGTAATAAAATTATATTTTGGTCGTAAATTCGCAGAGAAAAGCTGAAAAATACGAAATTTCACTAAATCAGGTTTCATAAGAAAATTAGAAGACGAAGAATTTAAAAAAAAGTGTGTAACGATACTACTCATCGGTGGCAATTGCCAAAAAATATTAAAATGATTTTAGCTCTTAAACTCGCAGAGTTATAAGCGAATGAAAAAAAAGTTAGGCTAATTAAAAAGTTAAAATTTCCAAAAATCACCAAACTAAAACAGTTGTAACAAATAGAGGAGAAAAAGAAGAATAAAAAGAAAAAGATGTAAAGACTCAGTCAACCTTCGGACGTCTGGGAAAAATATCAGAATGCGGATAGAACGCCTAATAAGCGAGATATTAACCAAAACGTGTGTGACAAAATCGGTTACATATAAACATATAAACATCGCGAAATAGGGTCTATTATTTTAATATATACTAGCTTACCCGCACAGCTGCCGCCCGGCAGCAGACGTATCAGAGACGCAGTACTCTGGTGTCAATTTTCAGAAGAAAAAAAAAATCTTAACACACTTAATAAAACTATAAAAAGTGTTTTGATAGGAAAATAAGAAGAATAAGAAGGAATAATTCATGTTTTTAAATACATTACGTATTCACCTACTTGTAGAATTTTTCAAAATTAAAATCGTACAAAAACTAACCAATATAATCAAGTGTTGTGGCACCAGAAATAGAAGACGTCCGTGGAAGACTTGGCACGATCAGGTAAACCAGTTAACGGAGGATGGTTCTGTTCGAAGGCTCAACAATCAGCGAGCTTGTATGAGAAGATGTATGAATGTAAGTGAGGCGAGAATTGTGTGTCAAGACAGAAGAGTATGGCGCTCTATCCTCTCTGCCTACCCCCGCGGAGAAACGGCGTTATGGTAATTAATAATAAGATAAATAAGTATCGAACGTCTAAAAACAATATTCATACTATTTTGAATTTAAAAATAATAATAGACATACTCATACATAATAATAATAGAGAAAATTAAGTAAATTAAAAAAAAATCGCACTTAAACTAACCAATATAATAAAAAAAAGTGTTCATATAAATACAATAATAGAGCTATAATAATATATAAACTCCTGTTGTATACTTAAACTAACGCCAATGCTATTTCGATTGCAGTCAACCAGGCGTCTCTTTAATATATACACATATCTCTTTAATTCAAATTATTAGCTGTGCGTTACACCAATTGCCAACTCTCAGGCATATTATACTTATATCCAACACGATATGTTTAATAAGACTTGAATGACGCAAAACACTCTTTTCAAAATATTCATACTAATTTGAATTTAAAAATAATAATAGGCAGCATTCCAATTATCTGCACTGTGCGGCGTACTATCCTCTACGACGTTTGTGAAAATCAAAGAAGAAGGTGGTAATTTAAACGATGATAATGACGGATTAACCGGTGTCGGATTAACCGGTGTCGGATTAACCGGTGACGGATTAACCGGGGTCGGATTAACCGACGTCGGATTAACCGGTGTCGGATTAACCGGTGTCGGATTAACCGGTGTCGGATTAACCATTGTCGAATTAACCGGTGTCGGATTAACCATTGTCGAATTAACCGGTGTCGGATTAACCGGTGTCGGTTTAACCGGTGTCGGATTAACCATTGTCGAATTAACCGGTGACGGATTAACCGGTGTCGGATTAACCGGTGTCGGATTAACCGGTGACGGATTAACCGGTGTCCGATCAACCGACGTCGGATTAACCGGTGTCGGATTAACCGGTGTCGGATTAACCGGTGTCGGTTTAACCGGTGTCGGATTAACCATTGTCGAATTGACCGGTGTCGGATTAACCGGTGTCGGATTAACCGGTGTCGGATTAACCGGTGTCGGATTAACCATTGTCGAATTAACCGGTGTCGGATTAACCATTGTCGAATTAACCGGTGTCGGATTAACCGGTGTCGGATTAACCGGTGACGGATTAACCGGTGTCCGATCAACCGACGTCGGATTAACCGGTGTCGGATTAACCGGCGTCGGATTAACCGGTGTCGGTTTAACCGGTGTCGGATTAACCATTGTCGGATTAACCATTGTCGAATTAACCGGTGTCGGATTAACCGGTGTCGGATTAACCATTGTCGAATTAACCGGTGTCGGATTAACCATTGTCGAATTAACCGGTGTCGGATTAACCGGTGTCGGATTAACCGGTGTCGGATTAACCGGTGTCGGATTAACCGGTGTCGGATTAACCGGTGTCGGATTAACCGGTGTCGGATTAACCATTGTCGAATTAACCGGTGACGGATTAACCGGTGTCGAATTAACCGGTGACGGATTAACCGGTGTCCGATCAACCGACTTCGGATTAACCGGTGTCGGATTAACCGGTGTCGGATTAACCATTGTCGGTTTAACCGGTGTCGGATTAACCAGTGTCGAATTAACCGGTGTCGGATTAACCGGTGTCGGATTAACCGGTGTCGGATTAACCGGTGTCGGATTAACCGGTGTCGGATTAACCATTGTCGAATTAACCGGTGTCGGATTAACCATTGTCGAATTAACCGGTGTCGGATTAACCGGTGTCGGATTAACCGGTGTCGGATTAACCATTGTCGAATTAACCATTGTCGAATTAACCGGTGACGGATTAACCGGTGTCCGATCAACCGACGTCGGATTAACCGGTGTCGGATTAACCGGTGTCGGTTTAACCGGTGTCGGATTAACCATTGTCGAATTAACCGGTGTCGGATTAACCATTGTCGAATTAACCGGTGACGGATTAACCGGTGTCGGATTAACCGGTGTCGGATTAACCGGTGTCTGATTAACCATTGTCGAATTAACCGGTGACGGATTAACCGGTGTCGGATTAACCGATGTCGGATTAACCACGGTCAGATTAATCTGGATCGGATTAACCAGAATCAGATTAACCGGGTTCGGAATAACCGGGGTGCCACAGTTTGTATTTATACTTTTGTTATAAATAATATTTTTGTTAAAAATAATATTTTTAATCATCAATATATTTAATAAAACCATAAAGTGTGTTTAAATAATAAATTAATTTTTATTAAATAAATTAATATAAATTTAGCTATCAATAGCATTTAAAAAAATTAAAATCGCACTTAACGCACCTATAATACCAATTTTTAATTTTTTTTTATATGAAACAGCTGTTATCAATAATATAATTAGCGGCCATCTTGCATGAATATTATTATAACCAATGCATGAATATTACTATATCTTTAAACCAATCAATGCCTTCCGCCAATAAACGGCCAGGGTTATGGACGAATCGGATCACTCGTCCAATGAACGGCACTGAAAATACCACTCTTATCGATAAAAGTTTAAAAAACATATTTTTACAAAACATTGGCCGGCCATAAAAAAAAACATCGCGAAAAAATTTCAATTTTAAAATGGACTTTCTTATTCTTAAGAAATTTCAACGTATTTCAACGACTTTTCAAGCGCTGTATTTCAAAAAAATGTTTACATAAAAAAAAAACATTTAAAATTAATTCATAAATATTTTATTTATTTTGTGGAAGACTTGGCACGATCAGGTAAACCAGTTAACGGAGGATGGTTCTGTTAGAAGCCTCGACAATCGGTTAGCTTGTATGAGAAGATGTATGAATGTAAATGAGACGAAAATTGTGTGTCAGGAGAGAAGAGTATGGCGCTCTATCCTCTCTGCCTATCTTTGCGGGGAAACGGCATGATGGTAAGTAAGTAAGTAAGTAAGAAGTTGATACTGTTGGATTAATCGAGTGTTTATGACTCCTGAAATAGAGGACGTCTGTGGAAGACTTGGCACGATCAGGTAAACCAGTTAACGGAGGATGGTTCTGTTAGAAGCCTCAACAATCGGTTAGCTTGTATGAGAATATGTATGAGTGTGAATGAGGCGAAAATTTTGTGTCAGGACAGAAGAGTATGGCGCTCTATCCTCTCTGCCTACCCCTGCGGAGAAACGGCGTGATGGTAAGTAAGTAAGTGTTGTTGGCACCTGAAATAGAGGACGTCCGTAGAAGACTTGGCACGATCAGGTAAACCAGTTAACGGAGGATGGTTCCGTTAGAAGCCTCGACAATCGGCGATGCTTCTAACGGCAAGCATAGCCAGCATAGCCGGCAACCCAAGAGAAAAAATATAATTTTTCTCGGTATAATTCTTTTCCGTAAAAAAATTAATTAACTCTAAAAAATAATTAAAATCATCAATACATTTAGTAGTGTGTTTAAATAATAAATTAATTTTTACTAAATAAATTAATATAAATTTAGCTATCAATAGCATTTAAAAAAATTAAAATCGCTCTTAAACTAACTAATATATTCAAAAAACCTATAATACCAATTCCACATATTACTGCCCTCTATCGAATTCATTTCGTAAGTCAAAACGTCAGCATGGCCGTCTTGACACAACTGTCAAACTATATTTTAGGTTAAAAAAATTTGACATAAACAGCTGTTATCAATAATATAATTAGCGCCCATTTTGCGTGAATATTATTATAACCAATAAAAAAATACCAACGCCCAATAAATTTTTTCGGCGAATGAACTGCAAGCTTGAGGACCAATCAATTTGTCCAGCCAATGGAAGGCCGAATTTCGTCGACGAATCAAATTGTCCGGCGAATAAAAATTCGTTACGGCCTTCGAGTTATGGCCATAGACTTGAGAAAAATTTCGACAACCGGTATTTGGGGTAAGTCGTGTTAATAATTTTACAATTTTAGGTACTCTGATAAAATTTTCACATTTTTTTTCGCGTTTTTTACATTTAAAAGACGTCGGTTAAATTATAGGAGTTTGTTATCTTTGAAATAAATTCTGGAGCGTCTCGATCTATCTCCTAAAATATAAAAATAATTAATTCATCCAAAGGTTACGGAGAAAACGTGAAAAAAATGAAATTCACTTTTTCGAGTTTTGCGAAAAAACTAAAAGCGGGAAAAATTTATAAAGTACGCCCGGCGATGCGGTCGGCCGCGGGCCGTCGCCCGAATATTTAAAAATAATTATCGCTTTTAAATTCCCAGAGTTGTGAGCGAAAATGTAAAAGTTAGGCTAAATAAAAATATAAAATAGCTAGAATTTGGCCAAACCGAAACGGTCGCGATAAATCGAGGAGCGGCGGTGGAGAAAAAGTGTCTATGGCGAAAAGTTTACGTCGGCCTTCGGCCGTCTGGCAAAAATAAAAAATACCCAGATATCTGGCGGGAAAGCCCCTAAAAAGCGATTGCGCGGTGTGACTACCTAGCCGGTTGTGACATATAAACAACACGAAATAGGGCCTATAACTTTAATATATATGATGACATGATAGGGTTGTATAAACGGATTTATTTTGTTCAAAGACGTTGGTTAAACGAAAGTACATATATTGTATTACATATATTATATATGATTGTATAATATCATCGGTAACAGCATAATCTAAATCTATACCAAGAGTAATATCAATAGAATAAACTTAAAATGGCGATTTACGCTTCTTACTACCAAACGAACTTTAATTATGCCATTCGCAAATATAATATATACCAAATACTAATTAAATGTATTAATTAGAAAGATATACATATAAAATAAAAATACGGATTGGAAAGAGATCCAGGTTCGAATCCCGGTAGCAATAACAATAATTTTTCTATGAAATTGATTTTATATGTATATCTTTCTAATGAATACATTTAATTAGTATTTAAAATATCACCGACCGATTCTGAATAATTACAACTTCACAATGAGAATGTGTTCTCCTTAATAATAATATATACCTGCTGTTTAAATCTCTTGCCGAGCCAGTGAATGTGATCAAAGTAATGTTTCACCCATAAGAAACGTGGGACATTTCCTCTCCAGCCCGGATACAGTGGGTCACAGACGTTTAGGATGCGAGTCTCGCGACAAACAGTTTTTATACCTCCTTCATAGACCCGAGCTACTTGCACCCTGCACCCAAAAAGGGTGGAGTATCTTAGAGTTGTTTCCATTCGAAATCTTTTATAATAACGTAACTTTTCTACAACGTGTTGTATAATTTGTAGGACGTCTCGAGACCTGTTGTATATGGAACATGTTAAGTATGCATCGCAATACTTTGCACGCTGTACGCGTATCATAATACCGCCTCTTAGCGAGAGCGCACGTAGTGTCATTAATGTAGAAAGAACATTTCATACAGCTAAATTCTGGAGTTTCTCAGTGCACACTTTCAACATTTCTACTTTTTGTATTTTGACTAGGTCTAAAGGGGCAAGCGGAAAAATTTCTGGGAAGCAGTTTAGTATGCGCGTCTTGTCGCCTGCATTCCACCGAGTGCAATGAGCGAACGTATTATTAAAAAAATAATAAAAATGAGTTACAATATGAGTTGAAAAATGTTTAACATAATCATAGTTTAGCGGTAGAACCCTCGATTTCTGACACGGTTGCATGTTCAATCTCGCCGAATATCAAAAATACTCATTTTGTTCTAACAATAACCTATTTTCATTTCGGTCTTTTATTATACAACATTGGATATATTGCGTGCGGCTTATGAATGTAAATAATTTTTTTAACACGGGCCTTAAGTTAGACGACATTAAAGAACAATGAGAAATCAATGTGATAAAATATTATATGTATAATAAATAGCTTTTAAAAAGTAGCAATATTAACTTTGTGGTTAAAGTTCATATTTTTTATCTTTGTTTTATTAACCACCGAATTGAGTTGAAATACATCTACCGGTTTCGAAAAATACCATTTTCTTCTTCGGGATGTCATAACTAACTAAAAACATATATTATTTTTTCTTCACCAGAATCTATTTTTAAAAAAACAATTAATAAAAAAATTAATTTAGTACCTAACTCAAATTGTTACTTAATACAAATTTAGTCGAATAATTTTTAGGAAAAATTTTTAGAATGGGACTCGTAGTTAAATTTAGTTGGTTGTTTATAATTTTTTGATTAGTTTTACATGCTTTATTTATCTCCAACGATTCCAAATTATTTAATTTGTGACCAACACCGTTTATATGCAAAATTGACAATCCCAATTTTTTATCAAAACCGTGACCATTTTCTATCAAATGATTAGAAAATTCTGAAAACCCACTATTGTTCAAACATCTCATTTGCCAATATAAAATGCAGCACACTCCTTGCAACTATGTTTATAGACACCAGAATTGTTAAATTTATCATCTTTGTCTTTAGAATTTATGAGTAAATTTTCTATACTATTATCTGTATAAAATGCCGGTCTAATGTTTCGTGGTAGGTGTTTAGATATTTGTTTCTAAAAGTTATTTATGTATAAAATCCTACGCCAATTATCATTATTATCATTATGTTTTATATGCGATGTATATAAAACTTGATTATTATATTCCTTTAATTTATTTTTTAAAATAGTGTCTATCAAACCTGTATTATACCCGTTATTAACTGCTATTTTTTTAATTGTATTCAATTCAATATTGAAATTGGATGTTAACATAGGAATATTGACTAAACGATGTATCATGGAGTGGAACCCTGAATGTTTGTGTGATAATGGATGATTAGATTCATTGTGTATGATAGTATCTGTAAAACTTGGTTTTCTAAAAATTTTGAATTCAATTTTATTATTATTTTTAATCAATGTTAGATCCAAAAAAATTAGGGTCGAATTATTTTCCATTTCTAATGTAAATTGTCTTTTATTATTAAATGAATTAATAAAAATGGTATTTTTCAAAACTGGTAGATGTATTTAAACTCAATTCAGTGGTTAATAAAACAAAGATAAAAACAAATAAAAATAAATAAATAAGTAAATAGCTATATATAAAGGCATGCAGCCGTTTGTGTTTTTACTTTGGTGAGAGTAGCTTACACGAACGCCTCTCGAAACATAACAAATTAGTGTTAAATATATCTATTTCGAATGTTAATCGATGCATTCAAGTAGCAGTGGAACGTGGGAACCCAGTAAGCCTGAATACAAAGACTATCGTCTAGGTCTAGAACCTTCCGCTCAGAACAATGGGTGGCTGCACAGCAGAAACAACTTAGAGATCCCGATCGCGCTTACTCGCAACTCGGAGGTCCGCGAGGATTCGCGCTTTATTCGTAAATTCTAATAGTGCCTTGAACCAAATCAGCTGTCTTGCTTTAAGTACTTGTGTACGTTGTTTAATCTAAGCACTTATAAAAGTGACTTAAATCAATTTAACATGTGACTAACTGTCATTGAATTCCTTCTCAATCTAGACTAGAACCAGCTGCTTTGTCAATCAAGTTCGCCCGCACATAACGATGACGCTACTTGAAAATTAATTGATTTTAAATCAGTTGAACTTTGAATCGGGTATAATATAAATAACTAACTTGCTTATGATTTTTATCTGGGTTGCCCCCCACGACCGAAGCTCCGGACGAAATAATGAACATATTATCGGAGTACCACCTCTTTTCTCACTCCGACAAGTAATCCGGGGAGCTTTACGCCACGGGATTTAGGGGTCGTGTCTGGCTCGTTGTACCGGGCCGAATGTTAATAGTGAGTATGTACCTTCAGTGACCAAGGATTATTGTTTATTTGGTCCAACGAAATTACAAAATAACTAAAACTTCACTCATCTCACTCATTCAATTTTACCTTTATACAGAATACTCCTAAATATCCATAATAATATTTCGCTTACCCGTCTACATCTATGACTGGAAGGGTCTGACTGGATGCCGGCTTCAGTAGTGTCTATATGGCTGTATAGTGCTTGCTTAAACGGCGATCATGGCACAAAATAACGTGTTTTTAATATCTCTAGGTTAAGATTACTTAAAATGTTTTCTCTTTTATTATTCAATAGCAGTACGTAAATATATATTCTATTTGAAATGAAGTGTACATTGTCTTTATTACGAGTAAGAAAAACCATAAATGACACCTGTCATAGTTTTTTATCTATAGAATTATGTCTATGGTATACCATTCCGCAATGTCAAAATAACAATTTTGGTTATGTTTTTCATTCGATTTCAATTGTCATTTTTATGTTTATCATTGTCCATCCACAAACAAAGATGGAGTGTGGTTTGTTTTAGTGAAAACTTTATCATTGAAATATTGAAGATTTTATAGGAATAATTTTAATTATTACGCGGCGGCTGCTGTTGGCCGCGAAGCTGACATAATAGCCGCTCGCAGGGCCTAGCAGCAAACAAACAATCGGTGATACCCAATAAGACCCTAACCACGCATAATATAATATATACAATAATTAAATACCTACTTATACTTTTAATTATTTATAGTTAATATTCATATTCTTTAAAAATAAAATTGTGTGGTCGTATCTAGCTGTTAACCTTTTTATTAATGTTTAATTTTATTTAATCCTTCATGACACGGCAAACCTCTTCTTTATCATTTCTTCGATTATTTCAAGTGTCGGTTTAATTCTTTATTTTTGAAACAATAAAAAATTCTTTACAAAATAAAAACAAAACAAGGTACACAGTTATGACAAAAAATTTCCACTTAGAATTATATTTTGATAGTGTCGTGTTTGACGTTGGCCATTGTTTGGAAGAGAGCAAAAGAATTAAGTAAATTGATTTTGTAACGTGCGATTTCTAAAGTAGTTTTCGTGACAATTTTTTCTAGAAATAAACAGAATGTATTTATTCACAGGAAAACAGATTAAGAAAGAATCTCAAATTTTAGGAGATTTTTTTTGTACAAACGTTATCTACACGTATTTTAATTCAATCGAGTGATTTTACGCAGGGCTCAAATGTACGTAATTTACTTTAACCTTTCCCTAGCCATGCAGTAACGTAGGTCTACTGGGCCAATTAAATCGTATTTCTATAAATATGTACAATGTAAAACTTACATTTTACCTAGTCCTACAAAAATCATTTGCGCTTAAAAATGACTAGTGGAAAACTAATTATGCAAAGCGAATCGCAATAAAAATAATAATTTTTGAATTCAATGCTATATAAAATTAATGCGTTACATGCTATCTACGTTAAAAATACTACTTATACCACGTGAAAAAGATCACACATTAATTTAAATGAAGAGAGATAAATATAAAGATCATGTTAGATGGGTGATGATGAATGCTTTATAAGAATAACATTTCAGAATAAAATTAATGTATTAAATTACTATATTTATCATTTCTTATTATATTTATAGTAACAGTATTTATTTAACTATTTTAAAGTCATTTAAACTTATTTTCCCATTTAAAGTGCTTAAAAAACTCAAATTTCTCACAATAACACGAGTTGACAGCATGGCTGCGTATGGTATTTTTAGCATGGTATGGAAAAGGTTAAAATGTTCATTACTCAAGACACGCATTTTGACACAGTTTATTTTTTCAGATTTAAACTACCCTATCTAATCTAGTTATTAATATTACCGCATTAATAACTAGGCCTCCGGATTATTAATTAATCACACACAGTTACTATACTACAAAAGCGTACTAATGTTAGGTTCATTTTAGTTTCAATCCACCTGGATATTTTTGCTCGCCTTGTCAAAATATAAATTGAAACATCAACGTCGACATTGGATATCATTTACTAATGTCAATCTTAACTTTAACAACGACGTTAATCATGTTTAGTTCCGCCGCCGCCTCGCCGTGCCGCGCTGTGCCGCGCCGCGCCGTGCCGCGCTTACAATCGGGCAATGCGTCACTTTTGACATTTTAAATTGTTATGAATGGACGTCGGGCCGCACATGTCGGGTCAGAGAGTGACACGTTATAATAGCGGCAAGAAAGATTTAAATCGCTTAAAATGTCTAGTTTAGTCGCCCGTCATGAAGATGAACTTTGATTCATAGATGGTGATAAATTAATGTCGGCAGACATGACTAATAATAAATAGAAATATTGAGAAAGGTCTAGATCAGTGATGTCCCCTGAGGGTTCGCTGCGCTGTCCCGCGCTAACGTTTGGTTAAATCGCTAATCTTATGAGTACTGTCGCATTATATTGTAACTGCGTTTCTTATTGTATTTCTTCTATTTTTGTTTGGCATATTCAATAGTGTATATAGTTTTATACATATTATACTATATTGTACCTCTATAACCAACCTATTGCAAATGATACAAAAGAACAAATTTAAAAGTTACATACTTTCCATCTCAATACGGACTTTGATCTATTGAGGTAGCGAAATATTGAATGTACTGATGTTTTAAATAAATAAATAGTATATATTTATATAAAAAAAAGACATCAAAATTAAATTATGGAAACTCAAGACTCTCGAAAAAAATTATGACGTACTTACTTAAAATGATCGGGAACAATAACTAAAATATTATCTTAATTTATTAATCATTATTTTTCCTTTACGCCATGTTTATGACTCGATGTAGAGATATCAAAAAATATTTTTAAAAAATAATTCTCAAATTTATGCCATTATTATATAAACTTAAACTATTATTTTTTGTATTTTTTAACTTATTTGAAAATATCCTTAAATATATTTTAAAAGTATTATTTTTTTGAACCAATCTAAAAACGCACATATTATTTTATAAATAAATATATATTCTTATAATGTCATTTTATTAGTGACGCCAATATTGAAATACTAGCATATACATTTAATAAATTAAACTATGTATAAGTATCTTATTTATGTTAGTATTAGAATATATTATAATGTAACCGTATAAGCCTAGTTAAAAATATGAACTATTGTGATAATTTATTGTAATACTGTGTATGTGTGTATTGTGGGGAGGTTTTTGTATAAATTATTGTACAAAACGAATCGGTTTATATCAATATTATTTGGGGGACATCACTGGTCTAAAGTCTAGATGAATGTTAGGAATAATTTAAACACGAGAGTCATTTTATAACTGACTAATTTAACCGGCGAGCTACCCTGACGGCATCGCAGCTCAACCCCCGCTGAAGGCTTCATCGCGGCCTGAGAGTTTTCAGCACAATACTGTAGTACCCTTAGTGCTTATAACGTGATAATTTCACCACAAAACAGATGTACGCCGGCTATCGCACTCCACCCTCGTCCCGCTTTAATATTTTACATTTTAATGAATAAATTAAATGGATTGTATAGTGATTCTGTTTTTCATCACGCTCGTATCCTTCTTTATTATTATTGAAATTTAAACATAGACCGCATTTAAAATATTGATTAACCAGTTTCAATTGTAAGTTATTCAGATCGCCATTGAAATGAACTATTTGTTCGTCGTTTCGATTGAAGTCATAAATATCCGGCTTTAGCAACTGTCGACAAACTGTTCTACACTGTTCCGATATCTCAGGATTAAGTGTTGCCCTGCCCCTCGCAGGCGGCCGATTGTGCGGAGGCTTAAACTATTCGTGAATGGGGATCTTTTTATAAATAGAACACTCTTAAGCTATGTAAATCTCTTTTAAAAGATGTCACAGTTGTACTTTCTGACGGTCTACAGGGTGCTAGATGTTATAAGTATTTATAAAGTGTCATTGTTTAAGGTTAGGTATATTTGAAAACATGTTATGAAAATTTAATCATTATTAAGGAGAATACATTATTATTGTGACGTTGCAGTTTTTCAGAACATAGTTTTGTGATATTTTAATACAAATTAATTGTATCAATACAGATAAAATCAACGAAATAATGTGATGATTTGAAAAACGAAATCACGTACATGATTTCGTTAATAATTATATCTTAATAAATTTTTAAATAAATCTTTTGCGCAAAAATTTCACTTATTTCCAGAATAACAACAGTTTAAATGTAAACCTGAATAGCTTTAACTATTACCTAACATGTTTTGGAGCAAAAGTGAAGTTCTGGCAAAGCGAAAAGGGAAGAAATCATGCTCAAAACCTTTTAAAAGTTTATACGTGACGAATGATGTAACAGTATTTCTTGAATATTACTATTTTTATTCTCACATTTCCTTGAATTTTATTTCCACCTTTTTTTAAAATTAAAGTTACCAAATCACCTGATTTTTGTTTTGCACTTATAGTTTAATTTTTACATTAATTTCATTTTTTCTCCATAATCTTGCATTATCAACCTAACGTTACAATACAGTAAATATCTAGTATAGCTGACGGGGCGCAGAATAAAGTGTTTACTTTATTATTAAAACCTTCGGTAACAAAGCTACTAAAAGTTGTATTATGTAAAATAACGCATCTATCAAAAATACTATAAACTAATTATTATATACTGTTGTATTTCGCTATGACTTTGTGGTGGTAATTCATTATAAATATAATTAAAAACAATTCACTTTGTTTAAACACCACTTTATTTTTGCTAACACCAACCGGTTTCGGAACCAACGTTCCTCCTTCAGGATGTACAAGATACTACTAACTTGATAATATAGGCAATCATACATTAGTGTCAGATGTTAAAGTGGGGGTGGGTGGCCTAAGGGGTGAGGCTAAGAGACATGATATTGTGGTGAAAGGGAACATATTTAAGATATGACTGTAGGTTAGATTTTTTTGGTTGTTAATTATGCATTCATTATTATTTATGGACTTCTTAATTTCTAGGTTGAGGTCTCTTAGTTATTAATTATTAAATCTTGCGGCTATTATTCTGCTGCGCTGGTTGACGTACGAATCCCTTCCTTGAAGAATATAAGTTGAAGTGGTGACGTGAATAATACTCTGTAGAGCTTGTAACAATTTAATATTTATTCCGATCATTCTACTACAGATTAAAAAATGTTCTTAGAGCTGTCTGGGTGGGAAGGCATGAATCGAAGAGACCATTCTCTCGCTGTCGGCATACTTATGCATTCTCGCTTAACGTAGCTCTCCATACGTACACATATACTCAGACCTGTTCGTCTCGAACGCGCGTGCTCCTGTCATTCCATAGACACACACACTAATAAATAACAAAATATTATTTATAACTTTTTTTTCTACAGGGGTGGCTGCGTCCGTGGAGGTGCATTTCGAGAATAAGGACGGGGGCTTCTTCTTGAAGCATTCTGGCCGCGGTGCTGGCGGACCGGGGAGCGGGTCTGGCGGGGCGGGGGCAGCTCCGCTCTCGGTGGACCGCTTCACAGTCTTCCAAACTGCGAGGGCCGTCTCCGTTCGGGCATCGTACGGACCTTTCTCCACCAAACAGACGGTCCCGGCTAGATCTCTGGTGCCCGACCCGCTAGCGCCATTCCCAGGATCAAAAAATTCTTCATTGGATCAGGCGCCCCTGAGACTCGACATGTCGGCCCACGTGGTCGCGAGAGAAATCCAGAGAGATGCTCCCGTGATACGGGTGCTGTTTCATGCCGGGGGCGAGGCCGGTGGAAGAGTTTGTGGAGTCGTTCACGCTACGATGGGAAACAGACCGGCTTTGGCGGGAGCTTGTAGCCCCGAGGGTGGAGAAGGTGCCTGTTTGGCGCAGCTGGAAGTCCCCGCTAACTGGTGGGGGCCTCAGGTTACTCCGCCCATGACCAAGGACGGGAAGCCCTTGCCGCCACTGAAGCAGCCCCCGAAGATGGTGCAACTGGCCTACTCGGTGCTGGAACCTAGAACGGCGGACCCTGAAGGCGGTGGATGTTTGCCCAGAGTTCAGGTTAGAAATTGTGTTTACTATTTTTATTATTTCATTTAGAATTAGATTTCTATTCCAATAATTGTTCTTATACGATTTTAAGAAGAGGCAAATACTTTCCACCGCCCTTTCTCCTAAGCGCCCACAATTTTATAATAGTAGATATATTATCCGACTCGAAATTACTTCAACTTCTCCTTGTTTATTCTGCATCTATTAATGCCATCACATTAAATACATCCTCACACGCATTTCTCAGGATCAATTAGTTGAACATCCTGTTTTCTTAACAGATTCAGCCGGCCACCCGTCTTGGTGCCGTTCAGCTGGTTCCCGCGAGGGCACCTCACCGAGAACTCCGAGCTGACGACTCCATCACCTTGTTGGCACCGCGGGCTCCTTTATATCCGCTGGCGAGGTTCCATCTCCCCGTTTTCGTGAGACACACAGACGCTCCAGTCACATATTTTGTCATGAGGTGAGTTAGTGTCCTGTAATTATTATACCATATTTACAACCAGGTATATTGCACCAAACTGGACCGGCATTGTTGTCAGTCCTCTAGTTCTCTTCATTACTTTTCTTTGGTAATTCTGTGTAGAGCAATTCATGAATGGTTTATTTATACATATGATAGAAATTATTAATCTATTGGATTTTATAATCGGAATTTCTTATTTCATTATCTATAATTATTTTTAAAAAAATAAAAAAGTATTTGGTGTTTTTTTTAATGCAGCCATATTGCATTAAGATAGGTTATTTTCTTGAGTAGCCAACATGGGGTGGATTTTGTTGCTGAACAAAAGATACAATTGTAAATATTAATAACGTAAACTTTTGTTAGAATGGCAATTAAATAACCTCAAAATAGAAATTGGATTTCCAAGTAACGAGACGAGATGTGGAATTATTAATGGTTTGATTATAGATAAGGAAGTTGGTTTTGAACTTGGAACAAAGTTCGTCCCAGCCAGTCACCATTATTTCAACGATATTTCAGTGATACCACTACAACGTAGTGCTCCCTTTGTTTTATATGGAAGATTCTGACTGCCTGCGGCTGTGAGTTGCAAGTGCCAACCCGCACTTCGATGACAGGACGCATCGAGTGCTTTATCACTTACATACCATTTGTATTAAGAGTGCTGCACACGTATTGGGATTTCGCTACGTAAAAAGTAGAATACTGAACAATTATGGGGGTAAAGACCTGCATTCATCCTACTCACCGGCTAGTCAGTGGTAAACACAAGATCCGCGGTTCTTTACTTCAGCAACACATACTCACCTTATTTTTGTCACATTTTGCTTTCATTCTAAAATGGGAAAAATTTATATGTAATACCTGGAGGTGATAAATAAAAGATGTTATTCATAAAAAATGGCTTCTAATCAGAAAAACAGCATGAACAAATGAAATAAATAAAAATGCAATCTACTTGACAAATCCACATCTCGTCGGCATGGGCGCGAGTTCGACGTCCTTCATGCAGGTGACAACCAGATGTTAAAGGAGATGGATCCCATTTCCTTGGTTCTTCATCCTGATTGACTCTCAGCATCCAGGTCGACGCGATCGGATAAATGATAGTCGAAGAAACCAATGGCCGAATCCAAAAGTCCAATCTAAAAGCAGAAACCAAAGGGAAACATCTTGTTTCCTGTAAAGATTATTACCATGCGATTAGATTAACAAATTAATAGTAAATTATGCACTAGTGATTGAATAACATAAAATATTTGTCCTCTGGTTATAGTGGATCGCACACGGCTATATCTTAATAACGCTGATCGCGGCTATTCAACCGCCAAATCTGACAGCTTTCTCGATGATTTTAAAACGAACCATAGATCGCGATCATTTTTATAACTTCAAAAACAGAATGTGATACCAATGTAAGGATAATTATTTGTGAATTTCGTAGTGCTTGACAATAAAATAAGCGACGGGGCAATTTCGAACGTGACCCTGATTTATAACGTCACACAGTAGTAAATGTAAAGTTAAAAAGTATTCAAAATGTGGGACATATAATGGTGTTGGATTTCTTTTTGTGCTTTATCCGTTCAACGGACCTTGGCTATCATTAAAAATGGGTGCAAAATGCGAAATGAACAGTCTCATCTTTTTTCTCTAAGACAGTGGTTCCGTTAGAGATTTACATATAGTTACATATGCATACATGACAAAAAAGATTAATTTATCATTACATTTGGCAGTGTGTTTATTAAAACAAAAAGGCCTCTCGCCTAAAAATAATTCTTCCGCCTACTACAAATGCACTACTTGCCCCGGTAGCAGTCTGTTGTATTTTTAATGCCCTGGCCGCATAAATTAGCCACCGGAAGCGTTAGCGGGCACCATCTCGCCGCGGGAACGCGAAGTTCCTCGACGCGACTGGCAGCGCTTATTACATTCCGCGGATATTCCGAACAATTCGAACGAGTTCGAAGTTTGAACACGGCGATCGGAATTCCTTTGTTACGTCAAATATGCAATATTTTCCCTGCAACTGAATATTTAATCAGATTGAAGATTGGTTGTCAATAGAATGTATTATCATTTATGTCGGAAACCTTTTAAAACGTAAAAACGATACGAAGAAAATTAATATACAGGTTATTTTATTTTATCTAACAATAAAGGGTTAAATAATATTTTAAAACTAGAAAACAGTGTTTTTGTTTATTTAACCTTGATGCAATCACTGGTTAGATGACGTGCTTATGGTCTAGTGGTTACGGTACTCGCCTAGTTATCTAGTAGTTGGGGGTTCGAGTCTCGTTCCAGGAGTCCATCATATTAGTCCTATTTTCATAGCATAAGTATAGCATATTCCGTGTACGCATCTCTATATTTTTTTTAAATAGATAAAATTCAAATACGAAGAGTCACATTTGTTAAGAAAACCTATTCAGACAATAACAATTTGAATTTGAAATACAACACTTTTTATTAGCTTTTACAACTTTAGTTCAAATCTCAGAAAAATATCATACTTTAAATCAAATTAATTAATTTAAAAAAAAATGGTTTTAAATTTGTTTTTTTAACCACTAAATATTAATTTATTCACCAACTGGATTCAGAAACAACCATTTCCTTCTTCGGGATGTCAAATTATCTAACCAAAAATATAAATATCACATTCTAATGTTTTTAAACAAAATCTGTTTTAAAAAAAATTTATTAAAATATTAAATATATAAGAATAAATTTAGAAGGTATCTAACTTATATTGCGTAAATTGATTTTGATACAAAATAATTATAAAAAAATGTAGGATTTTTTTAGAATAAGACTTGTGGTTAAATTTAGTTGGTTATTAATAATATTTTGATAATTTTACACGCTTTATTTAGTACTAATGATTTTAAATTATTCAATTCAAGACCAACATTTTATACGTAAAACAGACAATCCCAAATTTTTATTAAAAGTGTGATCATTTTCTAAGAAATGATTGGAAAATTCAGAAAAACTATTACTATTTTAAAATCTTTAATTCTCTTTGACTCTTATGCTACAATTTCGACCTGTTTTACCAATACAGCTGGGTTACGGTTGCTTGTAGTCTAGTGGTTAGAAAGCAGTACAATCTTTACAGCTAAATTTATAAAGACCGGAATATTAAATTTATCATCCTTGTCTTCGGAATTTATGAGTAATTTTCTTATATTCTTATTTGTAGAAAATGCCGGTCTAACATTTTGTGGTAGTTGAATTAATCAATATTTAAGTGATTTAAAAAAAATCTAAAACTAAAAAAATTAACGTTAACCACATTAGTTTATTATTGCAAATATTAAAAACTTAATTTCTAAAATTCGCTAATAAAAATGGAGATGGTAATAGGCGGGGCATATGATGGACAACCAACCAACCGACAGAGCCGACCGACGTACAAAAACTTTATAGAATGGTATCTGTGAAACAAAAAGCTACCTAGAGGGCGCCTTGGGGCGCATTGTGGGAGAGACATAGCGAATATTGGTAAAGGACTAAAGAGAGCGATAGAGTCATGGAAAGGCCTTCATCTGGCAGCGAATCGAGAATGGCTGAAGATATTGATGATTATAGTATAAAATAAAAACAAACAACAAAAAAGTCGAATACAGCCGAATACGAAAACGCTAGAAAATAAATTCATCGTTAATATGGCGCTAAAGAATAATAAAATACAATATCTATAATAAAATAGCGAAAGATGAAAATCTGCGAACTAAAGTCTCGGGAAATACAAAATGTATCAGATACACAAAAGGGACAAAGCTAACGGATGACGAACGGTTAAAATTACGCGGTTCGAATATACAGAATTTCTGAATGTAGGAAACCCTATCCCCTTGAAATCCCTTGGAGGGGTTCCTCTTAGCAGGAGTAGCAGTATGGTCCCGGAAATAACTATTACGGAAGTTGAAAGAGTCCTCAAAGAAATGAAGAGATGGAAAGTAACAGGGATAACACAACCAGATAACGCCCCTGTTAAAGCAGGGGGAATAATGTAACATGCATAATGACATATGCAGCCAAGAGAAAATGTGGACGATCAGTATATTTGTGTTCTACGGCAATCTACTTTTATTTTTCTTTTGCCAATTCCAGAATTCACTTTCACACACCAGTGTTAGAATCAGAACTGTATTATGCACCGTGATAATTTTGCTTCAGTTAATAAATTATTATTGACGATAATTGCATTTAGAGGCACCATTTACTTTATTTCCTCTGGTTACCCCTTTTCGATTATTTTCTCTACCTTGTGAGAACATTTTTCAAATATGTTCTAAGCATTCATCATTTACCACTAGCTAACCAGTAGACTCCGTGTGTCCACAAATTTAATTGTTTTGAAGATATCTTTATAAATTATTAAAAATTCATCAACATTACGTGAAATATTAAAAAAAATCATGCCTCCTCAATTCACGCATTCGGGAGATAATTTGCCTAATTCACGAATGAAGCAACGGGCTTGTACTTGTCACGAATTATGTAATATTTTGAATATTTCATGTAATAAGCAATTTTACTGATTCGGCATAACGTATACATACTAGTTTAATACGAATAAATAATCTGCGTGTATTGTTATTATTATTTGCAATCTGTAGAAAATTAACTTTAGTTATTATTTGCAATCTATAGAAAATTTACTTTAGTGATTTGTTTTCCACTGATACTTTGCTAATTTCGATATGGTACGCAAAGGTATTATCGTGCGCACATACAAAATAGTAAAATAGTTTATTTTAGCAATATTTAAATATGTCCAAGGACACACAATTACTGGATTTTCACCTACAAAGGCACTGCTATTAAACAAATACTTGCGTATATTTCCATTAAATGTAATAAAAAGTAGCTTCGTCTCTATGAGATGTCTATTATTTGTTTATTGATAGTTTGTTTTACGTTTACTCGTATATTATTGAAACGTAATGATAAATTCTTGTAATTTCAAAAACCTAATTAATCATATTCCTATATGATTCATAAACCGACGGCTCTGTATTTTATACAAATCTGTATTATACATGTATTTCTTTGGACCTGCGAGTCCAGCGCAGAGTACAGTAAATAAATATCTCCCGATAGCGGATAACATGTTGTAGGTTTAGTCTTCATTTTTTCATGATTTCTTTTCGGCCGGAGCTTTTGTTGAATAATTCAAATCGCGGCTCTCAGTTCCGCGCTCAGTAGCGGCGCTCCCGCCAGATGGTACTTTAATCAACCGGAAGTCGCCTCCCCCCCCATTTCCCGCTCGATTCTCGCTTCCGGGGCATTATTCGACGCCTTATACCTAAGGAGGTTTCCTTGTGTAGATAATTTGAATTCATCCCCCAAATGTATTCCACTTATCACTGTTAACAAAAACCATCATTTGCAAATTGTGCTATTTCAACTACCGTGATGTTTATGGAGAAGTTAGCTACCTAGAATAGAGAGCATGAAAAAGGTCTGGTTTAGACCAATAATAGAAGAAAATTATTAATAAATTTCTATTCATTAATTATTTATACGAAACACAGATTAAAGACGTCAACAAATGTAAATTATTTACAATGGTTTTCTGACGATTGATCTGATAGTTGATCACCCGACAGTTGTTCACCTTACACTTGATCCCTCAGACAGTTGATCCCTCTGCCAATTGATCTCCCGGACAATTAATCCCCCAAATCTTCTTCAAGTACCTATTTATATTCGTAAATATTATAAATAGGGTGGTAACAAATTTATAAAAATATTGCTCTTGTACGAAATTACATATAATTTCAGATAATTAATAATGTTTTCATAGTCATGGAATTAATATAAAATATTTATTAATATTTTTATAAATTTGCTCTCACCTATTTATAATATTCACGGATACTGGTATTTACGAATATAAATAGGTACTTGAAGAAGCTTTGGGGGAACAATTGGCAGAGAGATCATTTATCCGAGGGTCAACTGTCCGATGGGTCAACTGTCAACTGTCGGTGGATTAACTGTCGTTGGATCAATAGTCGGTGCACTTTACAACATCTCTGGAAATAGTGATAAAAATAATATTCAGTTCTTTACAAAGTTTGGTTAAATAAAAATAATAAGAATCATGTTATACCATACTGTTGTGTCATTTAAGTATACTTTATGATATTTAAAAAAATAAATATATAAAAATAAGACGCTTGTTTTTTATTCTACTCGTTTAATTTAATTGAGACGTTTTGTTGCGTTTTGTTTTGTAAAAGCATTATCAGTCTAATAACTTAACTCAACAACTCATTTCAACAATGTATTTATATGAATGTTAATCTGTAGTGAAGGAAAGCTATATGATTTTATTTACATGAAATGAAAAGAGACAACATTATTCATTGGAATTCTGTGGGTTTTATATACATTTTTATACGGTTCTAATTATTCTAAGTAATAATTCTGTTTCAACACGAATGATATTTTAATGGTAATATGTAGAAAAGGACAGTAATATAATTTTGTAAAATAAGAAGACAATAAGGCAAGAGGGACATTTTTGGAATTCTAGGGTATATATAGATGTTTGCATAATTCTCGGTAATAATTATAACATTTTTTAAATAATGCAGCAGTTCCGAATTGATGATCTTGTTCCGTATCCTCGGCAGACGCATATCAGAAAATGTCTAAAATCCTCGAAATACCTATAATTTATAATAGTAAAAAGTAAAAAATTAAAAATATTTTTAGTTTTTAAATATGTAAATTAGAATGCCAAAATCACAATATCGATAAAATAAAAATATTTACAATAATTAAATTATTAACAAGAATATTAAAAGCTGTAACTTTTCGGATAGACATTGTAAATAATTAATAAATTTTCTCTAAATGTGTTATTTATTCAAATTGACTTTTCATCAAGTTCGCGGAATACCTTATTTCAGTTTCAATACTCTCCGCAGATCGCCCGTGGAATGGTGTAACAATAATTTCCCGCTAGTATAGAATTAGCGGAAATGGAAGTCGGGCGGTGACACCTGGCATCTGTTAATTGAAACACCGTGTCTCGAGTCGGAGGTTTATCGGCGCTCAGTAGTTGTTTGTTTGCCACCATTTTGGGTCCGATTTGGAACATTAAATAGTAATAGTGTTTATCGTTTGACAAGTCGGTAACCGTTGCAATTATTGTTTGAAAATTTATTGCGGTTTGAAACATATTTAGGGTGTTAGATTTATGTACAATTAACAATTGTAAGGAAATTTAAAAGGAAACCGAAATATACATTTTTTTATTCTTTTTTTATTAATATATTAATATTAAAAATATAATACAATTTCAATAATCAGTGGACATATATGTATATATATTTTAACATTTGTTTCTTCTCTATGAGAGTAAGACTCGTGTATAGAGAAGGAGTATATTCGAGTTAATTTATGTTTCAGTTAATCTGTGTCCATATTTTTTTTACTTCAGTTACAAATTTATGATAGTTCGTAATTTTTCTAATTGTGATGGGGAGATCGTTAAAAGATTTGATACCTTTATAAATATATTGATTTTGAGTTGCGGTATTTTTTAGTTTTGGGATATCAATTTGATCTCTATATTTTGTAGATCGGAATTCGCTTGTAAAATTTAGTTGATTTTTAATTTTAAAAATTTGAATTATTGAATTTTTTTGTATATGTTTACTATTTTTGGTACTTTAAAATCTGTGAATTGGATAGTCTTTTATATATAACACATTGGAATTGGATACATTGGAATGAAATATCTTTTTTTTTTAAATATACGAATTTTGAGGTTGTGTGACTGTTCTATTCTTAAGGTACATTTTTCAAACAAACAAGTCCATTTCTATAGTCAGAAATTAGAAAATTATAATACTGTACTTTACACCGTAATATTTCTGTACGTATTTTATAACAGAAAGTGTCCTGTATAGAGGAGATGTGAATATTTTTTTAGATATGTTCTAAAATGATTAAATACAGTTTTTATTAAAATATTTGTGTATAAAATGAAACAATATTTTATTTAGTCAGTATTCGAATGTATTTTATAAAATTTAAAAAATGTGCTAATTTTACCGGCTGTCAACACTGTCGGTGTCACTATGAAAAGGATACAAGGTGTTATGAACCGGACAAGAATAAGCGGGAATATAACACCGTATGTACTTAAAACCAAAATGTACATTATCATCGTTTTCTATGCTTACTGCGTCATCTTCAGTAATAAACTTTTATCACTGAAGATGATGCAGTAAGCGTTGAAAACGTTTTAATTTTAATTTTGTTATATTATATTTTACGGTGTTAGTGTGAAGTAAACAACGTTGTGTTTAAAAATTATATTAATATCATTCTGCATAGGACACGCCGTATACATCATTTGTAGGAACGCTGTGTAAGAAAGGATTATGTTAGCCCGAATATATTTTCCGAATTTATTAGTTGATCATTTATCCGCAGTACATACACATTTTTTATATTGTATGAAAAGATGAAATAAAAAAAATTGTAAAGGCGCTTTTCGGTGACAAAGCCTGCTAGTTTAGAGGAACTGGAAAACTGCCCTAAAACACGGCAGCTTAATTTGCTCTCTCCATGATGTACTGCTCCATTTACGAACGAGGGTCTTGTCTGCATCGAATACACAGGGGAGTAAAATATATGTTCTAATTTTTCTAATGTACCTACCGAGGTGGTTCTTGTTGGAGGTTCCTCGTTTTAATATTACATAATTAACATATTATATTAAAGAACTTCAGTTAAGATCTTTATCGCAAATTTGAGGTGTTTTTCTGTACGTTGTAGGATATGGTTTGTATCTCACTTCTTGTGTTTTTGAAGTATTTTTCATTTTGTACATAATAGTGATGCATAACAGCAAGCTCTAGCTACAGAACAAAAGGTACCTACACACTACTGATAGTAAACCGTTGCGTGACCGTGATTATATCACTGATTGGTAACTGAGATTTAACGATGATTGGTAACTAAGATTCAACGATGATTGGTAACTGAGATTTAACGATGATTGGTAACTGAGATTTAACGATGATTGGTAACTAAGATTCGATTGTTGGAGGTTTATTTTTTAGTATGCCTGAAGAATTACGTTAATCATCACAGTCACAATAACGGTTATAATAACTATTTTACCATCACTACTACACACAACACATTATGCGTCAAATTAGTGACAAAAAATGAGATTATCCTGGGCACTACTTTGGGCCAAAGAAGACCTGGAAGCGTTACATAGCCGGATAGACCTGGAGTCGGCTGTGAGAGCGACCTACGATCGAGTTTTATGGAGGTGCATTACGAACCGTGTATCGTCTAGAGACTCCAATTACTCGACATCATCGACTACTTCTCGTGTCGTAAAATCTTAAAATTCTCGAGTACTCGAATAGTTAACAATATACTAATAGTTACTAATAATTAAAATTCATGCATATATAATAAATACATATAAAATAAATGAGAGTAAACTCGTTTTGGCTTATAATTTCCACTAACGAATTAGTACAAATACAAACATATAATTTAATTTACGCCACAGCTGCATCTATTAGTCGGCAAATACGAAAGATTTTTTATCGATATTTTATATTGTTTGTTGCCATAGATAAGACAAGTCAGGAGGACGCGAAGACAAAAAAGAAATTGTTCCGTCATATCCCATTAGCATAGCTGACGACTTTATGCAACTATGCAAAAAATCACACCCGAACGCAGGACGCAGCTAAATATGTAACGTTTTTTTTTTTTAATATTTCATCATTTATAATTTAAGAGTATTGCTCTAGTATTTTGAAAAATACTCGATTGTGGAGTACTTAAAAAATGGACATGTATACTTGAGTATTCGAATTGGAGATTAGTGACATGAAGGAGGAAAAGAGAAGTCAAGATAATCTTATGTCGCTCTTTATAACTAGATTTTTTTTTTATTGAGATTGACTCGACTGGTATGACTGAAACATATTGTATTTAAAAAATATAAGACTGTATTTTCTTTACATGTGTATCACAAAATATCTCTTTTATATGAAATTTCCTTTTAAAATTATTAAAAGATATTCACACAATATTCCCGTTTCTTATTGAATTAAATAAGCTCGATTGAAATACCCCCTTCTTTAAATTACAAACAAGAATTCATATACACTTTCCGATGCTTGTCAACCCCGAGGTGTGCCGCACCCTAACCCCATCCCCGTGCAGGGCGAGCGGTGTGTTGCCGCCGTAGATCACATCTCGGGAGGCCGGGAAAGTAATTTGGGAGGCGAGTGGTCCATTCATCTTCCGTGATATCTTCCGAGGCAGCCGATGGATAATTTGCATGGCTAAACGTGGCTCGGCTTGTCTACTGCGGTAGCGATGGGAGATCTGGCATACTTTGTAATTTCACGTGTCATGTTGGGATGATTTACCGATTTTTCGGGATAATGGACCTGAACCCAGCCGACCTTTCCTCCTTTACTTCCTGCCCTAAAGCAGACAATAAAGGGTGACATTATTTTTTAAAAGAAGGTTTCGCTCCGTGAATTTTTCGCCCAATAACGTTATTCCAAGTGAAGTATCATCGTGCGTAAACAGTATTTAGCAGTATCTTGCAGTATACAGGATGGCTCAAAAAAAGTAAATAACACCTCGTTAAACACGAGTTATATAAATACAATATAATTAATTATAAATCTTAATGTAATTTTTTTGCACATGATTTAGCTAATCGGAAATCATCAAAACCCCGTAATGGTCCTATCGCCGAAGAAAGAAAGAATCTTAGAGCGATATTTAAAAAGAGACTGAAACACTGTCGACAAAATGCCGACCAGCTACGAATGGATAAAATTGCATCACAATTTCAAAGCAAAGACTTTAAAAAGTTCTGGAACAGTACGACTAAAATAACTAATCCAAAACATAAGGCATCCAGTCATATTAATGGAATATCGGACATACATCAGAATTTTCTGAGGTCAATGGTCAGGATTTCCCTATGCACGCAGCTGAATGATCAACCGAAGACGTCAT
This sequence comes from Eubasilissa regina, assembly GCA_022840565.1. Taxonomy (NCBI): domain Eukaryota; kingdom Metazoa; phylum Arthropoda; class Insecta; order Trichoptera; family Phryganeidae; genus Eubasilissa; species Eubasilissa regina. The sequence goes on along the minus strand of JAINEB010000003.1, from coordinate 29,744,407 downwards.
ACCCATAGTCACAAGTGAAATGATTACTCGTGCAATAAAAGCTACAAAAACCGGCAAATCACCTGGACATGATTCTCTCAGTATTGAGCATGTAAGAAACGCAGGAGAGTATCTATCCCCGCTCCTGGCGACACTGTTCAGTAACATGATCAAGCATCTATACGTACCTGCGAATATGACAAAAACTATTATTGTACCTATATTAAAGTCGTAACAACTGGATATATCGTCTCCTAAACGCTATAGCCGATATCGCTATCCACTATAATGGCAAGACTTTTTGAAAGAATCATTATGGACCAGATTTCAATAAATATGAACATTAGAGACAACCAAATGGGATTCAAAAAGAATATGTCTACTGACAAAGCGATCTTTGTCGTAAAGCAAATTGTGGACTATTTTAAAAGTCGAAAAACCACGATATACGCGTGCTTTCTAGATTTAAACAAAGCATTTGACCGTGTCAGACACGACAAATTATGGTCGAAAATGCGCGTGCGAAGCGTTTCCAAACCAGTTCTAGATATACTTGACAGATGCCACAGGCAGCAAGAGAACTCAGTGCGGTGGGAAGGCGCCGACTCCGAGCCATTTTACCTGCGCACTGGGGTGAGGCAGGGCGGGTGCATGTCGCCAATCCTCTTCAATATGTACATGGATGAATTGAGCGAACGACTATCTGATGCAAAAATTGGCTGTTACATGGGCGAGACAAATGTGAACCACATTAGTTATGCCGATGATATGGTTATACTAGCGCCATCTATAAAAGGGATAAGAAAGCTTTTGCAGATATGTGAAACATACGCCAGTGAACATAATATTTCATACAATGCCAGCAAATCGGTCATAGTGGCGTTCAAATATGGAAAAGGGCCAGATAATATCCCTCCCGTGTGGCTGGACAGGATGAAATTGAGCGTTCAAAATAAGGTCAAATACCTTGGGCATATATTCAATGAAGATGGACAAGACGATGATGATATAGAACGGCAGAGGAGACAGTTGAGCGTTCGAGCAAATATGCTGTCACGGCGTTTCTACCGATGCAGTAAGGAGGTGAAGAGCAGCATGTATACCTGCGAGCTCTGGTCGAAATACAAGCAAGTGACGTATAACCGTCTCCGAATTCAGTACAACAACTCATACAGAATACTGTTCGGATTGATGCGTTATTGTAGCGCATCTACAATGTTTACCGAAGGCCGTATACATGGATTCGTTCCGCTTCTAAGACATCGAGTTGTTGGCTTAAAGCAGCGGCTGGAGCTCAGCACCAACTCTCTGGTGCAAGCGGCGCTCTCATGGAAAGCTGGTTCTCTGACCAGAGAATGGCAGCGCTTACAAAATAGCTACATATACAACAGTGGCCGTGACTGAAATAGTTATACATGTAATAATTATATTTTGTGTGTATATATGTGTGAACTTTTTACTTTTTATTAACTTTTTAAATTTTTTTTTTTTTGTATGTATTAATATTTTCTTTTGTTTTCTTTTTCACATTATATTTATTTCATAACCTTTAATGTATAACTTAATATGTGTTATCTTTATGACGAATCAGGTTTAAAAAAAAAAAAAACCTGATCACGCTGGAAAAAATACATTATTATTATTATTAAAACAGCCCATATTGCATAATCTACTGGGTTTAAATCTGGGCTGTTCGGTGGCCACATGCCTGGCTCGATGAAATTAGCATTCTCACGACCAAGAAAGTTGATTGTATTTCTGGCTATGTGAGATGGAGACAGCTCTGTCCTGCTGTAATGTCTAGCTATACTCCAGGCTTTGTTTTGAAACTCTGATCATTTTCCTAGCACCCCGACGTTTTTCAATTCGCAAATTTTTGATCAGAATACGGTCTTCTGCAGTGATTTTTTTTCATTCTGGGCAACAATTTAAAAAAATCAAATATATGTCAATGGTAAAATTAATAATCAAAGATGGCGACCGGAAATTCTCGAAATAAAACGTAATATAGGTAAATAGGTATGTAAGTAAATTAGTAAACTATTGTTGATATAGTTAAACTAATTTTGATGTAATTATATCACATTTTACGAAATGTTCTCACTTTTTTTGGGCCATCCTGTATATATTGACTTAGGTTATGCTGTTATCAATGATATTATACAATACTTTAAATAGGTTTATGAATTTTAACCGACGCCGTTAGGCAAAATGAATCCATCATTTAATCATTAATATTTATTTATTTTGAATTTTTGAGTAATATTCGCGGTGGTTTGAAAGTTACAATTTAGTAACCAGATTACAGAAGATTGGACAGTTTTATAATATTAGGTATACCCATAAGTAATCAATTATTTTTAGTGTAGAATGTTTGCTTCAGTCTAGCTTAGAGCGTGAACGTGTAAACACGTGTTTTATACGCAATATTACAATCCGTGGTCTTGTGACTTGTGACAAGTAAATTTAAAAAATTGTATTACTCTGTAGTAAAATGGCGGACAATCAACTAACTGAAGAACATTTACGTCATTGCATGCTGTACGACTAGTTGATTTGGAGAAAGCCATTGTTTAGTGCGCTTGTTGTTGTTGTACAAGACCCATTTCTTGTCACTAGTAATAATCCTTTGTAAAATCACTTCTTTCTCTGTACGCCGTTGTTCTTTATTTATCTCCGACAATAGATGTGGGACCCATATACCCTGTCTGCAAACCTTCCCGATTTCGTGAAGATGTCTTTGAACTGTTGACCAAGTAGCCTGAAGAGTGTTTGTTATTTCCTGGATACTCACTTTAGGATTCGTTTCCACCAGTATTTTTAAAGGGTCATTATCAAACCCTACCGGGCGCCCACTTCGATCACTATCAGACAAGTCAAAATCACCATCGGAAAATTTTCTAAATCAACGTTGGCTTATTTACTTTCAATACGTCTCCATACACATCACAATTTTTTTTTGTTGCAACCGTTGCATTAACACCCGATCGAAAATGAAACAGCATGCAATGACGTAAATGTTCTTCAGTCAGTTGATTGTCCGCTATTTTACAACAGAGTAATAAAAATTTTTAAATTTATTTGTCACAAGTCACTTAGACCACGGATTGTAATACTGCGTATAAAACACGTCTTTACACGCTCACGCTCTAGAGCTAGGCTGAAGCAAACATTCTACACTAGAAATAATTGATTACTTATGGGTAATATATGTAGATATATATTCATTGAGAGACTGATAGAAAGTAAACGTAGGTACATTGCTCCGTTACTTAATTTTGTTAATACCCAGCGAGAGGTAATACCATGGAAGTAGACGTACTCTTAATAATTATTTAACGTTTATTTATAATCTTAAAGAAGAGACAAGTCATAATTATGAGTATCTCTGTAAATATCTCTGTACAGTGTGTTTTCCTAAACCAGTAACAACGGAAGAGATTGGATTGCGGATAAGATAACATGAAATATTGTCTCTCAGCAGCCGCCCCGTACTTCCTCCGCCTAACAATATGCACTGCGTAATTGCTACAACCACATTTCATCTGGGTTGGTTGTGATAATAGCTTCTGCTATTATTCAAAATAATCATAGCCGAATACTATTGTAGTGTTTCTTTAACTCCACCAGGAGTGATTCACAACCCGTCTATTCGACAATGATTATAGTTATAATTATCTAACAATGCAGCTAAATATTTTTAACTATTAAAATATAGGCTATTTTAAAGAGGGGGTTTTATATTTTAGATTTGACCAATTTTGCAACAATCGCTTCATCTTCAGGACAGTCTCGAAGAGTGAAGTTAGTGGATGAGTTGCTCCAGTCAGCGTCAAGATACAAATCTTAGTGCATGTATAAAATATATTTTCATTATCAAGGAGAACACATTCTTGTTGTGAATTTGTAATTATTCAGACAAACAGACGGTCTGTGATATTTTAAATACTAATTAAATGTATTAATCAGAATGATATACATATAAAAACAAAGTAGGTGACTTTCGAATAATCGAACGCTAGACGTATTAATTTGAAAAGTGTAATTCGAAAATTTGTCGTCAAAAGTACTGTCTGCTATTGCATAATTGGTTAATGCACCTTGTCCGGATTGGAAAGAGACCCAGGTCCGAATACATGTAGCAACAACAATATTTTTCGATAAAATTGATTTTATATGTATATCTTTATAATTAATACATTTAATTAGTATTTAAAATGTATTTTTTATTCGTTAATTTGTAAATTTTTCTATACTATCTGTCGCTGTCATTGAAACTCATGACTTATTTGTACATTATGAATTATGTTTGCATACTACTTTATTATACATTTGATCCGTAACTTAAATAACATTTATATTAACTAGATTTTGTTTTAGTTATATAAACATTTGATATAATTATGTGTGTTAAAAAAGCAAAGCTGTCACTTTGCAATAGTCGCGACACCTTACAGGTTGAAGTTGTCGATTGTCGCACGGTTTATCAAGGTCAGTAAGGTTAGCGGTATCCCGTTCCCTTACAACTGACAGCGACCAATTTGTCTGTTCTGATACAATTTTCTATAAAAATGTTTATACAACAGCGGCAATGCGACAAACGCAATTTATGATCGTTTTACCTTACCAGTTAAAATAATAAATTGTTTTTCCCTATCGTCTAAATCTGGGTAAAAATACTTTGTTAAGGATCATCAGAGTGTACTGCATGAAGGAAAATATGGAGGGAAGAAACAGGATAACACAATCTTGAAAACTACCTAATTGAACTACTAATTGAAGGATCCCTCGACGGATGCTGGACTCACTTTTAAGACTCTCATATTTATTGTAGAAGGTACCGTAAAGTACGTAGGTAGATGACCGCTGAGTATTCTAAAAAGGTATAGAATGTAATGTTTACTGTACGGCAATCAAATTAATACTGATTTCCTCGTAGATGGGCAAGTAGATAGAACCAAACATGTGTCGGAACTTGGAAGGTATCTATAGGTATTAGGAACACAATTTTTCTAACATACTTTATGATACCACTCGCATCCGACCTTCTACATACTGATCAGAAAAAATAGTGTATTGTGACATGCAAGACTCTATACTTTAACCAGTACCACTCAATCCAAATCTTATCAAATCAAATTACTGGTAGTTCTGGAAAAATACTTTTCCAAAATAAATAATATCCTTTTCCGAATTAAACCAATACAACCAATCAGCAAAGCCAATAACATATGTGCCCAGAATACTTACATAATCAACATAATTTCTACAGCGTTTCTGCAAACAAATAAAATATGTTTTCATAAATAGATTTTTTTCTGTATATCTTTCTAGTTGATTAGTTCAATTTGTATTAAAAATACCACAGAACTATGTTCTGAAAATTGCAACTTTACAACAATAACATGTTCTCCGTAAAAAAAAAGAAACATATATTTTCTATTTTAATGTACGCTTGAAAATTGTGAAAAATAATCATATTTATACTTAAAATATTTAGCGTTTAAATGTAAAATGCATGCATATATAATATTCATGCTATTTATAAATTTTAACATGTACAAATTTAACAAATTTTAAAAACATTGCATAAAAAATAAAAACAACGTAAAATTGTTTTTTTTACATTTATTTTCATTTAATTTTTAATTATCTTAATATTTCATCACCTTCACGATTATTCGTTGCATCGTGAGGAAGAGGTTTATCTTTAAAAATTTAAGTTGTAAGTCACAAAAAAATAAGTACATCTAATATTAGATGTTATAAGTTTGTAACATATATATGCTATATAATTATAGCGTAGATAGAATACGGGTCTTCAAAATCATCCGCGAAACACTGAAAATCCCATTCGAAAATTCCCCGGACCAACGCGCGGCGCAGTCACGTCCATTTTCTCATTACTTTTAAAGTATATTTCCAGTACCAGTACAGTTACGCACATTTTAAATATTTTCTCATCCCAGATGCCGCGTGAAGTCTGGTCTCCGGCTCCTGGGGGCCTCTGCAGCGTCGGACCAATGGACCACTACGGTGGAACTGAAGCCGAAAATGGCCACCGTTACGGCAGTAAGAAAGGAGTTACCGGAACAACAGTCACCTCCCAGGTAAGCAAACGTGAATAAGTAGAACTTTATTTTAATATGAAAATTATTATTTTTAATACTAAAAGCACTTTGCACCTACCCTAATAAAAAAGCAGCCCGTAACATAAAACATTTACGAAATGTTTGATGTTACAAGTTGCTTTTTTAAAATTTATTATTGTTTATGTTATGTTGATGTTAGTTTTAGAATTTTAATTTTAAAGTATATCGGTAAAATTTTATGTTAAAAAATAAAAATACAATTTTTATCGATAATGGAGACTATTTTGATTTGATTTTGAACAAGATGACAAAATAACATGGATTGAATAATTTTTACGTGTTTTAGTCGACACGAACATGTATTTTAAGCAAAAACAAAAACAACTGTCAATTTGACAGTTTAAAGCAGCGAATAATTTCACTAGCGCCTACCAGTTAAATTATATTTTCGCTATACTATAAATATTAACATTTTTGTATTTATATAAATTAATCTTTATTTTACAAATTTGCGTAGTAGGTAGGTCGCATGCGTGTAATAAAACTTTTTCCAGATCATGCTAACTATAAAATTGCATTTTTTATTGTTTTTTTATCAATTAATAATAACGTACAGAAATATCAACTAAAAAAATATATCTCACGCTTATGGTACGACATGATGCGATAACATTTTGAAATATGCACTGCCTCGCTTTGAAGTGTACCGCCTAGTGTCGCAAAATCAGTTGCCAACATGAAATTCTTCAACTCGAGATCACTTGATTTCCCGCTGACTTCATTGCACTTTGAATGCATCACTCAGTACTTGCACTTCGTTATTGAGCTAAAGGGCGCCAACTATTATTCAACTCAACATTTTCATTTTTTTAAAAGCAGCAAATAAAAAACTATTATTAGCAAAAATGTTTCAATGTCTGTTTATATATGTGCCAGAAATACATAGCCTATAAATATTTATTAAGTATAGTATTATGCGCCCATGCCTGCACCACCATCGAGACGTGTGGTCAATGATTTGTAAATATATTTTGTCTGGCTAGAATTTTTAAAATTAATTAGGATCCAAAAAAATATAAAATTTTTTTCTTTAGAAAACGGTTGTCTAGAATTCTATGGGTACGTAATAAGTATGATTTTTTAAATTCAAATTTTTAGGTAGATACTGAATTCACAAAGAAGTTCTTTACCAACCTACCGTGTGAATTTTAAAAAGATGTCAAAACGTAACTTTGACGTTTCTGGGTGCCGAATGAAATATATAGTCAGCATGGTAACGAGTGTGACGTATTTATTTGGTCACTTTTTCGTCACATATTTTAATCAAATTACTCTAGTATATACGAATTTTTGTGATGTGCGGAAATAAGGCTCTATCTGAGATGTATTTACATATTAAAAATACTGCTCCGATAAAAAAATAAGTCACATCGTTTCCATTCATAGATACGATGATATGCTTGATGGCCGAGTCCAAGGTCGTTTCAATGATCAAGCATATCGTCACCTAAGCAGCAACACCACATATCTAAGAATTGTGTACTTGACAGGAGAGAGACATAACTAGTTTTAAATGGATTTTGTAGAATTATTGAAGTATTACTTACCTTTCTAGTTGTGAAGAGGAGCAGGTTCTTTCTTAAATGAAACTGAACTAAACTTGGTAGATTCCCTTGAATTGTGCGCAGTTGACAGGGAGGTTACAGATATGTGGTGATTACATTGCTTTGATTTGCACGCTAGTGGTCGCTATTGTGAAACTAGTTTTATAGAATGATTCATCGGACATTATAGAATGTCATACTGCAAAGTACTTGATAGATTGTTTGTACATATGATTTTGTAAGTTGTCTTCAAACGAAAGGTCAGGGTCATTCCAAAGTTGCTCACTTATTTAACGGGAGCGCGTGAGACTCTATAAACTTTGAATAATATCGCATACACGCCAACAATAGTAAAACATATTTCATATAGGCACAGAAATATTTTTCTATATAAAATATGCATTGGATATGTTACTATTATATATTTGAATTCATTAATTTACTACTAAATTATTTATAGATTGATTTTTAAGACGTTATTTCACATATACAATTAATTATTGAACTATTTATTGAAACCGTTTTTAAAGATGTTCTGTAATTTGTATTGTGCACAGGGGAATGGTATTGTGTTTTATATTACAGAATGAACACAATATTATCAGCTCCGATATTTTCAATTTCATATGAAATGTTATTGATTTATTTGTTTTTTCAATATTATTATTTTTCTGCGCGTCCTAGTCAGGTACTAACATGAACAATAAAGTGTAAAAAAACAAATACGTAATACTAACAACATTTTATGAATGTTATGTGAACTAACCATAATCGACAATAATATTATGGAACTACAAATTCTACAATAGTCACTATTCAATCAATTTGAATTGCATTACCGATATTTTTCATGTGTTTTGTAAAATAATAATTGTCAAACTATCACTTCGAAATAGTATTATTGTGCTAATTGGAGCGATATTATTATGTTAATTAAACGATACTATGTATATATATAATGATTTTATGAAATTTAAATCAAATATATCATATTCAACGGTTTAAAGGTAATATGAATATTGAAAATAATCTTCTCAAATATCTCGGAAAGATTAACAAATTAATCGGAGAGTGATTGAGTTCATTACTTAGAAACGAATTGCGCCATGTGTTTACATAATATACTTAATACCCAATGCTAATTGCCTCGTAAAATATATAACCTCTGTATTTTGTAAACAATCTTTAAAAGCATTTAAAATAAATTGTACAAACTTCACCAGCTGTCCGCTAATTTGGCTCTCCGAGTTCTTACAATTTCTCGAGAACATCATTCCAATGCCGAATTTAATTATAAAGGTAATCTACCTGACTTTCGCTGTCTTAAATTGCAATAAATACGGTCCGAGAGAGAGAAAAGGCACGTTGCCTATATATTCTTCTTCTTTTTTCTACAGCCAGGTTAGAGTGACGAAGAGCGGTAGAATTAGAATTAATTATCTAGCCCAACTTCGTTTGGAAGTCGGCTTGGCTGCCTTGATTGTACTACGATTACTTTGACACATATTGTTTTGTTTACTTATTTACGTACTTGTTTAGATGGATGTCCGAAGGGAATGATTCTAATACGAGTCGATAAGAGCTAAATTGCTACCTTTGTCTCACTGGCGCGTGAGTATGATGGGTTTTTCGATGATATCAGTGATTGAAAACTGTAACTGATCACAGTTTTACGATGCTATTACGAACGAAGTAAATGAACAAAATATTCAATTTTCAATTCACAGGTTCACAGTATAAATAAATAAAAATGAAATCAAAATACAGTAAACTGCGAACGTATTAAAGTCTTGTTTAATAAAATAAATATGTGCGTACAGTTGACAATATTTTCAGTCAAGAATTATGAATTACGATATTTTCAAATATTCAATCGCTGTCAGTGATCGTGATTAGAGATATTTGTGATTGACCCGCAGTTCATAATTTTAAGCCTATCACTACAGCGATCATATTGGAATGTATAGATGATACATTTCAATTCTGCCACATATTAGGCGCTCTCCTTCAGTTACAGTATATATAATATTTGGTTTACCATATCAAATATATACTTAATATATATATATATATATACACTTGAATTATATATACACTAGCCTTTTCAGAACTTGTAGTTACGTTGATGCCTTACTGTACCACCAATATTCTTGCATTATCTTAACTCTTCAAAATGACACTACTAAAGTACAAATATGAACATGTTTATCCTACGTATTTTTCATGTTCATACATATCATATTTTATTTTATTATTTTTAACTTATATTTGCTGATTATTGGTTAACAATTTAAAATGTTTGCCCTACGTCCGTGAGGCCGGAAATAAAACTTTTGTTTGTGCATATAATACTTAAAATATAAAATACTGAATAATTTTACTCATTATTGTATATTTAATGTTTTATTTTATAACGTTCTAATAAAACCACTAACTCCTCAAATCGTTATCACAATGTTCAGTTATTTTTTAATACTAAACCATAGATAAAGTATTTATTTAAAATGTTTAATTACTTGTCTCGATATTCGAGTCAAAGCCAATAAAATACAATTTATTCTGTACACATATTTTGAGTAAAATAAACAAAAAAAAACAGATAAAAAAGGGATTTATGTAACAAAAATTATTTTAAAATTGCATTGTAAAATACAGAATAATTTTTTAGTTCATTATTGACTTTATATATACTTTTAGATATACTATTTGATATATTACAACTGAGTGACGACCCTCCACCATTTCGTTCTCTCGCTAGTTTCAATCGAGTTTTATTAATTACAGTATATTTGTGTAAGTGTAATTAAAATAATTATTGTCAATGGAGTAACAAAATCTATAATACACTTTTAATAACAGTTTACGCAACCATTTTGATTTTGTTAAAGTGGGACCGTTATAAAATGATTAATTTGATTATAATTACACCAATGCGTCCATTTACGTCTGACGGGGTTTATTATTACTCTCGACTCGTCAATGATTTATCATTCGAATTGGTGGAAATATAATTCTTAATTATATTCCTTAATGTCTTTTAGCTATTAGAATACAACGCCTATTATTAAAAATGTATATTATTTTAATGTATCCTATTTTATTTAAAAATCTTATTAAAATAATATATGGGAGGTACGTAGACGCAATAAAACCTGGAGCTTATTTTAAATTGAACTGGCATTTATGAAATAATGCACCGATTTGGATCGACGTATTCCAATACGTCCGCTTCAATGAAATGGATATTGAATTTAGAAAAATTTGGAGCAATTCGAAAGATGTGGAGAGTACAGAAATTATTTTGGGTAGATAAATCAATCCATATATAATGGGGTTTACTTTTAATGGAGTTCGAGGCGAGGTTTAACCAGTTGGCTAAATCCATCATTTGTTTGGATCTATATTTTATTTAATTTGATGTTAATGCATATTTACCTTAAATTAAATGAAATTATGTCAGAACGGTTCAGAATATATCGTCATTGGGATTGTAATGCCGCAATCGTGGAGATAGACAAATTTTACAGGTTAATATTACTTTGCATTTTTCTGTTTATCTTATTTTACTATTCAAATTGGCGGAACGTGGTAATGTTAGTTAATGTTGTCCGTCAGAGGTGTAGCTTGGGTGTTTGGTTACCGGGGGCGAATTATACAAATGGCGCCCCCTCCCCATTTTATTTTTTATTACTGAATTTCCTAATTTTACCCCATTAATTTTAAGCTTATATTTTGCCTTATCGCCATTATTTTCCAAGTAAAAATAATTGTGTATCGATGGTTGATGTTTAAATCTGTCGTTAAAAGCGCAAGGTTATAATTTGTAAGGGTTTATTTTTTGCATAGATACATTTTTGAAAGTCACAAAGAGGATTTATAGCTATAACAGCGCGAGCGGTTACCTTCCACTTGTATTAACCTTAGTCCGCCTACTTGGAAGGGTTGTAATAAAAACAATCGTGCAATTATGTAAAATTAAAATAGAGGGAAGTAAAGTATATTAACGCACATAAAAATCTGTTGTGAATAATATATTTAAATGTGAAAAATTGAAACTATGATTCGCCACGCCTCTGCTGTCCGTGCATGTTTGTAGCGTTTTTAGTTATTTTCATCAGACGCTTAATTATGACAGCATGAATTATGCATATAAAAATGTATCCATCCGCACACAAGTAAATTATTCTCGAACACTTTTTTGTGTCTTGACATTTTTCCGAATACTAATAATATTTAAATGAATGTAGACGTTTTAGAATTCCTTGAAGAAATAAACATTAAATAATACCATTTGAACATGGAGAGGCAAAAATTTGTCAACGTCGGGTCGGTTTTTATTATTGCAGTAGTTTTATGTAATTCAATTTCGTTTTGTATATTTTTCATCGTTTATTCTTCACATTCTCACTCACTTAAGCGATATTTCCTTAACCCGTTGGCCTACCTCACGCCTGTATCAGATGTCAAAGTTTTTAATATGATGAATATTTATTTTAATTTATTAATTTTGCACCTTTAATGTGCTCCTATTTTATGCACGAATACGCTATGAAAGAAATAGTAATTTTTTGATGCTATAAATAAATAATTAATTGAAAAAATAAAATAAAATATTGATATCGATGTGTGCGGATGGATGGTTAGACATATTTTTTTCACTTTATATACTCAGTCGTATATGTCACAATCGGTTTATACTTCAGCAATCACAAACTTTGCTGAATTCAGTGAATTTTCGTTCTTATTTTCCGTTCTAGGTTTCACTTTTCTAAACCATATTTATCAGTGTTGGATAAATCTAGCTTTAGATATCAAGTTCTCGCTGGCAGCATTAATGCTCTCCGAATTGATCCAGGTCCGAGGAGGTACTGACTTGGGCCGCGGAGGCCGGCGGCGCTGCGGGGCGCGCGGCGGCGCGGCTGTTGTGCACCGTGCGCTACGCGCGCGCGCCGGCCGCGGTGGTGCCCGGCGAGGAGGACGAGGCTCCGGAGCACATCGCGCCCAGGAAGATCGCACTCCGGATGGACATCGACAAGGACGACATCCAAGCCGTGTTGCCCATCTCGAAGGTAAGATGTCCTCCTATTGTCCTTAACAACCGAATTATATATTTATAGAGACATGTCAAAAGGCGATGTTTTATATTCAAATTTGAATTAAAGATGTTTAATAAACTTTGTATTTAAGGTCTTAGTTTATGAAAAGAAGTTTAAATAGTTAATCATAATTTTTAGACAGTTTTTTAAGACTAGTAAACTACCTATTATTGCGTGACTAAAAAAATGATAATACATTTTTTTATCTCAATTAATTTTCTTTTTTTATTCATTTTACTTTTTAATGAGACGAATTATCGTATATTATATAATTTATAGGTGTAATGAGAATTTCCCCTTCTTACTTCTTTTGTTAAATTTTTTAAAGTCTCTAAATTGTTGTAATTTGAGCCCAGGTCCAGCATCAGACGACACACATTTCTGGTATTTAATTATAATGCGATGCGATAATAAATAAATAAATTAGTTACTATTAATTCATAACGTTAATACGTCTCTGATACCTCCATTTTTTTGCTTGATCATTAATTAACGTGTATGTATCCGCTATCCTGGTCTTGTACGAAATAAATTAATTAATGTCCCGAATAATCAAACCTCATTGCATTCTCCTGTTATCAGGTTCATATGTCTAAATGTACATGAGCTGAAATAAAATAAACAAATTTAACACCAACAGTTGAGTTGAACATTGGTATTTGTACTTCCCTTAAGTTCATTATCATTGCAAAAAAAAAAAAAATGTTAACAAGACAACCGAGATGCGAGAATTTGTACATCCGGCGAATACATAAATATAAATGAAAATTCTTATTTCCACGTATTGCAGTCTTGCATGCAAATGTACATTCTTGTGTATTGTGGACCATAGTAATATGAACTTGTACGTGTTTTAAAAAGGTTGTTTGGTTTCAGCATTGCAAATGTGTGAATATTATTCCTCATTTGTACATACTCGAGCTGCAAGTGGTGAAAGCTCATTAACAGCGCGCCCCGCCACCTCGTGCCAGCTTGTTATTATAATTATCGTGATGATTATTTCCCCCCTTTAAAACAGAGAATTTCGAAAAAGATCACGAAGTCCTCAGTTTACGTTCTTAATTAGTATTAAAATTAATAGATTCGAAATAGTTTAAATATTTAAAAATTTAAAATCTAGGCACCGTTATAGATTATTTAGGAGACCATAAACCCCATAATCTAAATCAAAACTTGTATCTTTTGTACGTTCGGTCTAATTTTTGGATCACCGTGTGTGCAAAATATGTTTAGTGCAATTTTAAAGTCCTATACTAGCTTTAAAAGTTAGCGTATTGTTAAAATTTGTGTACACGCTATATTTCTTTGTGTGCATTGTGTTGGCAAACCGTGTTCGCGTGCGCACGAGTCCAGGCTTAGCGGTAACATTTGTGATTAAGTAGGATAAAGTTAGTTAAACCGTGGCTGACCGTAGTCGGCTTTTCCCATCATAATTACTGACCGAATGTCGAGTTAATATGTTTAAATGTAATTAGAATTAACCTCTGAAAGATTGCAAGACAATTTTTAGTATATTTTCTAAAAAATATAATACTTAATATCGCATGCAAGCGACGCACTTTGATAGATCGATTATTTAATACTCCCAGAGAGAAAGAACCTATAAAGCTAAATCAGTGTAGGACGGCGGAAAAAATGTCGAGTTTTATTTACTAACTCTGATAAAAAATGTTAAATATTTGATATACTTACAATGAAATTTATTTCTTTGGGTTTGTTGATTTGAAATAAATGAATATAAACTCTAGGCATTTGATCGCTAAAGCAATTATAAAATGTCGATGTTAGAACCCCTGTATGGTCGTTGGCCATCTCGCCCTGGTCGTGGTCACCAGGCGCAACACTGTGTTCCGCATCCATAATTGGGCTACCTACTCGTACTTGCAGCCGCAGCGTTTAATTATCGGACTGCATGCGAGAGCGTTGTGCAAAACAATTAAGTTGGCGGTCCTTAAAATACCTCGACAAAGCATGCCGGCTATAATGAGCAAGATAACACTATTTATTTATTTATTGAGATACATATTTTTGTTATAACAGAGGTGAATATATTATAATATAACATTGTAATATGTTTATTGTGTGGGATGGAGTAGACTCCACCTCTGATATATACAGCGTTGACCTGGAGACTTTCAGAATGGGCAAAAATTTAAAAAATCTTCTCTGAAAATTACCAAATGATAACGAAACATTATTACTGAAATGATTTAGGATCATAATGGCATATAAATTGTCTTCCGATATTTACAGATCTTTCGATTACTTTACCGTACAATACTGCCATGCGCAAATTTATGATTAAGATACACACATTTTGCCTAGTTAGCCAGTAGAGAACAACAATTATTTATTACCATTATTTACAACAACGCTTATCAAAGTGAGGTGGTTATTTTCAGTATTCTTCAAATTAAAAATTAAATTTATGTAAAAAGCTTACATATGTAGTTTCCTTATGTCCGTCTGATTGTCTATGTCGCATAAACGACATGAAATTAAAAAGATCTGCTGTCAATTCTATTGCGTAAAAGGGTGCGGTTATCGTGCCGAAGTAAACTATTTTGCTATTATATTTTATTAAATAATAAATTTCCCGTCATTATTTACGGTTTATTTGTAATATTCTACCCCTTCTACATAAAGTTTCGTAACTTAACATTTGATACATTTTAAAGTGGTAATATATTTTTTTTATATATACTCGTATACTGTGTTCAATAAAACATAATAGAATACAATATTTTTTTTAAATACTGCTAATTAAAATATGTATTAAATATATACCAAATACGAAATATAATAAAGAAATCTGTAGGATGTAACTAAGAATTATTGAATTCGAACGGGAGACTGGAGCTGTCAGAACGTGTGTACATAATTATTATTATTCTTCTTCTTTTAAATAGGCAATCCACCCCTCAAGGGTAATTTGTGCCATTAATCAAGTTAAAACTTTATTTTATAGAAAAAAAGTATAATAATATTATAGAATAGGAAATATTATATTACAAGTCAATACCATTGTCGTTCAAAAAAATTGCTATTATATAGATTAAATGTGGCGGAAAGAAGATGACACAAGTTAACCGGGAGTTGAAAATTACCAGTGACGAGAGTGTACATATTTCTGCAGGACAATAATATTGGAAGGGAAACGTAGCTGTAGCCACCGAGCTATCACTGATTGTGTTCGCCCAAGGGCCTAGCAACCGGCTTCGTGGATTGTTCTACCGCTCGTGATAAAATAATGTAGAAGGGACTTGGCTAATTTACCTTTTACGGTAAAACATAATCCAATGTTTATTTAATCGATGCCGAATCTAATTTAAATACGACGTTCATTATCATACGGTCTATCTGATTCGAGATTTTAGTTCTTGTACATCTGTGCACATCGATATCTGCATGCGGACTGCGTATTACGTTATACGTTGCAGGGCACACTGACGACTGGCCGCCTACGTATCGGCTACAGATCCAAAGTGTCGTATTATAAGCGAACATATCATATTGTAATTAGATTGTAAAATTGAGGCATTTTGAAGACTGTAATTAATTCTTTTATTTTTTTAATCCAGACGGTATTCATTTTATAGAACTCCATTGTTAATCAACACAATAAATCAAACACGATTTTTTTGGTTCTATATTAAATTTTTCCAAATAATTGGGCGATCGTTTCGGCTGTCTAGGCCATTATCAACTAATTTAATATTATCTTGATAATGGCCTAGGCAGCCGAAACGAGCGTCCAATTATTTGGAAAAATTTAATATGGAACCAAAAAAATCGTATTTGATTAGATTCATTAATGTAAAATTTTTTATGAATTCCTAAAATCTTTGTATTTACAAAGATACAAATGTATACCTGTGTGGACAGTGGACAGAGAATTAATGAGAATACGAGAAAAGTGACGTATTTTGGGTTCCTATTTAATGTGGAGCGACCAGGCAAATGGATTGGAAAAAACGGAAGATGACAAGACACTTGCTGCCGGAGTAATTATGATTTTAATGAAATAAAACAATGAATCAATGTAGTGGTTGGGTTGCAGAGCTCACCGATTCTTTGTTCTACATTTTAAAATGTTATTTTAAACGCCAAAGGAAGGACACATCGTGTTAAAGAGAGACTTTACTGATGTTAGGAACATTGTTCGCCCACAATTCTTCCCGGCCAAAATTGTTCGCGGTCCTCAATTGTTTTCTCACAATTTTTCGCTTGAAAATTGATCGCCGATTATAAATGATAAGTTTAAATTAATTAACCTGGCCTAATAAAAAGTAAAAGTAAATAAAAACACGGATCGGATTTGAAAAAATGTAAAATAATCCGTTCTAAATAAAAACACCTAAAAATAGAAAAATGTCATTATATATTATCAGTCTCATTTATCAAAAAAAAAATTTTTTCAATACATTGGTCGGGAACGATTGTATGCGAACAATTTTTCGAACACCGTTAGGAAAGGTTTCAACAACGGTAAAATACCATTGAAATCAATTTTCAGTTGATGGTACCTTATTTTTAAATCTGCTTGAATATATGTAATATTATCACCCCCTGATGTCATGTTTTTGTGAAAACATCATATTTTTTTTATAGATTATGACGTGGTGGGACATAAAGCTATTATAATAAATATCATATGTACGTAAGATACGTATAGATATAGTAGTCTTATGTCCTAAGCCACATACCAACTAAAAAAAAGTATTATTAATATTCTCATCGGCTTACAACACCGACAGTAATCGTCATAAACACGATAATATAAATCACCGCTACATTTAGTAGAGCACAGCCTTAAAACATTTTACTCTCCGGAAAACAGTATTTTTCATACTTTTAAAATAAACTTTTTTGCGGCGGCATTCAAAATGCCGGATTTGAACACTTCCGGTCTCGCCGCAGGGTTGCGTGTCCGTCCCACCAAAATGTGTAATATTGTGTTGTGATCGTATCAGCCGGGTTCTTTCCTCCCTCTGGCCTGGTCAGGCGGAAGGGGTGGAGTAGTGTAGGATGGTCTATTGTGTCCGATCATATCTGATAAATCTGCTGTCGACGGACCCACGTCAAAGGTTTGCTTGAAATAAGGTTTGTAGGTGGAAGCTGTCGAATAGTCGTCCAAAATCTAGTCGTTTTTTAGCCGTAGGAGTAATTTAATCAGGTTTATAAATAATTACATCACTGCTACACAAGAGTTATGTACTTTGGGTGTTAGGTATCAGTTGTGATTTTGCTCTTCGACTATTTAAAAATGACACACTCATATTTTCCTATTAATCTCTATTATTTTCTATTGAAATAAAGAATGCAGTGTATGTTGCATCCTGAATTTCTTTTGCAAGGTCCCGTAGAAAATATATTCTGTTTGAAGTTGTTTGTACTAAAAATTGGTGTCTTCACATCTAGAATTTCTAAAATTAAATAATTCAAATTCTTATAACGAATCTATAATTTGTATTGAAATTTTTATTTCTCTCTCTATTTTTTAAGTATTTTGTTTTATTTATCATAGAACTATAACTATATTCTAAAATTGTATGTTTATAATAAAAATGTGATTTTATTAAAAATATCTAACTTTGATTCTCTTTATTTCATTTTATAATGTAATAATATAATATTGTAACATTACATTACAGTGCAGTGTCAATTTCCATTAAATATAAATTAACTTCATTATAACTTTATTATAACCTTTGTACCTACTTTATACATATATCTTTCTAATTAATATATTTAATTCATATTTAAAATATCACAGACCGTCTGTTCTGAATAATTACAACTTCACAAGAAGAATGTGTCCAAAATTAAATAAAAATTAAAAATAATGAACTGATATTTCTGGCGTCTGCTATCAGATTACTCAAAGGTATTTGAGATTCCGTAAAAATAAGGTAGATGGTTCTCTCAAATAATGAAACGATTAAATGTATTAATATCAAAAAGGTAACATATAGGTTCGAAAATTTTTCGCTAAAAATATTGTCGCTATAGCATTGTTGGATAATGCATCTTCCCCGGTTTGAAAAGAGATCCCGGTTCGAATCCCGGTAGCAACAACATTATTTTTCCATTAAATTGATTTTATATGTGTATATTTTTAATTAATACATTTAATTCATATTTAAAAAAATATATATATTACGAAGTTCGTAGAATGTCAGAGAATGTGCAAATTTAATGATTCTTTATATTTGAAATTTGCGTTATGTAACAATTTGTTATCAGTATTATAAATAAATAAAAAAAAAATCAATTTAAAAGACAAATATAAACACATACGTAGGCAAGAATGTATGTTTTACTTACTATTGTTCTATAAGGACCTACCTCCTTAAATGCTTCCAAGTTCCACATACGGTTATATTTCCCCAGATGTACAAAATTTCATGGCCAGAGTAACCTAACAACAATTTATGCGATAGCCCTGTATTGTAATGTAGTGGTTGCGTTCCACATGACCTGGCGTATAATACTAAAATAAATGAAAGCTCTCTGGGGACTACCTACGGTTCCCGCAACATTTTATATCAGATCGATCGCAAATCAGAATATTACATTTTTCAGCAATGTACATGAAATGCCCACGTTCTGAAATTCATTTTGAATGTAATGGCCACTCAGGATTTTTTGTGTGATGTCACAAAAGAAATCGGCTCCGTTTCTGGGGCGTGCGGTATGGTCTGCTATCGGCGATATGGATGTAATGCGGGAGTGGAAAATTCATCAGAGTTTTAAAATGACTCGTATTAAAAGGTAGTAAGTAGCACGATACTTGCAAATCACTTTGAGTAATGACTAAAATGTTATAATTTAAAGATTTTAATTTGAACTTCTTCAACATTTGCAAAATTACTTTGTGGCCTCATTTTATATAAATAATTAGACAAATATTTATGATGCCTAAATGACAAAAATTATTCAGAATTTTTTAATCAGCTTTTGGAAATAAACTGTTATTTTGATATTAACAAGGGTTTAGAAATTATACATACAAATACTAGAGGTTTACAGTTAGATAAATTTGAAATTTTAAAAATAAATGTGCTAATAAGCTAAATATTATAAATAACCTAATCCTCTTTGCAGATTATCACCTTTTAAATTTGTTTTCATATTATTTCTTACTTATTCACCATTTTATAGTTTTGTTTTTATCTATGCTTATATTTTTAATTTTAGTATTCATTGTTTTCTGAAGAAGATACCATAGGTATCGAAACATGTAGAATTATCAATAAATAGTGGTTTAAACGAAGTATTATGTTTAATTTTAGCTTTAGAATTATAGTGAAACCCCGCAATTCGCCTGTTTCTTTGCTTGTACAACTCGGCATTCGTCATGCATAATCCGTGGAAACGTACGACGCCATTACGTCGTGAAAACGTACGAGTTACATGGTTAGTTCCATTAAAAATATGTATTATAATTAGTCCAAAAAAAAAAACAATTTAACCAACTCTAAAAAGGACACTCAACCATTTGCCTGAGACGAATCTTTCAATTTTTGGACATCTTGCGAGAAGGAAAAATAGCTTGGAGAAGCTTGTTGTGGTGTGCCACGTCGAAGGATGAAGAGGAGAATGAAGATCCCCAACCGTTGGACCGACCAAGTGAAAAAGCAACAGGCAATTTTTTGGTGACTTCCCTAAGATCTGTAGGATGCCGAGAAGAGTGGAGGAGCATTGTCAATAGGGCAGGGAGTTCATGGATATTATGATCCTCAGTCATGAGTGGCCGACGTCGATCATTAAAATGAAATCAGTGAGAACTACAATTAATCTGGAAAAATAAATCATTACAAAGTTTGAAAATGGGTCATAAAGGTTTTGCTAAACAATCATCTGGGGGTATTGAACGGATTAATCTAACATATATTATTTCTTTGTGGAAAAATTGATTCGCTATTCGTAAAAATTACAATTCAAACAGCCTCCTGGAACGAATTGTGTCCTAATAGCGGGGTTCCACTGTACTGTATTTTTACACATTTGTGTAGATAACAAATAATTGTATGATTTATGAGGACCTCCGAAACCATTACTTTTACCTATATTTGAATATGTCCAAGAATACAATTACTGGATTTTCACCTACAAAGGTAGTGTTATTAAACAAATAATATATATCTCATATAGACGATGCTATTTTTTATTAATCGAAAAATATGGAAGTATTCAGGCATATTCTAGTATAATATTTTCAAAAAATAATTAGATTCTCATTGTGACATATATGCTGTTTCAGGGAAATGAATTTCAAATTTGGTCCATAGATGGCGATAGTGTAGTGGTATTCGAAGTGTATTAACGTATATACAACTTTCAAAAATTTGATAAATATTGAGGTTGATTGGGTGTAATGGTGAACGTTTCATTGTGTAAAGTGATCACTTAAGCCAGCCGAATACAGGTCGTAGGCCCTGTAATTACCTATACTTCCATATTTTTTATTATTAAAAAATAGCTTCGTCTCTATGAGATATCTATTGTTTGTTTAATTACTTTCACGTTTGGGAAAAATTGTGACATAAGTTCTCGATTATTTTCTGTAATATCCCGCCGTGTACTTCCTTCGCTGTATCTGTTGGCGATGCGACGTCAGCCCTGTTGGTGGACCCCGCGATGAAGTTTATTGTCAGCTAAAGAGGTGTGAGATACACGGCGGAATACTACACATAGATGATTCTGAATGGCTGTAAAAATTTGCGAATTTTTTTGTGATTACGAATTATAATTATTATTCTTCTCGCATCGCCTGTATTTAACATTCGTTAGTACTGCAGGAGATATTAGAAATCTCCTAGGTGTATTTATATAATATTATTATGAATAATATAATATTTTACAGAATCTTACTTATATACTGTCAAATATTTTTATTTACCGTTATTTTCCCAAGATCGAAGTACCGATAGAAGAATTTAAGAAACTTTTTTCCATTTCTCCGGAAATTTAAGCCAATACATTACAGTGCAGGGAGGATGATCTCAGGAGGAAGGAAGACAACGTTTTATCGCGAAGTTATCGGACTGTCGTTTCTGAATATTTCATCAAACACCCCTATTTTAATGTCTTCACATTTGCGTGATGACGTCAACACTATTTACAGATATCATTATTTCCTTTACGGTTATTTTATTTTTTCACTATTTATTTCATTGAGACAATTGTGAAAGGTTTCGCGTATATGAATAGTAAACTGTCCCCGAGACACTTCTGTAATATTTTATAATGTTTCAACCAAGTTACAGGATTATATGATAAAAAAATAAACACTTAAATATGT
Source organism: Eubasilissa regina (assembly GCA_022840565.1). Lineage (NCBI taxonomy): Eukaryota > Metazoa > Arthropoda > Insecta > Trichoptera > Phryganeidae > Eubasilissa > Eubasilissa regina. Next base: position 29,722,329 of record JAINEB010000003.1, on the reverse strand, counting down.
ATTGGTGATTGAACGCTTAATTGAAACAGTCTATTCAAATATGCGCAATCTAAAATGGATTATGAAAGTTTAGTTATTATTTACTGTGATAATGGCTTAACGGAGTTATATAGCTCGAGAATAGAGAATCGAGCTCATTGTGGGATAAATTTCTTTGAAGGTTATAAGCAATTGAAAAAAAAGATTCTCGAGCTAATCTAATCCCGCATCTGTCTAAGGTCGAGATCTTATCTAATCCCGCACTTGTCTAATATCGAGATCTGGTCTAATCCCGCAAATGCGTATTGTCGAGAACTTAACTATTCCGCCTGCCCTCTGTCGAGATCTTGTCTAATCACGAATCGATCTGCTGACAAGATACAGTCTAATCTCGCACTAGGACTTGCCTACTGTCGAGATCTAGCCTAATTCCGAATCTATCTATTGTCGAGATTTTGTCTAATACCGCATCTACCTATCGTCGAGATGTTTTATAATCCTGTATCTTCCTACTGTTGAGGAAAAAAGTAAGTCACTGCAGGAAGTAAAAAAGACCTTCCTTTTAAAATTGTTTAAAAAATACGATAAAAATAAATACGATAAAAAACGATAATAAAAAACATATTTTTACTCATGAAAATGAATAATAAAAATAAAAACAAATACAAAGTTTTCCCCGGAAACTTATTTTATAGGTCGAGACGTACACAAAGTGAGCTTCCTGATCGCTGCCTCTCATTCTCGCATCCAAATATTTCTCAATGGAAATAAGATAAAAGAAACAACGTTCTGTCGCGAGAGGCGAAATATTCCCACACGGCCTATGCGCTGTCCGGAGCTCGGCGTGGGCGTAATATTAAAAAACTAATTCCAATTTAATTGACGCGCTTTGTATCGGAACCGAAACCATTCTTCATTTTGTATCTGGTTTCAAGACTCATTGCTCATTACTCATTCTATTCGATATCGTTATTTTGAAAAGTTAACCTACCTACGTCACCTTTTAATTTTTAATATTTATTTCGTCGTCAAAATTAAGACCAGTTTTGCCTTGAAAATATTAGAATATCATTTTTAAAGTGAAATTTACTTGAGATGAAAATATATCATACAATTTATTACGTCATCCATGTGCGATGCTGGATCTGCTCTCACTTATACTGGTCTGTACTAGGTGCCAATTCCGGGCGATAGCACCTGGAGCGCGTGATATGCTATCATATCGTTGCATCTGAGATGTAGAATCGTGTAGGAGATACAGAATTGCGTAAGAGATGTATAATGTATAACAGAACAAAATGCGTAGATCTTATAAATTTGCATAAACGATGTGGAACCGTATAGGAGATGCAAAACTGCTTAGGATATGTAACATCGTGTAAATGTAGAATCGTATCATATAAAACCGCGTAGGAAGTATAAAACCGATTCAGAAAAACAAAGGCTGTTCTATTTTATAAAAATAAAATGAAGCTTTAAGAATTCTTCTTTATTCGATCAAAATCTTCAAAAACAAAACACAATCCAAGATGAACATTAAAAAACAAAATGGAGAAACGCAAAGAATTTTCGCCTAGAACGCGCGTGTTCTATAAAACATACAAACCTAAACAAGCTGTGCAAAAATCCACGAATAATTAAAGCAATTTATTGGTATTAAATATAGATACAAGTGTTTCTACGCCAGAACAAAAAAAGTATTAAGTTTTGTTATTAAATAAATAGCAGTCACTAATATTATATTTCGCTGTATTTATGGTATACAGAATTGAAGAAACATCTGATAACATCATAATTGTCCACGATTATTTTAATTTTTAAAATTGCCAGAAATAAGTACCTACTCTAAAAATAGAAACTCACCCAAACAAAAAATATTTACTGTAATGTTTTTTTAAACAATATATCTGGAATTCACACATTCGTCGGAATTTTTTTTACACATCTTTTATAAAATATTTTTAATTTAGTAATTTGTTTCACGGAATTCGCTATAATAATTTTATTTTCATCGCCAAGATCACCAAGAGTATTTATATTAATTCATTTAGAAGACGAGCCTGAAATGTGGCTCAGGAATTATTAGTTTATCACTCCGAATCTTTTAGCTGTTGAATTCGGATGCGACTGTAGATTTGGAAGTAGAGTGAATTCGAGAGATAATATCTGATTGTGCCGTGAAGCGGTGAACCCTAAGTGGCTCGGACATTTCCTGCTTGGATACTTGATAATAATTAATGGATGTTAATTTTGCAGTCATTCTTTGCAACGTACACCTACAAAAGATATCATGTACAGTGGCGTAGACACACATTGCCGGGTTTCCGGACAAACATGTACACCAAACCCCTACTTTCGCTATTTTTACTTATTCTGTTTACTTACTAGAGCAAGTAAATAAATAATTAAAAATATTCGGTATTAATTTTTACTTTTAATTTTTTTTTATATAAATGTCATCTTATCAAATATTTACAATTGTCCTCAATTAGTAAAAATGGTTATATTATCCTTCCGAATTATTGTTATATTATCCTTGCGAAAATGGTTATATTATCGGCAAAATCATCAATAATATTGTTCAGTTCGTTTCGCAGCTGGGATTTTATTTATTTTTCTATTGAAAGTGTGCTTATCTTGGAAAATGCCTCCTGAGCCATAGTAGTTCATAAATAAGATTTTTTTTATTAGGAGAACACATTCTTATTGTGTTGTCGTAATTATTCAGAACATTGGTCTGTGATATTTTAAATATGAATTAAATGTATTAATTAGAAAGATATATATATATATATATATATATGTAGAATGGTGTGTCCCGCACCGATAATCGCGCTTTTAATCAAAGTTTATATCTTCTCATTTACCGAGGAGTTCGCTCCCGCGCTGCTCGGGAAATCAATTAAACTTTTGCTCTACAGTGAGTCACCGAAGACTTCTTTCTTTTCTCCCGAAGTCCGTTGCCGTTTTGTTTTGCTCTTTTGTGTGACTGTTGTCTTTGCGTCCTGTTCAATTAAATTGAAGCCTGCCGCTCGCGGTATTAATTAGTCTGAGTTCGTGGAATTTGGTCACCGTTTAGCAGTTTCTTACGGGTCAACAATGTGTTATTTTCGCATACTTGCATGATTTCTGTAATGCATCATCGCTCGAAACCAACAGAGGGGAATTAACTTATGTTTAGGATTACTTTTTATTTAAATATGCTTTTCAAAGTTAATATTCATTTCTGAAAAAAAAAAATAAACACTGAAACAAATTACAGTAGATGTGATACCTAGAGATCAGGTTAGGAAAAATCACTATGAATTTTCATTTACCTTTATAACATATTCACGAACCGCTAAAATAATAGATCATATTACAGTATATGAAATAATAATAATATTATTATTATTATTTTAGGCAGAGAGGATAGAGCGACACACTCTTCTGTACTGACTCACAATTCTCGCTTCATCCACATTCATATATCTTCTCATACAAGCTCGACTATTATTGAGGCTTCTAACAGGACCATCCTCCAGTATCTGGTTTACCTAATCGTGCCAAGTCTTTCGCGGACGTCTTCTACTTTTGGTGCCATCAACACTTACGTCATATATATTTCTTACCATTCTATCCTCATTTACTTGTTCCATATGACCAAACCAACTAAGTGATCCTTTCTTAATCTTACTCACTATGCTAAGATCAACTTTACATTATTTTCTTATTTCTTTATTCTTTACCCTGTCATAAATGGATCTGTCACATATACACCTAAGTGATCTCATTTCCACAGCATTCAGTCTACTTTCGTTCCTCTTCTGCCAGCTCCAGGCCTCACTTCCAGTTATCGGTGTCAGAGCCAGGACTCCATTGTGAACTGCTAGCGGCAAATAAAATTGACACTATAGAATCAGAGGTTTTTTCACATTTTATATATATCTAATAAGCTTACAAATCTAACAATACTATACTGATAACATCCAGTAAACTTACGTATTGTTGTTTTTGAAAACGTTTACATTAAGGCTTCATAAATATATAATACACTAACGGTTCGGGCCCGGCATTGCCAGCGATTCAGGGAGGGTGTTGGGGGGTGTTAGATGTGTTTGTTTTGTGCGGTTCCTAAAGAGTAATGATGTATACACATTTTGGTTAAAGCAGGGGGAGGGGAATTATACGCATTTATTTTTATAATACCTGACTATCTTGATGCCATTTTACATCTCAAAGGCTCGGTGGGCACCAATTGATTCTTTCTCGGTTTCCACCTCTTCTCACCTGTCACCTCCTCATATTTTCAATTAATCCTATCGATCCTCTTCCGTCTTACCTTCCAATTGCTTACTTTTCCGGATTGTCATCCTCTTTAACCGATTATAAACTTATTACTCTGAAAATTTGAATATATTTTTTGTTTCTCTTCTGCTCTCTGTTCTAATCGTAGATACTCTTATTTTATTGCATTGATTCATTTTGATAAATTTGCTGTCCCTTCACGAATTCATTTTATTTTAATACAACTTTACATAACGCCATAGTTTACCGACATTCTTTATTATTATTATTGTTGACTAAACGTATCTATCTATAACGTATTTGTTATAGATAGATATCTATAATAAATGAAAAATAGACAATTATATTTTCAAATAATATTATTACCCACCTTTCGATATGGAATTAAATTATTTTATTTGATATTCATTCTTAACATAAATTAAATTCTTTATACTCGTATAATAGAAAATATAAAATATTAATAGCACCCGAAATCGTTCTAGAATCGTCTGTTCTTAAAATCCTACTAGAATTCTAGCTTTGATGACATAATATAGGATATTAAAATAAATTTTAAAACGACCATTTGATTTCATTTTTAAATAGAGCACGCCTGTTGGCAGAGTGCAATATTGATTATAAATAGAGGCGATACAAAACATATTTCCTGCTGTCCACACGAGACATATCCTGTTATTTTAAAATTTTCCCGGATGCTGAGAAATAAATAACAGTTTCAAAGTGAAATAATAAATATTTTTGCATTTTTAGCGGCTTTGATGATGTCAGTGTGTTCTGAAAAAGGGTTTCGAAATAATGAGATACGAAAAACTCTTCTAATGATTGATTGAATACGTGATGTCAGACGAGAAGTGAAGAACGAATGAAAGTTTAATGTAAAGTGACAAAGGATACCTTTTTAAAGTATATTAAGGAAAATTATTTCATGTTGGTCCGCTCGCTTTACATTTGAAAACCTCTCAAAACATTAAGTTCGTCACCTTTTTCAATGCAGATACCGATTTTAATTCTAAGGAATGGGTGCATCGCTCATAAGACAAGATGAAATCAAAGTTTATATGAGAGGTGAACTACAATGATAACAATATAATAAAGTAATATATCTATCAGAAATAAAATGCTATTTTAGATTACGAATTATTTTTTATAACTTTTTTTTTATTGAGAATTAACTGTTAGACGATGTGTTTCTATTGCTCGCCAAATTACAAATAATGAATATAACAATTTGGTTCATCACTATTTGTAAGACGTCTTCATTGAAGTAGTCACTTTTATTTTTGTGTTATTTATGTGGTGTCATATTTTTTTTCTTAATAAATAAAATACTTATATTATACTACTATATTATAAATACTACAAAATTTATAATACATACGTTATTTATATTATTCTACTGTATTTTGTATATAATCATACAATATAAATAAGGTCATATATGTTGAGTTTATAAAAGTGAATTATTTACGAGGTTAAATTATTGTGTTGAATTTAATAAGCGATGGTTTTAACTGATCACTACCCATTATAAAAAATATATCATAAAATTGTGTGTGTCTTTCTTTGAAGCTCGGATTCGTCTAATTTATAGAATATAATGAATATTAATAATTTGAAAATAATATTTTTACTACGTTTTATTGAGATAAATCTTCTAAATTCCATTCTCGCCGTATCGAAGCTTTGCAAAGAGACGACAGGTGGCGTTATTTGATAAATATTTCACACGAAGCTGCAACTAATGAGCAGGGGCGTAACCAACTAAAACTTTCCCAGTTTGGCTAATCTTTCGCTGCAGGTTTTCATTAATCCTGGACCCGGTTTGATCCGAGATTAGTGGTCACAAAGGGCTACAAACAAGAACAGTTGGTACTGCTGACGATTATTGTTTCGTTAAATTTTTAAGGTTTACCCTTCTCAAATTCTGAGAAATCGACCGATCTGATGTGGATGTTCGATAAGGAGTGCTTTGAAAGTTTGCAATATTTGACAGCATAAAACGCTATTTTTTGATATTTTTAATAATTGCACGAACTAACTAACTTACCATCACGCCGTTTCTTCACGGGCGTAGGCAGAGATGATAGAGCGCCATATTCTTCTGTCGTGACACACAATTCTCGCCTCATCCACATGCATACACCTTCTCATACAAGCTCGCCGATTATTGAGGTTTATAACAGGACCGTCCTCCAATATTTGGTTTACTTCGTCATGCCACGTCTTTCGTGGACGTTCTATTTCTGGTGCCATCAACACTTATCTTTCACGTCATACATCTTTCTTACCATTCTCTCTCCATTCATTCCATATGACCGCCTAAGTAATACTTTTTTAATCTTACTCACTATACTTTGATCAGCTTTACATTCTTCATTATTTACTCTCTCATAAATGGATATGCCGCATATACGCATAAGCGATGTTCTTTCCACTGCATTCAGTCTACTTTAATTTCTCTTCCGTCAGAACCAGGCTTAATTTCCGTACAAGGATTCCATTGTGTGGCGCTAGTCTTGCCTCGGTTCATAAGTTTCAGTTAGATATAATTCCATTCAAAGTTCACTTTATTCCTTGCAGACACACTCCATTCAATAGCTTTCTCAGCCTTTCCGTTTCTATCAAACATACTTCCCAAATACACAAACTCTCTGTTTGTTTTAAATATTCATTACCTACAAATATTTAGCACGATGGTTTGCTTCCGTTCTTCTGGAATGGCATGAAAATGACGGATAAAACAAACTCTTTAATTTAATATTCTATATACGTACATACAATCTAAATATTTATTTTTGCTATAAGAATACAAAAGACTAAAATAAGAAAATACTGCTTTAGGGAAAAATTAAATAAAGAATAAAAAAATCAAATGAATGGAAGGAAAAAATAAGGAAAATAAAATTGCTAGAAAAGTTTCATGTATTTAATTTCTTCTTAAATCGAGTTATTTCACTTAAAACTTTTAACAAAATAGTTTTGCTTCGTTTAGTTTTAAGATAGTAATCTTAAAAAATCACAAATAAATTACAATTGTAACAGATATACGGACAATCCGTAATATATATAAAATCATCGATATATTCTTATTATAAAATAATTTTGCTTACACATCACCAAGAATTTTTATGCAAGTACTCAATCACTGACCGCGCGTTATATACTCGACCGAGATCGCAGTAAGTACAGTAAATAAATTTGCGACACGTCATGTCGTGTACGTCAAATTGTGAACAGTGTTAAGATTCTGGTTTTAAAATGTATAATGTTCTATCAAAACTGTTCGCCCGACAAACAGGGGTGGAGGACCTGTGGTCTGTTACGTTCCGAAACATTTACGGCCAATTTAGACAATTTTAAACCTGCAGAGTTCGCTTGTACGGCGCCGTTGTTCACATTTATGGGAGCGTAGTACGTGCGCGGCCTCCGCGAGCCAGGAGCCAAGAGCCAGGCTGGACTCCGCTTCGCCAGTTTCTTCTGGCACTAGAAGGAATTGCATTTTCCGAAGTTGCGAAATTCGTTAGTAGAAGCGCTACCAAGTTATTTTCTCCTTATCTTTGTAAACAACAGTAAAATGAATAAAAACGGAGGTAAGTACTTATACAGAATGTACGATCGACAACTTAATTCAAACTTGGGATAATTTAGATCTTTTCAAAGAGTTTTCCTCACTTATTTCTAATGTTTTATTTTGCAACAAGTGCTAAGAAATAAGTTTTATAAACATTTTCAGAGAACTCGTATAATATAATATTATTTGCGTCGTTGTACGCGCGGCCAATCTTGAAGATATGAATTCCTTTACCCAACTTTTAAATTAAATACTACTTCTCTGTAGAAAACTTATGCCTCGTTCTATAAAGGAAAATGAAAACGGTGCCGGAAAAATCAAAACAAAGTAAATAAATTATTTTTCTCCTCCCGCCCGCTATTGTGCGTCTTCTGGTCAATTTTTAAGGGTGCTCTTTATTATTCAAAGTTGTTTAAATTAATGCGAATAAATAATATGTAAATATGTTTGTTACGTCATCATTATTGTAATTGAATCATTATTGAATTCACGTTTCTACCCAATATTTATATATTGTAGTACCTACAAAAAAACCACTGAATGGATAAAAGTGCTGAATGGTGAACTTTATTATTTCTCCGTTGATTATACTCTGGATCATGAGACCCAAACGATAACACGACGGGATAGGGAAGAGTCCGGCTCCGAAGTCAATCATTGGAAATAGAAACTGGAATTGATGGATGAAGAAGTAGAGAATAGACGAAAGACCAGATTCCAGGGTGAACCAGAATATTGGAGATTGTTTTTCCGCTGTTGAATCATTCTGTTGCGCGCGAAACACGCCTAGATCCGTCACTGCAATAAAACTTTATCCAGACGCAACACACAAAATCATCAAATACCTTTCGGTGGATATCGCGTCGAGTTCTTCCGCGAAACACAAAGACCAGAAAAATAGGTAGGGGGAAAAATTGTAACAATTATAATTACACTCCAAACCACTGTAAAGTGTGTCTACATTTGCGCAATTAACGCGCACGTATACCGAACATCCATTATTCCTATTAAAATAATTATTCGTAATTGTCTATACTCTCAGTTAGGTCGAATAGTTAGATCTGCGTTTTGTATTCTTACTATTACTCTTTGTGCATTCTGAGATATGCCAAGTCCAGAAACGAAGCTGGTCCCTGCGGCCTCGTATTTTGTGCTCAGTTTGGAGACACGTTAGGGAACCGTACACATGACTACCGGAAAATTTTTATTGGATTCTCATAGGAATAATAATTTTCTTCTAGGTACGTTTATTTACGATTGCGTTACCAGTGAGTGAAGTGTATTCTCGTATATCCTGCTCAACTACTTTTTGGTCGTTTTAGTTAAAGGAAGAAGAAATGGCTATTAAGCATTACCACATTGCTGCTTACAGAATTATTTTATTACTTTTGTATATGAGTCGCGCAGCGGCAGACTGGCATCTCTGCAAAATGATCAAATGAAGATACAAGGGATCGGAAAGACGACAAAACTTTATATTTTTTATTTTTGTTTAAATATATTAACATAATTATAATTAAGTAATGCTTCTATACATCTCTGCATATTAAATTAAACCAATACAAAACAATTAATTTTATTGTAACCGAGAATATGAAATTTTTTTCACTCGGGCCACTCTGCCGCTATGCGATTCAAAAAAAAAAAAAAAACACCGATACCCGAAATGCATGCGGTACCCTTCTACTCTTCGAACTGTTTTCGAGTTCATTGTCATTCGTACAAATAGTGGAGGTATTGGAAAATAATATACATTGGTCCAGTAGCTGAATGAAGGCGTAGTTGTCTAAAGATACAAATATCAAGATGTCGACCTCCTCACCTGGTAGTCATTAATTGTAAAGTTATCAATCATACGATCATAAGTCGTTAATCTTGTTTGTATAACACAGTACACTCATTAATTTCAATAAATATATATTATTAATTTTAATAAACAAGCACGAAATTGCGCCATTATTCTTTCACACTGCAAAATTAAGAAGATTGTGGTAGGTTCCTGTGGAAATAAATTTGTTTACATATTGCATCTAATACATCCAAATGCTTATTTTTTATGAAGAACACATTCTTATTGTGAAGTTGCAATTTTTCAGAACAGACGGTCTGTGATATTTAATGCAAATTATGTATTCGTTTGAAAGTGCTACATATAAGTTCGAAATTTTGTCGTCAACTTACTCTGCCAGTGTGGTGTAATCGGTTATTGCATTTCTTCGAATAAGAAAAGATCCATCCCGGTACATTTTTTCGATAAATAGATTTTATCTGTATATCTTTGTATTCGATGCATTTAATTCGCTTATATTTTTCTTTAACTACGTGTAAGTGACGCGCATTACAAAAATAGGTCCGATTTATGGTAACCGTTGCGGGGATTCCTCGTCCCCTCGCCCTTTGGGTCCGGAAACTAGATTGCGCTAACCACCCCCGAACCGGTTGACCTTTAAACGATTTACATGTTTCAGTTTATAGTTATAAATGCTACGTTAGTAACGATAAACTTAAACCAGGTCGACTTCTCGTCTCGAAATTCACCCAGTTCTCGTTTCCTCACCTTAAGAGAGGTAGGTATCGATAGCTATCTTAATCCGTCACAGATCATGTGGTTTATTACTTTAAATTAAATCTTTTAGATGTACTCACTAATATCGAAAATAAAAATATAAAAGTAACCCATTATCTTTACAATAACAATTAATTAATTTGTATAAATAATAAACATATTGTGTTTCATGTCGATTATTTAATATTAAAATAAATCTAAGTAGGTACATATTTATTATTCCATTTCGTTTTTACGTCACTAAACAAGTCACTATTTTATTGAACATATTTATAAATATTATTAATGTAATAAAAATAAATAAATAAAATAAAAGTAAAATTATTTTGATTTTGTACGATAGTTCTTAATGTCATAACAAATCTCGCCTTTTTTCGAGTTTTTTTTTTCGCTCTCACTTACAGAAGTTATCTAGGGCTGAAAACTAACATCATTAATACATCTACAGATGTTAAGATCCTAGCTTGCACCCCCCAAAATTTCGCACTAGAGTAATCTCAGAAAATGTACTTCGAAAAATACGTTAATCTCGTTACTATGATGGTGGGTAAAGAATTTATTCAGTACCTACACCCTGTCTACCTAAAAAAAATTTATACACATTTAGTACAATGATAAGCGACCGTTCTTAAATGTAATAAAATATCATTCCTTTCTTCTACTCGTTTAACTGTGAGTACAACACACACACACATGTTTATAGGTAACCGTGAAGGTATTCATTGTACTCACTCAATTTTCTTTAATAAAGTGGAAATGTGCGGTCAAGTCAGCCGCAGTTATTCGCGTAAAAATCTATTTTATTTCAGGCGATCGGTAAATTAATCACTTATTTCAACTTTGTACATGTCAACATATTTTTTTCCTAAGCAAATAGATTTAAAATTAAAATTAAACAATAAAACGTACCGCCGCCGAGCGCCCCGGTGTATTGAGTTTCAAAACATCGTAAATTGGTTTGGGATTACGTAATAATTGAATCAGCGCGCGGATTGGTTGGAAAATGGAGATGAAATATACGAATTTAATATAAAACATTTCTAAATTTTATCTATTTTACGGCATTTTGTGATGTTAGTTTACACAGAAAAATACTTTACTCACTGATATTACAAACTTTACAAATATCTTTATATGTATATCCATAATTCTACAATTCATTAAATTCTAAAACAATATACCCAAAGAATAATATTATTAAAACATCCTTTATTTAAAAGAAATGATAATCGTAAACTTCAAGTGCTTAATAAATTTATTTTGTTCATAATTTTTTTTTATAAAAGATAAATAGTAGTTATTAGGAATCCAGAAGCTCGAAAAAATATTTTTTAATTTTATTAAATATAGGTACATTTACAATGTTACATTTTCAATTGTGTGATTATGGTACAGAAAAAATGTAAAGAAGATTCAAATGTTTATTGTGATACCAAAATCTTATTTTATCGATTTTTCCCACTAATGAGGAGAGGGGAGTAAAATTGAACGCAGGGCAAGATCGCGTCCGATTAGGATTCGCTTCTAGTTAAACTTGTAAACGTTATTGCTAGTTCCGCTTCCTTGCCCCCGGCTAAAGTTTACTCCTGGTCCGACTTACTTTACGAAGTTAGCACCGTTTCAGGCACCACGGCGTGGGTGTCTCCCTGAGATCTAAACCAACTTTTAAGTGGTTACATTGTTTATTTACAGCTATTTATTTGTACATACATCCCGCGACACTGGCGCTTCGTGCGTCGGTTGTAAACGATCTATCGATTTTTTCAAACGTAGTTAGATCATGATTTTAACCAAAGAAAATTGTAATATTTGACTATCAAAATTTAAATGCGCTGCACCGGTGGCACGTACAACAAAAAATATTTATATAATAGCGCATAATGAAATACGACATACATTGAGTCATAACTCGCTCCAAGAGTCAACTCTGTATTATCATTTACGCGATTTCGGACGAGCCTTCAACAAGAGCCAACAAACTGTCAGTGGAAATAAAAGATACAACGAATGGAATAATATATATTAATATATATAAACTTACTTACTTAGTGTTTATATATATATTTATATAAACACTGGATATAAAAGTAAAGGAGCATCAGAGATGTTTGAACAATAGTGAGTTTTCATAATTTTCTAACCATTTGATAGAAAATGGTCATGGTTTGATAAAAAATTGGGATTGTCAATTTTGCATGTAAACTGTGTTGGTCATAAATTAAATAATTTGAAATCTTTGGAGATAAATAAAGTGTGTAAAACTAATCAAAAAATTATAAACTAAACCAACTAAATTTAACTACGAGTCCTATTCAATTTTTTTTTCCTAAAAATTATTCAAGTAAATTTGTGTTAAGTAACAATTTGAGTACTAAATTATTGAGTTACTAAATTTATTTTTTAAATAATTATTGTTTTTTAAAAATAGATTCTGGTAAAGAAACAACAACATATGTTTTTGATTAGTATTGACCTCCTGAAGAAGAAAATTGTATTTTTCGAAACCGGTGGTAGGTGTATTTAAACTCACTAAGTGGTTAATGAAACAAAGTTAACAAATAAAAATAATGAATTTTAACCACAAAGTTAATTTTAAAAGTACTTTAAGGATTAGTCCACTTCGACACAGGATCATCCTAGTGAAGGAAGCATCACTAATAACTGTTAGAAATTAGTTTTATATATTTTTATTTTAAGAAGACAGATTATCAACAGGTCCAATGATAGATAGTTCTACAAATACATATTAAAGTACAATGTGGAAATGTTGCAAGTTTCAATTTTTGTGTTTAAAAAATATATATACAATACGTTTTAAAATATAATCATACAGTTAAAATAATTAAATGTAACAAATTACACTTTTCTGTGGTGGAAATGTTAAAAACACTTGAAAAAATATATTTCAATTTATTTATTGATAATTGCGGAGATTGAATGAGATTGAATATAGTACAAGTTAAATTATATCAGAACACGGATCGTACGACAGCACTCGGCTTGCAAGTACATGTATGTGTATGTGGGCCTAAAATTACAAAGGGGTTACAATATGGATAGCCAGGGTTCAGTTAGCGACTTTCCATATATTGGCAGACCTCGCTCCATTAGGAACAAAGCCACAGCGGAGTTTGTAAGGGAAAGTGTTGAAGAAGACCCAACCTATCTGGACGAGTCGGGGTCTCGCGGACGAATCCTGAAATCCTTAAATTATCATCCTTACAAAATTTAGTTAGTGCAACAATTAAAACCCTTAGATAGTGCTCAAAGGTTGGAACGTGCTGTTTGATTTTCGAGCAAAGAATAATTTCTCACAGTTGCGACTCAATTTGACCATCGCGGTCCCCAGACTTGATGGCTCCTGATTACTTTCTTTGGGGCTACCTCAAGGAAAAAGTTTATGCTGATAAGTCTCAAACACTTCAGCAGCTGAAGGACAATATTTGTGTAGAAATCAGGGCACTGGAACCTGAAACAGTAAGAACTGTCATGGAAATCGCTTTAGAGAGAGCGTGTTTGTGTGAGGCAGACAATAGACGCAATTTGCACATCACTTTTCATACACAGTGAAACTCTATTTCCTATATTTAATACTAAAATAATATTAATAATAAAAAAGTCATTAAACATTATAACCCCTTTGTGACTTTTAACCTCCTTGTATATTTATTTAAGAGTAATTGCTCCAGTACTTAATTAAACTTAAATTTAAACTTAATTTACTGATTTAACTAAAAATGGAAGGGTTTTATATAGGTACTATTGAATAAAATGTTGTTTTTTCTTTGTTATTGTTATATTCAAGGGTTGTTCGGGTGACTTCCATACAATAAAACTGATAGTGATTATAAAACCTATACTCAATCTGAGTCTTCAAATGCCAGATTAATGTAAAAACTATTTGGTTTATTTGTGTACCACAAATATCATGATTTATATTTATTATTTATTCGTTTAATTTTGTTTTATATAAAATATTAAACTTCGAAATAAACTTTTCCTTCCCGCAGAATTTAACTGATATTTCCATTGAATTATGAATTTTAAATTTGTCATCTGGATAAAATATGAATTCCGTTCAATTTCTTGAGGAACACCAACGGAGTTCCAGGTTTAATAAATCTTGGAAATTAAATCTAACGAAAAGTTTTTTTTTTACTAGAATTGGGAAGTACTGAATACGGCCGTGATAACTGGCCGCCAGGTGTCGCAAGCTATGAAGGTGCTCATCGTCTCGCAGGCTGGCCAAGTGGCCGATGTCACTCTGCAGAGTTCCTGTCACTCTGAAGATGAAAGTGTCTTAAAGGTAAGCTGACAATACTGTGATGATGGGGCGTTGGTTTATGACAAATAAATAAGTTAAGATTATTAAAATGTGGAATAATATTAGAAGTATTTACGGTCAGTGTAGGATCAAAAACACAACATATTTTTAAAGGAGAATACGTTTTTTATTGTGAAGCTGCATTTTCAAAACGTAGTTCTGTGGTATTTTTTTAATGTGCTTTCCCCGGATAGAAAGAAGTCCAGATTCGAACTCAGTACCAACTAAATATTTTTTCGATAAATAGATCTTTGCTGTGTATATATATATGTGTGTGTTATATATATATTATGTATATATAATGTGTTCTAGTTAATTAATTTAATTTGTATTAACAATAATATTTAATAGGCTTTTTAATTATTTTAAATATCTGCATAAATTAGATTATTTGTAAAACATTTCTCATAATTTAGAAAACACAATCCTCAATCGATAATAAATTATTTTTTTGTCGAATAATATTGCACTAAAATTAGATACATAGATATTTAGGGATTAATTAGATTGTGTATTGTGGGAGTCATTCTGATGGAGCGGTTGATGTTTGTAGGTTATGAATATCAGAATGATTGTTTAAGGTGAGCACTGAGGGCCCTATTCCTCCTCAGATTCTCACGCATATATATGAATGTTGGGGTGTATATTAATGTTACGGAGCATGCGTGCGAGTACTGGCGCTGGTGTTGTGGCTAGAGCAAGTTGATCAAATGAAACAGGACTTACAACAGTTGGCGTATATTGTCGAATGATGCACAAATAAATTTACACTTTTTGAAGATTAAATTGTAAGTTAAAGCTCACTGGAGGTGATTCCGAGAGATTCGTTCAAGAAGATGGCCAGAGGAAAAGTGCCTCAGCTGGCTTCTCGGACTGGTTGCGTCGCAATGTATTGTCGTCTGAATTCTGTCGGTACTCGGTGAGGAATGGCTATAAAATATCTGGTTTGACAGCCCGGTTTGTGAGGCATGAGCAGGGCTTCCACAGATACTCCAAACACAAATTGTTTCATATTTTTTTCTCGTTTTCAAACACACTTGCTTATCAAAAATATTTTAACACGACAATTAAATAAACTCTTTGAATTACTGTCGTTTGATATTTCGGTGCCGACTGCTTTCGAAGTTCTTTCTTTCTTTCTGTTTCTACTGTGAATGTTTGTCGTATTAATAAATGTGTTGAGGTGCACAATATTTTTTCTTTGACCACCTACTTCAAATTCTTAACTTGTTGACCCAAAGACGTATATATATGTAAAAAAAAAATGTTTTAACAGGTTAAGAAATAACTTACCATTTGACTGTCATTGTGAAGTTTTTTAGGTCAGGTACGGGGAAGATTGAGATTAAGTGGATATTTAAAAAATATATTTTTCAAATAAAGATTATTATTTCATACTGCTGTTATATTTTTATTCCACTAGTATGTAACCATTATTTGTCTTCCAGGTGTCATCGTCTTGCAGCTCCGTGTACGTGGACGGCTCCGAGATCCGTGGCTCCTCCAACGCCTCCGTGATAGTCAAGTACGGCACTTACACGGGCCTGGCCCGCTTCACGGTGTGGATGCCCGAGTTCCCGCTGGAGGTGAACGTGGACGACTTCCGGCTCAGCCAGGTGAAGGGCTGGAAGGTGCCCGAGGGCGAGGGCAGCAAGGGGCGTGGCGGGCGCAGGCGCCGCTCCTACTCGCTGCCCGCCATGGAGGAGATCACGAACAGCGTCACGCCGGAGAGGCACGCCTGTCGGCTGAGGTTCCAACAGAGTCCTGTAGATGTGAGTTAACAGAATAAAAATTGTAACCTCCGCCCGTTAGAAAGATAGTTGATTAAATTGAGAAAACAATACCGGTCTCACTTTTAATCATTAAGTATTTACCTGTTTATCTATGATTTTCAATATCCTTCATATTATACGACCTGCGAGTGTGCCGCGGAGCAACCAAATTTTACAATGATAATATTTTGATAAATAATTTAAACAAAAGCAGACATTGAGCCAATAATCATTTTATATTTTTTATTTATTATCTTTGTTTTATTAACCACTGAATTGAGTTTAAATACATCTACCGGTTTCGAAAAATACCATTTTCTTCTTCAGGATGTCATAACTAACTAAAAACATATATTATTGTTTCTTTGCCAGAATCTATTTTTAAAAAAACAACAATTATTTAAAAAATAAATTTAGTACCTAACTCAAATTGTTACTTAGTACAAATTTACTTGAATAATTTTTAGGAAAAAATTTTAGAATGGGACTCGTGGTTAAATTTAGTTGGTTGTTTATAATTTTTTGATTAGTTTTAAATGCTTTATTTATCTACAACGATTCCAAATTATTTAATTTGTGACCAACACCGTTTATATGCAAAATTGACAATCCCAATTTTTTATCAAAACCGTGACCATTTTCTATCAAATGATTAGAAATTCTGAAAACCCACTGTATGTATTTAAACTTAATCCAGTGGTTAATAAAACAAAGATAATAAATAAAAAATATGAATTTTAACCACAAAGTTAATATTGCCAATTTTAAAAAAATAATCATTTTGAATATGGAACATCGTAGATCAATACAATAAATAATTTGAAAAATTCACTATTATATAAAAAATTAATTAAAATTGTATTTTTTAAATATATTAAACTTGTGAAAACTATTTTCCATGATTTGTTGATGTGTTATTTTTAGTTGTATAATATAATTGCATTCAACAAAATATTTCTTATAAATATGTTCTTTCCATTGATCTTAATGATCATAATACAAGTTTAATACACTCATATATAGCCATATATATAATTATTATAAAATGATTTTCATTTTACATTTCACAAAACTTTTTCTAATTATGGTGTTCTAATCCAGCCTTATCTTATTAATATATTTGATCAAATTGTTTACACTGCATTTCATCCATGCAGTTCGTTGTTTCGCATCTATATTTCCTCTTCCACGTGGTTTCTAATCAAATTTACATGAAAATCAAAGAGTGCAATTCGATGGAAAGTTTTTAAGTCTAGCAACGTATTTGTAAACTCTGTGATGCTTATATTACAATTTTGACAAGTATTATAAATACATATATACATATATATATATGTCTAAATTCATATCAAATGTTTCAGGTAAATATAAAATCTGTTGGTGTACATCAATACATGATAGTTGTCTTATGCTAAAGCTTAAGATGAGTGTCATGTAGCTTGTCATTATGAATTATATAAACCTTTGTTGAGTTTAATTAGGTTGAAATTGTATCTTAATTTCTGTGTCATTTATTATATCAATTATTATTACTACTAGAACACTAAAAGTTTATCGTTTAATATAAAAATAGTTGATTCATTAATTAAAAACTTATCAAAAATAATAAACTATAATTATATCAATAACAATCCAATTCTAATTGGTTGTACTGTGGGTAGAGTTTATAAGTTTGATTAGCTCGGTGGTTGGTTCTCATTTAATGTTCATTCCTGAAGCTGATGAATAACTAAACTTGACAAAAGTCAGACTTTCAGGAAATAATGAAAATGTAGTCAGCTCAGTTCCGGTCAATCATTTTCATTTTTAATACTACATCGTCATTTGCATGAAATGCTGGAAAATAATGGCCCCTAAAGTACAATGCATATATTATTACATAATTAACCGCCTATTATTAGAAATTTTATGTTCACATTTTAAAATCAATTTGTTTCACATCTACACTGTAAAAACAAATGAATTTATAATATCCAATAATATAAAAATGTTTGCCTCAGCACAGCAGTGAGGTTACAATAGTCGATATGTGTATTTATAAAAATACATGTAAGTACTTATAAAAAAATATAATGAATTATTACTATTATTATTATTAATGAATAATGAATAATGGAGAGTATTTTGTCTCATTTTTAAAGTAATAGGTATGAAATTTTTTTCAAACTGCATTCTTATCCAAATACATTATTTTATAATATCTTTATTTCAGGTTTATGCTCGATTTTTGGCAACGGACCATGATTCTGGTCGAGTTAGTTATCTCGTCTCACGCAGAACATGGCTCCGAGTAACGGAGTTAGTGTTACCATTGCTTCGCGTTGCTGACCCTCGATTGGCTGCCCTCAGAGGAAGGTCTCTCAGAGGAAAAGCCACTGGGCGCACTGAAGTTCAGGTTCTTTCACCTATTACTGGTAAGTGTGTTTTATTAAATCAATTTTATTTCGATCATTTTTTCCATACAGACATATCGATCTTTCGTATGTGAAGTATCATAATTAATATAGGTAATTTTTAGTCGTTTTAGTATTTCACATATTTTGTGTAGTAGTATTTTGTGTTCAATAGAACAATAGAATCCTAATTATAACATTTGTATGAAGCATTAAAACTCTTGAATGATGAGCTCTGACATCATGAAATTTGCTCAGCTTATTCCATCTGAAATTTCTAGGTCAACGCAACTATTTTCACACACACTCTTGCACTCTTGGTTACGATACTTTATGTAGAAGGCGTTGATATATAAATGTTAAAATGTGCATCTTTTTCTAGTAAATACTTTCTATACACATGAAGTACTTGAAGAGTATATGTTGATATTATTTAACCAGAGTTCAAGTTAGGTAATAGTAATTCAATGATAGACTTTCTTATCAGAAATAAAATATAACTCACGGTACCTACTTATACATTTTTATTCAAAAATTACAAAATTTTTAAACATTTTTTACAGGAAGAGTAATTGGAGCTCGGGAGATTCGAGTTGGAAGTGATAAAGTGTCCATATCTCGCCTAATCGTGCGAGTTATCTCTGGACTTCAATTAAATATTTCACCAGATAATGCTATTGAAAATGGATACATATCTGAAACTACAGTAACAAGAAGACTCACTGCACAGTACCAGGTATTTTATTCTAAAAATATTATTCTTTTACACACATCTTCTTCTCGGTATGTTTGTGGAACTTCCACATACCTATGTATTATATTTTTGGAGGTTAGGTTGGTGGTTAAATCAAAGAGTGGTGATGGGGCATTGATGTTTATTGTGACAGTATGATAAAACAAAGAATATAGAATTATGGATAGAATGAAGAGATGCAGAAGGTGAGTCGGCGGTCTCGCTCTGTGTGCGTGGGCCGGCAAGACCACTGTTGTGGAGTGGTGAAACAGAAGAGAGATCGTCGGTGAGGGATCGGGCCAGACCTGTAGTGGGAGCCAGCGGAGCTTATGTCGCTAGTATCGATGTCGACTAAGACGGCGGTGAATTTGAAATCCTGTCCCCTACATATTTAAGAGATTTTTCACCTTTTATTTACAATTAGAGATACAATTGTAATTGCTTGTATACGTATGGAGTTATTTAGCATATAATTAATATAAAAATTATGATAATATCAAGCATATTTAGTACAGCATTCATTACTACCTAATGCATATATTGATATTAAATTATAACAAAGCATATATACACATTTTTGTTTTACTCATTGAGTTTTGTTCGTTTCCAGGAAGGACTACTTGACATAGATATAGAATTCTCTGATGGCTCTCGCACTCCATTACGTGATGTGGTAATGGATGACTATGTTTTGAAAGTAGAGAGCCTGGATCCAGACGTTGTGGCATTTGCTCCCATGGTGGCGTCGCACCATCCTCGGGTCATTGCTGTTGGTGAAGGTCTGTTTCCAAATAATGTTATGTGATCATAAATTAGATACTTTAATTTTCCTTAGTCTTTTCATTTCCTTATAATCTTTATCCTGAACTGATTGAGTTTAGTCTATTTGTAATATTATGCATTTACTTATTTTGCATTCATTACACTGCCGGGTTATTAATGTCATTTTACACTTCTTACTTTCTCAATTCAATTATTTGGATGCTAAAAGATGAAAAAAAAGTAAAAAATAAATGATAAACTTTGTTAGCTTTTCATAGATGTAAAGCTGATCGGTTATCATCGGGTAAGATTAGTATTTAGATACTTAGATAGTGCAGAATACTTTAACTTATGTTGCGATTATTTTTGATCTAGGCAATGGTGATCTGTTAAAAGTCACACTTCTTCTCGCTGAAGAGTGCAGAGGTGGTGCTGGTGTGATTCCAAAATCTCGCGGAGCATCGGGCAAGGGAGATCTCGCTGCCAGCACGGGTACGGGAGTTGTATTGGCAACAGCGACAGCCACGGTCCAGGTGGACTTCTCGGCCAGTGAAGTTCCCCAGAGACCTGACACTCCGCAGAATGATGACATCATGCGCAGCGGCGGCGGTAGCAAAGGTCCCCTCTCCGACTTGCACGACATTCTGATTGGTACTTGGCATGATTTATCTTAGGGCAGCTGCCTTAATTCAGTGTTAATAATGCTCGATTCATTGTCAACACAGAGACTTCCATTTTATTTCGTGGAATACATCAATATTCATTAATTGTGTAAATAATTTTATTGTTATGGATGCTTTTAAATTAATTAACCTTTATCGTACGGACCAAAATCAGAAAATGATATGCTATGTTTAAAATATCATCAGTAATATTGTTCTCAATCTGCCTTTGATCGAACGGTGGTGAAAGGTATACTTTTAAATTATTCTATGTGTGCTTCATAATTTTTTGTTTACTATTTATAAGAAACTTGATAAAGGTTGATGGCATGTTATTTTTTAAAAGCTTATTTCTAAACTCAGGGTTGTCAACTGAGGGCCGCTTCTGAGTTGGAAAAAATAATTCATTGCAGTTGGGAGATTGTGACAATTCTTACTTACTTATGCACAACTGCCGGTGCTCCCCGAAACCTCATCTTATTTCATATAAAAGTTTAGTCATTGTAGATCTACAATATTTTTTTTTAATATACATACACAGGGTGTAACACACCTAGTCCACAATATTTTATAGGTGGATACATGACTAAATTACGAGTCGAAAATGTTAAAGAATATGTGGAAATTGGGCATCGTTATGAAATTATGTTAAACATACATATTCTAAATACCTACTTCGAAATAAATATTTGCAAAATTTATCCATTATTAATCTATATCTTTGCTTCAGGCCCTAAAACATCTAACAAAAATAGACTGGTCGTTCGAAATTCGATGACCTTAAATTTTTTGTATTCAATGTATAATTTAATAAAATATTTCAATTAATTGAAATAATCACATAATTACGATTTTTTTGAAATGCTTATATCTTTGACATGGTTGAGATTAGACACATATTTCTGGAACATTTTCAATTTGTAATTTAGTCAGGAATCCACCCATAAAATATTGTGGATTAGGTCTGTTACATTCTGTATATATATATTAGATAACAAAAAAAAATTCACTTGAGTGCAAATTGTTCATTATCATGAAAATATTTGTTTTATTTTGTATATATCTTTCATCTAGTACAAAGCTTCGAGAGATACCCAATACTCTCTATCAAAATACACCTGTTGACAGCTCTATTTAATGAAACTGAATTGATGTTTTCGCAATGTTTTTTACACCATGTAGTGCAGTTTTCATAGTTTGAGTTACACAAACTACATTTTAAAAATGTATTATTTTCAAATTTTATATCATATTAAAGCATGTCTGGTTAGATTAAAAATAATTGTTACTATAGATTTAATTTTACCAATATTTTGTTCAAAATTCTCACCATTTATTTCTAGATATAGAAACAACTAGAAATATAAATCACAAATCGGTAAGTGAAGCATAGTGATGTTTTCTTGAAATGGCATTAAAATTTCCTCAATTGAAACAGCAAATATGTGGGAACTGAGAAACCAACTTGAAGTCAATTTACAGAATTCATTATGATATATTTTAAGAACATATTTATAAATCTCATATTGTGCACAGGATCCCTTTGTTTTTGACCATGGGTCCAAAGTTGAAAGATGTCTTGTGCGATTCTTTGATTATATTATGTAACATCATTCTAATTCAAATAGTAGATGAGAAGAAAAAATAAATTTTAAAATACATTACATTTTTTTATTATTCGTAACAAGCTGAAGAGGACAATCAGAGTTTAATTTAGGTGAAATGTGTGCAATATTTATATATTTTGTATAGATTTATTGTTTCTTTTTTCAAGGGATCATTTATGTGCCTATTTCAAAATTAGCATAGACAATCACAGTTATTAGAAAAATCTTTTGTTTTTCTTAATTTCCATCCATCATGAATCCAGTAATCTTGGATAAATTAGCAGCCAATATCTTCTACTGTAACGCCATATAGTCTAACTTGTATTAAAATGTATAACATATAATATTATTAACTTGATAAAAAGATGATACACTTTTACCATAAAATGAATGTAAAGTTATTTTTGTTTACTTTTAGGAATCCCATTGAAGGATGAAAACAATCATGAACCAACAGTCCAGGCCCGACAGCTTGGTGGTTTGAACGGGATGGGGGGAAGAGGAGTGAGGAGGCATGCGCCTCACATGACGCCTGTGGAAATCGGGATGTACGTCCTGCTGGCTGCATTCTGCTGTGCTATTGTGGTTGGTTAATTTGTCAGATAAGTTTAATTAAACCAAGGACTGAAAGGGCTCAAATGTCACTTGGCATCTTCAAGTATCATGTGATCTTAAACTTCATCACACACAACTGATATTCAATGATTATATAAAAGGAGTCTAATTTAATGGTACATGCATTACGCAGTCGTTAAATCAATTCTGGTTTTCAGTTATGCTATGTCAAATATTAAATTCCGCATACGCTATATCATGAGACATCATTTAATTGATTACTAGTGTTTAGATTTTTATGTATTTCAGCCTTAATTTATTGTTGTTTTATCCTCTTATCTATCTTAAAAACTAAATTTCATTTTTATTAAAAGTATTTTTAGTTATTTTCAATGAGGTGGTTTGTTTGCGAATTCAGAGAATTATTGTTTAACAGACATAATTAGTGTTCTCTAATTCTAATTTTTAGTTTTCTAGATATCGTACTTGAAATGTAAATTGTAATAATGTTAGACATTTAGAAATTTTTTAAAAATCACTACTACAATATTACCATGAAAAAGCTTCTGAACGAAAGTTATGTATCGAATCTTGCTATAGTAAAATCGTCATCATTTATCAAAGTATGGCTTAAATGATTTTGGTAAATTTTTAGCAACTAAATTTAAATATCAGATTAGTTACATTACTTTCTTTCTCTCAGATAGCATATTATCCTAACATTCCAAACACATTCTCTTCACGTGCACCAAAATGATATTTAAAAAATCTTACTTATGTAAATTAATTGAATTCTTTAAAATTTATGTCTAGCTTTCTTATCTTATATAATTTTATTGCAGATTTTTGTGGTTTCTTGTGTGGTCTATGCTTCCAAATTTAAACCAGTTGGTCCAGAAGCGGTGACAGGAATCGGTCCAGGCATGCCCCTACAACCAATAGCTGAATCTGGAAAGATCCAAGTCGCTGGACTGATCGGAACAAGTCTGGGTATTGGAAGAGACAACCGAAAACCACCAAGAGAATCCACTACTAATGCTCATGATTGGGTCTGGCTTGGTAAGTGTTTTTATAGGTTTTGTAAATGAGTTTTCTGACAAAAGTGTGTAATTTTGATTATGTTCATTTAATATTAGTAGGTGGTTGGAATAGAAGTGAGGATATGTGATAGGGTCACTGTTTTTAATTAGATAATGATTTTAGCTCAAGATAGATGCAAAGCTACTGACTGCAGTGGTATCTTATGACTATAAATCTGTATTGATTGAGATATTGTAGTCAGAAATATGGCAAGCAAAATGTTTGAGATTAAGCATTACTATGTACAGAGAGAATGGATAAGGTGAAGACATTTATTTTAATTACTGTTTCAGGTCGTGCATCGATCGAACGTCACACCGGGCATCAAGTACATGCTGTCAACCGTAACAGCTCACAGCCTCCGCCACCCCCTCCGCATGCCGATTTAGCCAATAGAAATCATCTCGGTCGTGAAATTAGAATCACAAGCAACCCCCTCAATCTGAACTATGCTGATCCTGATGATGCAATCAAACCCGACAACAATGCTAATGGTAATGTGATGGCTACAAGTTTTGATAATCCAAATCACATTGAACTGCCATCGCAGGGGAATATCGGAGGTCGAGCTAGGAGTGCCAGTAATGATAATAGAATTATCGATACTACAACTTATTGCAAGAGGGATCGACTCGGACGTTCCGGCAGACCGAATTTGAATGAGAGCACAAGAAGCTGGCAGTAAGTATTGTTGTATATTATTTTTAATTATTGAACCAACAATGAGCACCATTCTACAATTAAAAGTATCATATATAGTTTTCATATGACAGTCTGTCATATTGTATGGTATTTAGATAGTATTGAAATAAATTAAGCTATTTATTAAATTAAGTCATTTCAATACAGCTATGCATAAGAGATAGCGAGACCAGAGAAAGAGATAAAAAAAAGTGTAATTGGTGGGTTTCCTAATGTTTGTAACATGGACTGTAATAATATTTTTACAATATATAGTATTGTCATGTATACCAACAAAGAACTATATGCAGGAGTGTAATAGACAATTCACTATATCGGCTTTTTAATTTGAATAAAATAAGTAAACATATGCTTTAATTTCTAGGCCCGAGGCAAGTGCTCCTCCATTGCCTCCTCATGGAGTCCCCCTAGAGCTATGCCCCCTGTCTCCCGAGGAATACCGCCCACCCGTACCTCCACATCGCACACCGCAACCGCCTGTTGTTAGCGGAAGGAGCACTCCACACAAGGTAATGTCAGTTTACAAGGCAGACTGTACAGTTAGTCTATACGTACAGTGTAAAAACTACAACGGCCTTAGCAATAGTAGTAAAAAAATTCCATTCCATTTTTAGTAATTTTATTTTATTCACTGTTATAATGTTGGTCTATTTATAAATATTTTTTCTAATCCCCCAAGTAAATAAATATTCAGGAACACTTTAATTTCAAATTACTACATGCATTGCAGTGATGTCCTCCAATAAAATCAGGTTCACTAAATTTGTCAATTTATGAATTGCTTTAAATGTGGTATTTATAATAATTACATTTTTTTAAATATATTTCAATATATATCTAGTTTGTACGATTATAATCCTTGATTATATATTTTGAACATATTATTATTCCCGACCATATTAAACTATAAATCCTTTTTACGGGAACCTTGTTTCTAAGATTTTCAAAAAGTGTTGACTCAGTGATTGTAATTTTTTTTACTTTAACAATCAAACAGGTTGCCAATTTTAACAATTGGTTTAAGCAAACCAGTATAAACTCATAGGGGAACATCACTGAGGTATTGTTATTGGTTCCCACACTGTTTCCCTTCCCATCCACACTTTGTAAACATTCGATGCAATTCAGAAAAAACTTTTAGTAAATAAATCTCATTCAGATTTTCATGAATGCATAATGTATTAAAACTTTTATTAATACTTCATAATATGTCCATGTTGTTGAATAGGAAAATGTATTATTCTCAGGTTCTTGCAGACACCATAATGCCTCCAACTAGACGAAGTCATCACCCTCGCCACCACTGGAAAGGAGAGAAGCCGCAGACCGCCCCTCCAGTTCCAGTGTCCAGCAGCGCAGGCAGTCCAAGAAAGTCATACAACCTGGACAATAGGTGGGGCTCATACTGATATTGCTTTAATCAGGAAACTCACTAAAGAAAAAATATTTAATGTTTTTTTTCATTTTTGTTAATTTTTTTTTACATTTTTATTGTGAAGTTGTAATTATTCAGAACATAGATCTGTGATATTTTTAAAAACAAATCAAAAGTATTAATTAAAAAGATATACATATAAAATCAATTTTATTGAAAAATATTGTTGTTACCAGGATTCGAACCTGGATCTCTTCCAATCCGGGGAACGTGCATTAACCAATTATGTTACAGCACACAGTACATTGATGACAGATTTTTGAACTTATATGTTACACTTACGAAAAATAAAATTGATTTTATATGTATATCTTTTTAATTAATACATTTAATTTGTATTTTAAAATAATACAAATCATACAAGTTTATCATATTTTATGTGGCTCGTATATTATGAATATTGGTTAAAAGTGACTCCACATATTATTAATAGTTATTTTCCACTCATCCCTGATTCAATCAATCGACATATGCAAATCCTCTATTTATCATAATAATAATTTATCTAATCAATTGATTACCACACTTAACAATATAATATATTATGTAATTATCCACTGGTATAGTGGACAGATCATTGGATTAATCAATGGCTTTCGGTAGAACCAATTAATGTAGGTTAAAGGGGGATGACTGAAAACATTTGTTATTTTCTATTTTAAAATAAAATTAAAGCAACTTTATGGCCATAATTGACCATTATTTTGAAATGGCAAATAAAAATTATAGACATTTATAACCTTATTTGTTTAACAAAAATTTCTGGTGAAAGCAAAGCACTTTTGAACATCGCATCGGCCAAATCTGGATCACTAAATTTTGAAATGAAAGAATCTTCATAAACCTTTTCATAGTTTATCAAAATAATACATCCAGGGTTTACAAAGATAATCATATTACATTTACGAAAATAATTATGTATTCTGAATTTTATCATTACTTTAATTTCTCTTCCTCTTCTAACATAGTTATGGACCAAGTTACTGTTAATAATTGCAGGATGCATCGTGATAAAAATCTGGCAGACGAAGCAGCAGCATACCAGCTGAACTCCAATGGCAACATCAGCAATGGCAATATAGAGCATGTGCCAGGAATGGAAAACATAAACTTGGCGGACAACCTGACCAGTCTATCTAAAGAGGAGTGTTCTGGAATGTTTGAATTTGATGAAGACGTTCAATTGGGAGGAGAAATAATCAACAGAGGGTGTCTGAGTGCCGATGTGCATTGTGAAAAGGAAAATATTCACAAGATGGAAGTGGCTCCATCACTACACAGCCCAGATTTAATGAGAGATTCAGGAATAGGTAATAAGAGCTTTATTCAGAAATTAAAATTAGATATATACATATCTAGATTGGTAATCGATGTAACAGTTTTTCAATAAACTCCCACACAAAAAAATGTCTTAAAAATTATACTTATTTTATTCACTAAACCATCCAATCAACAAATACAGAAACATATAATATTTATGTTTTCTATTACTTTGCAAATTTAGTAGAATCACAGATTAAACAGGTAAAAAATATTCAGTGTGATAACGAGGAGCGTACAATTCATAACTAATCTAACTAATTAAAGCTGTACATAACTAGAAATACTCAAGTATTATTTTTGATAGCAAAACTCTTATGTTTTTGGTGGTAACAAGCTAATAATCACACTACCAAAGTCTATTTTTAGGGTAAATATTGCTCCAAAACTTTTGGTGCTCAAATATTATTTTTGGTGAATAAAGATAAATATTTGGGGAACGGATCAACATTTATTTGGTGCTCGGTTAAATATAAGCCTTTGAATATTTATTTTAATTTGTTTGAATTGCACTCATCCGGTGGTAATTATTGAAATGTATTCACAATTCTGACATAATGACAAAAACCAAAAACAAAAAATGCCTTAAAAGTGTATAGTATTTTTTTGTGTATTTATGTGAATATGGATCTGATAGTGTTAGTATATAGTGTTGATTTTTGAATTGAGAAATGATTTTGTCTAATGTTTGCTAATTTTTTAAAATTAATCTCCTCAGTCAATAATATTTTTTTCATGCCGCCCTTATGTTTTGTTACTGTAGAGTAAAATTGAGAATTATGTCTGTCTAATGAATATTTAGATTTTCCGAATATTTAAAATCAATAGAATATCAGGCACGCTGTGAATTTAAAGTGAAGCTTAAATAAACCTAAATTCATATTAATATATGATCATGTAATTTTACACTATTAAAATTTTATTACGTCTAAAACTTTTTACGTCTAAAACGTCTAAAAATTATTTCATATCTATACATAAAACATTTAAACAATAATATTTAAAATTGGTTTTTAAGGTTTAGCAGAAGTGGTGTATAGAGCAAAACCAAGTCACGGAGTTCAGAAACTGGAGACAGGCAACACTGATTTCGTTGAGATTGCTGGTGAGAAGAATAGTGACAATATAAACCTATTATATCATTTCTTATTTGAAATTATGTGACATTTCTTATTATTATAAAATTACATGCATAATAAAATTAGTCTTTACCCTTTCCTTATTCAGACTCTTTTGCATTTGTGAAAACTGAATAATAATAATTTGTTTATTCCAGCGTGGTCGGGTTGTTTATGTAAGACCCGAGTTGCCATAAAAATAATACATTCGAGTACCAAAATAATATTTGTTATGAAAAGAAATCCAAAAAAGATAAAGAAGTTCACACAAACATATAAACAAAATATAAATACTGAATTTCAGTTACGGCTATCCAGGGAGCTAGCCTTCCATGAGAGCACCGCTTACACTTTTTTGGTTTGGTTTTTGTTCCTTGAGATTTGGCCCAAATAAATAGCTGCCCTGATTAATCAGCGGCCCAATTAAGCAGAATCGACTGTGTATCAGATTAACAGACCTCATTTTTCAATCATTTTTGATTCCTTAAAATTAGAATAAACAAAATGTTACTATATGTATGTGAAAATCGTTTTACACAGTTATTCCATTTTTGATACATTAAAAAAATTATCTCAGGTATCAGCTCTCGTGGAAGCAGTCCTGAGGTGAAGAGGGCGACCATAGTTGGAAATCCAATGTTCTCTGGAAGTCCAAGCAACAAGAGTATCACCGACGAACTTCCCACTGAGTCTCTGGGACTTGATGATCTGGAGATGGACTACGAGCAAATCATGCACTATTTTCATAATCTCAAGGTATCTTCACCAAACTAATTTAATGAAATTTTTAAAAATATGCATTTATATTTAAGTAAATAATATTGCTCACATTTCTTAAATTTTGAATGGTAAAATTATGTAAATGTACATTTTATATTAGTGAAATGCCAAAAGTGATCAATTTTCAAAACAATTTGTATATAAATATAAATATTTATTGTGTCTTCATTTTGTAAATTAATTACCTTTCACCATATGGCACTTTACTGAAGTAAAATATATTAAATTTAAATCAAAGAAACTAATATAGAAAGGTGAATCTTTATTTCAATAAAAATCTAAATCATTGTGTATATAATTTGTTAGAAAAAACAAAACTAATTATATAGAATATCTACTTATTTGAAATAATAAATTAAAGAATTTACAAATAATTGAAATCCTCATGATTCAAAATTCAATTACTGTTTTTTGAACCTGAAGAATTTCAGCATAAATGAGCATAGTTCGTGCATGATCCCACAGGAATCGAATGCCTGAGTAGAGGAGATCATTGCAAAGATCCGTCAGATTCTGTCAACGTTTAAATACCAGCATCTCATGAGCGAGACATCGGGAACCAGCCAGTCTACCCCGGTCAAGACAGCTACCAGCTCCTTGGCATCACGCAACCATGAAGATGCTCTCCTCAACAATAACAACATTGAAGAATCAGACTGTGAGGTGGAATTACTAGATGTCGAAAACATGTTGAATGGTAATAATATGTCAACACCCTGTGTAATTGCAAACATCAAAAATTACTCAGCCCATCAACTCGAATACCTGTTTGATAATTTAAGCGAATCTTATGCGTGAATATTGTACATAAGATATTGAATAAATTAGGAGGTTGTTCTTATATTAGTAACATACGTAATAATGCTTTTGTCAGCATTGATGTGTGTAAAAATGCGATTGTGAAAGACAGCATTGATTTTAATTCGCAGCCACCCAAAATCTAAAGATCAATCTCCATTATAAATCAAGAACAAAACAAACAGGCAAACTCAATAGACATCCAGTATTTCTCCACTTGAAATGGATCATTGCAGTGATCGTAGTATTATATTTGGACAATGATTTAATTGTAAGCGCCGATAGCTCCGGATTGTACGCTTGTCAGGACTTCGGTGAATATTCTAGTCACTACTATGCACGTGTCTACATAGCTTTAATCCGTGTAATGATATTCAATACAATAATGTTAAACAATAATCTAGATATACATGTTATTAATATTCTCTCAATGTTTACGTTTGTGGAGACTATAAAATGCTGATAATGTATGTGCATTTATGAACTTTCCTTATTGTAAATTAATTAAAGGCATTGGAATTTATTTTACAATTTTGTACCTATACATTTTCTACAAGTTTTTTGATTGCAACATCTAAAGATTAGAGTGCTGAGATAATTATGTATCAAGTCATTTTATACGAAATATAGATATATAATGTCATACAAGTAAGACTCTCCAATGCATAAATCATATCAGCTTGTAAAAATAGATATCTAGTACACAAAATTCCTCTGTAGATTGTGTCACATGTGATAGGGATAGTAAATGATGCGGAGAATGGTTTATTTATTTAACCAAATTATTTTAATTAAATACCCAAATGGCAAAAACAAATTTGACCATAATATAAATTGTGTTACAATTATTAGTATTTATTTCTGAAAACCTTTTTGTTTTCGTTATGTATAGAATGTGTAAATATTTTAAAATTAATTGATATTAAAGTAAAATCTTCTATGGAAATGGGCAATGACAAGGATCCAAACAATGGTTTCGTAGCGTAGATGGCTTGCGTGTATTTATAAATGTTGTATTGTTTGTAAAAAATATAATAGATTGTTTGTAACTGATTTAAGATAATACAATCATGTTGAATCCTTTTAAATATAAAGAAG
This sequence comes from Eubasilissa regina, assembly GCA_022840565.1. Classification (NCBI taxonomy): domain Eukaryota; kingdom Metazoa; phylum Arthropoda; class Insecta; order Trichoptera; family Phryganeidae; genus Eubasilissa; species Eubasilissa regina. Next base: position 29,690,784 of record JAINEB010000003.1, on the reverse strand, counting down.
TGTGACTAGAAATGCACTCCGCATAAAACATGATGCAGTAGAAATAGTTTGCTTTCGTTGTTATACAAAATTCACTCGTTTGAGATAATTTTGTTCCAAACACTATTCATATTTTTATCAGCCATTATTTCAATTTTTAAACTTACTTCAGATAAACATAAATTAATGAAGGTTGTTTTAATATGTGCTTTTGTTGTATTTCTTTAATGATGTGTAAATATTGTAAAAGAAAAATTCTAACCAATTTGAAATTATATTCACATATTTATTTTTAAATTCTTCATCTTTTATAAGTTTAAAAACAGTTTGAAAATTTATTCCACGGGAATTACAATTTCACAAACAAATAATTACTTATATTTATTTATTTATTGTTTATTTTAAAAGAGACAGCATCCCTTTTGACGTCATTGCTTTAAATTATATTCATCCTTAATTTCATCAAAATCAAGGTGAAATTTTTCTCAGTTTAGTAAAGAATATAGGATACTAATGTTTGTGTATTTGATTATTAAGTAAACAACAATGTAATATTGCTTTTATATCTCTCAATCACTAAGAAAATTTTTAAACGCTTTTTTCCCATTTTTTATATAATTTAACATTAAAAAAATGTTGTTTAATGAATTTCAACATACTCCCAAGAGGCTAATATAAATTCAATACAACTCGTCTAGTCATCAATAGACTTATCATTGCTTTTATATTCCTATAATAATGTTATCTGATAATGCTTGTAATTTAAGAAAATGTATTTATATGCGCGTATGGATAGGCCATGATACTGCTGATCGTTTTTAATCGATGAGAAGACATTTTCTAAAAACCAGAAGATAAATCTCCATAAATTTAAATACATCATCATTCATAATAATTATCCTTGTACATATATATTCTAAGCTGTAAAAACTTTAAAAATTAAAGTTATTATGCAGTTGAAAGTAAATTTGAAGTGTACACTTGAGGATTACATTGATGGCGAGAGCATTATCGATTATCCATAGAGCAGCCTGGCACCTTCTAATATTCACTCGATGTATTGTTGCGCAAATAAGAAAGTGAACATGTATATTCCTTTCCTATTTTTCATATGAATATTTTTCCCACTCGTTCTCCCATATAATGCAACATTCTCTGTATAGACATAATGTATATCTAATATCCCAGTGTATATTTTATGTTATTTCTACATTTTATCTTCCAACCACGATTTCCTTAGATATTAAGTAAAAAAATTATTGTTGATGGTGATAAATATTATTTATATCATTATAAAGAAGCAAAGTTTGCCATGTAAAGTTAATGTATGTGTTAGAGAAGTGGTATTAAATATGCGGGGGGGGTGTGTGTGAGTGAGATCACACGATTGTATGAGTGAGTGTACTGATAGCTTGCACAAACTGAAAATAACATTCCGTAATTGTGAAAGATGTCTACTACATAGTTCCATTTGTATCATTAGCCTGGGATGAAGAGATGAGATGAATGAGAACCCTCTGCAGCATTAACTGAGTGACCAATTCCATTGTCTTTGGTGTATAACTATGTATCTATGTAAGTGTCACTTGATTGCTACATGTACAACTTTATCATATAAAGCAGTTACCAAATATCATCGCATTATTACATACATTCTTTATCATACAATAAAAATAAACGTTATTTGTAATTCATAACTGGTTTTTATTCTAAAATGTTGCATTCCTAATATAAATTTTTCTATACATTAAAATAATAAGCACAACAGAGATTGGATCAGAGCAACTTACATCTGTAGGAAATAGTATTTACACACAAATTGTTTATTTAGAGGAGTAACTAAAACTTTAAGCAGATCACAGAGAGTTTTAGCAACAATTTCTGCAAAATGAGTTGATGCACCACACCAAGTTCTGCTGATACTGCCACTTAGAGGTACTTTCCAAACCAGCGGTGATCGACCGGAGAGAGCCACTTGTGGCAGCCGCCCATATTATTCTGAATAACATATTTCATTGTGTATTTGTTGATGTTAGTTTCCTCCAACATCTTCTCCTTGATAGCTTGTTTCTCCAGAAGCGCTTGTGACACCACCTCTGCCTTGAAGGGCAGTCTGTCTGCTACCACTTTTAATAGATTATACACCTGGAAGAACACAAGAACCCAACTAAATAAATACTGTTGTTTATTTACTATAATATGAAAGATAAAAAAAGGTCCCTGCAACACTAATTTCCTTTACACATATCATCATAAAAATTCAATATGATAGAGAAGAAAGATAGGAATTATTCAAAATAAAAATAATGCCACTGAGTATGTGGTGAAATAATTATTAATTAAAATTATAGGGAACTTCCTGGGCCAAGTGGATACACCAGAGGAAAAACTGATAGTCAGAAAAGATTGACACAAGTTGTGGAGTTAAATTTTAGAAGAAAAGTTGAAAAATTTGTGGTTTGTTCATATTTTACACAAACAAAAAAAACGGTGTACAGAGTTTTATCATTAAGAGGGCCACCCAAATATAGGTCCATTTAGGCCTATATTAGGATTTTGTTTTTCAAATAGAACCCCATGGGCTTTTATTGGGAACAAATAATAATAGGTTTTCTTGTAACGTATCCGCACATGCCCGAGATGTCATTGCAATAGATGTGAACTGTGCGTGAGCGTTTTTACTCATTGTTAAAATATTTAACCCCGAAAATGGAAAATGAAAAGTCTAGTAAACGAAAATCGTATACTATCCAGGAAAAGCTACAGTTTATGACACGTTTAAAAGCAGGGGGAAGTCAAAATTTGATATTGCGACAAACGGCATTGACGGGAAAAATCTTCACCATTAGTTGCAACAAGAAGCAGAATTATTGAAACTAGTTAAAAAATGTAAACACAAACATCATAAAGCAAGAAGGAAGGTGTTTTATCCCGAAATTGGGAAAAAACTATTTGAATTTTTCAAAACATATTTATGTGAAACTATATTTTTTCACCTTAAAATACCACCTGATTTTAAAGTAAGCAATATGTTTAAAATTAAAATAAACTTTCTTCAATCAAATAAATATTATTTCTAAATAAACCTGTTTCTGTTAAGAAGCCCATGGGCTTCTATTTAGGGACAACATGAGAACCTTAAAAATGCAAAAACTAAACAGGCCATAGGCTTTGTAATGGAAAAATCCAGTACTTAAAATATGTGCTTGTGCTATGAAAAGCACAAGTAACTTGGTGGTATTCCAGCAGTCCCAGTCTCTTGATCACCAGGCAATGGTCTTACTGTTGTTACGATCAAATGCATGTTTTAAGTGTATATAAAAAGCGGTATGAGATTACTGTATTTGAAGGATTTATTAAAATTAATTTTTTTTAAAGCCAATAAAGTAAAATAAGCAAAGTTTCTGAGTTATCAGTTTTGCATTAAACAAGTAGAAATGTAAGAAAAAAGAAGGAATTTTAAGCAGAGACCAAACATGTATCTTGTCTTAACTGATTTTTCATATTATGCATTTTATTATATATTTTACTCCCAATATCATTGGTATAGCTGAGCCGGATCTTTGCGTTGAGCCGGTTCAACGGCTCATCCGCTGAATCGGTTCAATTCGCTCAAGTCGCTCCCATGACAATTTGAGCAAGCTAAGCGGCGGATCAGTTGAAAATCGACCCGCGGACCAACAGCCGGCACGGATCGCTCTGTGAGTTAGGAAAATTGACACTTGAAAACGCTTCTAGATAAAATTGTTAGGACAATGCATCGCAGAGTTACCTCATTGTTAACAGGGTGTTTGGTTATAAAATAAACACTTTTAAAATTATCAAAATATTTGTTTCAATTACTTACTACATACATTCTCAAATATCAATCCATGTAACTTTATTTAAAAAATAATTATGAGGTCACTAAACGACTGAAACGTCTATGACAAAAAATAATATTCCTGTATCTAGTTAGTATAACCTTCCAGCGGGCGTGCTGAGTAATTTCCATTGAGCGGGCGCTTGTCGTAAATTTTACGTCGTCAAGTTTTCTCCATGTAAATAGTGTTTTCTTTATATAAATGTTAAGGAATTGCTGTAAGGTTATGAAAAATGCCATAAGGCTTAACCAATTTGAACCGGCTCAGTTATCTGAGCCATATCACCTATGGCTGAGGGCTACATTAGATAGGGGACCAAAAGTTCCTCACCCTACAATACATCATCAATTTTCCAGCGCTAATATGTTTGAAATCTACTAGCAATAAATCAAATAATAAAGTTTTAAAAATCATTTTTCACATATATTACAAAAACAATACAGATGTATATAATAGTATCCCATTCATACGTCACGATGTCACATTAGCAACCAGCTGTAAAATAAAGTGTTGTAAAGTGAAGGATTTTTTAGTTGATAGTTCATATAAACGCCTAGAAGCACACTTTTGCATTTTTCATGAAATTATTAATATGATAGGAAACAAGAGACCAATTATATTCTTACTATTTAATGAATACAATTGTGTAGTACTTAATATTCTTAATATAATACAACATATATACATCCTTTCATCAATTTTGCATTGAGGACCAATTTTTTAATTAAATAATTTCTATGGAAATGTCTGTACTTAGGTTAAGTTAGTCTGTATTATTTTGTTTGAAGAGTTTATTCAATGTACATTTGTTACTTATTTTGTATTAAATATGCTACCGGTTTTAACATGTCCGTGTCATTTAGAAGCGTCTTTAAACTAACTTAAAATGTACAAGTACAGTAATTAGATGTTGTTAGGTTGGGGTAGTGGTGGTTAGGAGGGAGGGGTCAAAATAAGGGAACATCGTTAGTAAAGGTGATTAACAGGATGCTATTATTTTGTCGACAATATTAACTTTTGATTTTAATTTTATGTTACTGTTCAAACAAGTCTGGAAATTGTTATATAGTTACTGCCTAATAAATAGAAAAAATAGTCTATATTATATATAGACTAGTAAAATCCCGTTTATTCGAAGTTGAGGGGACCGAAAATCACGAAAAAAGTTCGAATAACGACTTACGAAAATGAAAATTTCAAAAATTAGATTTTTTTTACACACTGACTTTGACTGATATAATGGACTATCTTTTCGCGCCATTTCTAATAATGACATAATCGTTGAAATTGTTAACACTGTCATTTCTCTATCGTATCATTTCTGTATTGAAGTTAGCAACAAACGTCTCCAGCGCTTTTAAAACTTTTTTTTATGGTGATCGCGGCAGTATTTCGCACTCTCTAGTTCCTTACTCCTTTTCCCTCCGTGACATTTCTTGGCTTTCAACGCTAAAGTTCTATCTGTCATCATGTATAATATTGTCGGCAACGTCATTAATGGGATCGCGTATTCTTCTGTTAATTTTGTTTTGGATAATATTTTTTGTCAATCTCTTGTATTAATTTGATTTTTTAGCAACTGTTGGCATCCAATACGAGTTTCGCATTGATGCCATTTTCGAGAATATAAAATTATTGGTCAAAATCATAAAAATGTTTTAATTTAGATTTAATGAAATATAGAAAAGTCTGAGGAACGCAACTCACGCATTTGCGAATATCAAAATGTCTAACACGTAAATATTAGAGAAATATAAATAATTGTCTTTACATATAAAACAATGGCAATAAAATAATTAACAAGATATGAGAAAATCTGAGTAATGCAAAACCATATTCTTCGAAATGCCTCGACACTAAACTTAAATATAAATAAATGATTATTAAAATGAATACAAATTAAATAATTTATAAAACACGGAAAAGTCTGAGGAACTCAACCGCGTACTAGCGTTTGTACAAAAAATATATACAAACGCTACGTAAACAAAAATAATGATGGTAATAATACGGAACAGAAGATTGCCAAGCACTGACATTCGCCGACCAGCAACTGGGAGAATCATATTACCCATAGAGATAATATTTGCTATCTTTTTCTAATGTAAAGAAAATGAACAAGAAAAAAAAACATGCTAGCTAAGTTAAAAGGTAAGGTAGATAAAGATTTAAAAATCGAAGACGCACAAGACATATTTGTCATCTTCTTTTAGTATACTGAAAATGAATGAGAAAACAAACAATGTGAAATAACTTTATGCGTCGTGAACCGGTATAGAGGCGGATGCAACCCATTTTTGATGGACTTTAACATTTGACAAGCATATCGCGTAGCGCGCCTATATTTTTCAGATTACGGATATTTGACAAAAAAAATCGAATTAGGCAAAAAATAGATCGACAAAATCATCTGATGAGCTACAAAAATAGCTTCGAATAACGATATTCGATTTATAAGTACAATTTAGTATGAAAACTTTCCAGAAGGACCACATTCTGCTCCAAAACTTCGACTTGCGGCGAATTTCGAATAAATGGAATTTTACTGTACTATCTTGTCCTGAAGAAGGTTGGGTCCAACTGAAACTAGTAGATATTTGTATATGTATACTAATAAAGTGGTTTAAAATTAAATATCCTATTATTTAAATATAATGTCAAGCCACAAAGTGTCTGCTTTCTTAGAAAATTCAAACTACGAGACTTGGCTTGAATAATTGACAAACTCGGAGATTATTCCATTTCAACTATTACTATCTATGTATTTTTGAAACAATCTTTGAAGAAATATTTTTGCAATTTTGAACATATTCTTTAATTTCATTATTGTTTTTTAGGATTGAACATATTGTAGGTTGGCTAACGACCAAATGAAGCAAAAGATTTGCCGCTTTCAGAATGTCAATTTTTCATCTTGTTATGTTTCGATCGTATGAAGTCTATGAGATCTTGATTTCTTTTGAAGACTTTTGTTTCTCCGTTTTTCACTTATGTTTATGAATTAACAAGAACAAAATATTTACACCAAAACAGATAAACCAACAACACACACAACACTAACTCAAAATTGAACCTATGATGCCAGGCAAACAGCGCAGGACTAATGACGGAGAGGAGGGGAGGGTGGCTACAAGGAAGTATGCGGGTTTTTGGGATATATATCAATAAAAATGTAACATTTAAATATGTACGAAATAGCAAATTGTATGATAGTCAAATGTATGAGAGTCGAGGACCGCCTGTACGCAATTGAATTATGGACAACCCTTTTGATTTCTTTAATAAATGTCTATTAAAATACATTATACTGGTTCTTTTCTGTTTATATATATATTTTTTATACATTGATTTGCTTACTGTTATTATTTTTATATTTAACTTTGAACGAATTCCGCTAGACAGCGCCAGGACACTCATTTTTTAAACCAGAAAGTTTTAACACAACTATATTTTAACAATTTTTAATTCACGCTTTACATTTTTTCAGTGGAATATTTTGTTTACTTAATTATTTAGGGGTGATGTGTTATAAAATAACCTAACTTCGCTAATAAAAAGTCATTATTGCTAGTTATTGAACAACAGTATCTATGTATTGAATGTTGCACTTTTCTTGTGTAGTTGTGCTAGTATGCCATTTAACTGAACTTTTTTCAATCGTTTTATATTGAGCATTACAATTTTACATAAATTTGTATGTTATTTACTTATTTACTCTTACTTTACTTAGTTTTTTAATTTTTTATAAATGGAACATTACATTTATTTTAAGTTTTACATTATATTTATATTCTATTAATTGCATCCTGTTTTACTCTTTATATCATATTTTTTTAACTTTTTATATACATTGAACATTGTATTTATATGCTATCTAATCACATCTTGATTTACTCTTTATGTATATTTATTAGTATATTATACTTTGTTTATTACTATACCGGAAAGGAACTGTCTGCTATAATACAGTAAGATACTAGTGTAGCAGGCAGGGTACCGAAATACATGTTTCACTTTACCACAATGTTATCTGATTATAACAATATAATAACACACTGTACTGTACTATGAATCAAAAAATAAATAATAATTATTATTATTCTCATTAAAATTAAGAAAAAAATACAATTTAATTTAAGTAGTCGTTTCATTGTTTCATTTGTACTAACATTTTATAAATATGTGTAGTATGTATTAAAATTAACCATCAGAACAACCTTTTTAATATTCCTTATAATTGAAATTTAAATCTTTTTTTGTCTGGGTAAATTTTTTGTTCAGGGAAGTAGCAAAATTATAAACTAATTAAGACTCTCTAAAATGATTAATCATTCAGTCTTACCTCTTTGAATTCACATTTGCCCCCTAGCTCCATGATGACTCGCCCATTCTTAATTGGAGAAACGTAATGGTCGATGGCCCCCTTTCCTCCGCCCATTCTTTGTCCCTGACCCTTTTTAGTAATAGGTTGCCATGGTGGATCCACCCTCCAAAGAGCAAACATCCGACGATAGTCCATCTTTCGCGTGATACCAAGACGTATCATCTCAAAATGCTCAATACGCATCCGTCCACCGCCCCTTGCCTGAAATAAAACAGATTCACTATTTTTATCTTATTATCTTTTGTTTATCACTATCGGCTATCTTGGTGGTCGAACCCCTGACCATTAGTGATCTTTAGGACTTCTAGTGATCATTAAAAGAGCTATCTTATTGCTAGATCAATAAATTTAGAACATTTAGACATTGTTAGAGAAGACTGCATATCTATAAGATCACCTCAAGCTCAATTTAATATCAAACTAAATATAAATGCCCATAAATTTTAACTACATCCACAACAATAGTGTTAGTTCTTGAGAGTCTGTTTAATTTGTAAAATTTCATAAATACCTTGATTTAATTATTGATAAATAATTTAAATGGAACCTGCAAATATGTAAAATTTGCTCTAATTTTAGATCATTATTAAGTAGATTTTACAAAATTCTACATATTATTCCAAAGTCTGTATTACAAGTAATTTATTTTTCTTTAGTGGAGTCGACGTTGAGGTATGGTATTAGATTGCGGGATCATTCTTGTATCTCTAATATAAAGTTAATTCAAAATCTTCAGAGAGCCATACTAAAAAAATTGTAAACCCACAGACATTCAAACTATGTCACAATCTGAAATTGTTATATGTTTTTTCTGTTCATGGGTTGTTACTACAGTGAAACACCATTTTTACATGCCCGGAATTCATGTTTTCCCGTTATTTGCGTTAAATTTTTACAGTCCCAATTTATTTTAGTACATTTAGTACCCACTTTTATGTTTTTATTTCCCGCAATTAACATTTGAAATATTTAAAATTCAAGTCAATTTATAAACACATTTAATTAAATTCGCGAGATTTCAAATATTTTAAATGAATATTAGGAAGCAGAAATATGTTGTTTTTATTTATAGACACGTGTGCACCTATAGCGCTCATGTTCAAGGTTAAACGAGTCGTATAATACGATGCAATTGGTGGGAAATTTAGTGAATCAGAGGCAGGGAGACTGTATATTTGATCAATCTATGTTTATGTTTTAGACGTTTCGGTCGTGTACATACAATTTCAATTGTCATGTATCAATTTACATTTCTTTTAATTTTTCGTTAAATCCCTTCAAATAATGTTTCAGCAAAGAAAAACATTATCGATTTAAGAGAAAAGGAACATTCTCGAAAAAGTGAATAAACACGTTGGTTCACACATTTTACTAGCGCGTGATTTGGGGATATCCATTACAACTTTGGCTACGATAATAAAAAAATCGCAAATCGACTGAAAAAAGTGCGAAGCAATGTGGTTCCATGGCGAAAAAACACAAGAACATATGATCTTCAAAACACGATGAAATGGAAGAAATCCTTAAGGAATGGTTTGTCAGCTCGCATTCCAGCAATATGCCAGTCAACGGTCTATCAATTCAAGATAAGGCCCTGCACACTGCGTCTTGATTAAATATTGAAGGATTTACTGCATCAAATGGCTGGATGTTTCAAGAAGAGGCACTCTGTGGTGTGTAGATCAGTTTGTGGAGAATCTCGAAGTGTTGATTTGGAGATCGATCTATCCAATTCCATCAAAAGAAGATGCTATGAGACATATTGAGGGCCTTAAAAGCTACTTTACTAGCATTGAAAACGTACAAGACTAGACTTTTTTATTGATTTATAAGATCTATAAAAATATGTACCAAACCGATATGCGTGATTATCTAAATAAAAAAATATTTTTCATTTTTTTTTTTATCACTCTTTAAAAACGTAAAAATGGGGTTTCATTGTACTTTTGTTATAAAAGAAAACCATAATAATGTAACATTAATTAGAGTAGTTTCACATGTAGTGCTAATCTGGGATTAACAATTCACCCTCCGAATTACAATAAACGAATATAGATTAAGGACACTGGAATATATTGTTCCTACACTGAACAATATATTATGTACTAGGATCCTTATGCCCTAGTACACCAACTCCAAATGCCAAGGCGGAAATAAAGAACTAGCACTGTTTAAATAATATGGTTTAACTATAACCATGTTATCTTTAAATTGAATGTAATATTAAGAGGCTGATTGTTTTTTGGTTTTATTCTTTTAAGTTCTTCATATTACTCTTTTAAAATTTAACATTTTTATTATTATTCTAAAAAAATTAGTTTTTATTGCTCAATATTTTTGAAAATAACTACCGGTCTGTTTTTGTTTTTGTACAATATCACATATTTATTGTTTTACTTTTTATTTATGTAGAAATTGTGTGCTTTTGTTCTCTTAAATATAGTAAATTTATATTTTTATTAGTCTAATGAAAGTTAATTGTAATAATGTCTTGCAATACGCTCTGTGGGTCTAGTTTTATAGATTATGTAAATAAAATTGTAAAATAAATCTAAATTAAAAATTCCTCTATCATAGATTATGCCTCAGATTGACTTGCTAGTCATTCATTCAACATGTTATGGGGCTACCTGAATCAATATAAAATGGCACCAAGAACATGTAAAATAATAAGAAAGGTGAAGTATAGATTTGTTTCTCTGATATTGTGTATGAGATAAACAAATAAAATAATATAATATCTTACAATGATTCCGTATTGTTTATATAGCAAGAAATTATGTAATTCTTCTGGTCCTCTCATATATCGTAGTCGTTTTTGCATTTTTGGAGGCTTAACATTAGGTGGGTATACTGGCACTTTTTCGTAAAAGCGCAACTTTGGCTTTTCTGGCATTATAATATCTGCAACACAACAGAAACAAAAAATAACAACTGAAATTAGGTTCAAAATGACAAAAAAAAACTTGAAATTTTATGGGATCCAGTATTTAACTAATATATAGAAGTCAACAAGTACTGCTGACATATGTGGGACGTCTTGAGATATTTTAAAAACATTGTTCTTATAGTTATAATTAATATTTTACTGTATACTTTATGTGACGAGTTAATATAAATAAAATGAAATTCACCATCATAATTCGGTGGGGGTGCAAAATACTTTATTCCAGATGAGGGTACAATCGTGATGCATTTTTGTAGCGATATACCTGGAAGAAATAATGTTTTTTCTTAAATTGCAGAGTAAAAAATATATTATATTGTTGATAATGCTTATTGGAATTCCGATTCCGAATCAGAAATTAATATTAATTTTATAATTAAAGAACTTACCTGCGATTATTTTATCAGATAAAATACGTAAAGTAATCATTTTTGAGGAATCAAACCAAATGAAATTGTATTAAAACATAACCTCGAATAAAAACGTCACTCAGTGCTACCAGTAAAAAAAATCGATCCCCAACATTAGTCAAAATCATTCAAATATTATAAATACTGCTGGAGCGGGGCTGGTTCTGCCTACTATCACCTACGCAGCACCTACAGAATTTTTTACTCTCCTAATTCATGTATTAATATAAAACACCATAGATAAGAATAAAACACATATGATGTTTATCGATAAGATGTTTATTACAATAAGGTAGTTAGTAAAAGTGATGCACTTGTAGTAGTAGATTAGGCGGTCTAGCCGCACGTAGAATATTCCACGAGTAAAAAAAAAAATTGGTTCGAACAAAATATCCGGGCACAACAATACGCGTCGTCGAGCGAGTACTCCAGAGTACTCATAGATAGAATATATACTCGAGTACTGTAACGACGTACGCCAATGATGTAAGATGTTTCAATACAGTGATATATATTACATAATTATTAAGGAGAACACATTCTTATTGTTAAGTTGTAATTATTCAGAACATAGGTCCGTGATGTTTTTAAATACTGATGCAATGTATTAGTTATAAATATACAAAACATATAAAATCAATTTTGTCCAAAAATATTCTTTTCGCGCTACCGAGATTCCTCGGATTAGAAATAGAGATCGGGTTCGAATCCCGGTAGTGTAAAAACAATATTTTTCAACAAAATTGATTTAATATGTATATATTTATAATTAATACATTAAATTAGTATTTAAAAACATATATAAATACGCGTTTGAGTTGTTACTCAAGTTTACAATCTGTCTCCGCTAATGTATGTCATAAAGATGTATGCGTATATGGAAATATGTAAAATTAAAAACGCAATGTTGATAAATAGTAGCATTATATATCGACGACCACGATATACATAGATATATTAATTGTCATACGAGAAAGGCGGTCTTCGGCTTATGTTACCTCTCTTTGACATGCAATCAAATTTACGGGTGGCGAAGATCACCAAGGAAGGACAGGTAACTGATAGAAACGCGAAAAGGCAAATATCTATTTATATATCATACTCATACTACACACGTCATAGTCAGATGAACATTTTTATGCTAACTTCTACCTTATATTCCGGTCTTCGTCCTGACGAAGTGGTGTCGTTGGCGACTGCGTCCAGATCGACTTGTGACTGTTCCCAGGCTGGCTCAACGGTTGGCTACGCGACTGTTTCCAAACTGACTTGGCGACTGCTTTGGTCAATTTACTATCTCGCAGGCTGACTCAGTTCCGTTCTGATTTCTTGTGGCTGATCTCCAAATCTTCGGACTGTGGTCTGAGGCTAGGAGTGGTGTACTGTCTATTTTAATTAATTTGCGTTTATGAGGCGCCGATATTGGTGTATTGTTTTTAGCTGTTTGGAGCTGGTAGAAAAGGAACGATCGCGGATTGAATGAAGCGGAAATGGGAAGAAGGATATATAACACAAGATTTACAAGTGTGACGCTCTACCCTTTCTGCCTACTCTCGCGGGGAAACGTTATTAGTCTGACTGGACGATTCTCGGAACGGCACTTTTTTCTTTTTTTTTTCGTGGTGGATGTCGCACGTGTTTAACCTAAAGGACAATTCTTTGTTCCATGATCCTTTTTCTTAAGAAACGCTTCACTCGGAAGCCATTACTCTCAGGTCTCGATAATGTTTCTATTTAATGGCTATTGCCTCTACTCGGGCTAATGGGCCCTTTTGATTACATATGTCATTTTAGGACGTGATTTATCGACATTGAGTGATTCGGCGATCCGCTTCTATGATCGATTTCCCCCATAGGCGAGATAAATCTCAAGAACAATACCTTCAAGAAGATGTCTATCTTAATTCGGACTAGCCTGGTTTTTGTCAAAATTTGGACTACCGCGGCTGATGAAAACAAAATAGCCCTCACGCGTTTATGATATTATTACGTAATTAATAATACGTAATAATACGCATCACAACCAATTTTGGGGACATAACTGACATCAATGATTTATTCTGTAATGGTGATTACGTCTTCACTCTTTCCTCAATAATATTAATAACGAATAGGTTACTAATTACATTCAAATATGTACAGCTTTACGCCCAAATGAGTATGAGGACGATATTTATGAATTATGTTGAGGTTGATAGTTTTTAATGGTAACGGGTAAACGATCATCCAGTTGGTCGTTGAACCGGGTGGTTCGTTTTTCCGTAAATGATTCACAAGTCCTTAAACCATGTAATAAAGTCGCTCCGGTATATAATTAAAAACGGCCACCGGAACGTAATTGATACTGCTTCAACGAAAAATATGAACGTGACAACAATGTGGTACTGGCTACGTACTTCACAATAATTTTTGACGTTTCTTGATTTTCTTTTTGCACTGGCGACGATTAATAACAAATAACAATGTTTGAATGTTTTGAGTGGGTGAAAATGAGATTTGCTACAAATATTATTAAATTGTACATTATTTACTAAATTATAGATTAATTATTATTTTTGTCAATAGCATGTTTGCTTTGGAATATTAAATACATATTATCATTGTTTATAAATAAAATGGTTTGGAAAGAAACAGTGACGAGAGTATCTAGTAACATATTCCCGGATCTTGGAGAAATTAAATATTCTAGTGATATAGGTGAAAATATTAAGATAACTTATAATACACTGATATGAACATATCAATAAGAAATAAAGTGACCAGGTCTCAGAGTTTTGTTACAATTACTCCGGGCCAGACATATTTTTTAGTAAAGTCTAAAATTAACCTAACTGTAAGTCTCACTCACTGATAACGACTTGTGCCGAAAGAGTATCAGTGTTTCCCGAATGTTATTCACCAGCACGTACTTGTGCGAAACTAAATTCTCGCTATACTCTGGAACCAAAATGACTTGATGCGGTTTCAGACAATACAACAATGTCAACAATTAAATTAATAAAAATATATTAAAGTAATCTGATATCAAAATTATTGTTTAATTAAGATATATATCTTTTATATTTTTCAATGTCAGACACGTATACAGGGTGGCTTTGTAATATAATATTAAATGTTATGTCGTACAAAATATTAAAGGATTCCGGGACTAAATTTAATTGGAAAACACCAATCTATATCTTTCTGTCTAAATACTATCTTTGATTCTATGAGGTTTTTTATTTTTTATTCACAAACAATCTCTGGGTTTACATAAACTGAAAACTGATCACCCTAGTCTCAAAATATGTACTAAATTAAATTTTGGCTGTGCAAAATACAACATTCCGAGAAAATCTGGACACATGGCAAGCCTAGTAAAACTAATGACACAATCGTGAAATGCTTCATGATGCACAAATACAACCTGGACATATGGCAAGCTTAGGAAAACAAATTATTATTATTAATTTTTTTTATAAATTATTTATCTTTGTTTACCACTTAATGGGTAATTTTAAAACGCCAACCGGTTTCGGAAAATATCATTTTCTTCAAAATGTCAAATTAACTAACCAAAAGAACTCTTTTTATAAATTACGTAGGTTTAAAAAAAAATTAACGTAAACCACAAAGTTCAATTTGCAAATATTATTATTTAATTTAATCAATATCCCAGTGTAAAAAAAATTCTCTAGTCACAAATTTATTTAACATAAAATTCTGTAAATAATAATTTAACTATTTCAACCTTAAAATATATAATCTAAGATCTCTTTTATATAAAGCTATGGGATTTTATCTTACCTCCACTCACCACCTTCAAACATTAAAATACTAATATAATAAAAATACATATTTATTTTTAGGAACTTACGAAGCTTCACCAAACATGCCTCTTCAGATGTTTTTGTTTTTCAATGTGTTTCTATTTCCATTTTGGTTCTCAACCTCAACATTTTTTCTTTATTTAAAGGTAATTCATATTTGTAATTTTTTGAAATTTGTTATAAATTGTATTTCTTATAGTAATTAATATTAATTTTTAGTTTGAATGCTTGGGAAACTTGACCAAGTTTCTTTCAGTAGCAGTCCTAACGATGTATTCTGCAATTGAATGTATGAGACTGTATCTCGGTTATAGGGGTAATCTTTCTGAGCGGGTTAGTATAATTTTGTTTTATACTAAACATTTATAATATCTAAGAAATAAAATAAATCATGATGGTAAGAAGGTCTTGGAGATTTGATGGTAAAGGTTGATATATATAGTTGATTATTTTGCTGTGTACAAAATATAATTGATATCAAATAACAGCTCGCTGTGCTTAACTATGTGCTTTCTTTTACGCGAGTTTCGAGACACGTCTCAGCAATGTATACGGACTATAAGAGTGAGAATCCTCAAAAATCCAATCTTTTACCAACAAATATTTTTTACCTCCAACAATAATGATAACATATTTTAACTGTACAGGTACTCCTCACTTAACGACTGCTCGAACTTACAACCAGCTCTCTAGCGTGGAGATGCACTGAACTGGTCAAATTTTCTGTAGCTATCTCTTCATGAACTGACCACATTTAAGAATAAAACATAGCATAAACGTCAAATTCACTTAATAATTCCGGTTGATTCGGTAATCAGCTGAGTTCCAGCCAGTAATGGCGGGGAATACCCTTTCTCAGCTTGAGTTTCGGAATCCCCTTTCTCAGATTGCCTCATAACTTCACCTGGAGGAAGCGCCAAGAATGGAAGGATAGCTATTAATCTTGAGATAAAAATGAAGATCATAAACGACTATGAAGCTGGTAAAAAAGTTAAAGCGATAATACGTGACTTGGAGCTGGCACATTCAACCATTCCATCGATCTTGAAGGATAAAGTTAGAATGAAAGAGGCAATGAAAGGCATCGACAGGATTTAATGTCATAATATCTAGGCAGCTAAAAAACCTCATTCATGAAATGGACAAATTATTGGCGATCTGGTTTGACAACCAGATACAAAAGAGAATGCCGATAAGCCTTTTAATAATTTAAGCCAAAGCACGCAATAGGCAGCAAGCGCAGACGTAGAGACAGCAGAAACATTTGTCGACTAATTTGATAAATTGTCGAAAAAGGCAGCTACCATCCGGAACAGATCTTCAATGTGGATGAAATCGGACTTTGGAAAAAATGTCTGAAAGGTCCTACACACATAAAGGAGCTAAAGCAATGCCCAGTTTCAAGGCTATCAATCTATCGCTTTGAGAACCCACGTGTATTGAAGCAGGTTATTAAGCACACGCTGTCCGTCTACTATCGTGCAAATAAGAAGGCATAGATGACGTAACCTTTATTTGAGGATTGGTTCATCACCTGCTTCATACTCTCGGGCGTTCCTTTTAAAATTATACTCCTGCTTGATTATGCCCCAGGCCACTCCCAGCATCTTGATGATCTACACCCAGATGTAAAGGTATCTACCTATAAATGCGACTGCTGTCCTATGGTTAATGAACCAGGAGGCTACATTCAAAGCGTACTATTTGCACACAACTTTTTCCAAAATTGTAGCAACAGAAAGTGATGAAGTAACCCTTCATGATTTTTGGAAATCATAACATTTTAGACTGCATAAAGAATATTGAATCAGCTTGGGAGGGCGTGACAGAAAAGTGTATGCAAGACAAATGGAAAAATGCCTAAAATGTTTTGTGAATAATTTGAAAGGTTTTGACAAAGTTTAGTAAATTGATATCATACACCAAACAATTGTGGAACTTGCTAATGTGCTTAATTTAGATGTTGAAGTGGAAGATATTGAAGAATTAGTGTAATATGCTGAGGGAGAACTAACTAACGAAGATTTAGTAGAGTTGGAAGCGCAAAGAATGGAAACAAAAGAAGTTCGCAGTAAGGGGGTTAGCTGGTGTGTTTCCCAAAGTGAATGCGGCTATATTAGAACTGGAGGCTATGGATTTGAATGGTAAAAGAATGGACTTTTACAATGCTATTAAAAAAAACTTACAAAGCAGACCACACTAACAAGATTTTTCTCAATTGCTACACCCGGAACCCTTACTACTAAAAGTACTTCCATTTCCTCGCCGTCATCTCCCTTACCCGTGCCCTCTACAGCTTCTTATAACTTTAAAGAATTCGATAACCCTGATGATGACTTTAAAGGATTCAATGACTAAAATGCTAACACACCTGTCTTTTTTTGTAAATAAACTTTAATGTTTTTGGTACATGATTTTTGTAATTTTTGCTGATTGTATTTTTATATTGTGTAATTCGTTTTGTTCATCCCTACAATAAATAAATAATAAACAAAAACAATTAAGTTACTCGTTTATCAACCTAGTTGTAGGAACAAAACTTGGTCATTAATTGAGGAGTGCCTGTATCCAAAATTTATTTTGCAGGTTTATTTGCCAAAGATGCAATAATTTGCTTAATATAATTTTTATGATTGCAGATACCAGAGTTGGCTGGGTTTTGGATGCTTTCTATTCTTTTACAATTACCGTTACAATCTTTTCAATTAGGTAACCCATATCTTCAAGCTAGGCCATTAGAAATAACCTTACACTCTCTCATGTGGCTACTCTTGATGGCTGAACTTATCACGGGTAATTATAGGATTTTTCATTTTCTCTTATATATAGCCAAAAAATATAGCGGAACCTCTATATACATCATTAATTCTTTGCCGAGGGATGGATGAATATAGAAACAATTTTTTTCATACGTATTATTTACTAAAATTAGAATAATCCATTCCCAGTCCCAAATTTTATAAATAAATAAAAATATAACCAGAACTTTACCTTTACTGAGAAGCAATGAAGGCAGAAGCTGAAGAGAAGGAAATGAATTATTGTTTAGAAACAGTCACCTTTTGAGTGTTACCTGGTGCTTTAATGGGAATCTCTTTTCCGATTTAGTAGCACTGGATTTAGCAAATAGCTTGTCCAATGTTGTCAGTTTTTTCAATTTTCCAAAAGTAGTCAATCATATTATCATTAATAATAAATAATTTATTAACTTTGTTTTTAACCGCATACATATTTGTGTTAAATATTAAAAGTACATATTATCATTGAATAAATTTATATTTTGATTAACTATGGCAATGTTCGGGTGCCACTTCCCCACTATACTCTGCGTTTTCACTCAATTGGACGTTTCCTTAATGTCAGGAATTGGGATACTTCAGCCTTCATTCTCTGATGAAATTTCCTCCGTGCGGTGTGTGATTTTTCATGAAGAATATTGACAAATATATTTATATTTTTTCAAAAAAAATAAATAAAAAAATAATTTGATAAATATAGTGGTTAAACTGCAATTAGAAATAGTCATTCATGTTCAATGAAAATTTAGAGAGAATGAAAATTTCAAAACATGAAACCAATAATCCGGCAATTATTCAGGCAGTTTAAGGAGATGGTTAATAGTGATTATAAGAGGAAGACACAAGATATTCAATGAGCAAGCAATAATCCTGTATTTGTAGATTGAAAATGTTCATTGTATTGCGTATCTTATAATTATTGAACCTTTAAAATCAACTGCACAGTCTTGAAAATGATAGTCTATTATATAATTTTATTCTCAGAAAAAATTCTCTTTACCCTATCAGTACCTAAAATTATTAAATATTGAATAGTATCACTGTCCTCAGGGTACGATAGTCATAGAGCCCAACAAAAAATTTGGCAATTATTGAAATCTTTCATACACCCAAAAATAATTGGAGACCAAAAAAAGGAATCAAATAATTTATTACAAATTAAATGTATCAATTAGAAAGATGTGAAAACTGCAACATCACAATAATAATGTGTCCTCCTTAATAATTAAGAATAATTTATTATTACAAATTAATGTGCTTGTAAAGCACAAGCTTTTGCCATTATATTCCACTGATGATTAAGCAAAACTTATATGTTTATTGTCATAGGATTTCTGGCGCTACGAGCTGCATCAGCAAGAGCCAAATTGTATTATTCTTTTAAATCACTAACACGGAAGGGACATGCAGAAAACAATAAAAAAGAATTGAGTGAAGAAAAATTGAAAGATGATTAAGTTATTTGATGTGGAAAATTTAATTGCTTGGTGTAATGAAAAATTGAATCAGGAAGTTGAAATAAATAAAAGAAGACATTTGTGGCTAATGGTTATATTTTCTTAAGTTGCATTGCACTATTAGTGGTATGGTACTGCTTTTATAAAGCTAAATCTTATGACAAAACAAACATTGTTTTCTACTCAATATAAGGCTCCGTAATTATACACAATCGGATTGTGTTTCGAGTACAGAAGTGCACAATTATCATTTTCTACTAACGCAACAGTCCAGGTAGTTCAAGCCTCGACAAATCTTTTAGGTTGAATTAAAATTACAATTAAATATCTCAGTTTACTTTAGTACATTATGATAACCATAGTAAATCAGTTAAAACTGTATTTGCCGAGGTTAGGAAATTCTATACATAAATATTATAATTGAATCCATAAGATTAAACATTTAAAATGTGAACAGTGTCGGTGGGCTATTCGAGGAGGTAAATGTTTACTTGTTTAACATTTACGAAAGTTTGTCTTTGGGTTCAATTGAAATTTTTAAATCAGAATCAATTTGTTACTGTAGAATTTAAGTATTTGAGTACACATCTATATACTTCGAAGAAAAGACACTTTAAAATACTATTTAATATCAATATACACACAACTTACAAGAATTATACTTGCTCCGATTATTTATTTATTAAAAAATAGCTAACATTCATATTACGTGGGGTTTTCTATAATAATACATATTTTTCACATCCTTTTTCAGTGTCCTTAAAGCACAAATTGTAAAAATACTGAAAGTTTTATATAGTTCTCTTTTTATTGGAAAGCTATCTTAAACAAATATGTATTGTAAAAGTAATGAGAGATTAATCAAATTTAATTTCTCACAATAATTCAACCACACATTAGCTCGGCCCAGACAGTTTCCATCTCATTTCGGCGTGTGCTGCGTCTTCAAAGCCAGCGCTGCCTGTGACAAGTAGCAATGCAGTTTCATGACAATTATATGTGAAAAAATATTCAAACAGTAAAGCAGCATCCAGTCTCATGTAATAGTATAAAATAAGAAGTAAGTTCAATACATATATAACACAGCAAAATCTCAACCATTTCCAGAAATGTTTCAAATACTTATTTTTTAATAACATTTATTACGTAACACCATTTCAAGAAGTTAAAACTCTATATTTTCCTTCTATTCTACTGACAGGTATGGTCTACACTTGTATCACAATAAATAGCCAATAATGTTTAAAAAGATATTCATATATTTTCTAAATACATACCTACATTGGTATAAATAAACCCACTTAGCACCTTTGATTAACCTTTTTTCTACAAAAATATTACCTGATTTCTGTAATTTGTATTTGGAATCTTCAGAATTTGATTTATGTGAGGCAACCAGTTGTACTAAATATTCAGGAAGGTACTGTAAATACTCCATAAACATGAGAAATATTTCTCATATCTTTGACCTTACTCTCGTGGTACGTATATTGCTGCCGAATTTGCCAATAGAATGCCTAGGCTTAGTCAATATTTATGATAATACCGCACTGTAACTATCAATAAGTGGTATATATATATATATATAAGATTGATTTTATTATATTTAACACAAGTTAATTACAAAAAATATTTCAAATATCAAAGATCAAAAATCATTTTCCAGCATATAAAATGTATAAAATATTACTATAAGTAGCCTGAATTCTGCAATTGTAAAAAAAAAATTGACTGAGTTATTTCATCCAGATTTTTTTTCTGATGAAAAATAATTAACGTAAATACAACAAAACATAAGAAAATTTTCCTTCCGTCTGTATTCCTATTTCAATATTCATTGGGTATTTACATAGACTAGTTTTTTAAATCAGTCAACAAATTTCAAGATAGAACAATATAACAAATTAATATTTTAACATTGGTACAGTGGAAATCGTTTAACATGAAACCATGGAGACAGAAATATTTTTTCGTGTTAAACAAATTTCTAGTTAAAAGATATTTAAAAAAAAAATTCACTGATGTTTACGTTGTCGTATAAACTTTAAACGAAACAACTTTCCATTTTTTTTGACTATAGGTAAATAAACAAACATAGTATATTTTAAATCCTCGTTATGAGAATATGTGATACCTAAAAATTCTAAAATGAAATAAATAAAAAATTTGAAATAATTTTTTGAATCTCTGAATCTTGTTGTCTATTGATAAATGCCAGTCAAGTCAATAAAAAGTTAAGTCAAAAATTAACAGTTCAGTGAGACATGGCTGACCGGTAATCCCATTTGTTTCAAATGGTGAGAGCGGTGTGTGGCAAATGGCATCCTTGTATCCATTGTTTATTATCGATGTCGATATAGTCAATAGAACATTGAGTTTTAAAATCATAAACAACTAATTTGGTAAAAAGTAAGAAAATTTCAAATTTTTGAAAGTATTTTTCGTTTTATGTTGAAAGAAAATAAATATATTTTGTTGAAACCAGAATATTTTTTCATGTTAAATGATTTCCACTGTATTATTATTTGACATGTATTTCTATAAAAAAAAAAATCATTTCAGTCATAAATTAATATTTTCTATTAAGTTTATTTTAGTCGGAGAACTTATTTCTATGTATAACATAAATAGGTTCCCTAATCCCAATCTACATGAAGACAATATAATCTATTCCCTCGCTGTGTGTCAAAATGATCAGGCCCCTGCATTAAAAATTAAGTACAGTCTAGAAAAATGAAAATTATTATTCATGAGAAATGGCAATGAAGGATGGGTAGATCCATGCTTTAAACTTAAAAACACACAGCAATATTCTGGGATAATTAGAAATAGCCTGAAATAGACTGCCCAGGCCTGCTTAAAAGCAATAATAAATGCTGTACTGCGATATCAAAATGTAATTATTTTAAAATATGGGATACTAGAACCATAAATATGTCAACCAATGAATTAAATGTAATCACTAATCCCTAAAAAGAAGTGAGTGTCAAACAACAGTATTGGGGTCCAGTTTGTGAGTGGCATAAAAGCATTGTATTTCTGTTCGATTTGCCCTCAACATTTGAACAAATACTTTCAGATCTCTAAAGAAACTCTCCGTGTCAGACACCTCCAGGGAACTGAATAATTGAGACCGTGTTGGAGACATTTGGATTACAAGCTGTAAAGAAAGTAATAAAATAATTAATACAATAATGATGTCTATAATCAATGCACCAAAAGAAAATGAAATTAAAAGTTTGACGATATTAAATGCTTTAAATTTCACAATGTTATTTAATGCACACAGTTCAAAAGGGAGCTTATTCCATATCGACAGGGTTGAAGTATCAAATGCAGTCGCAATATTTAACTGTAACCTACCCTTACTGGAACAAGCAATAAGCTATATTATCTTTTTGTCAGCATTTCTCCCACAGACACAAGTATATAGTAGTGCCATCAAGGACTTTAAATATCCTCTCTTTTCCTCTCTTGGAATCTTTCGGAAGATAAATAATAAGTAGGGATGAGCAGTGCACACACGCAAAAAACTGTGCATTACTAGAAATTCTGGGAAATAAAAATAAATTAAATAATCCTTATTTAATGAAAAGATCCTGTAAAATTTTAGCCATTATTACCCGGATTAGCGTAACCTTGTCTATGGTGTAATGCACGACTTTTGTCTAGCCGTGGGTTATTCAGAAAAATTGCGAATCATTTGTAACAATTTCATGTACATGCTTGTCAGCAAATTTCTAGCGCGTAGGTATTGTATGAACCTAACTTGTTTTTTCAATGCTCATAATAAACATACTGAACTAAACATGTATTTTCTTACTGAATCTATGTTGGTATCTTTACGTTTGCGAATTTTCTATATTTTTCAAACAATTTGTGCTTAATTCTGTTGTCTTCAAAAGGGATTTATCCTCACTAAAAACTGCGTGCAACGATACCTTCTGTATATTTCCACATTTGATTTGCAAACAGATTAAAAGTTTTGATTTCATGGTGTATTTCAACCATATCCAACATTATTGTGTCAACGTGCTTTCTTAGAAAAAAGTTATAGGTTATAATTTATTATCTGTCAAACAAGGGAGTTTGTATGTTTGGGGATATTATTACATAAGTTAGATTATTTAATGAAATAAATTTATTTCTGTTATGATTTTCGGCAATGGTAATTTGTAAAGCTAGTTATTTAAATGTGTATTTTTGAGCACTGTTAATGAAACATTTTTAATCCGTTATCTGAAGGAGAAATTATAGATAATATTTAAGCCGAATGGAAAGCAGAGTATGGTACCGAGCAATAAAAGAGTTTGCCCTTTTTATGTAATAAATTCACAGTAATTTAGAATTGTTCTGAAAATTAAAATAATTTTTCAAACTTTTTTTTGATACCTATTGTAAGTAGGTTTTGATACCTACTTATAATAGGTTGTTAGTAAGTATTGTCGGTAACAACATAACCTAAATTTGTGCCTTCTGCATGGCAGTGGTAACAAGACAATATTTACCTTCACTAAATATCACATTGTATTTTGTTTAGCTCAGCAGATATTTTGGCAAACTAGTGTATTCACTTTTACAAATATGTGACTATAGAAAGAAAGCTTATATTATATTTAATACATACCTATTCTATAAACAATTTTTACGTTTTTCATATGACTGGCAAGTATGTTAAATAATTATTCTGAATTTAAAATTCTTATTTGGAGCTATGCAGCTGTTTTTTGTTTACAGATCAAGAGCAACAAATTGTGGAAAATTCAAATAAGCTGTAGTTTTAGCAATTTGTGACAATTTTAACCATTAACTAACTAAATATCTCTTGTAAAGTATTTGCCAGTTGTCACAATGAGATAGGCCAGGCCCATGATGGTGATATCTTTGACATTCAAGATAGATTGTTATATCTTTGATAAAACAATAAAAAAATTATATTTCACATATCCCTAACATTTCTTCCCTCCCTCTTGGGTTAGGCATAAAAATGTTTTTAGTGCTGTCACTTCATATTCTCCCTAATAATACACTGATAATGATTAAAGATCTCGAAATCATCAGTACGAGCATGTAGCATAAAGAATCAGTAATCTTGTTACAGTTGCAGTATGGGAGAAAAATTAGGAAAATAAGGTTTAATCATTTGAAAGTAGGTAACATAAAATGCTTACAACAAACAGTTTTTGAGTCATCCATCCATGGAATGGCTTCACAGACATTGAATATGCATGGGACAATTCATTTTTAATGGTTTTAGAGGAATTTTCAGTTGCCTCAGCCAATATTTGCTCCAAAAACAATTCTATGAAGTGCAGTGCTCTGAAAAGTGTAAAATGTAAAAAGTATTGCATACTCTTAGCAATTTTATTAAAAAAAATAATAAACAAATTCAGGTTCAAAACATGAAATACAATCAATAGTAGATTGAACATAAAATAATTAACATTTAATTCAGTATTGATATTTTATCAGCCTAGCAGATACTTAATCACTAATATGCCACATAATACTGGAAAAGGAGATGAGTGAGATTATTCTAAATTCAAATTTATTAAATTCTAAATTCCATACTATTGGAATAATGTTCAACTGTTTTTAATCTTATGTTAGGAAAAATGTTGTGTTTTGTTTTGAATATTAAAACAACATTCTACCTTTAAACAATGAGATATGTGTGCGTACACCAAATCCAAATGAACTCGGCATCAGTTATTATTAGTAACATATATTATATTGCATTATTCTACTAATATACAATATGTATATCAAGAGTAGGCAATATTTAATAAAGAAAAAAGTGCAGTCTTAAGTTAAAAAAACAATCTCAGATCACCATCAATGTATGACTTCTCACAGTTGCAGAGATTTACAAGGTAAGACTCAAATTGCATTTCATTTATGTAAACAAAATTAATAACCAAGAACGATTAGTCAAATTTTCAAAAAATTATAATCATATAATACTTACCTACCTAAAGTAGGTACCAGTTTTTTTCCCCTGATGGTGGGGGAGTGGGGGGTGAAAGAAGTTAATTTAAAGATATATCTGCAAAACCTCATTCTGATAAAAGTTATTAAAATGACACTACACAGATAAACAATTTCACTGTCCCGTGCAAACAATTATGGCACTAAGTAAATATTCATTTTAATATAATGTTGGTGCAGCTTTCACCGGATTGTTTTCATATTAGTCTATTTAAACAAAAAATTTTCTTTGTCCAGATACATTGATATTTCAAAAATTAAGATGACAAAAAAGTCTCCTACTCCACGAGAAAGCAATGGAATAATTATATTACGTAATTAGTATTTAATGAAAAAAAATAAAAATTTTTACAGATGCCAAGGATTACGTAAATAATAATATTATTTTATTACATTACTTTCCAATATAGATTTTTGAAATTTTGACCCTTTATTGTAAATACAGTAGACTCGATTATTCAGGGTGGTAGGGAAAAATTGGCCGAGATAATATCCAAGACATCGACTGGAAATCCCGGTCACACATATTCACAATTTTGCCAGATATATTTTCCGTTACAATTATCAATTGCCAGTTTAATTTTTGCTACACATTATGTAGTTAAATGAAAAATAATTATCAAATTTTATAACTATTTCTAGATGTTAAGAATTTTTTAATCCCTAACTCGGTTAATATGACCCAAGATAATCTGTATTTATATTCTTAATTTTCCCCTTTATTATTATCACTACTCTTATTTCACACAGGTGCATGATTAGTTTGATATTTTTAAGGATTGTTTATTTTAATCCTCTTATCAAAAACAACTTAAATAGAGTGTATGTTGACGTTAACATAACAATCGGAGACACTTTTTTTGACAATGAATTAGTTTGAGTTTATTATACTGACAGTGCGAATGTATATTTGAATTAATACTCTGTGAAGTTATTATATCATTATATTATATTATATTATATATTATAAAATTGATATAATGACATGAAAGATCATATAAGAATGGTTCACCTGGTCAACCAAAGTAGCGCATCAGTGGCCATGTTCTCTCCCTCATTTTGTTCAGTGAGTACCATGTCCATTAGAGTTACATTTTTAACAATATCCATTTCATACCGCTTCAATATTTTCTAAATCAATGAATAATACACGTAAACACACATCTCTCAATGCAGAATGCAATGTGTAAGGGCAATACTATTCGGAGGTCATAATATTTACCTCAATATTTCCATGCATGTCATACTTGACAGGAGAAAACGCACTGCCAAGTTTTTCTGGGAACAGATTACGAATTATTTTTTAGTCACGCAATTAAGTGCTGTATTTTGGATTATTTAAATAATATTAGTTTATTTAAGAGACAAACACAAAACTTACCGACTAATGATACGACACCTCTAGCCGCATCTATAAACTCTCGAGTATTGATTTTTCCGTCCTCAATTTTTGGAAATGGTCTTTGAACGGTGGTAAAGAAATTGGCACATGTATTAACTTTATCACTATTACTCGGTAGAGACATGGCTAACGAAACACAGATAAGGTAATTGGTAATCCAGATCAGCGCATAATCAACAAATCACCAAGTGCAGTTCGACACATTATTTGACAGTTGTAATCACAATCTGCGGTTGTCACCAACAACACTTCAAACTTCAACACATACCACGTGGAATCTAAGTGTTGGCTCACAGTGTAATATAATATGGTGAAATTCAAAAGCACTAAAATGAATAATGTCACTTGTGTTTTATGTTTTTGTCACACTCGAATATTTTTGACTATTTAAGCTCTAGCATCTAAAAATTCCGCGCTTATTGTCGATCGCTCTTAACTAAAATGTTACTTATAATATTGTAAGGTAAGCGAGAATTATGGTTTTTTTAATAAGTAAAGAGTTGCTTCAAAACATTTCCTAAGTCATCTTCGACTACGATCACCAATAATTTATTTTTAGCTGCCGAAGTGAACGGGATGAGGAACCTTTTTTCAGGATTAAGTTCAGTAAATTCATACGAATCTATAACCATTCCCGTAGCTTCTTCTCTTACTTCGACGACCCGAATACCGGCCGTAGAAAGAATCATCATTTTGTTTTTATCAAATCTCAGATATCTCGTGATAGCTTCTCTCTCCCTTCCGTACTCGTTGTTGAACCACCGATGGTAACTTAGAAACACCCCGCAGCTCTTGGTCCAGTATGTGTAGTCGTTGCTAGACCTTCCCGTTGAATTTCTCTTGGAATCGTAACTCTTCATCATATTTGAATTAAATGGCGGCCGACTTATAGGTGTGATGTTTGGCCCACGTCTCAACATCTCATTATTGTAATTGGCAAAATTACCGAGAGTCGTTTTACTCCGAGGTCCCAGAGACCTGAAGGGCTCGCCGATGTTCATCGTTACATTTATATTACGCGCGAAGGAAACTGTCGTGTGTTGCGTGGGTTTCCCGTTGAAATTGAAGTTAGCGTCTTTGATGAGCAGACCTCTCCTGTCGCTGACGATAAAAACACGATCGACATGGTCAAATCCTCGACCCATGATGCCGTCCTTAGTGTGACCTAAGTCAAACGTGTGTCCCAACTCATGGCAGACAGATCCGAGGGTAGTGGCGAAACATCCCCCAATGGTTCCTCGGTAGCAACTGTCGTCCATGAACCTCTTTGCATCGATCACCGTCGTGTCTAGGAACTTAGGGATGATTTCCTCCACACTCGTAGGCCACGTGTACAAGCAGGCGGAACCGAACACTGCCAACCCACCTCCTCCTAGAGCAGCGTGTCCCTCGGTTAAGGATACAATCTCTTCATGAGTGAGTACTTTGTCTATAATGTCCATGCCCTTGAATCTCGTGCACGATATGAAAGCCATAAATTTTCTTTCATTACTTCCTAAATCAGAAAGCATGAGTTCCCTTCCGAAATGACTCCACAGTTCACTTTCTTTCATTTTCCTGGCTTTGTTCACGTTGAGGTTACTTCTGAAAACGATGCATTCCGGTTTTTTGGGATTTATTTCATGTTCCAGTTGGAATGTTTTCCTCCCCAAACCGAGCTCGAACAACTTTTCCGCCATGATGCACTGGATGAGCTTGGCTCCGATGGCGATTCGCGAGCAAGCACTCTCCACGGAGCTGTCTACCGCGCTGGGACTCTGAAAGCTTCCATCGTGGCCCTGGCACACGATGTACACGGGGGTTACTCTGAGGTTGGTTCTCCGGGGACTGTACTCCAAAGTCAATACTCGGGTGTTATCTTCATACTGTAAAGTAATCTCATTTTTTCCTCGTTTCAAATTAAATATACATTTGAATTCACTATTTACAACATCCCATGCGGTGGTAACATTCTCCCCGTTATAAGACAACGTAGAAAACAGCTTACTTTCTTCGTTCCCATTCTTCCACGGAACGTATCCTTTCAGTAAGATCAGAGAAAATGAGAATGTTTCCTCATCCTGAATATTCGTCACCGAGATTGCGTGGTTTTTTTGCACGTTATTATTAACGGCACAGATATCCATCACCTGAAAAAAACCATAAAAACATTAATGATTCAGTAAATAAACCGGAGGTATTTTTCAAATATCGTAAACAACGTCTAATTTCCCTTGCTAATTGAGACCTAGCGCCCCTGACGACAATACATGGAAGCTTCATTTGACATTTGCTTTGGGTATTGCGGATAAATAATAATTACGATAAATAAACTATATTTCCATGGGTTTATAACGTGCGTTATTGTGAAACCGTGCTAATTTGACTGGATAGAATTGATATGTTAAGATTGAAGAATGACTTACCATTTTGTGTAGATTAACACAGCTACTTGTGTGTAATGTATGGAGAGCCGGCCACTGTTGACGCGCGCACCGCCCCCTGCCCTTCACTCCGCGGCGCGCGCAAACTGTAACGATTGCTGCGGTATTGTGAGCAATTTCCTTCCTAATTCCCGCCAATATCAAAGCGAGGACGGGAAAAGTATTTAAGTCAAACAACTGAAAGCGTACAAAGTATGGAAAGAATTAATTTTACCAGAAAGTTATAGAAAGTTATGTATAAACAGAAACATAAAAGGCGAACACCGGTAGGCTGTAAACATTTGTCACGTTTCGATCATAAAATAATGAAAGTGATGATAAATGATTACATTATTTAAGAAAAATAATTAAATTCTTTTTCTAAAATCGCACAAAACTTATCGCATCATCTTTATCTGCATTGCCACATCGTCGAAATATTACAGAGGCTTACGTACTGCAGATTTCTATACAGTTTTAAACTTTTCACCCCAACGCGGTTAGTACGTGAAATACATAATCATTTTGTCATTGAACGTTCTCAGCAGGGCCGGATGATATGTGGAAAGTAATATAAATTAATAAACTATTATTTTATTTTAATGAAACCACATTTAATTGAGAAGTTGCAATTTCAGAATATTGTTCTGTGATATTTAATGAACCAATTAGAAATATATATCGAAAAAATGGATTGATTCAAGGTTTTCGAGATTCATTACAATATAAAATGCCTACTTTAAAAAATTGAAAGATTTATATAGAATATTAGTCCCAAATTTTCGAGAACATAGATGGTAAACGTGGCGAAATGTCTCAGGTTCGTATCCTGGTGGTGACAAAATATTTTTCGGTAGATATATTGTCTATCTGTCGGTCTGGGTTCTTCGATTACCAAATATTTTTTATTCTTTCAAATTGATTGATTTACTTCGGACCTGAGGACCTTTCTGGTACATTTCCGACCGCACAACTCTCCTCCGGGCGTCTCTGTCTCGAGTTACCGGTCTCATAATAGGAAATTTGTAGCCTCACTGCATTATTTTGAACATTGTCCGCCCATCTTAATCTTGGGCGTCCTAGCGCCCGAGTTGCCGTCGGCGTTCCCTCATATATCTCATATTATGTCATCTTAAGCGCAACTTTTCAATTGTCGATCACTATCGTAACAACTACACCCACCATTTAGCGTACACCTCATCTAAATGCTTCTTAGCAGTATTCGCATACATCGACCTAAGTGCTTGTTGACAGACTATAAAGCTGCCAAGGGAAGCTCTCTGAAGTAGGTGACCGCGGCAGGACAGAAAAATAATCGTGTGCAAGATTAAAGGTCAGCCCCACAGAAATTGCGGAGGATTTAAAAGGAAGAAAAAGTCTTCACTTGACCCATGTACGAGTAGACACTATGAGTTCAACATAGAAATTATAAAATTTTTTGAATGATCGATGAACAACAATATGAAAATTTAAAATTGTTCCTTGAAGCTCTAGGTCCGCGTATCCGATAGGCCCACTAAATGGTCACTGATAGCAGCGAGCAACTAGGTAGTTAGGAATTTAGCTCTAGGTCCGCGTATCCGATAGGCCCACTAAATGGTCACTGATAGCAGCGAGTAACTAGGTAGTTAGGAATTTAGCTCTAGGTCCGCGTATCTGATAGGCCCACTAAATGGTCACTGATAGCAGCGAGTAACTAGATAGTTAAGAATTTAAACATGCATACATATGTATGTAATTTATAAAGTAAATTGTGTCTACTGCGGCGCCCATCTCAGATATGATCTCATTGGTTGTCGTCGTCGGTAGATCGCAATTAATAGTACCTAGAATGTCATATTGGATTTCATACACATTTTTTAGAATGCGATAAAATTTATTTATATGTAAGGTTTTTATAATTAACTAACTTACCATTATGCCGTTTCCTCGCGGGGGTAAGCAGAGAGGATAAAGCGCTACACTCTTCTGTCATGGCACAATTGTCGCCTCGTCCATATTAATACATCTTATCATGCAAGTTCGTCGATTATGAAGGCTTCTAACAGGACCATCGTTGTGTATCTGGTTTACCTTGTTACGCCAAGTCTTTCGCGGACTTCCTCTATTTCTGATGCCATCAGTTTAACTCTGCACCAGAGTTATTTATAGGCTCTTTTAAATATTTTAATCGTTCAATAGTAAGTACTCTTTCTCCCTGTTTGCATATATTTATGAAAACAAACGTGTTTTTTTAAGCATTTACGTATACGGACTCGTCACAGGAAGAAAATCTTTTATCAGTAATATGATTTTCGCTTTGCGGTGATGGTTTTGTCCCTAACTCTTATTAGCGGGGTGCTACTGTATACATCGATAATGTTTTCTACGTGTTTTCGCAATACAAGTGAGAAACGATTTTTAAAATGTTATATGTCCATTTTTTGTTGTAGTGTATTTTAAGAACTATTAATCCATATTAGCTTCGAGCAAAGTACCAAATTGGTAGTGTTGGGCGAGGACCATTTGGGCCCCTATTTAACACGGGCCACAATGCACCGCATTGGCAGCGTTTACTTGCCACTAGCAGTCGCATGAGGAGGTCAAACACTCAACTTTTAGAGATGAATGTAAAAGCAAGCTCTTCGAGTTACACGCTAATGCATGGAGCAATGTACCAAATAATAATTGTTTTCCACGTTATTGGCAATTTAATACTCTAGTTCAACCCTGTCTCTCGTTCGCCCGTCGATAGCGTGTGTAGCTTCAAATCGCCATCTGTGAGCTGCTTCGTGCTACTCGGCGAAAGCTCCAAACTTTTATTTGTTTTTCACAACTGGAAGACGGAACCGGTGAGAATCTGTCTATTTCCATCTCGCGCCCTGGGAGTCGCGAGTCGAGCGTCTAGCATAGGTACCGTGTATAATTCAAGGCTGAAAGATTTGCTGACTTTACTGTACATTGTAAGAGTAGTTTCTTTTTGTCAATCGATTTTATTATTTATGGACGGATGATTGCTTAGCGGATAGATACCTAATATTACATAAACCACGATATTGAGTTTTAACGATAATTACGTAAGAACTTTAATAAAGATAATTCCTTTTAATGTTATTTTAATGTAGTATAAAAATTACGAAAGATTTTATTTTAAACAAAATTGTTGACCAGAAAAAGTAGGTTTAAATCAAATTAAAACTACGTTATATGAAAAGTGTGATAAAATAATTGAGATATTATAACACGTTAAGTTTTTATTTTAGTCTCCAAATATCGTACCATTTCCAACTATTTTCTTATCTTTCCACCCTAATATGAAAAAAAATTGACACATTTTATTAAATCTTATAGTTACCTATATAAAATTAAAATAAATAATGTAAAGAAATACCTTCGTATCCTTCATTATTTTACTCCAAAACGCCGCATATGATATTGATATGCACTTTTATTATAAATAAGGTAATATTCATATACCTCGCATAACTATGGGAGCACGGTTCGAATCCTACCGGCTGCCGGTTATTTAAAATTATTATCTTCACTCTGCATGTTCAGCCGAGACACAAGCCGCTATATTTTAAAGTTTCAATAAAAGTGTCGAGAATTTTGAGAGGAATCTTCTTCTTCATCATCGTACGCTCAATGCTGAGCGTCGCGGTCCCCTGATGCATCAGAAACTTGGAACACAAAATATTTCCACTGCTAGTCACGAACCTCCTTTGGTATATCCATCCACCTCACAGGAGACCGTCCTCATGCTTGTTTTCTCTCAACCGTCTCTTTAAACGTGAACTTTTCGTGACTCGATGTTTCTTCTGGTGACATATCCAAACTATGCAAGAATCCTTCTACTGGATACTGTAGAAAGTCTTTTGATTATTCTTAACTTCTGGAAATAGAGACATTTGTGCTCATCATACCTCCAGCATCTCATCTCGAGAGAATTTTGGGGGGAATAAATGACCAAAATAGAATGATATTTACCTAACATTGGATTAAACATTCAATTTACTTATTATAAGACACATTGTCACGTATCGTGTCTACGTATTGTATAAAATTATTTATTAAATAATATTATTTCATATTTTAAAATAAAGACTGTAAAGGAACTGAGACACCCGTCAAAGTTTTATAGAAACTCCCGAGTCGTTTATGTTCATTTTTCAAACACGTCAAACCTTCACATCGTAAAGAGTTTTAAGTTTTCGACGCTAGATGCTGCTGTTTGACATTTTATTTAAATTTTGTTGAATTTTACAATATTCCACACGTAACAGAAAACACTACATTGCAATAATTATTGCATTTTTGCGATTTTCATTATTTTAAATTATCGTTCTAATTAACTAACTATATTATATAATAATATTAAAAATATATTTTCGCGAATAGTGAGCACTCAGCTTTGGACCCAGATTACATAGTTACTGGATTATATTTTCCACTTTTAAGGAAACCGTATATTTATGCTAATTTGTCAATTATTATGAAAACAATTGTGTTCAGAATTTTTATATGAAAAAATGACAATAATTTGCTTTGTTTCTATTGGAAATTTTTCCAATTAAAAGTTATGCGGGTAACTTGATGAAAATTATAATGTTCATTGTTTATTATCATACTTTTTCAATGCAATCGAAGTTTTGTATCTTACGCCTCCGTTTCCTAATAGGTGTCCGCGAGAGTCCCACTGTGTGTGTGTGTGTGTGTGTGTGTGTGTGTGTGTGTGTGTGGGTGGCCCACATTCGACAGTGAAAATGTTTCGGCGGGAAGCTGAGTAAAATGTCAACAAACTCGTCGCATTTTTCAGCTCTCGGTGTATCCGCGCTGCAGTGTGAATAACCTCTTTCGGTGCATCGTGAAAGCTGCAGTTTGCAAACGTTGCACACAAAAACAACCCAGAATTGCAGTCGAAAAAACGCTCACCACATGCTCGGACGGTCAATGACCGTTCCTAAAGTGGAGTGAGTGCAAGTACAACCATAAGTTATTGTAATCGGTCGCGAGGAGAGGCGAGTGCCGAGCGGCGAGCGGCGAGCGACGAGCGCCGAGCGGCGAGCGCCGAGCGGCGAGCGCCGAGCGCCGAGCGCCGAGCGCCGATCGCTGCGCGCCGTTTGACCGAGTTATGGACCGCGGGCACTGACGACGCGTGCCGGCGATGGCCCTCACCGTACACCGACACCGACAACAAAGGAAAGGCATTCGGTTTTTTGAGGAAAAAAGACGAGCAAGTTTTTTCTTCTTTTCAGCGCGCGAGTGGGACACGAAGTGCTCAAGATTTGGTTATTATCACATTCCGGCACATTCGAAATGAGACTATTAGAACGGCAAACTGCTGAAAAGTTTAAAAAAAAAGTTATTTTGTCATTTTTTATTTCCAACATATCCTCAATTTTCTAATGTACGTTTAAATTCCTATGTTGTCTAGATATTGGAAGAGAATTGTTTCTTATTATAAACTTTATTTTATTTTTTAGATATTTAGTATATATTTTGTATAATTATGTCTATAATGTATAATAGGTAATCCGTTTAATCCGATGGATCATCAAATAATCAAAATTTGCGCGCCCGGAGTGCAGGCAATTAGCATTACACCTCTGCAGTGTGGAAAACAGAGCTATTAACACTATATATTTTGAATCTAGCCAGTACACGAACTTAATCTAATCGGTTTTACGATTTATAGAAAACCGTTATAGTGAGAGAGTATATATTGTCAAATCAAATGGTTTGCTCATCACTTTATGTCCTAATCTCAAGTAATCTCCTGAATCAAACTGTTACGTTGTATTTCAGTGTTATTGGTGCACTATTAGAGTGAGCTATTTGCATAGTCTTCATCAAATTTACTCATCACGTGGTTGATTTTCCCTGTGAGTGGAACCCTTCTACTCTATCTTATATCATCAGTTATTCTCGGTATCTTGACGTTTTCTCATGTGCATGAAATATTTAAGAAGGGACGATTACTCGGAATAAAAAAAAAATGTAGCTTAATTTGTACATTGGTCCTATAGGGTTTAATGCGCATACTGTATTTTATTTTCCTGCGCTATTGTACTCCTGTAATTCTCGTTTCATCGTCAGAGAAATATTAGAAAGCAGGGAGAATTGGCAAGTTGAATTTAGGTCGATCTGGTAATGTTCCTATCCTGTCCATTGTGATTCTAGTCATTAAGTTTCGTTTCATAATTTGAGCCTTGTTATCTACTTTATTTGATACTGAAACCTAACTATCTGCAACATTATAGATCCTGATCGTTAACATCATTTGAACTGTTTATATAATGCCTTCTGTGATGTGAAGTGAAAAGTTGATGAACGTTTTTCGCTTTTTGAGTTACATTTATTACAATAGTGCGAGACTGTTTCTATCATATATTCAGTCTATATATTCAATAGCCATAGTGACAGAATACATTCTTAGCTCAATATTGAAAGTTATTATAGTCGGTATCATCAATTCTTATCGCCGCAGTGTTGTTTATATAGATACCTATTTAGTGTATTTTCTTGGTTTCTTTATTTTACTGAATATAATATATTCTTTAAATCAACAAAGCAAGTGAACAAGTTTGTTAGCTCAACACATGATGCACATTTAAAGTTCAATAATTTAATGTATTTAATTTTTAAATCTTATTGCTTATATGATACGGAAAATAACAGTTGTAAATTGCGGAGACGCATATTTTTACTCTGCATTATTACAGTATATATTTGTTTCAAGCACTCGGGTGTCGTTATAATTCTTGAGCATATTAGGGTAAATTAAACAAAAATGACTTTATTTAGAACATTATTGTGATGAAACTCTATAAAGCGTTAGGTCAAATAGAGTAACATTAGCAATAGTAAAATATATTCTGAAGAAGTAATGTAGCTGAGGTGAAATAATTGTCTATTTCTCAGTTTCCGACTAGCATGAATAATTGAATCAACTTATATTCTAAAGTTAGAATTATTTGTGTACAATGTTAGTAATGTTTGTGTTAATGGTATAATTTTACATTTTGACAGTGGAAACAATCAAGATATCTTCCACTATTCAGGATATACATCAATATGTTTTTATGCCTCACTTATATCTAAGTTTGTGCATAGTATGCATAATATATTGTATGCACAAAATAATCTCTCACTATTGCTTATTTTTCTACTTATAATGTAATAAAACGTCGCAGGTTTTATAATAATAAAATCCATGACGCGATAACAGCATTATCCGACTTGAATCAGAATCATCACTATATCCCCGTGGCTGCTCCGACGCGGCCCCAATCCGTTATGATGTTTTATTGTGTTCTCGGCCATTCAGCGAAGGATAAGCCGTATCAATAGAATCTTTAATAACCGCATTACGCCATCTCTTGTTTTAATAATATGACTCCATATCGAATCATTGTTGATTATTCGCACTAGTCCAGTATTCAGTGCAACGAGTTGCCAGTTTACACTTGTTATTTAAAAAAATATTTTTTTACTAATTAATGTACTGTAAACTTAGTATTTGCTATGTATTTCTATGACGAAAAACTTAAATTCCCATTTGAAATGCTTTTAAATAATACTCGTATAATACGTGCGTTATCCTCTAAAATATATGAATTCTAATTGATTAAATACTTAAACACTAATGTGACCAATTTATCAATCAATATACATAAAATAATTAAAGGTTGCGAGTAATTATAAAAATTTTGGACGTCCTTGAGTTATATTATTTTAAAAAATATTTAAAATCGTTCGATACGTAACTAATAATTTGAAGAAAATAATAAGACTAAATAAAAACAGCTGCCACTGTAAAAAAAAAAACTTGTTTCAAAACGGAGGCCAATCTCGAAGCCATATTTTAAACAATTTGGAATACAGCGACATTATCTACAAGTATATCTCGAATTGTGCAACAGCATTTTTTATAGATTTTTTTCTTATTTATATTTAATATATCAGTGCATGAATATTTATAACTGCTTGTCAGGATTTAATTTGTAATTTAAAACGGCGTAATAAAAAGGAGATTAAAATAAGTTTTGTAATGCCTACAATACAACGCAGGCAACTTCAAAAGTTCTCTGCCAAAAGAGGGGAAATATATTTAAATAGTTTTCTTATTGTAGTTGCTGTTATAACCTATATGTTATTCGTAGAAGTTTAAGTAAAGACTTAGTAAAAGTTGTATATATATGATTTAGTGTCGCACCAAATACTATATAAAATGTAATCGAAATGTGTCGATTTAATGTGGTTGCTGTATGCGATATTAAATAAGTATTTCTTAGTAATATTCTGTGAAACGTTGCAATATCATTATTTTACATTTTATTGTTAATTTAAATTCCTTTTCGTCTAAATAAATAATTTTACAAACAACTCCAAAATAAATAAAAAAACGCTTTACAAATTCTTCCGAATCTCATAATATTGCCACAATCTTAAACTCCTTCCATTCTTCTGGTTTTCTTCTGAATTTCTACGTGTAAAATTATAATAATTACAAATTACGTGTAACGTGCCGAACATTTGCAGATCGATCGGTAGGCCAAAAGTAAAAACTTGAGTGTGGTTGGGTTGTCACCAAACACGCTCGGATGCCCGGACACCAAAAATTGTCACGCCAATAATGATGAATTTAGATTAATGTTAATACATCATTATCAGTAATCACTGTAGTGCTCAAGACACGTGGTGCTAAAAACTCTGTTTCGTAGGTCTTTAGTAGTTGCGTGAGAGATCGTTGTTTGTATATGTTTATTTTTTACATATCTACCAAGACAAGATCTAAAAAAAAAACGATACAACCTGCTTTCTACACCTTTAATACTCATTTAGGAATATACAGACTTTTATTCTGCTTAAGAAGAAATTAATCAGAAAAGTGAAATAAAAGCTGAATAATTTATTTTGATTGCGAAAATGAAATAATTTGATGCATACATGGCGAAAGTATTCTGTAGACTAAATAAACCAAATTTAATAATATATTTTACTTTGTGTGTCGAAGACTTTTAAAGCTCCCCTCACAGCATTGAAGTTAATTGTGTATTTAAAGCAGAAATAAACATATATTTTACTAAAAATGCCTTTAAATTTGTAGGTTCTTAGTAATTTATATAATTTTTCATGATTTCTTTTGGTGTATTTGTACATTATCGAACACGTCACCGTGTCCATGCTCAAGACGTACAATAATAATATTCCCACAAAAAGCATAATAAGTATGTTCTTTTATTAGGTTCAATTTTTTCATAAACTAGCCGTGTTCATGTTTTTTTAATTTTTGGTGGTGTAACCTTTGCATATAAAATTTGGTCCAGCATTGAAAAGCATTAAGAACAATTTGACCTCGAACTAATTGCTTCTAGAATACTCGAGAATAGAATGTGGTACCTGTACCTAGGTGATTACGTCATTTCTATTGATAGAGTTTTACGAGATGTTCTCATTCACCCGACTGAAAGAAGTTGCGTGCGAAAATGTTTTTATAAAATTTACGTGATTATAACGAAATGTATTTTAATTTTTTTTTTTTAATTGTATTTTTTTTTAAATTTTTCACTATTTGTGTTAGACAATGCTGTTAACCTGATGTATGTTTTTCTCTTGATTTGTGATTATTATATATGAGATTACCACGAGTGATTCCCCATACTCTATTAACAGCTAGCATAAATATAAACTCTTTTAATTTTAATGCGGTATTCAAGTTTTGTATGCAAAATGTCTGTATGAGAAAACACAAGAATTTAGATTAATCAGTTACGAAGGAACTTCATTTGTAAAGCAAACATGGTGAGTAAAGAGGCTCAGGGGCGGAAAAGGGAAGACCGGGGAGGACCCTTTCACTCTCGAAGGCTATTGCCCCCGTCCTGTTTGGGTTCGGGAGTAACGGGATCTCCGCCAGTCTCGTCCTCCATAACGTGCCGCGTTGAGCGTGCCGAGTGCGGAGTGCGGCGATACGCAGATTACTACTGGTCGCAGATTAAACTCACGCGGTACCACCTCAGCGGCGGCGGCTTACAAGCAGGAACAATTCAATAAGCGAACATTTTAAATCAATTTTTCAAGAGGCTGGAAATTGATACATTCTTGAGAAAGTTGTGGGTCAAGAAAACATTCACCTCCCTTGAGAATATCGCTCAACTACCTAACTTGACTTATGTTATTCTTACTCGTGCAGCTGTCTACGGAGATGTTTCGTATTTTTATTATTTTATGTAATGATATTCGATTTCGATAATGGTACGGGAATAATGTGTCAGTTTGTTAGAACGCAGTTTGAAGATGGAAAGATTTGCAAATATTATAAGTTATAATATTAACTCGGTGTCATTTCTTTTCTCTCTAAAAAGTATGATGGATATTGATAATTGATTTATTTATAACTATATAATATAATGTAAAAATATGTTTGGCCTGAGCCCGTTTTGACTGTTTTGAGTATTTAGTTATTGGAGTAATCAGAACTTTTATAGATTGTAAATATATGAATATAGATAACATTTTTTAAAAGACTGTTTCAATTATATCATTGAATTTAAGAATCCGCTATAATATTTTTTTAACAAATTTGAGTTATACATGTTATTAGATTCGGAATTTCTTCTTTTATTTTAAAATGTATGTTTCATTTTAAAAATACACTTTAATATCTAACAATATTATGTATAATGTTAGGGTGAGCAAAACTCAGTGTAATGTGATATAACTTTCAAAACTTGCCATGTGTTTTTTAACATAATGAAAATACATATTTGGGTTTAAATTAATACAATAATTAATGAAAATACATAATTATTCAATTTTAGATGATAGACGTTAATAAATTTTCTTAAAAAGTAATAATGCCTGTCATTAAAGTGTAGCAGTTTTATTTAATTTTCTCGAAATTATAAAAACGTATTATAGAGGGTATGAAAAGTCAACGACTCAATTATAAGATGGGTTGGTAGTGCAATTTCAATAAGTGAATTAACTAATGAAGGGGGTGTATCGTCATGCCTAGCGTCTTTGTAGAAATGATTTTGCTCTAAGGTTGACTTGATTTATATATTTTGAATAAAGTTGGTTTCATGATTTAAATATTCTACGAAGACCACTTTGTGTAAATATTGGTTAGAAGTTACTGACATTTTGTTCATTTTAAAGAATTTTTTAATGTTTTTGCATCACTAGATTGTTTAAAATAAAATATTAAATTTTTATGTCTAGATTGCAACGCGGGAAATATTTCATAGAGTTTGAATTTTTAAGCAATTTTTATTGATTTATTTATATTGTTTTTTGCAGATTTTTTATTATGGTTGTCTTTTGTGTCTATCAGTAAGTTGATTGAGTATATCATAAAAGAGAGAGACTGGGTCGATTGAATTTAGCATATGTAGGATTTCAGCTTATAGTTATTTGTTATGGCTTTATCACCACTTCGAATTAGTATTATTATTATTTTTTGCATTTATAATTAAGTACCTATCTGGTCGAGTTACAGTACAATTAATATTTTTTAATTTTAAATCTCGGTAGGTTATGACATAACGGTAAGATAATCAATTTTTTAAATAAGTTTTCACGGGCTTTTGATATAATTAATATAATTATTTTATGCGT
Organism: Eubasilissa regina; assembly: GCA_022840565.1. Lineage (NCBI taxonomy): Eukaryota > Metazoa > Arthropoda > Insecta > Trichoptera > Phryganeidae > Eubasilissa > Eubasilissa regina. The sequence continues at coordinate 29,649,747 of JAINEB010000003.1, read as the reverse complement.
GAATAGACTACTTACTATGATAATTTATGTAGAACTGTAATTGCCATAATATATTTCCACCATTGAACTACGCTATATGCATAAACTTTTACGAGAATAGTTTCGCATATTGCGAATGTGGAATTTCTGTGACACATAACGCAGATAATATGTAGAGTAGTCAAAGATGTGAATTATTTCGTTAATCAAAATAAAATAATTCATATTTATTATGGTTAAATTTACAAAAAATGCTAATAATTTTATCACTAATTTTAAAAGCACGTAATATGAAGTTAAGCGATGTCGTGAGAGTGTACAACCGGTTGCCTAAGCGCTCTCATAAAGGCGCATTTAAGTCGTGTCAAATTGAATGACAATTTTGCAGTAGACGAAATGAATACGATAGTAGTATTGAGAGCACTAACGCGTTACATCGAGTTTGACATAATGTAACAAATAATATATTTAATAAGAAAATTACTTTATTTTCATTTAATGTTTAAAGACACATCTAACGCTATTCATAGTTGAATTTTTAAAAATGTCAAAGTGGAATAGCATGAAACTTCTTTAGGGTTATTCTACCTCGGGTAGGTATCACTTTCATAAATGACGTTTCGGACCACATTTTTGTGGCCACTATCAAGGCTGATGTGTGAATCATAAAAATTATCATCTGAATAACGCGTTACCGCATTGAAACAGAACCAAACTCCAGATTAATATAGAAAATAATACATGGCAAATACAATTTTAATACAGATATGATGTAAGTACACATTAACAGCTTGCAAGCTGTGATCCTAACCTGTGAAATAAAAAAATGATAATACATTATAAGACTGGGATTTATAATATAATTATAAATCCCAGTCTCTTTATATGTATTACAAATAGGAAAATTGGTATATTTCATTGTAGCGAAGTGTTAATTTCTTTTCAAATGTGAATATATTCACTATTTGCTCTGAAGTACATTTTTCAAAATAATAAAAAAGGTCATAATATAAGTATAATTAATATACGATATTGTGATTATACTTGATTTTAAGCTCCGTTTTTTAGAAATATCTTTCTATTTATAGCGATCGTTTTTCAAGGTAAAAACTTCAAACTATTTTTGTCAACATTTCACGGCGTTAGTTATTAAAAAGTGTTTGTGATTTTTAATTAATGTGGAAGAAGTTTGGAAAAAATGACGTTGAAATGACGTCCGAGTTGCGTTTTAAAAAACAATAATCCATATATTGTATAATATATTTAATACCAATTCATTTTCCTTGAAAAATATCACATACGGACTGCACTCGCCTCGTATACGTCATCTAGTTTCTTGAAAATTTTCAGTAGAGTATATCTTTTGTTTAATTAATATTTACCAGTTTCATTGCAAAATGTAGTGATTTGTCAGTTATGCAAATCTTTTCTTAATCATATTTTTCAATTCTATACAGTACGCTTGCTCGGTCTGGTATCTGTACCCGTTTTTACAAAAAACAGTTCAAGACTAGTAATATGAATATGAGATAATCGATCTGAACCAATGCCACCAGCAGTTGGTAGCGAAGTAGTTTTTAGGCCCAGGCGGTTAGGTTGTAAGCTTTATTATGTAAATGTAAATTCAAAGCATGTTGTTTGCTTGAATATTGAGTTCGGCTTTCTTTTCTCTCACATCAATCACCGGTCCACGGGCTGCATGGATATATATATATATATAAAACAATAACTCTTCTCGGTAACACTGTAATGGCGTGGGGTTGATTAGGTACCAAATATACCATCACATTAGTGCCCTCAATCTTACAAATAATAGCGCCGATTTGAAACACAATGTATGTACCTAGATCAATGTTTAAATACAATAATGAGATGTATTTTTTATTTTATTACTTTTCGTGTTGTCAGACTGACGCATTCCTTCATCGTAAAATTGCATGAACTATAAATATTAAGAAAAAAAACGTAAAAATATACAAAATGCTTTATGAATATTCTCGATAAAAATCTATTTTTTAAAATTAAATGTAAATATAATATTAAAATGAACAGTCTGAAAAAGATAATTTCCATTATAGTAAAAACGTTTTACTATTGCCAAGGCAAATATTGACAATAAATCAATTTTGGTAAAAATCTCAGGTTTTTAATGATTATTCGCCTTGTCGCACAATTAGGCCGGATTAACTTTGACAATAGTAAATTTTACGTACGAACGACACGCAAACGTTTTTTATCATTGTCAAAATTTATTACTGATCACATTACTGGCGGTTCTATAGACGTGTAATATCCATATGCACAAAATATTTTTTATTTATTACGAATTTAGAAAGTAATGTATAGTTGGGTATCTTTGTAGTGTTCATGATAATCTCAAAATTAAGAAAAATATATTTCTTTCGGATAAACATAAATAAAGTTTATATGAGTCTAATACCGCGAATGTAAAATTTATAAAGATGTTCAATAATTTATAATTATTTGTAAAAATTATAAAATATTGTAAAAAAATGTTTATAGCTGCTAGAAAGATTGCTTCTTTCGTTGTATTGATAAATTATAATTTATAAAAATTGCTATTGGTAAGCGAAATGAAAAAAAATTATTGGTCCGTTCTAAAATTTGCAAAAAAATTTGAGGCCACCCTGCAACAACACTGTACATATATTGTTTTTGGGCAGATCTGAATTATGAATACATATTCATTGTTTATCTTCATGGGTTTCGAATGGTAGATATATTACACAACTAAATAAAATAAATAATAATACTATTTCGCACAATTTCTAATTGATCTTACAACAATATTGTATATCATCCAAGATGGCCGACGCTCCATCTATATATCAACATTTGTAAAAACCGATATACAGTGTTGATGCACAGGTGAAGGGCGGTGGGGCATGGGCGGGGGGGGGGGGGTTTCAGACGTGACACATTCAAAAAATGTTATTTTGTAGGTATATTTATGCAAATATTTAAATTATATTAAAACAATATATGTATGTTGCAAATAATATTAAATTTAATTATAAAAAAAAAAAGTAACGATTGTTTCGGCTGTCTAGGTCATTATCAACTGATAAAACATAAAACAATGTGGCGAGCTTATATACAAATGTCACAAAGTTTGGTATTACATATTAGGTGATTAACAATACAACATTCCCTCAGTGCTAAAATTGATAATGTTGGAAACACCAAGAATAATATCTTTAGTTACATGTCATTATTATCGTCCGTTAATGTTGGAAAAAAAAAATTATACATAACATATAACATCATCTATTATACTTACATCTAATATATATTACAGTGAAGACATATGTGCTTTTTATTTTATTTTTTATTATTTTTATTATGTTTTATCAGTTGATAATGGCCTGGACAGCCGGAACAATCGTCCAATTATTTGGAAAAATTAAATATAGAACCAAAATAATCGTGTTTGATTTATTGTGTTGATTAACAATAAAGTTTTATAAAAGGAATATCACCTGTATTCAAAAGATAAAAGAAGCTATATTAAATTTATTTAAAGTGAAAATTCATAGCTTTAAAATAGTTATTAGATTTGATGACACTTGCATTTTCCTCAAACTTAGGGGTCATACTATCCCCATGCGACCAATTATTAATCTTATTCACTTGGCAGCAACCGAAGGGTTTGGTATGTAACAGTAAATATACGATCGCGGCTTACGTATCACGGCATTGTTTCTCCGAAAAAACATCAAATGATTTGTTTTGTAGGCATACAATAAGGGAACTTTCTTTTTGTGAGTTCCCATAACGGATCTTTCGAAAAAATCCCGCGGTTCTGGTCTTAAAATTAGTGAGTTATTACCCCGCTGTCGACAAAAGGTGCGAGGTGAAGTGCGAGGGCTATTTCGTTATTGGGTCCATAATTTGAAGGTGTGGCCGTTTACGTGACAAACGACACGTATTTCAATCTTTGTACGTTTTAAATTTTACGAGACTCGTAGGTAAGTACCTACTTTAAGTTCGTCAGTATGTTTATAGGAATGCTGCAGAACTCACTTTGTGAGGTCATATTACACGAATAACAGATGTGCTAATACGAAAAATACGAATGGAGAAAGAACGAAACGAATTATTGTGTTTTTGATATAAAATTTAGTTTTATATAGTAGCTGAAGCCTTAAAGCATGTAAGTATATACAATAAATTATTTAAAATAATTTGTTTTTACTAAGACAAAGTGTTTTAAAAACGTCACAAATTGATGGTATGTTCTACAAATTGAACGGTTTATAACTATTGATTTTTAACATTTTGTTAATTTGCCTCCGTTATCTTGGCTTCAAGATTATAAGAAAATATAATCGTATATGCAAGAATTTTCCATATTAAGACAATTTTGTGACACGCGGAAAATGTATTCAATGCTCGCGGTCTTTCTTATAACTTGCATTGTTTTAATTATAGAAAATAACATTTAGTTTATTAGTTTTAAATGAGTGTAAAGGTCCTATCTAAGTAAAAGTAAAATCTAGTTTATAACTTCTGATATAAATGAATAATAAAAACGCATATTTTCGTAAAAACGCCAATATTGGTATTATTATTGAAAAGGAAGCCTTAAGAATAACATTAAAAAATTAATAAAAAAAAAATTCAGAGAGATCACTCTACATCCCATTTATTTAACAGGGATATAATTAGTATTGAAATATCCTATCGATTTATACCATTCATTGTAATTATGCTCTTCAATAATTTACACGGGTACCTATTTGATTTAATAAGATAGTATAAATTGGTGGTATAACTCATTATTATAAATTCACAGGTACGAGATTACGCACTCGGCGCAGCGATCGTTTTATTGCGCATAACACTTGACGATTATTTTTCAATGGACGCTAAAAGAACGTAACGATTTAGCCGAATGTGACGCCGAATGAATGGACCCCGGGTTTCGCAACACCACTAATGTCATTGATCTTTATTTCAATATATTTTTATCTTAGGACGCCCGTCGCCCGCGATCTTCGGCATGAATCGACGAACAGTGCTTTCCCAAGACAGAGATATTCGGAAAGGTATTAAAATCTAAGTCCAAATATATTAATTTTAACTACTTTATAATATTATTATATCGTTTTAACTGAGTATGTAATGATTAACATTTATTATTCTTTTTAAGTCATATTGATTATAAAAAAGTATTTCAAATTGTTATCAAAGACCTACAAGTAATCACCACATATAATTATTTAGTACGCTACAGATTAGATTATGGGATTATGGCCCGCGTTCAAGGATGAGTTTTTATGAAATTTTCTACTCGAGGCATTCGCTAAGATTCGGATTATGCTTCCGTGAAATTCTTCTCGGGTTTAATAATCCATTGCGCACACACCACGTCTCAGAGATTTACCGTTTCACCCCTCACTTCACGCTTGTTGTACGTCAAACATCAAATAATCCATTGATCATTAATGATTCCGTTCGTCAGTTGACTGAATTAAAATTTCTCCAACAGCAGTTAAAATTAAATAAACGTTTGTAACCTCTGTTTGTCTAACTTTTTAGAATAAATAGTTGTAGGTATCTATGGCTATAGGTGATATTTTAACGCACGTATCAAGTTTTAATGTCAAATTGAACGTTGTGTACGCGGGTTCGAGCTTGTCTCTTTCTACCAATCTCAAGCTGATCTCTGAATTTATCTCCAGATCAAAATCTCAACACGTGTTCATAGTACTGAGATTTATCTCTAAGATTTGGTCTCTTTCCGTGGACATGAGCCATTATAATATACGACACACGTGGTTTCAAATAATTTTGTTTATAAATGTTCGTTTTATTATGTTATTACGATAGGTGGTGGGGGTCGAAGATTTCTTACCTTAAAACATTACTTGAACAATAGGGTTGTGTTTATATTTATTTCTTAATACGACAGTTTTGTACGCCAACAGTATTAAATTCACTTTTTTTTTCTGAGCATTCACTGTTCTCTGTAGCACTACACCGCAAGTGGCTCGCTTGTTAACCGTTCACTGAATAATAGCCGAGCTGTTTGCAAGCATTAGGCACTCGTACATTTATGTAACATTAGGCGCTCGTACATTTATGTAACATTAGGCACTCGTACATTTATGTAACATTAGGCACTCGTACATTTATGTAACATTAGGCACTCGTACATTTATGTAACGTTATTTACATATTAAAATTCTATTAGGTAAGTTGCACACTAAAATAATAATAAATATATTCAAAAAATCAGCCGATCACACGTGAAATTGGTTTTTTATAGGTTCGAACGTGCACGTATCACGGTACCACCGGTACGAAAGTATGTCTAATATAATATACTGACTGTTCACGGTTTTCAATAATAATCTAGAAACGCCAACCATCATATTATTATTATTGTGTTTTATTTAACATTGACGCTATTTTTTTTATAAAATTTTCGATATGCAGCATAATTATATAATTTTCCGCATATTGACAGAACTACGCGAGTGATCTCGAACTTTCAGAAGTTCAGGTGACTGGTTTAAACAATTTTTATCATGTATGTACTGGCTAAATTTCTTAAGCTTTCTCAGTGTGGATTTAAATTTGTAAAAGCGTATTAGCCTATATTTTAGCATGTCTATTTGAACTTAAGAGCTTTATTAACAAATAAAATAATTGGAGATTTGTGGAATATCTAATCCATGAGAATTATAATAGTAATATGAAATACGAATGGGGACATCTTTGAAAGAAGTGAGCACAATACGATGGGTATAAATGTTTTGAATTTCGTTATTATGATTGCGATTATTTGTCTTGATACTGGGGAACTGCAACTCCGAGATTTATTTATTAGACTTTATTGGCGTACATGTTTTTGTTGTAATAGAGGTGAATATATTGAGATAGAGTAGGCTCCACCTCTGACATATGTATACAGTATTATCCTGGTTACTTTGCTAGACTGCCGTCTGTGTTAAAGTAACCAGTTTTTTTCGTGCTGTTATTTAATTCAAGAAAGATAAAGATTTGACAGGAGTAACAAATTATAAAGAATAAACAAACTAATACAAATCATGAAATATTTTTCAATTAAAAAATGCACCTGGAATGAATCTGTGATTTAAAAAATATTATATTTAGGACAATTTGTGAGTCGCGAGAGTAGTAGTAATTTTTTCTATTCGAAATATTAAAAATGATATAATCCTGACAGCAAAGACGATTTGCTGCGCCTGCATATGTGTCCCAATGTCCATGGATTTGCTGTCAAACAATAAAGTTTATTTTACGATTTATCGAGAATTTGGCAAGCGGCCGGCCGCGCCACACAACGCCTCGTGACATTTACGCACCTCGTTTCGACAACATTGCAAAATGTTATATTTATCGCCCAAAAAAGACCGCTCTTCGGCTACTTCGCCTTTCTGAAAGTTGTAAGATCCTTAAATTCTTCCCACCGCTCTGCAGCACACCGGCATACAGGTTTGCCGCGCGCCGTCCGCGCGTCGTGTGACGTCACAAAGCGCATTTTTAATAAATTGCTGGCCATCGTGTCGGTCCGCAAGTTTATTTATATCTCCTGTTATATTTGTGTCCGTTTCTTATATTTATATTTCAATCGTAATAAACACCGTAGATCTTTGGGTATTTTGACAACGTTGTCTATAACTAACTACACAATAACTAGTGGCTGAAGGATTCCACAGATAGGAGTACGCGACCATAGAGTGAAAGTGAAAGGATGAAAATGAATCGGTTATTTAATACAAATAACAAATAATAGAGCACAGATGGCGTGAATGAATTAATTTAAAGAAGGGCAATTTTCGCTTAAAAGAGGACCCAATCATGAATCAATGAACGCGAGCAGTTAGCAAATGATACTGAATGATTTGTATTATGAATGCAAAAATGATAGTTTATTATCATTGCATAATTTTAATATATTGTGAGAAGGCAATCTTTGAACGTGATTTCCATGCCATAGTCTAAAGCACACCGTCTCGTCCGAATCATCCCATCCTTCGATATTCAACTTCTTTTTGGTTAAAATTCCGCTTCACGATCCTTTCTCTTATTGAATTCACCGTCTGTACCCACTTTTGAATACTACATCAATAAATTTAATTTATTCATAAAATAACGTTAAAATTTCTCTTGAGACAGACTTTTACCTAGTAAGCCGGAAGTAGTGTTTATTTTATATATTAATATATTTTGTATTCGATTCCATTTAACCGCCTAAATTGATTTCCTTCGCCAAATCTGATTTCCCGTTTTAATTAAAATAAATATGCGCCCACAGCTATTCTCCCACTCGAATCTAACTTCCATCTCCACTTTCTTCAACTTACCGTTTCGAATCCCAATACGGATCGCACATAAAAAGGTAATACATTTATTTATATGAATCTACTCATTAATCCACATCGATTATGTGCTGCCACCGAGATGTGGTCAAGGAACACATATGACATAAATACTATTAGTTTTTTCAAAATAAGCTATTAATATCCACTAACTGATGGTCTAATTTGATCCCTGTGCAGATCCTCACAAAGCCTCTTCATTTATCACATCCATGTATGAAGTGAACATCCGACCAGTTTTTTTTCTAAGGGTGATTCTAAAAAAAAATGCTTAAGGAAACATTCTGGAGATATCATTATTAAAAATACTAGCTATGGACACCCAGATTGCTATAGATAGGAGATATTCCATCTCCGATACTCATTTTCATAAATTAAACGTTTCTGCGAGAATCCATCGTACTTCTTCATAGTTGTTGATCAATTTAAAGTCTCCTTAATTTTCAGAGTTAAATTCTGCTTTAGAAATGACTGAACTGTATATATTCGTAATATCAATTCACTACTCGTAAATATATATTTTTTTAAATCTCCTAAATACCACCAATTAAATAAAGTTCTTGATCAGAGTCAGTTTTGTATGTATATCATCATCCAGCAAATTATGAAAATGAACTTTGGGAAATCTTTAAATATCGTATTATTTAATAATCCAATCTTCAATATACAGTATGGAAAGGAACTCAACGAAAAATCTACGAATCGAAAAAATATTCTTAATATTTTTTAGAAAATTTATCTTACGTCATAGAAAAATTCTATTCAATATTTATTTTAAAGCATCCAATTTGTACGGTCTGTGTTCGTCTTTCATCTTAAAATTTATGTATACTACTGTATAAACTAAAGCCGCCGGTTAGCTTACTGATAGTTTAGTATGAAAATTTATTAAACATTTCTCAAGAGGTGAAAAAACTTATTCAGATTCAACGATCTAAATAATATTTGACTAAAAATATGCGATATTATGAATGCGATTTAAAATTTCTGAGAATTTAAAGCGTATTTCTGAGAAATTTTTTATAATATTGATTTCGCAATGTTACCGCGTCTACTGTTTTGCATATCATTATAATGTATGTATATAGAATAATAATGGTTCCGAAATAAGCGTGAGTTAGAATTATGGTTTTTCACTATACTCGAATATTTTGAAAGGTATCTAAATAGCGAATGAAAAAAGAAACGATTATGATAAGGCTAAATAATTAGAAAATATACGCGATATATATCAGGCAAAAAGAGTTACGAAAAAATGTGTTTTATATAAAAAAATAAAATATAAAAGGAACGCAAGAAAGTAAAACTTATTTGAAGGAGATGTTGGATAAGGAATGAATATAATGTTGTAGATTATAATAAATTTTATTTATGATTAATTATTACATTAAATTCAGAATACTGTAGTGACCTGCTCTTGAATAGCATTTGACTTATATTGAAGACAGTTATTCTTATTGAGATACTGGTAATATTTATAATTACTTATTTCCCTTTTTTCTAATAAAAGTAGAGTATTTATTAGATTATTTTATGTACAGTTGTTTCTCAAATCCTAAATGGAGAGTCAAATTTTTTAGAATAAAAATAAATAAAACATTTTCGTTTACTAGAAATAATTTAACCTGTAATTCCTCGATATAAATGTTATCTCATAAATATAAATTTCATCTTATAAATATAAATTTTATCTTATAAAAAAATACATCGTTATTTCTTTAAACTACTATATACTCATACTACAATGTATCAATTAAAATGAAAATTAATGTACGTTCAAAAATCCTGATGATAAAATATAATTTTTTTTAAGGAAAATGTTAGGAACTTCAAATATTGACGAGAGTACGTGAAAATGTACATGGATGTGAAAAAAGTGAAGTGGTATACCACGAACGTATTGTGTAGCTAATCAATCATACCTGTTTATATGAGAAAGTAAGGTATAAAGTTAGTTAATAAATTATTTGTTTTGAGTGCCTTCTCTTCAGTATATTTATTAGAAAGGTGGTATATTTATTTATTGTTTTATTATAAATTGAATCCCTGAATAACTCGGTAGCGGAATATATTGAGAATAGTAAAATGTGGGTTTCTGCGAGTGAGCAAATGAAGGCGATATTATGTCCATGGATATAAATAAAAAATCCGGTTTGAACCGGTTTACTGTTCGAGAAATAATAATTTATTTTGGTGAGGTAGGTACTAAAGTAATTTGGGGTATCGCCATATTCCACGATTAAAGTGCGCCATTCTGGTTTATCAACCCTTTCACACCAAAGCCAGTGCAGTGCCTTTAAAAATACTTAATACTCACATTTAAATATATATTTTTCAAAAAAGCTATCTCAATAATGTTGCATGTAAAAAGGCACGCAAGCTTGATTTGAAGAGTGCACAGATAATAGAAAAACTTAATAAACACTATTTCAGACGCTATAAAATCGATGAATGAGCGGAAAATGTGTAAATACGCGTTGTTACGGGAGTAGTCAATTGGTATATGGGTATTACCAGTTATTGAAATAATTCCTAAACAGATAATCTCAGATGTTATGAAGCCGACAACTATGCAAAAAGTACATATATATTATATAGGCACGTTATTTGATTGCATGTACTTGTAAATTTTACAAAATGCCAATCACATTGCTAATAAATTAAGGTTTTTTTTTCTATGAATTGTTTGAAAATCTCCGTAATTAATAAAAATATAATTGAATTTTATTGTAAGAGGTGAAACGGTACTTTATCACATATTGATTTTTTTTCATATATTACTATCATAAAACGTAGATTTAAAAAAATTACAAGCTATAAAAACTAAAACCTCGTATCAGCGCATTGTGACTAACGACAATTTCCAAGTTTTAAAATCATCTCGGTACCTCCATGAATTACATTCATAGGGTTTAGGGCATTCTGTATGATAGTTCGTCAACTAATTAAAGTCAATAATACTCAAATTTACATACTCTCCAAGAGAACATTTCCCACCAAGATATTTCATGTAGTGAAAGGGTTTAAACAGTATTTGAATATTACGATAAACAGATTCTAAATTTATTGTTTACTAGAAGAAAGCTCGCTTGTTGCTAGGTCTTGCTGGGGGCTGAAGAACCGTTCAGACACTGACACGATTGCAAAGACCGGCTAACAACTAGCGATGTCAAATGGAATCGATGCATTACACCAGCGGAGTTTTGTGGAACTATGTGTTACTGCGGATCGATATCGGAAAATGACGCAAATATAAGCAATGATCTCTAATGATTATCAAAAGTAATAATAAAAATTATCAATATATTTATCATGGATTTCTTATCAAAATACTGTAATCCGTACATAGAAAATTCCTGATTTTTCTGTAAAAATAATTAGACAGACAATTTTAATATGCAGATAAATGTAGATGCGTGCTTTTTAACACCTGCAAAAGCTCGCTTGATGATCTAGCAGAAGCACCATACAGTACATCGGTCCAGTGCCTACTTTAAAAAATACGTATACATTATAATTTGAATTCACAGTAGGTATCTATAAGAACTGTAATAATGAAAAGTTGAAAAGTCTAGAAGCAAATTCTAATTTTGAAATAATGTATAGAATAATGTAACTTTAAAACATTTTTCATATATCCGCCTAATTCGTTTTGGAAAGGAAATTTCTTTTTCGAAGAAAATATCCTTTTCAAAGGAAAATACCACTTTACAATTTAATTTAGTTCTTATAAACGGAGGTCAAATAATCAAATAAAATTTCTGCAAACTTCCACCTATTATATCAAATATTTTTCATAAGTCAGTAGTGCACTGGAAAACGTCTTAATACAATTTAGTAGTTTTATTATTAGCTTGGAAAACACCCAGAAGATATCCTGAAGTGACTTGAATGTAAATATTATACAATAACATTCATGAGTAGCATCGTCACTTTGAATAAGTCGAATGATTGCTGATTTATTGTTCTATGTAATATTTAGCACAATGATATTGACTTTCCTACAATGCTCTCCGATAAATTTCTATATTACTATTCACCGATCCAGACATCATTTATACAAAAATTAATAAAATAGGAGAACGCATTCTCCTAATAATAAAGTTGTTTCAATGTGTCCAAAATTTAATAAAAATTAATTGATCATTCTAGTATTGCTATCAGATTACTCAAAGGTATTTGAGATTCTGTAAAAATAAGGTAGACGGCTCTTTCAAATAAAGGAACGATTAAACGTATTAATATCAAAAAAGGTAACAAATAGGGTTCGAAAATTTGTCGCTAAAAATATTTTCGCTGTAGCATTATTGGATAATGCACCTTCCCCGGTTTGGAAAGAGATCCAAGTTAGAATCCCGGTGGCGCAACAACAATATTTTTCGATAAAATTGATTTTATATGTATATCTTTCTAAATAATATATTTAATTCATATTTAAATAAAATAGGTGTCACTACAATCAATAGTCACCAAATAATCAGGCTTTGATTGGTTGGGTGGTTGTCTAAAAATTTTAAAATAAAATAATTGATATTTTTAATGACTAAATTGTTACTGAAAAGAAAATTACGATCATTTTTAATCGCCTCACATATTCTATGTCACATATACATTATTCACTTATTTAGATTTAGGCACATAATTCACTCGGCACTTTCAGTCGTCTAGAAATTTACTTAAATTTAATAAGTACTTATATACGATATTATGTGAGGTATGTCATTGGTACGTAATTATATGAATGTGCATTATTATTTTAATTCTGTGTAATCTATTCGATCACTTACTACTGCATTCAATTTTTTAATATCTATAATTACCCCAATTTTTATTTAAACGCCTGTTGATAATCTGTTAAATAGTCTTAGCATGACGTTAAGGTATAATAAAAATATTTAAAAATAATCGTAGGATCATAACATGTTACATCGAATGATTGTTAAACTACGTGGTTAATAATTTGTGTTAATAATCGCATTAACCGTGTACTCATATAATATATTTGCTTTTTTAAACTGACCCCGTGTCATAAATAATATATCCAGGTTAGTCATATAATGCGTGAGATGTCGTCGTTGTAAATGCACATTCTCGGCAAAGGAGCGAAATAGTCTAGATTGGTTTTATAAAACTTGGTGAGAAATGGAGATCTCGTTAATCGGATCAGAATATTTGAGTCTATCTGTGAGTGTGGTGAAGAGGGTGTTTACTTTATTATTAACTATTTTGAAGACTCTCACTAGGTCCGCGATTTTTCGTCTTTTTTTCAGTACCAAAATGTGTGTATTGGGGAACACATTACATAGTGGCCAAGAAGGTCCTCCCCCTGCAGTAGGTACATTTGGTATTGATACTTTTTTTTCGGCGTCAATATGAACTAATCATTTTTAAAATATTACAGTAAGAAATGGAATTATAAAATTTAAGAAATCATTTCTCACACGTATCTATCATTAAAACATAATCAATGTATAATATAATATAATATATAGTAATATCCCCCCTCCCCCTCGGTAATCAAGCGAGGGTTGTTTGAAGTGCACATTACTGTTGAAAAATACACGTTTGTTTTAATTTTTAATATGTCTTATTATTATAAGAGAAAAGAGACTTTACTATTGTAATGAAAAAGAAAACAAAGTACTTTAATATTTTACAAAGTATTTTAATATTTTATATTCAATGTGTATATATTGAGAGCCATTTTGCTCATGTTTGATTTGAGGACCAAACTGTTTAGTTATACCTCTGCAGCTAACGAGCGTTCGCTGAATGCTCTATTTTGTAAATTAAGACATAATACTGGGGGTGCCTAATTTGACTTGCGTACTCAAGGCGACTTGTAATTTATATTTTGTAGAGTGGTTTTAATGTCGTTATATTTCTTTTGATTTCTTAAGATTTGCAGCCCCCGAGTACAAATCCTGACGTCTGGTACTTTTTGTTGTTATATATTTGTTATAACTTTATTCAAAAGACACATCACTATTTATAATATACATTGGTAGTGAATCGGGAGTTCCCTGCCAAGTTGTTCTTTTTGGAACAACGAATGAATCAATTGAATCACGCGCCTTGTATGCTTGCCTTGCATTATTCATTTGTTATTTTGTGCGAGGAATAATAATTGTAACGGGGCGGGAGAGGGAGGAGGGGGATTTCGCGATAGGAAAAATAATTATTTTTGTTATGTTAGGAAATCATATTATCAATCATTAGAAAGGGTTTTGATTATCTTCTTTATTACACGTATCACACACACACATATAAATGTGTGTGTATGTTTGTAGTGCACAGCCGAAGAGAGTGCCATCATGGTCCGGGTGAGATTCACGGATGAGATTTTCATGGGATTTTCAACTCGAGGCAATCATTGGAATATGTATTAGGTTCCCATAAGATTCTTTGTAGACAACTCTCAGATTTCGTAGATCGCCGTGTACACACCAAGTTTTAGAGATTACCCATCTCGTTCCTCCCTTCACGCTTGTATGTCAAATGTCAATCCATTAATCGTTCACACTATTTCTTTAATCATTTTGATAAATTTGAATCTCCCCAGCAGCACTTAAAACGGAATAAATGTTGTAATTTTATTATTTTTGTTCGTATAACTTTTAGAATAGATAGTTATGTATATTAAATAATTGGTATTATTGTGTTTCTATATTGAGTCTTACTCTAGTCAAATCAAACGTCGTCTACACGGTATTGAGTTTTTGCCTGTTTCTATCAATTATGGCTGATCTCTGAAGTGATTCAGATCAAAATCTGGCACGTGTTAATGGTACTGATTATGTCAAATAATTCTCTGAGATTTATCTCATCGTATTTAATCCCGCGGACACGGGCCTTTATAGTTAGGTGTCGCAGCGTAAATTTGTTGTAATAATTTGTTATTAACTTATACGGTAACTGGTATAATAATGACTTTATGATAGATTTTAATAGGTCTTAATATCCAATTCGTAGCAATAATTATTATTATTAGTCGATACACATACACTTCATTTATAATATTCACATAAAAATGATATAATGGAAATATAGACAGATCTATTTGATTTCGAATTATTGTTGATGAGGTGTGAATCCGTTTCATACAGCTTTAATCGTATTTTACCATAATTATACTGTATCAAAGAAGAAGATCTCTAATTGATCCATTTTATATAGTCATTATAGTATTTTTTAAACGCAAAAATAAATCGTAAACTCCAACATAAACTTTATGAAATGGACTTGACTGATCGATCTTGAGAAATATAAATACAAGGCTCATAACAAGTTCCTATTCAAATAATTTAGGTTATTTTTATTAATAATTTATCGTGAGCGGTTACGGTGATGTGTAACACCTGTTAAAAGTAGAACCTATCTCAATATTGTACACTGGTTAGCATATATATTAGGATATTGTTTATACGTAATAGCGCAAACGTTTCTCATTCCATTTATGGTAAAAAATACATAAAATTATTCAAGTGAGAAATAATATTTTTATTAAAGAATTTATTAAATGTAAAATGGGTTGTAATGGTTAAAATAATTGCTCAAGATATAAAATAGGTACAAAAAAGTTGATAAAAACTCTTTAGGGCAATCCTTGCCATAAAACTGTTATGTAGTTTGGCGAATAATAAAAATTATAACGTATATATATATATATGTAATAAAGTTGAAATTAAAAAACATTGTTTTTTAATATCGAACGGCTGAGGTTTTACACAATCAATTCAATTTTTATAAACATGTTATAAAAATGAATTCAATGACCGAGATCTTTAAAAAATCCCGATATCGTAGTAAATATTCAAAATGTTGTGCCCTAACACAATAATTAACCGAGTTTATATAATACGAATCAATAATAAAAACAAACATTTAGCCTTTACGATTTACACGGTATTGGTACTAGTACTTTATCTTATATAAGTTGGACTTAAATATCATAAGTCAGTATATAGGGTGTAACAGATCTAGTCCGCAATTTTTTATGGGTGGATACTTGACTAAATCACGAGTCGAAAATATTCAAGGAATATGTACCTAATTTCAACCACGTCAGAGATATGAGCATTTCAAAAAAAAAACATAATTATGCGATTAATTTAAATATTCTATTGATTTTAAATTATGTATTGAATACAACATATTAAAGGCCATCGAATTTCGAGCGGCTAGACTGTTTTATGTTACATGATTTAGTGTCCGAAGCATAGATAATTAATAATAGATGATCAATAATGGATAAATTTCAAAAATATTTGTTTCGATAGACTTAAAGCTTAATATGATTTTGTAAAAATTTCAAAAAATAATATTTTCTGTAACGGTGCAAAATTTGCACATATTCCTTGAACATTTTCGACTCGTAATTTAGTCAGGTATCCATTCATAAAATATTGTGCACTAGGTCTGTAACAACCTGTATATCACAAGTCATTGAATATTAATTTGCCTTGTATAATCGAATTTGAATGTTTGAGATTTTCGTTATGCACATAATTCACCTGGCAGAATTAGTAATAGTTTTTACAGCTGCGTGAAAAAAATCAAGTGAGTGCAATTAGTACTTTCATGGTTACGTGTAAACATCGCCCGTGTGTGTGTATGTGTGTGTGTGTGCTGTGTGCTTCACTGGGAAAGAAGGAAGAATTGGAATTTTATTATATTTATTGTCGACACTTCAAAATTTCATATGTTATCAACAATTGCTTAGCATTGTACTTAGAGTGGGTACATAGGTACCATATTTTTACATACTTGTTGAATTTTCAAATAAGTTCTTTATTTAAAAAGTGTCAAAACGTAGGTTTGACGTTAATGGATACCGAGTAAAATATGTGGTTATTACAATAACGAGTATGAGTATTTGTTTGGTTACTTTTTCATATTTTTATTACTCTAGTACCAATTCGTTTTTGGCGGAAGAAAGGGGAGGATGCGGACTAGGATAATATACATGAAAAGTTATACAATTTTTAATTTTTAAGACGAGCAGTACAGTGAGGACGGGAACACGTGGATAACGAATTTACAATTGCACCGAAGGAACGTCATCGCTAGGTATAAATATTTTATTTTAGAAAAAAAATTAAAATCTTTATAAACTCTTTACTAATTCCCTTCTACTTAGTACAATGACTTTACGGCCCACTGAGAGCCTTTGTCTGATGTGCAACTCGGCGCCACGCCTGTCTGTCCTGAGCCAACATACTCCACTTGGGACTTGGAGACAGAAACATGGAGCGCCTCCAGACTCCAGATCTCTCCTCACATGTGCCAAGAGGTGGCCGTCCACCTGGCATCCCTGGATATATTTGGCTGACAGTACGTTCCGTATTCTCCATGTCCTGCCTATATTTTCCTTTGCAATTCTACCACACTAACTAAATAAGATTTTTTATGAAGATCTTTTAATTCTGAATTGTTGACATACTGATTACCTATCACTGGCCCGTATATTTGACGAAGAATTTTAAATTCGAAAACATTATATTTCTTAAATGAGGCTTTTGTAAGAATCCATGTCTCATATGCGTATGGAACAGCAAGGCGTATTGTTGCAATGTTCGATTTCATGAATTTCTCAAGAGAAAAATAACGATGATTTTAAAAGGCTTAAAATTCCAGAGTTAAGGTCTCGAAATGCACTTTCTTTTAAGTTAAAATGCTTAAATAAGTATAATCTGTTGGCGAGATATCTAGTGAATATGAGTATGATGACTGAGACAATGTTTCATAGCCCAACACGCGCCCGCAGCTTAGAACAAACTTCGTAGACGTTTTTTTAGTTTTCGTTCAGTTCGTGCGGCACCCATTTAGCTGTTTTAAGTTGCTGGATGGATTAACATTTGTGCAAGCTACCGAATTGTTGTGCGTGGTTCTGTTCAACTGACGCTATCAATTGATTATTATAAATTGACGAATGATGCCCATACGAATTTTTAGAAACCGCCATTGCATTATACTTTTATTTAGTTTTCGATCAGTTTCTGCTGCTTGACCACCCCTTTTATTTGCTTCATTTCCATCTTTCATTCAATTACACTATTAGAAGCAAAATTAATAATAAAAACAAACTTAACATAACCGAAATATGGAGCGAGAAAGCACTTTAAAATGATATTAACATGAGCACGATGAAATGACATTTTTAATGAAAAAAAAGGTTAGAATTTGAAAAACCACAATTATTCTTCTACCAACCTAATAAAATTTTTAAAAAATCATCAAAAAATATTATTAATAAATAAAAAAATAAACATATTTTTTTAGAAATTGCACAGATAAACTAAAACAAAAAATCTCATTATGAATTTTTTTTGATCTTTTCGCTTTTTTTTGTGAAGTTGCATTTTCAAAACAATTCTGTGATATTTTTAATACAAATTAAATTAATCAACTAAAAAAATGTACAGAATAAATCTATTTATTGAAAAAATATTTGGTTGTTACCTGTAGTAACTGTATACTTTTTTCTAGATATTTCTGTAACGCACACTGGGATCTAATAAGATTAAATGTCACTTTAATTTTCACAAAAAAATCGACACCATTCTACGAGATAACATAATCTTACGCAAGAATATAACATCACAGTTCTCATATTTTCAATAAATAATTATATATATCAAACGGTGATCTCGGAAATATCTCTAACGCTCAGATTTATTTATCTCATTAAAATGCCAAAATTGATCTCAGAGCGTTTCCTCCAAGTATCCACTCCTTTATACTTTTTTTTTTTCTAAATAGGTTTGGTGACGTTTTCACACCAGGTGTGAAGTTAAGACACCTGACGTGGCACCCACGCTCGCGGTAGAAAAAACTAAGTGAATGTAATTCATCAAAACATTATCAATTTAAGTATTGCGTAACACTGCGTTGATGTTTGAATGAATTACCGCTTTTCGATCGAGCGGCATTTAGTGGCAATCTCTTCGTTTTATTGCTACCATTCGTACTGATTGGTCAGGTAACAATTATAATAAATTAGTAACGAGAAAAAACTCAACAGTGTGTACAGTAAATATTGAAATACTTCATTTTAAAAATAAAATGTATAAAATAATTTATTTATCTTCTTTAGTAGTCTCAAACAAAACTTATTACGATAAAATCGAGAAATGGCCGCTGAGATAGCTTTGGCATGTGCCATGTACGATCGAGGAGAGGGTGGTAAAGAAAATATATAAGGCGAGTGTTGAAGGCAACAGGAACAGAAGGCGTCCGCAAAAGATCTGATGTGATCGGTCAGATCAGATAATGGTGACGGTCTTGTTAGAAGCTTCGACAGTCGATGACTGCTCGAGAGCATGCATGAAAGTGGACGAGGTATGCTGAGACAGAAGAGCGTGGAGTTCTAACCTCTATCTACGACGTGCTGGCAAGTTAGTAATATTCGCATGTAATTAAGTTATGTTTGAATATAATAATACTAATTTAAGATAAAGATAATATATAATGGCTATACAAGTAATTAGTAGTATCCAATTGATCCGGTATAACTCGTAACACGCTGAAGTGAAATTGTAAATCGCTTCGGAGGAAGCAGCTCTACTCTTTCGTGAACGATTAGTTTGAGTAAAGGCGTAGTGCGAACGGTAACGAACAGAGCGTAAAATTATGTACCAAGATTAACAAAAATAAATTTACATATCCACGAGAGAAACCAGAAAATTCTGCCACTAGTCTAATAGGTCAATAAAACTGCTTCATTAGTGAATGCCGTCTGCAAGGCTGTTACTTGTCAAATGGGAAACATAGCGACGGAGGAAGAAAATCGGGCGCGGCGGGTGAGTTCGGTTACGTCAACTGTCGGGTCATTCACCGCTGAAGGCTAAAGGCGGAGGTCGCTCCCCCCACTCCTCGGCCGCGCACACCCCACTCGCGGGCCCGCCGAGAGGAGAGAGGGGTGGAACAGCCACACCGCCACACTGCTAACACTAATCTATTCAGAGATTGTTGACATTTGACTGGAGGCATTTTAAGTATATGCACGCACGTGAAAGGTTTTTAAATAAATGCGAAAATTATAGATCACGCAAATTTTCGTAATGCACCGATGTCGGATTACATTTCCGATCGATTATTATTGTTTACATTCAAAATAGAAGCGATAAACTTTTTAAATTCCACGAATCAACGATTTTGCTAAAAAAACCCTTTAAATGAAACGTTGTAATCTTAATAACGTGAAACGTCGATAAATATAACGAATATTCATTCTCTGTTGATAAAATGTTACCTGTTTAAGTATAGTACCGTTGAATCTTAAAGTTTATTTTATTTTTATTTATTTATTTATTTCCTTCAACGTCCTCGTGGGCTTTTACATAAGAATGAACTTTTATTTATTAAAAATATAACAGTTAATTTTTAATTGACATTTCAATATAACAGTTTATACATAATTATTACGTAAGAGCTAAAAAAACAAAATCATTTGAATATGAGTTTTTCAGTAACTGTACGGGCGCGTTAAAAATGACAAGCTTATCTACTAAAAAGTAAATTTCACTTCTCACATTTACGTCTTTTATGTGTATTATATACTAAGGCAATTTTATTTTTATTTCAATCTATTGTAAATTAAAGATATTTGACTTAATTTCTAAATATATAACACATATTTTGAGTATTATATTCAGAATGTAATTTTATCTCGAGTACAAAAATGCACTTCTCATCGATGTATATATATATATTATTTACTCTTTTAAGTATATTTATCCAATGATGTTGAAAATATATGGTTTCTTTAAAATGGCTCATGCTTTATGTGGTGCTTGGTTGTTGAAGTCAAAGGTTCATTGATCCGGAGAGCTGAAACAGAAGCCATGAAACAATTGACCCAGTTATGATAATGAAGTACCAAAAACCTGGCAAGGTAACCATGCTCATATTCAACAGAGGTTGTCAAGTGTTATTTATTATTCATATTTGATTATTTTTGGGACTATTACATTGTAGTTTTCGCTGTGCGTTAACTAAAATAAAGAATTTATATAAATAATAATACATTTTCTTAGCAGAATAAATTTAAACGTTTGCATTTAAATCGACATATTTTCTTTGACGTGATTGAATGTACAATTATTACATTTATCCAAGACAACAAATTTTCTACAACAGAAGGCAAATCCAAAGAATTTTTTTCTCAGAATACCTGAGCTGGAATATATTCGAATGTCTGAATACTATTTTCAAAAGTGATCTTCCTTGTGTACAGTAGTCTAGTAGGGTCAGGGCAATTCTTTTGACGTGGAACTAACTTTTCAAGTACATTAAAAAATATTTTGATACATAATATTCCGCATAGAAAGTTTTTTGACGTACGCATGGTCTTAGAGTTTATAAAAGCTAATTAACTGCTGGCTTACGTCATTTCTTAATAACGAAAAAAAGAGGTGCGGGGGGGGGGGGGGTTAAAATGAAATCAATAAATATCGACTTTTAAAAAACGGGAAGTCTAAAAAGTTGAGAGTAAAGAGATATTTGGGCAGGAAAGATGTTGGGCAGCATACAAAGAGATAGGAAATGTTACGAGCGGATAAGAGATCGTATTTGATGTAATTAAATACGTCAAGAAAAATCACTTGGAGGGTAGATAATCTTGAAAAAATGCAGTCATACTGTGGTACCCGAGAGGAGTTAAGAGATCGACAGGCCGCCCTAAAACTCGCTGGACTGATGAAATAATAAAATACGTAGCAGCGACAATGGATAGAGAAAAGTGGGAGACGCTTGAGGTGGCCTTTATCCAGTAGATATAAAACGGCTGATAATGATGATGACGATGATATAAAACTTTAAAAAGTTACTTACTAAATTCAAAAATATATAGCGAAATGGTTCCAGTGCGAAATATTTTCAGTGACGGCGATGAATGATCTATTGCTTACTCCTGAGGCAACAGAACTTTGCTCATTCCTCTCTTTAGACAGCTCGTCATCGCTTATACGGGGTTCTGACATTACCCTTCAATATTACAATGTAATCTAATCTATGTTAACTTCACCAATTCTCATATAAAATATTCGCAATGTTAAATTGGAATCTTGAGTGCATTTTAGGTACATATTATTTTAATTAGGTTTTATTTTAGGTTGGATTGTCCACATTATCATATTTTTAACATGTTTCAGTTTGGTTTGCCACCTAGCGCCTGTGTTTGTAAGCCTGTTTGTGCGGTGTTACTTAGCAATACGCACGAACGCACGCTGCGAGTACTTACTTAACATTTTGTGAATATGTTACATAAATTGGCCAACACTCTTTTTACGAGTGCTACCGCCGAACATTTAACATTCGAGTTGCAAACTTGTGATTAGTTTGTGGGGACAGTGTAGAAAGGAAGGCAGAAAAGAGGAGTGTATTCAATTCGTCGAATATAAACATATTGTTTTTATGAATATTGAAAGCTTGTTCGAGTACGGTCACGTACAGTCGTCACGGTCGAGTTAGGTGTCCATTCGTTCTTACTGCCTCGGGCCCTGCTCCACTGGGCCACTGTGTAGAACAGAGTTTCACCTTTTTTGTTCTGATAGAACACGTGGTGAGTAATTCAACCATTAGATGGATTGAGGTGACCGGGTGTATGGAAATTATATATTTTAAACTTACGTAAAATGCTTCCATCATAAATTGGCGAATATATTTCCTCTGCCCGATGGCAGCCGAGACTTCCTCGCTGAATTATTTATGCCACTCTTAAGCGCTCGTCAAAGATGAAGGTAAGTACTGTGAATAGTAGGTACTGAGTAGATAATTGGTTTAAGAAAAATGAATTTATAGCAAATGAACGCATAATATTGAGTGAGTGTCTTATACATTTAGTAAAGTGTAGTAGTTTACAATGATATAACGTATTACTTTTACCACAGTAAGATGAAAATTTTTAAATAAGGAATTTAACTGACATTTAATTAGTTTAACATTTCTTTGTTATTGCATCTGATATATATTTTATTATTATCAAAGTATTGTAAATTGTATCAAAATCTACATTTAGATCAAATCTAAAACCTAGACGATTAAACACAGAGAAAGAAATAGATTGGAAAAATTCGAGATGTGATGTTGGAAAAGGATGGGAAGAATAATTCTGACTGAGAGAATTTCAAATGGAGATTCTGAGGAAAGTGCAAGATTGGAATATGAGGGAAGAAGACAGAGGAAGGTCCAGACATAAATATATTCGCCAAATAATGAAGAACATCTGTAAACAACTTCTGGATATGGTTCAGACTGCTTGGTGAGCAATGCACTGACAAGAAAACATTTCTTCAATATGAAAGAAGAACGGCTTATTGACGTGCTTGTGGTATAGTGGTTACGATACTCGCCTAATGATCTGGTGGTCGGGGGTTCGAGCCTCGATCCAGGAGGCCATCAAGTTAGTTCTATTTTTATAGCACAAGCGTTTAGCTTTGTTTGAAAATAGTAAGAATATTGATGTGATATGTATTCCGTGTACGCATCTCTATTTGAAAAAAAAGAACCCTCGAGTATTTATACGATTTGATGGATATATTTTATTTTTGTAACTGTTTATTTGTATATGGTGCATGTAAATATATAGATTTTAACTTCTTTTCCTCTGCATAAATTCATTGACTAAATGTTTCATCAAATTGGAAGTTACGACAACAAGCTCTACGGCCTACATTTAATAAGTTTCAAGCTTAACATTTCACAGTATTCTCCCATATTTAAAACAAATTAAAATAAATTAAGTATTAAATAATGTAAAGTGCTGTTAACATTTTTAAAGGCTATTAATTGTAATATACAGATATATGAAAGGAATTCAAAATTATTTTTCGTCATGTGTCTATTTGACAAAACATTATAGAATTATCTTATTTTAAATTCAGTTGTGTTGAATTATTATGCTCGCTTGACTTTGGTCATCGCCGTATTTGGAGAAAGCAATGAACCTTTCCAAATGTTAATGACTGAGGGATCCGAGTACGGGAGAGAAATCTCCTCTGATACAGAAGATTATTCTCGTCTTCGATTGGAGTGTTGACCTCACAACACCTGAAGATAAGATTCGGCGCCGGGGGGAGATATCGGGTCAAGGAGCTTCAAGCGCCGGGCGCGGGCGGAGATATCTCCTTGCTTCCTTTACAATCACAGTTTTAATTGTTTTTTGTTTACTTTTCGCAAGGTAGAGAAGTTCTTATCTCTTGATTGTCGGTATGGTGTCACTTTTACTAATAGTCGTCAGATGTAGGTAGTGTTAGTTGTTTCACATAAAAATACAGGATATATAGTTTAGTGATGCAGCAGTAAAACATTTGAAATGAAACAAAAGGAAAAAGGCTTCATTTTTTAATAAACAAATTTCAATTTTTCTTACGATATTACAATAATTTTAATAAATTGCTTTACGATATTTGAAAAAGTTTTTCTAACGCCACATATAGTAATTCTGGCAATTGGATTTTCATCATCACATTTGTTTGCAACCACCCGAGTTAGTAATGCACGATGCCAGGAGTACTTGTACAGCCTTACAATTTGCAAATTAAGATGCTCCGTCGACGATCATCATTAGAGTTTTTTCTTTGTTGATTGCGAGGCTGAAGTCGAGCATGAGAGTACGCGAGTGAGAATAAGGTTAAACTTTTCCTAAAGGAAATCTTCAATACCTGAGTGAAGAGCGTCGGTTTGTTATTTTTGATTAATTTTGCCATCTTGGCGGCATTCTTCTTACTATTGATTTCTGTCTCTGAAGACCATTCTGGTCCACGAACAACAGCACGGGCTCTCCAGGTATCCCTAATTTGAACATCTGGCAGATTTGCTGCGGCAATGTGTCTGCGCGCATATTATCGTTTGCCGTTCCAAGAGCCCCGTTCCCGCTAAATTTCCTTTGAATATTTTTCAGAGTATTCTGTATTCTTCATATTTGGCAACGTATCCTGCCCGTCTAAATTTTCTCGACCTGTAATGTTTATCCGCTTGATGATCTCGAAGAGATTAGTATTGGATGTGTCTTTGACGATTTTGCACGACTGGTCCTTATTGTCGAATACTTGAAAGATCTTTTCTTGTATCTTCGTAAGGCTCCAGGTTTCCGTATAATGTTATCTGATTAATGATCACCTAGATGCGGAATGTTGTCTGTCTTAACAGTTGTTTGGAACAGATATTATTTTTATGGCAATTTATAGTGCGTTTTCATTCCGTAATCATGTGGCAAGCTGTCGTGCCATTGCTGTCCATTAAGTCGGTTCTCAAAGAAATTAAAAAGAGTTCAAATTCGTTTATATATTGATTCTCCTATATTCAGATTCCTCGTTTAATCGGCCTTCTCGACATTAATTTTTTCTATGATGATTGACGAAGGCTTTTTAAAATGAAACATCAAATTGATAATACTTTATGAAATGAATGCGAAAGCAGAAAGGCAATTGAGACTCCCATATAGGGATAGGGAAGACGCATTATTGGAGAACGTTTTGACGCTACTAAATATATTGGGTGGTGTGCACACTCCAATTGAAATGGAAACACATTCAAAACCCTCAACTATTAGCACTGTTGGGGAGTAGCCGGTAATCATAAGATTTTTATGGTCGGAGGATGCGAAACCTCGTGAAATTCATAGAGTGAAATGAGTAAAGATGCCTGCATCAGCGAGAGAAAATCTAACGAGTGAATATATGTGTTAAATATGGGCTCCGGTCGTCACTGATGAGAAGATGGGTCGCGCTGATGCTGATTATGTTCGTGTAAATAGGCGCCTTAGAAGTTTCGGCCAGGGAATTTGATGATAGTATATTATTGAATACGGAGATTCTCAAGTATCGCAAGTTGTGTGTATAGTGCAGTGGATGCCTATGTCGCTGACCGGTGAGTACAAAATGAATTGTGTTCAGACTTTCACAACTTTTTTGGGGCTGTATAACGAAGTAGGAGAAGACTTTCTGGCATGCGTCGTCATAGATGACGAAACCTCCGTGCATAATTTTAAGTTCAAAAGTAAGATGGTGTCTTTAGAATGGCGACACTCATCTTCTCCAGTCAAAAAAATGTTCAGGTTTGAATCCTCCGAGGAAGCGATGCATTCCTGGCTGAAGGTCAGGCGAAAACATATTTTTCTGATGGATTGACAAAAGCGTGAGAAGAATATTAAAAATGATGTATCATTTGTATCTGTAATTAAATGATATATCTCGACATATTTAAGGTAGGTACTTCTATCTGTCTTCTGTAGTGCGAATATGAAATGATGTATCATCGTGAGTTTTCTACGAACGAGTGTATCTCCATCTATTAGTATTCTGCTGCTGGACCTTTGCGTGCACACACATATCACATTTATCCATTTTTGAGGAATTTAGTTTTTCTCTGTAGATCGGATCGTAAGTGGTTTTGAAATCCACAAGGAGACACTGCACATCCTGGTTAATGATCCACTTTTTTTCCAGGATCGGGCGACGGTTATACATTCGATCCACAGAGATCACAGCCAGTGTACTTTCTGCGCACGGAGTAAAACGTTATAATATAATAAAAGAGAGAACCCTGTAGGAAGGAAAGGTAAGCTATGGTACGATAGTTTTTGCATTTGAGTTCACTTACTTTTTTGGGAATTGTGATTATCCTTCAAGAAGTGTCTCTTCCTCTCATATTTTTACAGCAGTTTGAGCATTGTTTCTTTGAGTGCTTCTCTTCCATTTTTGAGCAGATCTGAGGGTTCATTATCATTACTTGTTATAAACTTTTGTTTTAGCGAAAGGTCTGCATATTTCTTTCCTAGGAGGGGTAGTGGTGTAAGGGGTACGGTGGTTGATACTTGAGGCTAGGTTAACTTATATTTGCAACCAGATTTCTTCTTTTATTTTCTAACCCCTATCCTGGCAAACCAGTTTTTTTTTTGTAGAAGATTTCCTTCCTCTAACTAGATTGTTCCCGTTTTGAGGTACTCGAAATTCTTCTTTTGCCCACTTCCTCTTTGCTGTAATGTCGAGGTCACATTAACCAGGGCGCGCAGACATAGAGAGCCAGGAAGTCTAACTAATTTGTTTAACATTTTGTGATACTTTATAGGAGAAAATTCTTCAAGCAAGGACACACTCAACCGTGGCCTGCCGAGCATTCAAACTCATCTTTCTGAATAATCGTAACGTTAAAACTCTTCTTACAAAGAGATATTTATATATATTGTCTGGAATCAACCTTGTCCCACCCATTTTTAAATTTTGTGTCCTTTATTTAATCATGAACCTTTTCCACCAAAGTTGTCTCTTGACGTGTCTCCTATGTTGAACTATTCTCGCGACATAATCGGCAAAGAGTAGAAAATTTATTTCGATTTACAATCAAACACATATCTTGAAGCATTCAGAAACTATACCGTTGATTCGGACATGACCACTGCTTTCTTCATATAAGCATTTGCATTGCGGTGCTATCAATAGGCAACTTTCTATTCCGTATTCAGCAAGCACCTTCCGCAAAATGTCACGCGGCACCAGATAAGCCTTTTCCAGGTCAATAAATCGAGCAAAATTTGTCTTGTAGTATTTCCAGCACTTTTAGGTACTCTGTCTTGTATCGGATCTCAGTACCTGCTATCCTGTGGATTCTTCTCTCCAAAATTCTCTTGGCTACTTTTTTGGTAGATCGAATACCTTTATTTAGCAATAGTTATTCACCTTATTTCCTTTCTTCTCTTCCCTCCACAGAGTAGCCTCACTTTAGGTACTGTAAATCTCTAACATTGAGCAATTTCAGGATGTTGGGTAAAATTTCGAAGACACTAACTGCCTTGTCACCAGTATCGGGTATTTAAGTTATGTCCACCGCCTACTGACTATCTTCCAACTACGTTACTTATTATATTATATTTCCAATATATCTCGTACAAAGTTAGATAAATATATTGAACAGGTGTACGAGTATGAATCCTTATCGTTCCTGCTTGCCTATGATTTGTATCTTTATCTTATTTTTTGTCTATGTAGTCTATTGTACTGCTGAAACTTTTCGCGTATAATTGCTCAGGATAAAAAACATGATTCTAGTGTATCCATTTCTATTAAAGTATTCTATAGAAATATCCCCAAAATAAATATATAAAGGCGAGTTTAATCATTTAGAATTTACCACAGAACCACTATTATCGAGATATACATTTACGAGTACCTTTAAAAGGAATACCTTCAGGCGGTTGTTTAGGATGTAGAGTAGGATTTGACTTGCGAGCGATCAGTGAGATCAGTGTATAGTTACCGCATTTCTTTATCCTTTCTTATGCAACGCTAACCGATCGAGTGAAACCAGTCTCGGGCATACTCAGGAACAGGTGTTAAATGTCTTTTCTGTAGTTGCCATATTAAATATAATTTGGAGTCTTGTAGTCTTCTTACGCTTTCCCTGGTTTCGGGAGTTTTATTGCGGTATGTACCCACTGCATGTTTACGTCGTGTCATCTCTTTATCTCAGAAGACAAAGATTGACATTATTATTTGATTCCATTTTTTTAATGATTATTTTCAAAAGTTCTCGCTTTTGGTTTAAAATTTCTTATGATATATTAAAATTCTTCATCCTTCATGTGGTTTTAATGTGCGTACTCTAAGATCTGCACAAATTACTTGTAAAGCAGCATTTTTGTTCTCCTGCAGAGCACCTGGGTATTATTTTTCATATTATATCGTTTTTGATTAAATTCTCTGTTTGTATTCTTCCGTTTGCGTTTTTCTATCGATTTCAAGTTTTTTCTGTCATCCTTTTTCCTTTCATTTCATTTTCTTCTACCATCTTTGAGAAGGGCGTCGGGTATGATTCTTGAGGTATTATTGAATTATTAGTTTATTTTTTGTTCCATTATGATTTTGTTAAATGAATTATGTCGGTTTACTATAGGATCCAGTTGTGTTGAAGCGTCGAGAGGAAGATATCTTAATTTACATTCTGTGAATATCTTTCTGAGAATTTGAGTACCGTCTCTAGAATGCGAGGTGAGAAACTGACGGTCTGAGTTACAATATGTACCAGGCAGGATACGGGCACTCTTAATCGAGTTTCGTCATTTTTATTACTGGCTTATGTCTGGCAATAAATAAATATAATTAAACATTAACGTTATGAAATGGAAGGGATACTATCCCTATTATCGTGTTGTATTACGAAACACGAGAGATACTTTCGTCATTACCATGTGGGGTTGTAATAGCGCTTATACATGGATGAAACTTGTCTCGAAACTCGCTTAAATGGCGGTGCAGATTGAACGCGGAGCGAGATATCATTCGTTTTATTTACACGTAGAGTAGAATGACTAACCGATTGATACGACGAATGATACACACCGACCTTTACCGTCAAATCACCGACACGCGAGAGCAAAGTTTCATCCGTGTACATACACCTTAAAACGTAAGATGAAGCTTTCGCTGCTACCGTGTGGTGTTGTGAAACACGAGAGGATAATTTAGCTCTCACCACGTGGTATTGTGAAACACCGATGATGTTAAATTAGACTTACAGATTTTAAATTATGGTGAAAATATTTTTATTCTTCATCTATGAACCCACGTTTTAATCAATCACATTTAGATATTTTGAGAAATCTTCTTTATTTGGATATCATCTTTTATTTTACATACTTTTAGCCTATTATTTTATCGATATACTTTTTAAATCGTTTATTGAGACTATTGTTATTATTATTATTCGTTAGTTATTATTTTATATTAAGTGTTTGTCCAATGAGGTAGCGACTGGAACGCGTGGTATGTTGTCGTTTCCAACGCTGTATGGATCCAGTGGAACGATTATACAAATTTAAACGCTGTTATTTTAATTTCGCCTACCAAACGTAATAAAATTATGCGAACCATTTCTAAAAAAAAATATTGAAAGATCATTATTCGATCAAAATCATATATTTTTAAAATAAAATGAGAAAAGGCGAATAAGTTTCAGATATAACGGTTTTTTTAAATTTGCTTGTGGAGTGGAGTTTACTGTAACAATAAATACTGAATTACACCTACTTATCTTCGTAAGGGAAAATATTTATTAATTAAAAAGACTAAATGATATTGGCGCCGTAAAAACAGGGTGTAATTAATAGAGCCCTCAATAAAGCTGGAACAATGTTATTTATCGGCACCCTGCGAGTTGATAGACCACAAAGGGACAATTAAAATCACACCCACCACACCTCTGATATAACAGAAACTAATAGAGGCGTTCCACTAACTCCAATGTGTAAATTATGGGATATTGAGATACGTTCACGGATTATACAAAAATAGATTACAGCTTTAAAAAAATACAAAAATATTATTTTGGCTTCGTTTGCTCACTAGATCATATAGCCTGTATTAGTGTGTGTGTATTCGCAATTCATTTAATACGCAGGTATTAAAAGATATCCAAATAAATAATAAGAATGCATATGCGCATCAGTACCTACACATAGGCACGTATACACGAATACATCACTTATATAAATACATTGATAATCTACAATTTAATGGCATGTTAAAATGCCTAGCGTAACATTTAACTAAGTCCCTTCAATGATACATTGCTTTAAAGAAATTAAAAATACAAATTAAATGTATTAATTATAAAAATATACATATAAAATCAATTTTATCGAAAAATATTGTTGTTGTAAGTATTCTGTTATAAGTGCTTTTAACAGTTCAAAGAAAAAAATTAGCGGGGTTCGACATAGTGAATTCATCCGCATAACATTGTTTGATTTCACTAAAGTATAAGAACACTAATCGTATTTTAGACATACAAATAGTATTTTCATTAATAATGTTCTTTATAAATTCTGTGTTTACTTTGATGAGGTGGAATAAATTAGAATTCCTAAAGTAAATTCATTCTTAAGACAAAAAGTAAACATTCTTTCAGGTTTCTAAAATATGAATACGATGTATTTTAAAATGTGGACGATTGTCGTGCTCGTATGCGAGGCGGAATAATGAAAGAGGATCTCAAAAGATCCTCGCGGGTCGTGGCCAACGCACGGTACTGTTATTTCCTTCGTAGTGGAGACACCAGCGACGCTCAATACACCGGATTCGTTTATCCGACTGTATGAAAATATATGCACATAGGTAGGTAGGCATATAACTATATATTGGTCAATGTCCCACCGTTGAGTGAAATAAAAAATCGGGCGGTCGATGACCTGTGAGGAGCTACTTTCTCTCGTCGGTAGAGGATTCACCCGCCGGTGTTGCCAGGCCGGGGAGCAATCCGACAATTCTTATTGAAGTCGTTTTTACTGGAGTTCCTACAGGGCATCGTCGTGCCGGTACGCGGGTTATAGACGATTACTCGGGTAAAGTTATTCAAGTAGAGCTTTCGATAACGCAATAATTCAAAAATCAGATTCAATTGGTAATTTCTGTAAGCTTATTGTATTATCTTTGTTAAAAACTTATATGATATTTAATTGAATTATAAAACTTTTTTTTTGTTGTTTATTTAATAATGTTTTCGAATTTCAACTACGATACTAATTCTTTATTGACGACAGAGAATATTTATTATATTGTTATTAAATTATAATTATCACAGTTTTATTCGCGGTCCTTTGTGATTATTTTAACATAAACTGTATGTGAAAACTGTTTTCCTGCAACACTGAAGAACCATTTTCTTAGAAGTTAAGTAATAAAAAAATATTGCAAAACCCATAGAAGAAGAAGTTACTGGCGATTGGCGTACTTTCTAAAAGCCAATATTCTAAATAATTACAGGTTCATCTTATAAAATAATGTCTTCCTTTAAAACAATATTGAATTCATATAATTGTTGCAATTTTATTCGTGCAATTTTAACGATGAGAGAAAATGAGCATATCATTTTACACGCTTCTGCTACTTTCATTTATTAAAATAATAATAAAAAATATTTTTTACTTGTTAATACCTTCAATATGTAATCTTAAAATTAAATAATACGTTCGATAATATATATTATGAACATTGTTAGGGGAATTTTATTATTTCACAGTATCCCTAAAGGTAATTAGGGTGTTTAAGATAAACTGAGTGTGTTCAAATTGTATTGGAACGGTTGAGGAAAAATCTTTACCATTGTGCAAATAATGAGATTTAAATTTTGATAAAAGGTCTTTGAAAAAAAACATTAATAGTCTTTAAAAAAATATTAGTCGAGTCTCGGTGATACCAAAAACTTAACTAGTATTTTACGTTTACGGACGAAGATGGACATCGAAAAGTTTTTACAATCAACGAGCTTGCACGAGAAGATGTATGAATAATGAATAGTTCATCGAGATTTCAGAGTCTGACGTACTATTTATTTTATGAAGTGGTCTGTTACAAAACATTAAGACCAAATCTATGTATACGGTTTAAATAAATATACTATAAATGAATAAAATGTTACAGTCAATGATATTTTGTTTTTCTTCAGTGGTAACAAAATATAAAGTCATAATTAATATTGTTCTCGTGTCCCTGTATAGAAATACAAAAACGATACGTTAAAGTTCAGAAAGTATAAAAATATACAATCGCAATAATACATACATATCTACTTCAAAAATGGTGAAAAAATAAAGGTAAAAATTTCTAAATATTTGTGCAAATATTATTTACGAACTTTCAATAATTAGTATTTGGGTTTAGCGAAATGATTAACGTGACTAATGGTGCGATCGATTACAAAACATCCGAAATCGGCCGATTTCACAAACATTTAAAAAATGTGTAAAAACAGCAGATTTCAATCCCCGTCACCTCTTACACACGTAGCCTGTTATTTGATCAAATGGCAATCTAGTTTCTATTCAGTCAAATCTGGCAATCTCACGCAACTCGTTACGTCACATCGCCGAATGGCAGTAGTGGCTGCTGAGTGCTGAGCCCGTCTCGCCGGCTTCGAAATGACCAAAGAGCGTTCGGCACTCCGACAAAGTGCACCTTCGAAACCGTCCGAAACTATGATTAGTCTTTATAACACTTTATTTCTTTTTAGGCGGTGTTTGGGTTTGATTCACTCACCACGTGTCTATCGTTTAACTTCTGATTGTGGTGTTCTCGACCAGGTTGTTAGGGTTTATTGAACCCGCGCCAAAATATTGGCAGTGCAAGCAACACATTGACAGCCGCCTCAATAGGGAACCGTATGTATTATACAAAGTGTACCAAAGCGAATGGACGTAACAAAATGAGCAATGCATAATAAATGTATACGATAAAGATTTACAGAGTGAAACATTTAAGGTACTGGGTAAGATAAACTTTATATATATACTATTAAGTTATTTTATTTATTAAATTATATAATTTATTCATTTTTAATAAATAAATATATTAGTCGTTTCTTTTTTTAAGAAAATGATTTAAAAATAATAAAAATACCCCAAAGCTTGTACGTGGGCAACATTTTATTTCCTCTCCTTACCTGGTGATGTACAATTCAAATATAGAGGTAGATACACATTTACGTACAATTTTTCCGGAAGCAATAAGCAGTGAAAATCATATCATATGTACATATATTAATTTTAATTAACTGAGTCCCATACATAACATTGAATATTTTATATGTAAAAAAAAAATAATAAAGAAATTATGTAATTAGACTTCAAAATCAAACTTTTTATACGTAATTCTATCCAACATCTTTGCAAGTCATTTACAATTCTTCCAAATATATATTATACATTATGTCGGTTTAAAAAAATTTCTACAGTCTTTTTAAGATTATACTCAAAAATATAATATACAAAACATACATATCTTATCACTTACGAATCTGAAAATAATATATTACGCGTTTGTACAGTCACATTTGCAATACGGTATTATTGGTTGGGGAGAAGCATATAAAACTTCAACGTCACAATTAGAAATCACTCAAAAAATGATAATAAAAATTATTCTAAAAAAAAGGCTATCTAAGTATACAATTTTTCACAGATTACGATGTACCAAAATTAATAGATATATACAAAAAAAAAACTAAATAATCCAAATTTTAAAATTTAAAAATCAATTAAACTCTAGAAGCAAATTCCGATCTACAAGATTTAAGAGACCAAATTAATACTACAAAACTAAAATATACCGCAACTCAAAATCACTATATTTATCGAGGCATCAAATTTTTCAATAATCTTCCCATGACAATTAGAACAAATAGACTACTATCAATTTGTATCTGAAGTAAAAAAATATATACACAGACTAACTGAATCATAAATTATCTCATATATACTCCTCTATACACGAGTCCTACTCTCATAGAGAAGAAATAAATGTTAAATAAAATATATATACGTATATATCCTACCGATAATTCTAAAATGTATTATATTTTCTAAAATTAAAATAAAAAAATAATAATCCGAGAAAACAAATTAAAAAATATAAAATTTGTATTATAAAAAAATTCAGAAACACAGGTCTTTATTGACACGATGGGCAAGTCAAGATATTATACATCATATAACGTTTGCGCAAATATTGGGATACTTAATATGCATTGCATGCTGGATTAACATGATTCTTCTCTGTCGAAAATCGGTGATGTCTGTTGGGTAATCCACTATACATATATTATAAAGGAGCATACAACACGCAAATGCCGCAAGACACCGCTCGCATGTCGCTCTGGTATGTTAATTGATATATATTATTGGTCATCACATTGCACAAGCTTGCCGAATATGGATTGGGTATAAGCTATGTCAAATAAAAGCGTCAGACAATCGAATGGAGAGAAAATAACTCGCTGGTTATATTTAGTAATATTCTTACTTACTATTCGGATAGCCGTCGTATGACTGCTTAAATACCTATTAAAACTCGTGTCCATGACGAGATATTCTCAGAGATTTTGTTGAGATACATTTCAATACCATACCCACCACATTCAATACCATACCCATCAATATCTCTCTGTTCCAAAATCGCGTTTAATGGATTATTTTTGAGACAGCACAAGTTTTCACAAACATTTTTTTCAAGTATGTATTTTTTCAAAATAATAGATTATATTCAGTGGCGTGCAGTAGGTATAGATTTAGGTTATGCTGTAACCAATGACATTATACAATCATATATAATATGTGTACTTTCGTTTAAACGATGTCTTTAGACAAAATAAATCCGTCATTTATACGACCCTACCATGTATTTATTTGTAATTTTAGAGTACTATTAAACGTGTTTTTAAAGTTTATGTTTTAACGTAAAATAATACTTTCTTACCCATATAAAAAATGTATGGAAGTTTTTTAGAACACTTTCCATGACTGAACATGATATATTTATTGTTTGAAAATCTTTCACATAATTACAAAAGGAAATAATTATTTCTATTAAAGGTTAACGTAGGAAATAGTTCTGCCAATTGCCAATTCAAATCCATGCACCGAATTTATAGAACAATCTTGAAATCAACGCGTTAAAAACAGTAAGATAGTAAAATTCGCGAATAAGTAAAAGAGGAAGTAGACACCAATGATTTGCACGCAGTTGTAACCCTTTCTAATGGTATTCTGTTAAAAAACAGCATAGGTAACGACTCCATACAAAACGGATCAACCGAAAGGAATTTTCAATTTAGTAAATAGCCGTTTATATGACTTAAGTAATTCACTAGCTTAAAAACAGAACTGAGTAATATAAACAGCACGATGCGGTGAATAAAAGAAGAGCGCCATGAGTACAGTGGCGAGTTTTTAGAACTAAGCAATTAAAGTTTCTACTGGTACACATATGGCACAAATTGCAAAATAATGTTTTCGTTTATGTTAATCCAATTTTTAAATTTATATTTGTTTCCCAGAATTTTTAGTTATGCACAGCTTTTTTGCTTGTATGCACTGCAGGTCTCTGGTTATATTATCAGCGATAAATTTGTCAACAATCTATTATGTAAAAAATATTTTTACGTTGTCTTCTATTTAAAATGTTTATATTGAATGTTTAATTACTAAGGCTGATTACAGTTTCTTAGATGAAATCCATCCGCCATCTACCCTTAGATCTATCGCTTTGTTTCGATAGATCAGGATTAATACGCCGACCATTGTGCGGTACACTGGACGTGCGCCGTGCACAAGCGTCAGGTTATGACAGCTTTACGCAGCACGAGGCTACCTGAGGTAAGGAATATAAACAATGGTGAATAATAAGATCGTACACCGGCCATCGTTCTATTTTACGGCGTATAAATTATCGGAGATATTGAGAAGTGTAGACACGCTGTTACCACCAGAAGCGAACTTTACATTTCGACATGTAATACTTTTTAGTGTTTTATGGGTTTATCTGAATCTGATCTAATAAAAATAATTTCATGTTTTTTCTCCCCTATTTGCTGAATTTGTAGATATTTGAGATACGCGTAAAAATATAGTCTCCAGGGACTGAGGATGATAAAACTTAACTAGGAGGCGTGAAAATTGCGATGACACTATAGAAAATGAATTGCATAATATGAAAACAAATTTTCGCCCTAAAAAAATCGAGCCTTGTGGGTAGTTTTCCTCGATGAAATCCAGATTCATGAGGTTCAAATTAAATGAATCAATTAAAAATATAAACAGAAAAAATCTATTTATCGAAAAAATATTTTTAGTCGCTATCGGGATTCGAACCCGGACCTTTTCCTATCCGGGGAAATGCGTCAATTAAATTGCAACTTACAACAAAAATGTTTTCTCCTTACAATATATTTTCTTTGTTTTGAATAGTATAAATTTAAAAAAATGATAATAATAAGTTAAAAATGTCGTTATATCGAGGTTGCAGTTATTTAACTGAAGTCAAATCTCAGTTACGATAGCATGCACACGGACAAAGGATCTCCAAAATGGCTCGATCCCGTAATGGGTCTCCATTCCGGATCTGTCCGGACCGGTTCGTACCGGATCGGATGAACTGACCAGGTGACCGACAGAGCCTCGACTGAATGACCGTAGGCGGGGTGAGAGGGAGAGAGGGCGCGAGGGGAACGGCTCGGCCGGTCGTCGACCCCGAGGTTTCGCTTTCGTTTAAGGATAACTGTACTCACCTCTGACAAGTGCACAGGACTGAGGCAACTAACGGAGTTCGGCTCAGATGATGGCAACACCGAGGCTCGAATGGACGCTCAGCTCTACTTCCTTTGTACCCTGAGAGCGATTAAAAAAGTCAATAAAATATTAATTTTGTTTTAAATATTAATTAGAAAGATATACATATAAAATCAATTTTATCAAAAAATATTGTCGTTGCGCCACCGGGATTCGAACCTGGATCTATTTTCGAACCTATATGTTACCTTTTTGATATTAATACATTTAATCGTTCCATTATTTGAAAGAGCCATCTACCTTATTTTTACGGAATCTTAAATACCTTTGAGTAATCTGATAGTAGACGCCAGAATTATCAATTTATTTTTTATTAAATTTTGAACACATTGAAACAAATTTATTATTAGGAGAACAGATTCTTCATAAGAATGTGTTCTCCTAATATTAATCACGTTTTTAAAATATGTTCTTCAAAAATTTTTGTACATGAAATATGATATTGTGAAAATAATATTTTTGTTTTGCATACATTTTGAAATTTTTATTTTATTTTATTTTGAAAGCCGTTTATTGGTGTGTTTAAAAATGTAACATTGAAGGATTGGCTGCTTTATGAGTACATTGAACTGTGTTCATCCGCGTTTAGGAACAACACCCGATGCCAATTATATGACGTAATTTAGTTCTTTGAGCCGACACGTATGTCGAAAGATTCGCAGTACCTTCTCGACGTTTATTATGAAAATTAAGATACCTTGAACATTTTACGAAATATAAATAAATATAATAAAATAATATACCCACTTACATACGAAAAAGTAATGTCGGTATTATTTTAATACAAAATAAATACTCACATTTTTTCCAGAGGTATTTTGAAATGAAAATTTATTTTCACTAAGTATTCTATACTATTATATTAGGTTCGAGGGTCCAACCCTCAAACTTTGTACGTAGGCACGTACAGAACTGTATATACTTATGGTCAATGTTTTATAAATGACGTGACTCAAATGCCAACAAGTTTCTAGGAATGTTAATAAGATAGAAAATATATATTGGTTGACAATAAAAGCTATTATACAGCAGGTAGACAAAAAAAAAGTTTGAGATCAATACAAAAATACCTCAACAATTATTTTATTTAGAAATTTTTGACATTGGCAAATTGGTGTTAAAAAACTCGCTAAAAGTCATGACCTCTGTTCTCAATGACGAATGCGCTATTTTTTATCCACATGGCATTAAACATCATCTCGTAGAATCGTGAAAAAAAAGCAACTAATTTAAATATATTATTCTCGTATAAATTGTTTACGGAGTTGGGATAAAATTATAATTTACTGCTTCTGAACTATCATTAGTTCAATCCTCTCTTTATTTGAAGACCGTTACACTACTGCACATTATTCGAAAAACATTAACGGTAGTCAAGTTAAAATAAGGAAAAATAAGTACTTTCTGTAGTAACTTAATTACCAAAACGAGACTTTGGGGAAATCCTCAATAGTAACGGTTCATTTTGTGCTGTTACTGCTTGTTTTGTTTTTTTTTATCATCACGCTTTAATTGACGGTAAAGGCGTTCATCAGGAACTCACTTATTACAATTTAGCGAATGATCGGTGCACATCTTATTACTCATAACGCGGAGCGTAATGAATAATGACGAGCTTGAATATTTGTGACAGACAGATTTTGAATGCAAGCGCAGGAAACAAAATTAGTCGCACCGTGACCGCTTCCAAGAATTAATCAGCAGATGTGGCGGATGTTTTAAGAATGAATTGTAGAAGAGTATAGTGAGTGGAGTGGGAGAGTATTCACAATGGTAATTCATTTCGATTTTAAAATTGTGGAAGAGTATAGTGAGTGCAGTGGGAGGGTATTCACAATGGTAATTCATTTTGATTTTAAAATTGTAGAAGAGTATAGTGAGTGCAGTGGGAGGGTATTCACAGTGGTAATCCATTATGATTTTAACATTACAGAAGAGTATAGTGAGTGGAGTGGGAGGATATTCGTAATGGTAATTCATTGTGACTTTACAATTGTAGAAGAGAATAGTGAGTGCAGCGGGAGGGTATTCACAATGGTAATTCATTATGATTTTAAAATTGTAGAAGAGTACAGTGAGTGGAGTGGGAGGGCATCCTCAATTGGATATTATCTTTGATAATCCACGATGGATGGACGAATCAAAAAAACCAAAGTGTAAAATGCTTCCTAGCACAGTTATTATATCTAAACGGAGACAATCGTAATTAACTCTGTCATTGTTTTTGACTATTACAATGATGGATAAATTGTTTTGATTTGACAAATATGTACTGTTATTATCATTAACAATCTTCCATATATCTCATATTTACTAATCGCTTTACTCGATCGTCTTCTATCTCGGCTTCGAGTATTTATTGTTTTTCTCCTCCCTCTCTATCTCTCTCTCTTACTGAAGTAACTAAATATTTTTTGGTAACTTTGAGCAAAGCTTAAACAACCATCCTTATGGGCTGCAGGCTAGTATTAAATAGCAGGCTAACATCACTGTGCGATGCGTATTAAAATGTTGAACACAATTGATCAACATAAGTTTGGTCTAGAAAGCGGTTGACTGTTAAGAACGTATCACTCGGTTGGTTTATTTTTAGTAATATAACCATGATAATGTAATGTTAGTCTCATATTATCGTAAAACTCTCATTTTTACATTACGCTCATGATATGAGTATCTTTTGATGTTGAATAGCATTGTTATTTGTGTCACACTCTCGTGCGAGAGAACTTGTCAATCGATTAAAGGAAACTATCTTATATACAAAATTCAAAATCCCCTCTACTACAATATCCACCCCCCCCACTCTCTCCCTCATCCCCTAAACTGCAACATCCTGGGTAGTAACCCACCTCCAGCGCTTCACTGCACCGCATCATACTCACCTCACATCACACTCATTCCGCAACACACAGAACTTTTCCGCACCCACTATCATCTACATGCACTCGACGAACAATCACCCCACTTTACCCACCGTCCCCCTGCACCGCTACACCATCCCACACCACCCTGCTCTCTCGCATCCACCACTATTCACCATAGGGACGGTCAATAATCTAAAAAAAATATGAGCGAGTTAAGCGATTAGTACATTACGCTAGAAATGCCAGTAGTACCCAGTGGTGTACACTTTGTATTTTTAGCCAAGATAAAAACTGCTTTATAGTGGTCCTCTGTCGGCTTAGCTAGCACTTGGCCTTTGGCAAAAGGCAGCGCACGAGTGTCGCATCACCGGCGAAACGTATTTTATTGTACGTACTTAAAATGTTTTACGAGTATATCTGATGGGTTATTTTTGTATTAATTGGTTAAGTAACGTAATGTGGTAGACAACTTCGAAAACAAGCATCATCTCAAATAGATGTGGAGACACAAAAAGTTTATCTAAAAATATTTGGTTACTACTTACTACTGGAATACGAACCAGGAAATTTTCCTTGCAGGGGAAATGCATTACCATTAGGTCTCGTTAACCGTTTAAATTTACGGCAAATTTCATATTAGTCTTTTATAAATTATACATCTCTTATTCTTTTAAAAAACAATCAACATTTTCAATGAATCCCAAAATATATTTGAATAATATATGCTAGGCGACGTCACGATTAATCAGTTTATTTTATGTCAATTATTCCAATAACATAATATCTGTAAATAATTTTCCGCCACCTCATATTTGTGATAATTTTCCTTATAAAGATTCAATAATGCCGCTCGATTACATCGTGTTTCTCAGAATAATTTTTTTTTCCACCAAGTACTGCTCGGGGCACTATGTTTTCATAATAATGAACCAATTTGTAAGGCTATAATTCATGAATCAACGATGCTTCTGATACTGCCGTGCACTTAAATGATCGACACGCCCTTCCACTGCCCGCCGAGCAAGTTCAATAAACACTGCTTACATCATAATCAGCTAATGAACAACTTTTTTAAACTTTGTATGTATACAATTTACGAGCATTTTGTTCTAGATGTGTTCTGTTTGCATCATCGTGCGTAATGATTTTACTGTACATTTACCTCCTTATTATTTATTGCGCTCATTATCGCAATCATTTCAGCTCACTTCGAGTCAAATGTGGTTTTAAATCCCGGTATCCTTATATTTTTGGTTTTAGTATATTTCTTTTATTATTGTTACAAATCATATCTTCCTTTATTGAAAGGCACATTTCATAAATAATTAAGCATCAAGTCACGTCATGCTGTACAGGAATCACGTACTACCT
Source organism: Eubasilissa regina (assembly GCA_022840565.1). Classification (NCBI taxonomy): domain Eukaryota; kingdom Metazoa; phylum Arthropoda; class Insecta; order Trichoptera; family Phryganeidae; genus Eubasilissa; species Eubasilissa regina. The sequence goes on along the minus strand of JAINEB010000003.1, from coordinate 29,608,045 downwards.
GTATATTAGAACAGAGATTTCTGTTATAACTAAGTGCGGTGTGAACTCAAGCGGTCGTTGAACTCGATGGGGGTTCAAAACTAATAGTTACTTTAAATTAATTATATTTTATTTCCTTATTTATAAAAAAATTATGACAATTCATAAACGCGTCGTAGAACCGTTGTCGTGTCGTCAAAATATGAAAATAGAAAATATGAAAGACTGGGCGGAAAGATTCGCTAATTAAGAGGTATGTTTGGAAAGGCCGAGGTATCCAGATATAATAAAATAGATAATAAGGGATTAAAGGGTGGTTCCCTGAAAGAGTTAAATATAAATTGTGCGGGTTGATGTACAAGGCGACACATCATATGGCGCCTTTGTATCTTCAAGAGATTTGTATACTTGACGATTTGAATAGTAAACATTAAACTCTCTGGTCAGCCTGTAGTCATTGCCAGAGATCTAAGTTTAGTGAACGGACATTTGCGGTGGCAGGCCCAAAACCTTAGAACTCTTTGTCCTCCGTCATAAGAAGCAGTGCAGACTTTATTTAAGAAGTGACTGTAAACGCACCATTTCAAAAATCATTCTTGTAAGTTAAAATAACATTTTTTAATTTTAAATACAAAGATAATGTAGGACTGTAAATAGTTTGTGTATAGCGCCCTCGAGGTGAAATTTTTTATGAAAATGGTGCTATAAAAATTATCCAATATTATTATTATTGTAATACACAGGGTAAACAAAGGTTTATTTATATAGTTCGGCTATTGACTAATGCGAGTACATTAGTCAAAAGCGTAACAAAGCAACTGTGAATAGCGCACGGTGACCATGGTAACCATGGTGACCATGGTGACCATGGTAAAATAATATTGTAATGAAATATACGGAGAGCAATATTATTATCTAATAGATGAGCGATTGTTAGACTGACTAACTAACTAATTTACCATCACGCCGTTTCCCCGAGGGGATAGGCAGAGAGGATAAAGCGCTACACTCTTCTGTCCCGATACACAATTCTCGCCTCATCCACATTCATACATCTTCTCATACAAGCTTGCCAATTATTGAGGCTTCTAACAGGACCATCCTCCAGTGTCTGGTTTACCTGGTCATGCCAAGTCTTTCTGGTGCCATCAACACTGGTTTCATATATCTTTTTTACCGTTCTCTCCTCATTTATCCGTCCCATATGATCAAACCACCTAAGCGATTGTCAGAAGAAAAAATCGATATGTTATACATCCTTATATTAAGTATTTTTATACAGAAATTGTTTTTTTAGTCGATAAAAATATTCAATTCCGTTTCTTTATAGCAATTTTAATTTACAATCAATATCGGTAAGAAATATTATTATTTTAATTTTAATTCTGATAGCCAACAATCCAAATAAATAAAATTTCAACAGCCATCATCTCGATAAACGAAATTCCGAAAGATCGGCAGCTAAAATAAAATGAATAAGTATTCAGGTTTAATATTTATATTTAGAGAGCCCTGATTAAAAATAATTTATATTCGATTTTAATTGATGGTGTTAGTTCTTGATCAATCCTCACTGTCAGTGAAACCAGTCAGCAAGGATACCTTGCGGTCGGCTAACTACACTGCAGGTCATTCACTTCACCGCTGGCACACATTTGTGAGTGTCATTTGAAAATGAAATTATGCAACGGCACGAGTAGGACTCTGATACTTGAAATCAGAAATCACACTTAAAACGGTACCTACTCAATGTTTTATCTCGTCTTGATCTCTCGAGCCGTTTGGTGGTTGGAACATTTATTTATTTGCAAACGAGTCGGTGTAATTACGCACTTTTAAAGACTTTAACCGAAAAAAAAAGTATTATTAGAATTATCTAAAATTTCTCAAAATAATCTAAACTTAAATCATTCAGATAAGCTGGTGAAGTCAACTGTGGTAAGGCGGGAAAACTGCGCATTTCTTCATATATAATATAATATTAGTGACAGTCACATTTAATATATTTCTTTTGTTTTCCATTGACTTAGCTTAGTAAGTTTGGTGAATCAATCATTAATTATTGACTTGAAACGAATGATGTAAATGAGATTTTCTTCTTATCTTAAGGTATGGTTTTTTTTTCGCTACCCGGTTTGGATATCGCTACCCATTTACCTGCTTTAACTCATTTATCCAGTCGGTACCTACATGAAACCATTTTTTTTCTTTCCTTCTAGTTATTAAATTATCGTCATGGATATCTGTTTGTGATGGACAGAAGGATAATTCTACTTTCCGCGGTGTGAGCATAAATTGAAACATATGAATATGTACGAAAACATATTGGCGCCGGATTTTAATATTCTGCGCGACCGTAACGATGTTACGTTGCCGTAGTACGCGCACAGTTGCAGGAAATGTAGTGTTATGGTGGAACACGTGGCCAGGCTAGGGTGGGGGGAGGGCGGAATACCCGGTGGTGGGGAGGTCCCGCCTACGTCTCCCCACCTAAAATGAAAGCTTCGGCAAATATTGTCGAGGGCTCCAGTCGCTGTTCGCTCGCCGAGCGAATCGAAAGGTTCGTGAACGGAGCGATGTAGCTGTCTGGAAAATTAACACGGTTCTTCGAACTTAAAGAAAAATACACATATACGCGTATAATCATTTATTTAATTATCAAAACTAATAAACAAAATCACCACATATTTCATTCGTGTAACGAACTTTCACAAATTCAGTTAGGACGTTATTGGTTCAAAGCTCTTTAATTATATTATTGACCAATAACAATAAAATTATCAAATTCAACAAAAATATCATAATCTCACAATTCTTTTTGTGTGCGATAATTTATTTATGAAATTATATGTAAAGCATACGTATACACTCCCTATCGCAATCTGAATATTATATAAGATCGTATGTGTCATTTATGCAAACTTATCTCGAAGTGTATTTTTCGTTTAACCGTTACATGATATTACTGAACGGGTTAAATAAATATATTCAAATTTATGTATTATATTTGTTTCCACAATATCATATCGCCCAATAAGGCTTATTTCCACACATGACGTTCCGCTTAAAGTAATTGGTCCCATTGGTGAGAACCTGGGTTTTGACTAAAGGCTTTGACTTTGACTTGTTGCGGTTTGTATTGAAGAGGTGAAATCAACGAAGTATAATGAGATTTACTTAAGATTTGCACACGTTGGTTATTTTTCATGATAATCCTATTATAAATTTCGTTGTAATAAAATAAATGACTACAATATTAAAAAAATCTATAAGTTTAGAAATCTATTTCTAAATATTTCATTTTAAATTATTGAAGTTCACAAATTCTAGTAAATTTCTATTAACTTGTTAAAAAAGTATAATAAAATTCTAAGGCAGTAAAATCAAAATAGTTAACTTTCGAAAAAAATATTGCTTGCATGACAAATATAAAAATTTTATAACATCGAATAAAATTATTTTTACAAAAACAATTAATGTACAGAAAATAAAATACGGGTAAATATAATGGGCATCAAAATGTTTCAATAGTTGTTCTTAATCTTAGAGCAAGTAAGGTTCCTAATATAAGGCGAGATGCTTGAAATCAATTATTTGAATAATTTAACATGACGAGAAATTTTGTAATTTATTTAGCCAAGATTTGCACACATATTATATTATATTACTTAGTTTGTTATCGCATCCAAAATGTGTTCAAACTCATGAAATAACTTTGTCACTTATCTATGTTAATAAAGAATAGAAATGAAATATTTGAAGAAGACGTATTAAATGCCCAAACAAAATGTTAAAATGGGTTTAGATATTTTAAAGTTAATAATTATGTGTGATTCTGTGAATATTGAAAAATAATACACGTTTAACTGAACTAAATTAAATTCATACTGCAAACGCGTCCTTTACTGTGAAAACAATTTGTACTTTTATCTTGATTATTTGGCACGGTTTCTTCTAAACCCTCTTTTGTAAGTATTTCAAGTCCATTATAGGTACTCCAAAATATTATAATGTCGGGGTAGTGCTGGGTGGGAACCCCTTAAAGATATATATAGAACAGTGCTATCTCGCTTCAACACTGAATATTGTAACTGTATTTTTTCTTCTTTTTGTCTTTTGAGGTCAACGATCTCAGATACAATATCGAGTACATTGGGAAGGGTGTTCAGAACTGACAAATAAAAAATAAATAAATATTCTATTTAATTTATTGAATTCTCATTTGATTATCTGGATCACAGATCATGGATATTAAAATGTTTGTTTTGTAATTTCAGTGGTAACTATGTACATATTTGAATCTGGAAGCACGTAAAATTTTTGTTTTTTTTAATATTATTCTATGTTTTATCTTATATAATATAGCATTGTCTTTTAAATTATAAATTGTAATAAAACTAAAACGCTTTCAAAATATTATACTTTGGTTTTTGGAAAGAGTTAGGGTTAGGTTTTCTATAAACAAATTATTTTTGAATTATTGTACTAATATTACTCATTATATATGTATATACATATATTGTTTTTTTAATTTCTGTTTTTTTTTAAGAAGATTCGAGAAGATAATAAATGAATAGAGGTAAATTCACAATTGATTGAAAACTAAAAGTTTAATAAAAGTGTTAAAAAAAAACATTTATTGGCGAATTTAATATGACAACAGCCGACACAGAATAGAACAATTTTCTCATAAATATAAAATCTTATACTTATTGTTATAATTTTATTGATTGCACTTTAGAAAGATATTTTTAAAGTGACATGTAATATTAATTAATTTGGCAGAGTCTGTTACTAACCCACTTCTCGTCACGATTCTTTGCTTTATACAATTTTCTTCTTCATTTATCACTGACTCGGGAATAATATGCCAGATCCACGTCTTGACCCTCGCCCTGGTCTAGTTGCAACCTCCCACGTACAGTCGGTCCAAACTGACGTCGCGAAGCTAAATATTTATTGTATATACTTAACTTGTGCCAAATAGGTATACGATCAACAGAGGATACTGATACATTAAAATAAGAAAAATAATAATAGGAATTATGTAGCTAATAACACATTTTATTGTTTAGCGTGGACCGAGTTTTATGATATATTATTTTCATGGTTAATGTTTTAATGATTCTATGTATAAATTATTCAGTAACATGGATATGAAACTTAACAACTCTTCAAAATACTATTATATATAGAATTGCTATTGAATTTTTTTTATAATTTATAAAATATTTTTAAGACACATTTTATTTTTTAATAATTACTATTTACTGAGCCAGCTGCACGCACCTGCTCATTCGAGATGTGAATTTGTACATTTTAAGTATTTTCAATAACCTAATACAACTATTGATATATGCAGATGACGTAGATTTTATATATTATTCTATCATATCTTAGTTAAAATAACCTCATTCTTCATGTAAGGTAAGGTAAGGAAATGGGGTGACATAAACGGTAAGGAACACTAAATCAATTATCAATGTGAATTTTGACCTAAAACATCTCAAGATTTATACGTTCTACATGTACGTCATACGTTTATTACTATTATTAAATATAGCAATAAAATATTCATAATTTTACAAAATACTTTGTTTTCTTCGGTATAAAAACAAAACTATAAAATTGTGAATAAGTAAGAAATAATAATAGTGATTTAAACAAAGTATTTTGTATAATTATTAATATAAAATGACGCCACAAAGTAATTTTGCAAATATTGAAGAAATTAAATATTAATTTAAATATTTTAAAAAGATTTTGCACTTCATACGAAGAGTAGGTACGGTATATCTACGAATTGAACCGAATTGAATATTAATTGACTTTTTCCTTTCTCTAAAGGACCCATGGACACCACTATCATTATTTTTCTTAACCCTCAGTATACCATGATAGAAAATATCCGTACGCAGCCATAATGTCAACTTATGTTACCGTGAGGAATGTGTAATTTTTAAGCATTTTAAGTGGGGAAAAAATGCCTTTACTAGTTTCAACGGTGGTAAAATACTTTTTATCATACTTTTACTATAAATACTGATAAATATGGTACGGAGCATTCATCGCATTCAATCTAACGGTGGCAAGTATCGATCTTACCGAGCGCCAGACCTGTGTCACTTCATGGCTACGGAAGGTTTAAATATGGTGATCAAAAATTAAATCAACAGATACCATTTCAAATTAATTTACAAAAAATACGAAAAAGAAATTAAAAAAAAAATTTAAGTCTTAAAGTCGAGATAAGCTGTATTAAAATAATTTCTTATATTATTGTTCATGTGAATATAAATCAAATAAAAAATAAAAATGTTTGTTACAATTATTATATACTCGAGAAGTGTCAAATAAACAACACGTGTGTGACGTTACGACGCTTAATAAATATAATACTCCAAAGGAATATAAATAAACCGATTTATTCTTAGATCATACACCGCTAAATATTTAAATTGAAATCTCAGGTATTGGTGAACGTACATATGCTAAGGGATCTCAAACTATTAGAAGAAAACTAATATTTCGGATAATTATCAATAGTTGGCATTTATAAAGTACTGACATGTGGGTCAAGCCCGACTTAACATTTTGTCAGTAAGAGAATACTTACCTATTAATTTATTAACTAAGACATTTTTCCACCTAACATAATACGATACAGTTTAATAATATTAATCCGAGGAACCCTCGAGTTCTAAACATATTTTAAACTAGCATTTTTAATACCTTAGAAAAAATTGGAAATATAAAATGTAGTCTCGAAAGAAGCCAGGTTCACTCGCTGTCGATAATAAGTGATAGATAGTAAGTGAACCTGACGAAATTATAAAAAAAATTTCATTTGATAACCGGTCAATTAAAAAATGCATGTTTCTCAATCATGCGTGGCAACTGATACAACTGGTGCGTTTATCTTCTCATTCTCAATTTTGATGATGTATTTTTTGCGCGTATAAAAGTATAGAGATTATTATATTTCTTTTAAAAATATTATATTACTTTGATTAAATAATTCAATGTTAACAATTGAGTAAGCAGCATAAAATTCATAAACATTATATAAATTCGTATTGATAAATCCTTGAAAAAAGTACGACTTTAGCCATGAAAACATATAATAAATTACTAATAGAGAGCAAATCTTTATTTTAGATAAACGCATATTTTTAAGATTTCCAAGATCAAGCCTCGGGATAAGATTGAGTTGATCCTCGTTTCTTCCATTACATATACAAGGTGAATATTATGTTTCAAGTCGAATTTTTTTGACCGCCATTTTGGTTTGGCAGACATTTGTCAGTTCGCATTTGATAGTCGTAGAATATTTTATCTAATTAATGATGGCAGTGCTGAATCCATTAATGGAAATCGTTATAGTCACACGTCGGAAAACTTTTTGGTGTCCGAATTGGGTCGATTGGGCCTGCAAAATATGTGGTTTCAACAAAACGATGCCACCTCACACACAGCCCGAGCTACGCTCGAAATTTTTTTCGCCCGCATAATGTTGAAAAGTGGTGATATCGATTAGCCTCCTCGATCACATGATTTGACGGCTCTCGAATATTTTCTGTGGGGGTACTTGAGGAAAAAAAGGTTATAAGGAAAGGCCAATAAGCCAATAACAATTCCGATGCTACATATTTGACATGAAATTGCTGAAATAACACGCGAAGTGTGCCGATGTCAGAGGCGGTTCCTTAGCCAATGTCATATTTTATACGTAATTGTAATAAATAATATAATAGATAAATAAAAACTAAATAAAAAAATATGTTTTATTTCTTAGTTATTTAAAAACAACATCGGTGTGGAATATAATATTCACCCTGTACTTTAATATCGATCAATTACAAAACTAAATATTTTTTAGGCTGTTTTATTACTCATGTTAAAATAATTGTATTGTTAACGTTGTTAAGCACTAAATATTGAAAATATCTATTCGAATACTTTTGTATTTCAGCAACTTATGATGTCAATTTAAAAGGCAAACTCTCCGTTGAAATTTGTATTGTAAATTGCTTGATGGTTTTTTTGTGTACTATGGAATGATGTTTGTTTCCATTTATTTTTAGTTTATTATACTTTTGGATTCAAGAACGTAGCAAAAACATCAGACTTATAATGAGGTTATCTAAACGCAACAATTTGTATTGTAAATTGCTTGATGGTTTTTTTGTGTACTATGGAATGATGTTTGTTTCCATTTATTTTTAGTTTATTATACTTTTGGATTCAAGAACGTAGCAAAAACATCAGACTTATAATGAGGTTATCTAAACGCAACAATTTGTATTGTAAATTGCTTGATGGTTTTTTTGTGTACTATGGAATGATGTTTGTTTCCATTTATTTTTAGTTTATTATACTTTTGGATTCAAGAACGTAGCAAAAACATCAGACTTATAATGAGGTTATCTAAACGCAACAATTTGTATTGTAAATTGCTTGATGGTTTTTTTGTGTACTATGGAATGATGTTTGTTTCCATTTATTTTTAGTTTATTATACTTTTGGATTCAAGAACGTAGCAAAAACATCAGACTTATAATGAGGTTATCTAAACGCAACAATTTGTATTGTAAATTGCTTGATGGTTTTTTTGTGTACTATGGAATGATGTTTGTTTCCATTTATTTTTAGTTTATTATACTTTTGGATTCAAGAACGTAGCAAAAACATCAGACTTATAATGAGGTTATCTAAACGCAACAATTTGTATTGTAAATTGCTTGATGGTTTTTTTGTGTACTATGGAATGATGTTTGTTTCCATTTATTTTTAGTTTATTATACTTTTGGATTCAAGAACGTAGCAAAAACATCAGACTTATAATGAGGTTATCTAAACGCAACAATTTGTATTGTAAATTGCTTGATGGTTTTTTTGTGTACTATGGAATGATGTTTGTTTCCATTTATTTTTAGTTTATTATACTTTTGGATTCAAGAACGTAGCAAAAACATCAGACTTATAATGAGGTTATCTAAACGCAACAAAAAAATGTTCCTAATCCCTGTAGAAACTGGCATTTAAAAATATATATATATATAAAAATTAAGATGCCTACTCAAAATACGTGTCACATCAATATTTTAACTACAGTGGAGCCCTGATTTGAAGTTTTTAAAGGGACCAACAAAACGTAATGAAAACAGAGGGAAAATGTGAATTGGAGGTATTAAAAAAAGAAAAATAAATTTTTTTTTTACTTAAAAAAATGAAGCAATGTTTTTTTTGTCAATGTTATTTTTGAATAGTTCTTTCAATATAGTAAATTAAATTGAAGGTTTCTGGTGGTAAATTACTAATACTAGTAAATTATATTTTGAGGTCTTCAATATGCCTCATGACATCGTATTTTGTAGGAACTGGGTTGATGATATGAGCAGACACTTCTTCATCGGAAGGTTCTTCTTCTGTCAAGTTTTCGTTTATATGACTTTCAATTTATATGATGTTGGGCGTATTTAATTTTTATCGAAATTTGAATAAGTTTTAGATGTAAATCGCGGGAAAGACAAACGTAAAACAGGATTTTAAAAATACTAAAATGATTCGGAACTGCAAAAATATCACGCAAATGGAGGGAAAACGTGAAAATTGGGGTTCCACTGTATTATATTTTCAAACTGAAAGAAACGCTTATTCTATAAAAATAGGACTTACTTGATGGCCTTCTGAAACGAGGCTCGAAGCCCCGACCATTAGATCACTAGGCGAGTATTAAAGTTTTTAATCATACGCTTAGTACTATTTTATATACTTTAATTTTTTAATGCTGGTCGCAATTCTTAAGAATTGCGGCCAGCATTAAAAAATCGTGTTGTTAAAAAATGTTATGTGATAGATATTATACAATAAATTACGGCATTTATTTTGAAAATAAAACTCGTAATAAATATGGATATACAGTGGAAGATCTATATTCATCAGCCCCTACACTCGTCTGGTTCGATATTCGCCACATTTTGATAACAAACAAAGGTTTCCCTATTCGTTAATATTTTTTATATTTGTCACTTCCACCGCCCGGCAATGCTGTCTAACTGAGCCAAAACGTCAAAAGAATATGGTTAAAAGTGACACCCAAATGTTGACATAGTCAACCAAAAAATAAATTGATTCAATGGTAATGTGATTGACTGCTTTGTGAAGGTTTAAAAAACAAACAGAAACAAGCAACATTGGGCAAGTTCTTTGTTAAATCGAGTGCTACTGAATCATCGCCAAACGGAAACCACCACCAGAATTAGAGTTACCTGATGTTTAAATTGTCTCCTTCTAAATATTAGTAACTTTCCTCCTCTGCGGCTTCTACCATCATGTCACCTCAGTACAATAAAGGTAAAGTTTTGACATAACATTTATTCATTTGTGTACTATGTTTATATGATCCGAGTTTCTGATAAATAATGAGTCAACTGCGTTATCAGTAACAAAATTGTAGTCAAAATTGATTTTTTTGTATCAATATTCTATAATGTATAACTATGTATAATAATTATGTATAACTTTCTTTTTATGCATAGTTGGATAATGCACCTTCCCCGTTTGGAAACAGATCCAGGTTTGAATCCCGATGGCACAACAATATTTTTATATCTTTCTAATTAATATATTTAATTCATATTTGAATAAAATAAGTGTCACAATAATCAATAGTCACGAAATAATCATATTTAAAACTAATACCTTGTTGTTTCAGGGGCACGATTTTTTATATCCGGCCTAATTATTAACGCACCTCAATTTAAAAATTAAATTAATTCTAAGTTATCTTTTAATTTTTTTTATTGAATAAATTAATATTAGGTTAAGATTAAAAGAATCTGAATGTGTTATAATTTGTGAAATATTTTTCTTAAATACTTTTCTCTCGGCTTGTGTACTACACATAACGCAATTCAAACGTCTCTTCTCTCAAATTAATATTAATATTCCACCGCTATATATTTTCACCTATGTTCTATATCAGTATATTTCTTCCACACTTCTAAAAATAAGTTTTGTCCTTAGATATATTAATCTTTTCCTGCAACGTAAATTCATGTCATAAATTTTTTTTATATGGATACTATATCCTTATTTGATGTTCTTAATTATTCTGCGTTCGTGAAAATACTTTTTGTTATAAAAATTCGGCAAGCGATAGTGTGTTATCAAAACTGAGTTGCTTTCGAATAGATTGTCATATTTTACCAGATGCCAATTGAGATTGAGATTGATATTTAAGGTATTAACCAAATATGTAAAATACCTCACCATTTCAAAAATTAACATTTAATTGATTTCATAGACGACTTGTTGGAAATTTGTTTTCGTAGTATGACTAATTACATTTTAGCCAAAATAAAGATCACATAATGTCGGAGCATGAACTCCCACATTTTTCCCCCATTAAAGGTACGATGATTAAATAGAATAAAATTAATTTTGTGCGCATGTGATTTAAAACTAATCATACTAAAACTAAACTGACTGTCGTCGTGATATTTGTGTGAAATTATATTATTTTTATACTATTTACTACAATAATGGCTCCAATATCAAGATCTTTTCGACCTAAAATTCATACACAGTATGTATTCGTCTGTCTATCGTCTTTCAAGTTAGTTCTCGGAAGATCTTCAGGATCGATTCCATGGATTAGCGTTGAACAATATGAATTTGATTTTGTTAAGAAAGACAGTTATGATTTTTGCTCTCTAGAAGCATCTTAATTAATTTACCACCGCGCCGTTTTACCGCGAAAGTAATAATAATAATTTTATTTTTTGATTCATAGTACAGTATATTATATTGTTATAACCAGATAACATTGTAGCAAAGTAAGACATATATTTGGGTACCCTGCCTACCACATTAATATTTTGCTGTATTATAGCAGACAGTGCCTTTCCTGTATGGTAATAAACAAAGTTTAGTGTTCAATGTACAAATAAATATATATACAGAGTAAATCAATTAGATTAGATTAGATAGCATATAAATATATTGTAAAACTTAAAGTAAGTAAATGGATTGATCAATGTAACAAAATATATGTATGAAGAGTAAAACACAAATAAATTTAGATAGCATATAAATACAATGTTCAATGTATATAAAAAGTAAAAAAATATTATATAAAGAGTAAAACAGGATGCAATTAATAGCATATAAATAGAATGTAAAACTTAAAGTATTATAAATGCAATGTTCCATTTATAAAAAATTAAAAAACTAAGTAAGAGTAAACAAGTAAATAATGTACAAATATGAAGTAAACTTATGTAAAATTGTAATGTTCAATATAAAACGATTGAAAAAGTTAAATATAATACTAATATAACTACAGAGAAGTGTAGAAAATGCAATATTCAATATATAAGTAATGTTGTAGCAGTTTTAATCTCATGTTTGGACTTTTAAAAGTTCTTGAGCGTAATTTCCCCCCATTTCGTGGAGCCAAAACTGCACTTTTCTTGAAAAATATGTAAAACTATGATTGCAATTTTTAACGTCTGCATTTATACAGTTGTGTATTTTTAGTACTAGAAACAAACGGAAGTACCCAGAAAGAATAAAGCGCCATCTACCTCATCTGCCTCATATACATTCATACATTTATTCATGTATGCTCGTTGATTGTGTAGGCTTCTAACAGGCCAGTCTTCCAGTATTTGGTTTTTCTACTTTTGGTTTTGGGTAACTATTACATGTAATAAATCTAAAAACAATATTATGTTACAGCTAGGTGTTGATTGAAAATTTAATTAATAACTTTCGCACTTTCATAAAACGTTCTACGATACGTTCTCAGTAATACGTTTTATTCTACATACCTACTGTATTCTGTACAACGTACTACAGCATCATGTTTTGAAAAAAAAGAGTAAAGGATACACAGAGAGGTGAATAATTATAAAGGTCTATTTCTTATTTAAGGTACAGACTTCATCAAAGCTTTAGAATTCCAGTTTAAGTAACGACTTAAGTGGATTGGAGAGAGATAATGTATGACTAAAGTAGACGAGAGGAAATTCGGACAGGAAGAATTGAATAATGTAATATATAGAACCTCTCAGTTATTAGAAGATTGAAAAATATTCCACAGTGGACGAATGCAAAGCTTTATTTATGATCCGGTACGCGGTGGACGACTGCCTTCCACGGGTCTGGTATCAACCATTTCTGTCACGGACTGATGAGTTACCTCCTTGTACCTTGTTTCAAATTCAAGTAGCCATGCGAAAAAATGTATGACTAAATAATAACTTATACAAAATAGTTAAAAGTGAACATTTAATTCAGAATGATGATACGAAACTACAACATTGTCACCCATCCAAATATTGATCCATAATTACGCTGATCGCTTTCTCTCTGGTTTTCGGCGGTAAGAACGATTTTTCACGAAAATGAAAATAAAGCATATTTAAAAACATTTCTGCAGTTTATATTAAAATGAAATAACATAATTTAATGTGTTTTTAATGCGTTCCCAATTTATTCTGACATTATGCTGAATACAGTTTAAAGAACTTGAGAATATATTTAAATGACTTGAACTTGAACTTCCCAAGATGTTGGACCTTACTAGTGGCACCCGTGTAGAAAGTGTGAGAGGGGGGGAGTTGGTGAAAGGGGTCTCAACCTATATCTCCTGCCGAATGTAGATCAGTGGGTCCCCCCACCTACCACCACCTTCCACATCACTGCTCAACATTGCCTTTTGACTCTCTTTGTCCAAGGTTCATTGACTTTCGTGCACAGGGTGAATAAGAATTTTGCATACCTTTCACAAAAATTTAATGATAAATATGTGCAAAATTATTTTGGATACTTTTAATTAAGTTTTTATACAAAGCGAAGCTTATTTAGTGTATTCGGTGGCCTCTATATATACATATTATGATAAACGGTATGTTTGTTATTTATTATTAAAAACCCTTAATTTTACTTTTCGGTTTTAATTATTTATTATGAAAAAATTGATAAATTTACACAGATTCAAAAAAGTAAAAAAAAATCGTTGATCATTACATAATGTTAGTACATGATAATATACTGTGTAGGTATATAAAAAAATGATAGATAGAAAAAGATAGATTTAATTCATTCTTTCGATAAATAATTAATTAAATAACTGGATAATAAAATTGCTCTGCTATTTTTAACAATCTCAGTGTGAAATGTACGGCTTGGAAATATTATTAAAAGAAAGTGTAACCAGCGTTGTGATCACACTATCCGATGAAACTGCTTCAGTAAATCGTGTGGATATGCGAGCAATGTTGTTTCCGAAGAGATTTCACAAATTCATTACGGTTTCTGGAGTTTATTTTGATTCTTTTGTAACGAAAAGAGACCACGAAGTAGTTCTTCATGACACATTATGTGATATAGTTTTTCAGATTCAAGTTTATCGCCGCTGTTACGGTATTGTGTCACTATTCTCAAGTATTTATTTTTACTTTCTGTTCAATTTTTCTAAAGGAATGTATTTAATTTAATTTTAGTGTTCCATAAACTATTTAAAAAAATTCAAACTCTTAATGCGATTATTAACCGAATGCCCACATCTCTGCTTGGAATTTCAAGAAAATTATTTCTATTTAAAACATGTAAGAGACGACATAATTCATGGCATATTAAATGTTAAAACCTAGTTTACGACAACAGGAAACAAACTTGTATAGTAAAGAAGTTAAATGCAAATGAGCTCTCTTCCACTATGCGTAACAATTATTGTATTATTTATTATATTATATATAATATATGTACATTCATTGATATTATACATCCATGCTTCCTTGATGACGACGAATTTGATAAACATATCACATTTTCTTCAATATTAGAACGTAGTTATGAGCAGAATGGTATTACTAAAAAAACAAATTTATAATCATGTGGATTATTATGAATGAAATTACCTATATATTATTCGTATAAGAAATATATTCTATAGTCAGAAATTTGAAAAATGTCTTCAGAACGAAAAGGTTACATATCCATCTACTTCGTATATTTCAAAGAAAATTGACTTCGACATTTATCAGTTTCCTTTCAAGTTTTCCCAAGCGTGATGCACATGAAGACATTTATATATTATCTATAAGAATTTAAAAAAAACATTGAATTTATATAAAATTTACACCATAATGCGTTATATAATAGAACTAAAGAATTACGTATTTAACAGGCAAAAATATAACAGCATTCCACAGGAACCACGAATTCATTTGGGGGCTAAACGAATCATTTTTAAACTTATTGCTGGACCCGGTACATACTCATTTGCCAGAACCATTGTCTAAATAAACCTTTATTTTATCTATCGCTCATATCAATTTGCCTTTTATCCTTTCAATTGTCATCAGTAAAAGGACCAACCTCACTGTTAAATCCTTCAGAGGCAAGAATATTATTTTTTAACAATAAATAATGCAACTATTTTTATTGGAAAATGATCATTAAAATAAAATAAAAATAGTAAAAAATTCCAACAACGTCCTTATGACCACATGATCATACCAGTCTACAGGCTACGGTGTGCGCATTTTAAATTCATAGGAACATCATTTATAAACAAAACGAAGTTTTCGGTCAAAAAATTACCAGAACTGAAGAAACTGAAGCAAATATCTGACTAATTAGACATAATAATAAATAATCAGAGCTGTTGTCAATTATACTAGTAGCTGTTCCCCGATAACATACAAGTTTTCCCAGAATTTCAGGACTCTTCGTTATACTTCAAGCAGGACACATAAAAACCAACTGTGACGATAGGAAGAAGGGATAATTTAAAAACAAAACAATTAGTTGAATGTGAAATATATTTATTTTACATGAAATTTTGTAAAACATACGATACCTAAGCTCACATCACATTTTTCACACCTCGTTTTTATGACTGTGGTCCAATATAATCTCTAGGAATTGTTTACAGCCACACCACCATTTTTTTCTTCTTACGGAAATGCGATATCTTCCAACGTCTGTACCCATCCTATCGGTCCCTCCCATGTTTGTTGTAATTATTAAAGGTATTTGGCTGTTAGGTATCTTTTCTGTTTGTATGAATACCTTCTCAGTTGATTTACAGGAGCGACGCCATGTGTGCTCGAAGCGATTGTAACTATTGAATTATCCATCCACCGACAATCCAAAATTCCATGGTCCTTTTCACCACATGAAATTTTTCTGCCGACGAAGAACGAACGTAATGGTATGGTCACGCATATATTACGTTTGGAAACGAATTTATATATCTAAATAAAAAAATTGTAACATTTTCAGACGAAAGGAAAGAAATTTATTTGCAGTAATAATTATCTGTATTTAGGTAAAAATAGGGCGGTGGGAAGAGATATTTCTACAAAGATATTTGCCATTACCACACGGCGTGTCTTTCATCTCTGAAGGGTTAATCGTGTTTGAATTATTTTATGTTTTATTCCCAAAAAAATGATATTTAAAATTAAGTACGGCAAAATAGTTATCTTTCTATCTATGGAGAGTAGTATATTTTTTAATATTTTTCTTCATTCGTGTGAAAAAGTTTAGTGAAAACTGATGTAATTTTTTTCTCGTGGCACTGAAAAGTATTCGGGTATTATTTTTGGTTCAAAATGAGTCAATAAGAGAATGTTGTGAATCGGAAAAGAAATGCTTCACATTTATTCTATTTTTTGCTTTCTTTTACGGACAGCATTATATTAATAAGTATTGTTTTGTGGAAAACCTCAATTTTCGTTTATTTCATCGAGATGGATACATTATTAACAACTCGAACACAGGTTTGAATACCCGCTTATGTTAAAAAATCCATTCTATCACATCAAACTTTATTATTATGATTATAATTTTAATTACTTTTTAATTTTTTTAATATTCTTTAAATTATTTTGTTTATTTATGTTACAATTATATGCAAAAAACAAAAAAAAACATAGCCATAAAGTTATATAAACAATAATTAATGATTGATTATTTGATTTAACAGCTAACAATTTTGAAAATGAATAAAAAAATTCCATCGTATTTCAATTTAATATATATGACAAGAATAGCACTACACATTGTTTAAAGAAGAGTACAGAATGACAGTAAAGATTATTAGATCAAAAATAAATTTCCCTCAAAATCCTCTCATTAAAAAAAGAGATAATCTATTTTATACAATTGTGAATTGTAGAAAATATAGTTTTCTTTAAATATCCAGATTATTTGCAAGGATGACACTCTATTGGCGCGGTGGCGTTTTATAAGTTACGTATTTTCCTTCTATATACATAAACATTTATTAGAAACTATGAACGGAGGGATATTCGTCCGAAGTGTTTACATAGTAAGAAAACTATATATACAATGGTAAATAATGATCAAATGTGGAAGTTGACGGAATGGAAATGGTTTACTCAAATTTCATTAAAACATTTTCGTACGGTTTGTATTATCTTCACTTTTTCATAAAATATTGAGGTCATGAAAAAAAAATTGCCACATCTGAAACAAATAAATGGAAAAAAAAAATTTAAGTTCTAAAAATGTTTCGATAATCTTTTCAATTTAATTCCTCAAAAACTAAATTAAAAATACCATCACAACGATATGAATTTAATATTATTCTGTCTTGAGGAAAAACGTGAACTAAACGTTTTAAAAAATATTTCCTCCAAGAACAATGAATAATAATTTAGTTGCTTAATTTATAAGGTTATCATTCGGATAACCCTATTCGAATAATGCCAATATGTATTATGTATAGTAAACTATTGAAATGTTGATTGTTCTAATTCATTGAGTATGTAGTAATTGCATTTATTTTCAGGGACTTTCCTTATTTTGTCATCGGAACTTTTTTTTTTTTTTTTTCTCTTTATTATGGCCTTCGCCAATTAGGCGTAATTAGCCATTACAAGTATATACAAATGAAATAATACAATTTTTTAAATATATAAATAATTAACATAAATAAATAACCATGGTAATATTATTAATAAATATTAGTAACAGTATTTGATTTTTGAAAAATAATTAACACATTCATTAACATACATTACATAGTATAGTAAGAAGAAGAACATTTATATTGTAAAATAAAAATATACCAATTATAACTGAAGTATAAGTGAAGGATTGATTAAAAAAAAAATTATATAACTAAAATAAAAAAACAATGTAATATTTCAATTCATATAAAGTATTAATTGAATTTATTAAGAAAATTGCGTAAATATATATTATACTTTCACATTTCTCTTAATTTGAACAATATAACATAACCAAACATGATAGACCAAAACCGAAAAAAACAACTAAAATTATTTTAACAAAACTTTACATTACTATTTTCAAAGATAAAAGTACAAAAACAGTTCTCTTAATTGTAATATAATAATATTTTTAACATCGAGACAATATTGTGAATGTATGAAAGTATACATTCACAATATTAATAAACATAAAGTATATTTGTAATATATTAACAAATTATAAAAATCACCAAAGGAAGTAATAAATAAAAACTTAAACAAAATAATCATCATTGCAATTGAGATTCCCTTATATTAAGATAATCAAGAAAATTGTGAGGGTATATAAATTATACGTTCACATTTCTCTCATTGTGAAACAACCAAAACATTACATCAAATTTATTGATATTTACATTATTTTAAATATAGTTAAAAATACACTTAAATTTATTAAAGATTCATAAAATTAAGTTTTAAATATTTACATAAAGATAATATGACATGATTTGTTGGTGAATAAAGGACAGATTGTATGTTTAATGGCAAAGTTGCAAATTATTTGATTAGATTTGTTATTAAATTTTCCCTATCGACCATTATTGGGCATTCAAAAAATATGTGGTTGAGATCTCCAACACCTATACCACACTCGCATATCGGTGAATTGTTACAATTAATTTTAAAGAGATGAGCTGTAGAACAACAGTGATTAGATCTTAGGCGACATATAGTTACAATCTTATCCCTACTTAAAAGTGAACCTACATACCACGGCTTAGGGAGAATACTTGGATGAATATGGCCAAAAAATGTACCTTTAACTAATTTTGATTCATTCCACTGAGAACTCCAAGTTTCCCGACTTTTTCTTAAATGAAAATGTATTAATTTACATTTTAATTTCTGGATATTTAATTGTAAATTTAAATTATTTAGAAGTCAGACTGAAACAGAAATACAGTTTATACATATTTCAATCACAAAATTTTAAAAATTAAGGAAGTCATCAAGTTTTATTTAACAGTTACTAAATAAATGATGTCATCAGGGTGTGTATTCATGAAACCACGTCACGCGAGCACCAGTAAAGATTTCATTCATTATATAATATGAAAAAAATAATCTGTCGATGTAGATCTTAATTCTAATCTGACGTGGCTTAGACACTCGTCTTTATAATTATTTTATTTAATTAATATAAAAAGTTTAATAACAAAACATCAGCGTTTTAAAGCGAGATCAATTTTCCTAAAATTAAAAAGTAGCATTTTCATTTACAAAAATTTAGGAATAAAAATAGTAATCAAATATGAAATTCTAAGAAATAAAAATATAATAATGAGATTATAAGAAGATTTGGAGATATTTTACACGGATGAAACTTTGCTCTCGCGTTTCGGAGATTAGAGGATAATTGTCAGTATTCATAAATTAGCCATTCTGCGTACAAAATACAATACAAAACGAATTACAGCTCACTCCGCATAATCGTAGTAATGTCCTTTATACGAGTTTAGAGACAAATCCGATGTCCTATGGTTGGGAGAATCGTGTTCACTGATCATTCTTGTACGCGTTCATTCTAGAGTCAGGCTTACATTCGTACATTTTACTGTATTCCTGTAGGGTATCCCGTAAGTCAGTTACGCAAACGTACATGTACACCTGTGTTTCCGTAAAGGTATACGAAAGTGATGACTAATCAGTCTTGTACACACACACATATGTATATCTACATCATACAGTGGTAACCAATCAGTTTTGCATACATATAATATTTCTGTCATATATATGTCATGTCAATTTTTTAAGTCTTTTGAACAGCTGGCATTTTGTATTATTGTATTAGAATTTTACAAAAGTTGCATCAAGAGACTCTGCAATAGTTTCAATCGTAATATTTCTATCGAATCTGTCTACCTTAAACCGATAAAACATTCATGAGTCCGTTGCTGAAGCAGAGAATGTGCAGTGGGCAACCGAGAAGTGAAAGATTCTCGTGATCGATAAAGAGTGTTACAGCCAGTGATTGTTCCTTAGAAGAAGTTATCATATATATTTACCAATATTATTGTTTACGTAAATACCCACAATTAATGGTAATTAATAAATAAATATTGAGATCCGTTTTGGATTACCAGACGTGACACTTTAGACATTTAAGAGGAAATTGTAAAAATATATTCTGATCGCACGCGATAGATTCAGCAGTTTAGAATATAACTCGACAATTTGGTCTCCATCTACAAAGTACATGAATTAAAATTAGAAAGGGTTTAACATACATTTGTAAGTTCAAACTTAACTTAACTTCAAACTGTGTATACCCGTTCAACAAATGAATTATGATTTCCAATTGAGCAATCTTAATTTATCTAACTTGTCGTGTAGGAGAAGATTGAGTGATTTTTTATTTTTATTAAAAATATCAGAAAATAGGATATTAGGGATAGTCACAGTGGATTGTATGATGGAATGCTGGAGGAAGAGACAAGATGACATAGTAGGTACTCAGAACAACTCACCTTTTGAAATCCCGCCTCTCTCTCCTCGTTCAGTAATGTAGAATCCCTCGAGGGATGCTGTGAATCACTTTTTAAGACACCCGTAAATTGATAAAGAAGGTACCGTCGGCCACTTTGCGGGAATTTCTCAGGGTAGGTATTCGAAAAGTAACCGTTTTCATTGTTTGCAGTACGGCGATCAAATTAACATGTCGTGTAGAAGAACTTTGAGTGATTAATTATTCTTATTAAAATATTAATTAAATGGCATGTTGGACGCCATTAATTTAACTAAATTAATTCTATACCATGTTTTCGGGCGAAGTACCAGGTCGCTGGCGCTGTTTTATGTACATAAATACTTCATATACAAATTTTTATAGTAACGCGCCCACACAAATACTTGACAGGTTTGGAAACGATTTTGGTTTTGTAGATGTATTCCGATGCTTACATATAGGAGTGATGTTTTAAATGCTATAATGAGATAAAGGTATAACTGATTAAGGTATTTTAAGCCATTCTGTGTTTAACAAAAAAAAAAAAATTTTACAAATTAAAAAAAAATTGTCAATTTATAAATCTATTGTAATTTTTATTTTAATTTTATCATTTTATGTTCCTCTGTTCTTATTCACATATATATTACTACTCAATTTAATATTATATATATTTTTATTATTACATTTTTATTATGTATAGTTTTTTAAATAATTATTATATTCCGATGTTACTTGTGTACTTCTACCGTATTATACTTATATGGTGAATTATTTAGTGCGAGCTGCACACGTTTTTATAAATATTTTTGTAAAATCCCACAAGGACGTAAATATAATATAAATTAATAATATTAACTCGGATTAAAATAATTCATTATTTGGAAATTTAGTAGATTATAGAAAACTAATTTATAAATAAAGTTTATTGAAGACATTGAATTTATAAATTCTATACAAAAATTCATTTATAGTTTATAAAATGTCGGGACTTTAAGGACGCCATACCATACCAACCTTTATAATCATTTAATGTTTCATATTTGTACGCGGACTAATATTAAAATATATCGTAAAAAATATTGATTATTAATAACAATTCCCAAAAATACACAGGTATTTAAAATAATATTTTACATTTGTATTTTCAAAATAATATAATGGAATACACGTGGAAGTGAAACTATAGGTATACGAGTATAAAATAAGAAATAATAAAATGAAACACAAAGAAAATGTTCATGTCTACTCGATTATTTATGAAATAAATTTAAAAAGAGGGTGAAGATGATGCTATCGGTAGGAAGGCAGAAAGCAAATGTATAGGAATAATACTTCATACCTACATTTCCTTAAAAGTATTTTCAATTTTGCGAGGTGAAGTTACTTATATTATATTAAATAATATATTATATTATGGTTATATTAAAGAAATAATGCTTATGTGTATTACGCAAAATGCTCGAAGGGTCACTCTGCGATGCCGCATGTTGTAGGTGTCTTCAATGCCTTATAGTCCGTGTCCATAGACTGAGGCACGATGAGATAAATTTCAGGGATTTCACATGTTAAGATTTTGATATGTAGATAGATACATCCAGAGATCAGCGCTTGAGATTGGTAAGACCATTCAGCATTCATGATAGCGAGACATGACACCTGAGCATCAACGTCACCTACAATTATTTATTCTAAAAAGATAGATAAAAAGAAGGCATTAAATTACAAACATTTATACTATTTTATAACAGTTAGCAGTTAGCTGCCGCAGATTTAAATTTACCCAACGGATGAATGTTAATGTTCCGACAACGGTGAATGAATTTATGTTAGATGTTTGACGTACAATCTCTGAGATTTGGTGTATGCACGGTGGACAGCGGAAGCCGAGAGTTGTCTACAAAGAATCATGGACCAAGGAACTCTGTGCGACCGACTTTAACTGTACATACTTTATTAATACAAGTCACAGCAAAAGTAAAACCTTTTTTCAGTATCAACCTTTCAAAAATAAAATAGACGCGTTCACAGAGTACGCGTTACATAAATATTCTTACTATTTTCAAACTAAACTAAACCATTTTGTTATGAAAACAGACCCCCAATTCACATGATCACTCAAGTGTTTTATTGCTTAATGCTAGACCGTTTTCAAACTGTAATGCACATAAAAGTACAAATACTACTTTAAGTCGAGTAATTTATTTCTGTGAATGATTTAAACAAATTTAATTTATTTGCTATGCTTGTTTAAACAATCATTTAGTATTTAATACGACTTGTTTTTGACAGAGTCCCTGTTTGTCATTTTATAAATATTCGGTAAACAAATTTACAAATTGATTTCTTTCAATAGTGTACGATTTCCGAAAAATCCTAATTTAAAAATAATTATTTCACGTACATGGATGGATGGAAGGATTAAAATATAATATTATGTAAACTTCATACAATTTATTTGTTAAATTATTTCGTATATTAAACAATCGTCAATTTATGTTACAATTTAGTTAATATTTTATCATTCACGACAGTAGACATATAATATTCAAACATTTGTTTCATAATTTACTATTTTTGAGGTAGGTATAAAAAATTTCATAATTATATAAAAATTAAATAACTTATTATTATTGTTACGTACTTGTCTTTTAAGTACGTCTTCAGTGTACACCTCGTAATGTGAAGATCCAAGATATAGACTTTGTAACAATTATATATTTATTAAAATACGATACAATTTATTACAAGGTATATCTCTAGTATAGGTCAAACGATTAAGCCGATGAACACGCAGAGAAAGAGGCCGCGCCCTGCCGCGAGCTGTCCTTTATAACAAACACAGCCATACAATCCGAGGGACATCATAGTTATTAATAATCAAGGAAAACACATTATCATTGTAAAGTTGTTTCAGAATATACTTCTGTGGTGTTTAACAAAAATTAAATATTATAGCAATAAAAATATATTTTCTTGAAATTAAATTTTACTGTATGTATTTCTAATTGATACATTTAATTTGTATAAAATAACTAGTTTTTGATTTTATTCGCCTTTATTTATTTAGGAATAAGATTGATAATGCTCTCAAAAGGTGAAACGCATCTCAGATAAATAAAAATGAGTAGAATCAAAACAAGCGCCATTATTTTCAATATTTTTATTTCTTATTTTATTAAATTACCATTTGTGTGTTTTTGTAATGATTCTATACATTTAATTAATCAATGTTAGTCAATGTTAGTCTTGGAACCAGATTAAATAATATTGATATTTATTAATTTGTTTGTTTGTACGGTAATGTAAGAAAAAACGAAAAACCTACACAATTATAAGCTTAGGAGTGGAATCCTTTATACGATACGAGATACGAGAAATATTAAATTAGACACGCGGTACAAGAGGGCTTAGCCCTTATCCCTCCCCCCTTTAACAATCGAATCAAAGAAAACCTCCAAATATTTGAGTCCGGACCGGCGCGCGCCGGTCACCGAGTAAGAAAGTTA
The DNA here is from genome assembly GCA_022840565.1 of Eubasilissa regina. NCBI lineage: Eukaryota > Metazoa > Arthropoda > Insecta > Trichoptera > Phryganeidae > Eubasilissa > Eubasilissa regina. The sequence continues at coordinate 29,583,794 of JAINEB010000003.1, read as the reverse complement.
ACCGAAGAAATAGAAATGTAGGTGATAAAAAATACATGTTGGCCGCTTAATTTCTACACAGGTTTATAACTGCTGCTCGCTGTCGATACTTTTGGCCATTTGATTATGTAACAGCCCGAAAATTGGAACAATGACCCGGTAAAAGATAATGGCTCTTGGGTTTGACCGAGTTTCAGTCGAATAAAATTCATCTAAAACCTACCGAGATCTATGACTTTTGACAGTCATACTGACAAGTATTCTTTATAGAAATAACGTCTTATGGAACAACATTTTATTATTTATTTTATGCAATACTTTTATATATTTTTTTAATGTATAATTCACCATTTCATTTGTACTTAATTACATTCTTTTATTACAGTTGTAGATTATCAATTTTGTATTGATCGTTACTAAGATATCTTTAAATAAACCAATTTTTCGAATGCTTATAGTCCTAAACTATCATGCATTTTATTTACACATCGATTATTCTATTTGTGGGATGATTTTCAGATCACAAGCAATTGTTTATTCGATACTTATTAAAAGTACGTTCGTATGATTTGAATATCTAAATATTGATAGAAAAAATTGTTTTGATTAATGAAATAAAATAAAAATATTTTTATCAATTGTATCTTTAAAAAAAATTTGTCAGAATCGTTTTAATATTGGTCAATTTTTTACATATATATGTCTTACGTCTTGAATATAAGTTATGTATACGATTTTATTTCATTTAATACAGTTAAAGCTTAATAAAATATTTTGCAAAATGACAGTAAGCGTTTCAGCTAAATATTTAATTTTCTATTGATAAGTTCAAGAATTAACAGAACATTGTAATGTAATATTAAGTTGTTATTTTATTTCACATATTAGGTATTATTCATTAACAATATTGGCGAAGTTAGAAACAAATGTAAAAACCATCTTAATTATTTAAAAACAAGATAAAATTATTGAAAATAATAGGTACATTTAAAAAAAAGTGTAAAATCTGTAATTAATTAAGTAAATGAATTAAAAGATACCAAATAGCGATTATTCCAAAATTATGTGCTTAAACGATAAAACAGTCAATGACCCGAGATATACTGTTAACGTTAACCTCTTTGCGAACTTTTTCTAAAACGTATAATAAAAAGAAAAAACCGAGAACAAAAAACCAGCGTGTAACTGTTCCAACAAAACACGGTTAAAAAACTAACTAACTGTTTTATCAGCCAAGAATCTTGCATAAATAAAATCCTGTCGCTCGCCTTCGATAAATCTGCAGTTCTAGACAAGATTACCCCTACCTTCATATGAAACTATGTCCCAGTATTGACAGAATCATGAACATGAACCTTTAATGATTCCTTATCAATGCGGTATTTCTTTTTTAAACATTGCTATTGAGTTACCTGACGCCAATCATGAAAAAAGCTGCTAAAAGCGATGAATTCAATTATAAGCCAATACTTCCAATATGCAGTCAGTAATTCCAATTTTACAACTATTTTTTTAATGTTTTAGAATATTTTTTTCTACATTATTATTTAAGGTCTGACTGTACTTAGAAGTACCACAAATTATAATTAATAGCATTTATATACCTAGAGTTTATTTTAATTTCCCATCACAATTTGCTTATTTTATATTTGAAGAATATACAGTTCCTAGGCACTAAAATTGAATAATTTGGGGTAAAAAGGATTTTAAAGATGGGTTAATTGCGAAATTTTAAGTTATATTTTAAAATTATTTATTGGAGGCTCTCCCTGAAAACACCAATTAGACCGTATTTATAGTGATTTTCTCAAGGCCTTCGACAAATTGTTCGGCTTGGGAATGTGCTGGAATATGTTAAAATGGCCTAAAAACTAGTTATTATCCAGACTAATATTTGTGAAAAATAAATAATGTACGTTTTGAACGAGTACATTTCTCAGAGATCTTATTATTCAAAACTGACTATTTAAAATTTTAACAACCAAATCACTAACCAGAGGATTAAGATATTGCGCTTTCTATTAATAACTATACAGTATTAAGGAAAACACATTCTTATTGTGAAGTTGTAATTATTCAGAACAGACGTCTGTGATATTTTAAATACTAAATTAATGTATTAATTATAAATATATGCATATAAAATCAATTTTGACTGTTTTTGCGTCACCGGGATACAAAAACGCAAAAACAGTATTTTTCGACAAAATTGATTTTATATGTATATATTTATAATTAAAACATTAATTTAGTATTTTAACTATAAAATAATTTATTGAACTTGAAATGGAAAAAAACTTGAAAATATTGTCGAAATAAAACTGCAACTCTTGGCTTTTGACGTGTTATAATAGAAAATATAAATTATTTATACTATCTCAATGAATTAAAATCGCCCGCACTATTTGATATACAATAAGTTAGCGATTTTTTATTAAAAATAATATATTTATATTCGTTCTGTAATGTTTTGAGCTCCAGCACTATGGAATGTTATTTTCTCAATGTTTTTTAAATTTAAAATCATCACATAGTAATAATACTGTAAATTCTCAGTCAAATCATGTCTCTATATCAATGGTATTATTTAATGTTTCAGAGTCAACTAATAACTAATATATTTTGATGAAAGCACATTTATATTATGAAGTTGCAATTTTAGAACATAGTTATTTAATAATTAATAAAAGTTTGATGAATAAATAGTGGAATCGTTTGTGCTTATTCCTTTAAGTGATTAATTTATTTTGTAGTTTTAAATAACCAGTATGATTTAATTTTTAGATTTAGTTATGAATTTTTTTAAATATATAAATAATTTCAGATGTAAAATGGCGTTTATAATTTAGTACATAGTTTAGTCACAAGTTAAGTTTAAGGCAAGATTCACATACTGTAGAAGTCCTGAAGGCGTGCGGTATTTTAAAAGTTACTAAGTTGATAGAATTGATAAATTTGAGTTAAAATTGATGACGTGGAAATCGACTCGAAACAATTTCAACTATTATGGGTATTATTCAAATTAAGGAGTATTTCGCGAAATATCATTCTCGTTGGCCCCTCATGACTAAGGATCGAGATTTACATAAACTTCTGGCGTCTTGACTATGCTCCTCCACTTTTTTCGGCATCTCAGGATTGACACCAGAGATGTGTTATTTTTTCCACTTGGTCTGTTCAACGGGTGGCGGTCTTCTTCTTTCTCTTCGACCTTTGACGTGGTCTATTACAACAAGCATATCGAAGCTACTTTTCCGAGAAAGCTTGTAGATTCTCTTGGAGGTTATTATTTTTTATAAAAGTTATTCTTAATAAATTCAGATATTTTAAAATAAACTGACGTGTGTTTGATTTAGTAGTACGATACTCTCCTATTAACAAAGACATAAGAGGTTCAATGCAAGATAGGCTTATATTACAAAGATTAAAATTTTAATTATATTTTTTAATAATAAATAAAATGACAGGGATTTCATGTACGCTTTTTGTTAAAAAAAAGTATTGAAATTTTGTAATTAAGCTTAAATTTAAAAGTTTAAAATTAAACTCAAGGAATACATTAATTTAAAATATTAATTTGGTTACAATACAAATTAAATGAATCAACTAGAAAGATGTACAGACACAATCAATTTATCGAAAAAATACATCCACTAATACACGTAGAGAAAATGTCGTATATTGGCCAGAAGCTCTCAACACCAATTTTCGATTTAAATGTGCTTGAAAAATATATAATAATTTCAGGAAACTGAAGTCAACAACTCCATACTTTTAATATCAATAAATTTTGTGAGATATCTGTCTCTAATTTAAGAGAAATTAAAATAATGTATCTTGGAGAACAACATCAAAATGAAATATCTAAGAATTATAGATACGCTCGTTTGGATAGACATTGAAGATCATTTTTCAATACTTCAATACTGTTTCTACTGCTCTTTATCGCTTTGAAGTCACATAGTTTCAAATATAAATATTAAAAATTATGTAGAATAATGAATATATAAATTGATTGAAGATGATAAAATTTTAATGAAAGTCAAATATACAAGTGAAATAAATAATCAAACAATAAAACAATATTTGAAAGAAAATAATAATAAAAAATAATATAAGAAATAATGCTTAATTCAAGACATGCTAGTGTTATATCTTAAACCCAATAGAGGCGAATCTGACAATCGATGCGGAACACAACTTGAGGACGTGAGAAGTTTTATAATTGCAAAAATACGGCTCTCAGAAATAATTACAGAAGAGAAAGCTATTAAAAGCAAATTTTATGATAATACGGCTCTGCAAACCTTTTTAACTGGATAAATAAGTATCACCGTAAGATTGAGAAGTCTCATCAACTCTAAAAAAGGTATGAATCCTGATACCTAGTGGAAAAAAGAAATTTTCCTAAATCACTACAATTCCAGTGATGCCAAGCTAGTGATAGAAATGTACTGAAATCAAAGAGTTAATAATGAAACTAAAATTTAACCATAAAACATTTATCAAAATCACACCTAGAACCAAATTCCAAAATCAAAAACACTAATTTGGAATACGTTACAATTAAAAACACAATTTTGAATGCAGATACCAATTTTCAATCCCAAAAAATTGCTTCAGAACTCGTAACAAGTTCTATTAACTGACTGACTGTCAGTATTGATGGATAACTCATCGAATTAAACAAAGAGAACGGATCAACAAGTTAATAACAATTAACTGAAGAGTTATTCTGTCAAGAGAACCCAACCACGGAAGAAGCCAAAAGAGAAGACTAGTTCGTACTAGTCTCGTAGTAAAAAAACTTCGTAGTAGAAAAAAATATCAGTACGATAACGAGCATTCGAATATGAATCGCAAAAATATAGAAAACCAGGATTTTTCCGGAAGTAAGCTACGTGCACCCCACAGCATGATCAAACTCAATAACGCTAACCAGAGAAAGCTACCCTACATATAAATACCAGAAATTAAATGGTGTTTCATGATCGATACCGGTTCTACAAGATCCGAAAATATTTGGAGAATGTGTTAATCCCTGTATCGAAACTCGCGCTTAAAGAACAATGTTATTGTGGAACAAGTTGTCAATAATCGTATATTGTATGTAATATATTGTATGCAGAGCAGAATTACCAACTGATGCATAGTGACCTAAACCGACAAATATCCGAGAATCGAGAGCAAGGTTTTAATAGACAACGAATGTCAGCTCGCTCTGCCCTCAACTCTGTACTTAAAATTCTATCTACATATGTTTCACATTTCGTAAATATTCTGCGCGATTTTATTGATCAATTGGTTTTGAAAATTGATTTAATCAAATCATTAACGTAATATTTTTTATAAATTTAAAAGTAACTAATATGAATGCATAATTTGAAAACTGACTGCAATATGAAAGTACAATTAGAGTGTTTATAAACTACTCTAGGTTGTCTGTGTGATGTCTGAGTGTTTTTTAGGGGTTTGATTGTTTTTATTAATTATTCAAAGGTATTTAGTGGAATTCCATGATTATTTTGTAAATTGAGTTAAAACGCTGTTTTATTTCACCATATTTTATTGTATTAAACGTTAGAACGTTTTCGGGAACATCTTTCCATTATCAATAATATAATTCAACTATAGTTAAAAACTTTTTCTAAAGGGTTCTAAATTACGAATGTCCCTCCATTCTCGCGTATTCAGTCGAAATTCTGAAATGGCTAAACACGCAAGAAATTCATTCATTTGACAATAATAATTTAGAACTTTTACACGGTTGCACCAGAGGACGAAAGTTAGACATCTTAGAGAATTTACAAATTTTTAACAATAAGAAAATAATAAACATTCAAATACTCCACATTACATCCCTTCTCTTAACCATTTTAACTCCACCTGTCCCACTGAAAATGTTTTTAACATTAGAACCCTTTAGAAAAAGTTTTTAACTATAGTTGAATTATATTATTGATAATGGGTAGATGTTTCCGAAAACGTTCTAACGTTTAATACAATAAAATATGGTGAAATAAAACAGTGTTTTAACTCAATTTACAAAATATTCATGGAATTTCACGAAGTTTCACTAAAAACCTTTCAATAGTTAATAAAAATACAGTCATCAAACCCCTAAAAAATACCTAGAGTAGTTTATGAACACTCTAATTGTACTTTGAAGTGCGAATAGTCTATCAGAACCGAAGTTTTTGGTGGATAGAATGCCAAAAACTTTTGTTCTGGATAAACCTCTCACCCATCCCCATGAAAAACGGGAAATAACATAATAAACAGTAACAACAGTACACCACCCTAGCTTATCCCAGTAGTCGATTGAATTTCGGGAAATAATATCGTGCCTAATTTTGTGCCTATAATAGTGTCTTAGCTACGTTAAGATAATATAACTAATGAAACTTATAAACATATAAGAGAGGAAGAAGAAACTGTACATTAAGCGTTTTTGACAATCCAATTAAAATAAACGACTGACAGGCTAGCGAGCATTAAGATGTTTATAGATGTGAAAGAAGCGATACGCGGTAGGAAAGATATTTGTGGCGTTCTGTTCACTTTGTCTATATTATTGGGAAAATAATCATTGCATATATTATATAATGGGTATGGAGAGATTTGGTATAATTCGAATGGACAGGACTGTGCGCTGTCTTTTGATCTTTTCAATATATCTATGAAGAAAATATAATAAGGAGGGCAGTAGACGGATAATAAGAAAGTATTTCAATAGATGGTGAAAAGTTGTCTTACCTTCAATTTGCAGATAATACCACACTGATTGTGACCAGTGAAGACGAAATGGTAGAACTTATCCACTAGATTGAAAAAAAGACAGAAATAGACAGAAGCGAGACAAAGCTACTCAGTAGATCGCTTTGACGAAGTGCCGAATATTGATGACTACGAAGAGGTCAGTAGTTTTATCTACCTGGAATCTCTCGTCTCAAGAAATGGAGAACTGCGAAATGCGAAACTGAGGTCCGAAGAATAATTGGTATGGCCATGTCTGTTATATTGAAGCTGATTAAAATTTGGAAGAACCGCTTCATCACAAGGCATTCAAGTCTGGTTAGTTAAGCCCTAGTGTTAGCTATAAAAAATATTGCATAATTTTGGACCATTTTTCATTATATTTATTTCATTACCTTCGTTGTTATAACCGCACCCAAAAGACAGGATGCTTCTTGAATTTGTAAATTATTGAGACTTATATTGCAGGTATATCGGGGATACTTATAGTCACTGTGTCTACATGATATACGTGTTGGGCCTAAAGATTCGGTTTATGTGAGTGTGGTAACATAGAGACAAGGAATCATATTATTTATGAATGCCCACTATATTTATTACATCGTGGTACTTCCAAGTCTACAATACGACAACGAAGCCTGAACTATATCAGAGGTCTATTGTGACCCCCCAACAATACGACTACTAGAATAAATTTTTAACTAAAAATAATATTATTACTCATATAATCAAAAATTTCCTATATATATATACACAAACGGGAAAGTTTTTGAGCGCCTACGCGAGAGCTTTCCAATTTCGAATTCGAAAATTGAATATCGAACGCGCGCCGGGAAATCGCGAAAAAGAGCGTCGCTTCGAATCTCACCGCTCGGTTCGCACGGGCATGCGCCTTAGATATGAAAGTGCGCGGTGAACAATACGCCGCGTCGGTGTAATTTGTGCAACAGAACTGGCCCGTAAGTAGGTCATTTGGTTCATTGTACCCGACCTAGACCTACTTGCTGGCTAATGGGGTCACAATCAGCGACAGTCGATCGTAGGGGACATCGACCGCTGCTCTCACGCTGTCTCCCTCGCTCTAGCTCTAATCTCTCTTTTTGTTGCTCTCTCGGTTGCCCAGCCTCTCTCTGTACACTTTCTTACTAAACGGCCATTTCATGTGCGATGATCTGGACGACGGACTAGCAGTGTGTGTTTCCACACTGCGGTAATTCATTTTCAATGATCATTGTCAATGCTTCGATTACTTTTATTTTCCCGTGGGTATCATTGTTTGTTCAGATAAATAGTTTCAAAGCTTAGCAGAATGAAAAAGATCTAACTAGATTTTAATATTCTACCTTGAACCGACAGTCAGGTGACATTAAGCAGGATCCTGCTCATAATTTAAATGATCGAAATGAACGGGAGATCAGTCGTATGGCTTTAGGTAGTGAACGTGGGTCATGCTCGTATTTTAACAATTTCAGTAAAAGCTATTATTACATAACTTTTGTTGACCTTAATTTCTCACGCTCTAGACTGCCTTAGCCTTTCTTCTCTCGCGTGAGAAGACAAGCCTCACGCGTACCGAACGCTGATTCTGTGACAGCACATTCTATCGAGTAAACGACCTCCAGTTGGTGTAGCCGGTGCGCACGCAGCGCGTACCAAGAAAGTGCCGTTGAGGAAAAACAAAGCGACAAGAGATAGGGGAAATTGCTCGACGTTTTCTAAACATGAAACTCCAGTGGCAATGTCAGAAAGAAACCCGACCTTTCTTCTTGTCGGAAGCAAGATCGGAGCCTAGGAGAAGTGTGAATATATGACACGATTTTCTCTGCAAATTATAGAATAACGTGTCGCTACTATATATTGTGCTATGTAACAAATTGGTTTACATTACTTTTCAATTGATGTTCCACTTTATTTCTATTCGATTTACATAATGACAATAATATGAATAATATTTAACTCTCAGTAAACGTAGGATTAGCTTGAAAAAATGTTCGTTAAATTAATGGATATTATTTTACATTGTAAAGAACTTATTGTTTTATTATTTAACTCCAATCAGTTTCGGAATGTGTGTTTCTTCGTGAGGGAAGCATAACAGATATTCCGAAATCGTTTGACGTTTAATAATAAAAACTAAACTAATGAGCATTTATAAATTTATCAGTACTTCAGATAATATTTTTTTTAAATAAATAAAATCTTTTCAGTTTCCAATCTGAAGTTTTTTAGCCGTTCACAAGCTTAGCAAACCTTCCCCGAATCTGTTTAACATGCATGTTGTTTCAAGACGCAGCGGCGGTGGAAAATGGTATTCTTGCATTTTTACATATATCTTAGTTATTAGTTTAATATCCTTTCCTTTAAATAAATACTAATTCTTAATTATACTAGTCGCAGTTTTAAATACTTTATAAACATAAACGTCATACAAATATCCCTAAGTCTACATAGTTTTAAATATATATATATACATATAGATTTTTAAATCTGTAACTGGTACTGTTTTGTCTGTCACTCATTAAATAGATTCTTCTAACCGATAAAATTATCAATGATCCTTAAAGTCTTAAAATCTGATCCTATGATTTATATGACCCTATGCGGAGAATATTTTCCAACTTTTCGAACCCACGCAGGTTCCTCGATGACTGACCCTGCACCTCAGGTCATATGTATGTAAATCTATTTTTACATTGGCATTTTTGAAATGTTTTTTTTAAATCATATATTCATTTTTATGTAAGGCAGATATGGTTTAATTGTCTGTAAATGTATTCATTTGAAAGTTAACTTTCTTTAAGCCTTCTTCGTGTAAGTCGACTGAAATAATAACATTTGCCCTCGATTTGAATTTAACTCAAATTGTTCCGTATTTTCTCTTGATTCCAAGTCGACCTCCTTTCGAAAGCTTAATATTCAAGTTTAATCTCAAAGGTAATGTAGGCGACTAGATATTGAACAATAAATACGATTTAGATGGCGTGTAACGTAAACGTATACCATTAAAGATATTAGTACTTTGCAGTAAGCCATAATAATAGAGGTAACTTATTCATTTTTTTTACATGAAAGGTGAATCATGTATTGAAATTATTTATAAAATCACCACTTTCTTAATTAAAGGTTCGTATCTACAGAATGAGATAAATATTTAGTTACAATCAATCTAAATGTCGTGTAAACTCGTTGAGATTTTTATTTGGAGATTAATCAGCTTGAGATTGGTAGAAAAAATTCTAACCCGTGTATATGACATTCGATTTGACAGACTCGATATGTGCTCTTAAGTTAGATAAACAGAAGACATTAAATTACAAATATTTATTCCGTGTTGATTGCAGTTGGAGAGATAAAAATTCACCAAATTGATGGAACATCAATGGTCAATGGAATGACATTTGACACTTGACGTACAACAAGTGTGAAGTGAGGCGGGACATAGCTCTGAGACTCGGTGTGTGCACGATGGACAATGAAAGTCGAGAGAAAGCCGGATTACGAAAGTCAAAGAATATCATGGTAGTATAATCTCATAAAAATCTCATCCTTAGCCTTGATCTTAATATTTATACTAGACATTCAAGACAGCAAATATTACACATTACATTTTTGTACGGACCCGTGGAGTGAAGTTCACCGTATTAAAGTAAATGATTTAGCTTGAAATACAACCATTAAGGATTTCGGAAAAATAACTTACAATTTTCTTTGTTTCTTATTATTTTACAGTATAATCTTTTCAAATGTTTCTCTCAATTAAATAATAGAGCATTTATATGAATTGTTTTCATTGAAACTAATGACGCTTGAAGGATAAGACGTACCTACAACTGATAATGTACATTTCATCCTATCCAAAATATTCGTAATGCTTTGTGTATCTACAGATCACGGTAGTGTTAAAAGAGTGACTAGCCATCACAGGCCACGCCATTGAAAGTCGGTGATGAGTAATCTTTAATTGCCATTTGATGAGATCTCATGTGAATTGCAACCGCAAACCGCTTGTCATTTCTAAATGCTCGCATCTTTTTACTTTCCTCTGTGCCAGTTAAGAACTTACACCATTTTTTGCGCTGGCACTTTTATTTTGCCCCCAATAGCAGAACGATGACGTTGCGATGCATTTAGTCGTCAAAGTATTTTACATCAGCCATCTTCTCTTTTCTATAGCTTTATCTTTGTTTCCTTCTCGTTTGGTCTTACTTTCTCAGACGGGTTTGTGCATCATTCAAATATGTATTTTTACACGATGATGGACTTTTGATTACACTAGTCTCAGCCACGCATTGCATCACGGATTGATCGAGTTAACGATTCGTGATACGATTTTCGTCTGTTGAAGAATATACATACAGGAATGATGATTTCTTATAACTGCCGATCATTTATCACTCGATGTTTAGAACGTTCATAATTACTTTTAAAATGGTCTTCGTAATCCTAAGTGCTTCATCTGAGCTTTCTATTGAAATTTGAATAATTCCAAGATGCGTACAATATTCTCTTTATTATTCAATTAATATTCAATTGGTGAACTACTCATCTTGTTAACGAAAAGAAAATTTGCTACACAATAAAAATCAAGTAATCGAATATGCTACTCGGTGGCAAAAATGCATAACAAAAAAGCTCAGTAAAAAAAAATTAAACTATAATAATCAAATAAAAAGTTTACGATGTCAACAGTAATGCGGTGAAAGTTGATAGACTTGATTTATTTATTATTTATTCCAAAATATTTGAAAATATAACTCGGTACTATTTTAAATTTAGTCTTCAAGGATTTGCGTTAAATAAATGTATTATTATACTCTACTTTAATTCTAGTACGGTCATTATCATATTATTTTCTTATGGTTTTCTCTTCTTTATATCCAACTATATATGGATTATAGCAGGATTTCAATTAAATAGACATAACCTCTGTTTAGGACAGAGAATGGATGTGATACAAATTATTTATTTATTTGTATCATATTATAAAAGTATTTTTAGTAGGTACATTAAATTCTTAAAGTGTCCAGATACAGAGATATTTTTCAATTACTTTCTAAATCAATCTTCTGTTACGACATATAGGCACATTTTGTTTGAAAATATGTATTAGTAAAAACATAGTTACATTTATATTTACATCTAAAATAGCTCAGTGGTTCAGAAGAAATGTGCACAGAAATAACTTTGATAAATATGGAAGTCATTCAATACATTCGAAGGGAAATTTCGGGTTTAATGTTTGCTTTCACAGATGAAAGAGAAGGAGTCAGAATAATATGCAGAAATGTCTAACTCAGTATTTAAATCGTTCCTTATTTTGCGGCTAGCTCTAAAGACGTTTGCGTTTTTGTAAGAAAATATCGCATCGGGGAGTGTACAGATATATTTATATTTCCGCTTGATCTCGTCTTCATCACGCGAACTGCCACTTTCAATTGGCTCCGTGCCGTTAGAAAAGTGCATCCGAGTGGGCCCGCGATGACGCGCGATGCACTCGTATTGGGCACAAAAACCTCAGCGCTGATGACGCACGCGCTTATGCAATCACACCAACTTTCTACCGGAGATCAAGCAGCTCTGCGCTGCGGCTGGGATGAGATGGAGCCAGATAGGAATTCCGGTGTTTGGAGTCGATGACCGCAAAAGTCGGACAACGACTGGGAACAAAAACGCGATCGATAATGGTTTGTTTTGAACGGAGGTGAAATGATGGCCGGGTTGTTTCCAGTGGGCGTTTTCTTTCGTGAAAGTGAAGGGATCGTGTTTTTTAAGGCTTCATGCGTAGCTAATAGAATATTATCGCGGGAATAGGTTCATCTTCAAGAATGTACATGCAATAAAATTAAGTTCTTTAATAAAATCTGGCAGTGACAACTTTTAGTATGCAAGGGCAGTAAACGTACATTTTTGGCAGAGCTGTGAGAAGGTCATAAATTCAATGTTTACTTTTTCATCCCCAACCCGCACATACAAGAATTTACAAAATCTTACACGGTGTTACAGACTAATGGGTAACTCTGCATCACACGTGTGGTATTCTACACTTTACAGTCTACAAAGTCTACACAGTCGATAAAGTCGTACAACATCATGTGTTTTTTTTTCAAAACATCACTTTTACTATAGAATAGGTACATCCACTTAATACTATTTCTGAATAAGAAAAATAAATACATTTTAAATTCGCCGTGAAACGAATTCACTAACGCACTAATGCGACATTCTCCGCGTCTCCGCGAGGGACGTCACACCCTTCCTGTCTGTCTACTGTGTGGCACACTACTCTCGCATGATACACATTCACGTTTTCTCAAGCGTGTTCGTCACTTGTTAAGTTTTCCGTTAACTAACAAGTATCCTTTCGCAATATTGCATTCAAAGCACCATTCATTTATTCTCTGCAGCCACCCTCCTTATAACCCGTGTCCACGGATGAGATTTCTCTCAGAATTCATCACCTACCTAGTCGATGAAATGATATCGACTCGCTAACATTCATCGTAGGGCCACTTTTAATTTTTTTTTTTTATTAGAAGATATAATGAGGTATAATAATACATTTTTAAACATAATCAGTAATTATATATATATATATATAGATATATATATATATATATATATCTATATATATATATATATATATTTTTATTTTTTTATTTTTTTTTACTCTATGAGAGTCGGAGACCAGTGTATAAGAGTAGATAATAAGATTTTCATTTCAATTTCATCGTAATATTCATACTGTTCATGTAATAAAGAAGCTTAGAGTTTGTGAATGAATTGTAAGATTTTTCGAGTTTCGACTCCTGCAATATATTGTGAGACTTTAATTCAATAATTATTGTCAAAATGTATTACACACAAAATTGAAAACATTAAAATAAAATTTAACTGCGTTTGTTATTAATTACAAACCTTTATGTATTCATACATTAACTTTTTCCTACAAGTACCGAGTTAATTAAAAATAAAACATGAAACTATATTATTAACGGCAGCCACTGAGCTTGATAAGAGTGGGCCACGTCAAATAAATAATAAATATTCCCCGTTAACCTTCGACCCGACCTGAACCTGCAGGCGCGCGCAATCTGCGCGGACGGTCATGACAATTGCAACAGTCTCTGCACCGAAATAAGTGAAGGCCGAATATACTTGTCCATAACAATAATACATATGTACTCATTAATATCTGCCAGTCATATTCGTATGTGTAGAAACGCCGCTCTTTTGAGGTTTTGACGGTGCATGAGGTTTGACCAACGTACTGATTAGTTCATGTTATATTATGTAGAATTATTACAGCCTGTAATTTGTTACTATCAATCAAAATGCATTAAAGTATGGCAATTATAAGAATTCTATACAATACCGGTATAATGTATTCAGTGCATAGATGATATCACATTATATAAACAATTTAAAAAACAGATAGAATGTTTGGTTCGAGTGTATTCGTGGATTGTGTGATGGTATTAATGATAGTGGAAAATAATTTAATCACACCTACCCTAGTCTAGGTATCCCGGTTGGATTTTTTTTTCTAGTTTTTGCCCGATTAGTCATATAGTATTTTTAAGGAGAACACTTTATTGTTGAGAATCGCATTTTCAGAACATAGTTCTGTTGTATTTTTAATACATATTAAATTAATTAACTACAAAGATATACGGAAAAAATCCATTTATCAAAAAAATATTTATTTATATATGTGAGGTCCAGAATCGAACGCAGACACGTCCATTTTACCTGTTTTCGAGTAAAATTCAAAAACCCATTGTACCACAGCTGTCACATTTGGAATCATATTGAACATGACCAGTAACCACAGGTCACATGGCCAAATACTGTCATCTTATTGGCTAAAAACTTATTTGTCTGAGTTTGAATTAATCATCTATTATACATGTATTATGTTAGAAGTGACAAGCAAATTTTAAATACGTTTTTATACGAAATTCGGCAATATTTGTCTAATTTCAATAGGTTAGTCTTGTAGACATTAATTTTCTTTATACCTAACTCAAAAACCATAAAAATTGGACAATTCTGGTTTTGATTCTATACCTCACGTATATTATATTTATGTATCACCCCGCAGCAACTAAATATTATTTTTGAAAAATAGATTTTTTCTGTATATTAATTTAATTAAATCTAATTGATTCATTTAATTTATATTTAGTTATAGTATTCTAGTGCTCGTGGTTTGCCCGATAGGTTATCGAACATTTACGATCATGTTGGTGACAGTTGGTTTGTTTTATTTTGTTTGATTGGACTTATATATAATATACAATACATTAACAATAAATTTTAATAGTTATAAACTTCCCAAATTTCAAAACGACAAGGAATATAAACATTATAAAACAGGTTATTTATTTAAGCAATACATAAGATAGTAATTACTAACCGAAATTCCCTTAAAATGAAAATATGTACAATAAATCAATTGCGATATTTGAGTATGCTCACATTATTTGCATTATTGATTAGTATATGTACATTAGGCTGCTTCAAAAATGTATGAATTTTTAAAAATAAAATTTCTATTGGGGCACTCCTTCATATGTTTCCACACTTCTAAAAACAAAGTATTTTTTAAAGATTTTTTAAGGGGTTTTAGGGGTGGCTACCAGCTGTGAAAGTGTAGGATTTAATTAAAAAAATATACGAAGTATTAATTATTTTAACTTTAAGTATTTATTTTAAACAAATTTTTACAAAGATGTACTTGGACACAAGATTAAAATCGTTGAAATAATTACACGTCACAAAACACAAATAAACACAGTTAAAAGAAATAATAATGATTATTAAAGATGACGTCAATGTGGACTTCTTTAAGTCGGGAAAGTTTCGTAAATATTGCATCTGCTCTTCATCGGTGGTGTGAAGCCGATTGTACTCTTCCATGAGCGCTACTCCTCTCTGCTATATCATTAACAACTTTCACAGAATGTACAAAAGTCTTAACATCTTTCGTCAAAAAATCACACGAAACTGGGATTCTGTTGAAAAAATTCAATGTATGATTTGTAACAAAATCTTCGTTTCTAGTTTTTAACCAGAATGAGAGCATTTTCAAGGGTTGCTCGCTTTGGAGAATCTTCCAAACCTTGTCTTACGAGGGCAGTGACCATCCTTTGTTTAGTTTCCAAGGAAACTTCATCATCGAAGAATGCAAAAGCAACAAACTCTTTAGACATACACCAAAGATGTCCCATAATCTTTTTCATAGCAACTTTTGTAAGTAATTGATTTATCTTTTCGTACGCCACCAAGTCCTTCAAAAGCTATAAATTATTCTTTGGCGCAGACTATGCCATGCGCAAGGAGCTTGAAGTAAGTACTTTGCGTAAATATGAGCAGTAAAAATACAAACATATTTAATGCCTTTTAGTTATCTCTTTGTCAATTTTAGCTCTTCTCTAAATAAATACATCTTTAAAGCATATATTGCTTTACCTATTCATCTTGTTCGGTGTAGTCCAGCAGGTGCTCTAAAGGACACACCCTTTTCAGGTGTTCCTCCCAGAAATATAATAATAAGATTCAGTAACTCTTTGTAATCGTTCTATGGTTGAAACTTTTTTAACTGATGTGTAGCAAAACAAATCATTGTTGTAGTTACATCTTTAACATACATTGATGTCTCTGGATCGAAATCAACTGCCTTAAAGTCCTCTTGTTTTATTTGTGGCCAATGTTTTTGAAATCTTTAAAATATCTGTTTTTCTGGCCCACTGGAGGCATCAACTGTTTCAAGCACGATCTCCAAAATGTGATGTCTGCATGCAAGCCATAATAAAATTTTCTCCAATTTCTACTTTAATAAGGTACAAGTTCTATTAATTCGACTTGTAGTGGATGCAGTGGTATCAAAACCCATAGATTTAATTTTATCGCACAAGCTCCATGATAATAATGTTTCAAAAACAGCAAAAGCCCATCTACAGGTCCTGTTCCATTTAATCGTTTTGGAACAGCCATATGTTTATCTATTCCTTGGTCTGATAGGCGATCGATCCACAACCTCATGTCCTGTTATGTCTTCTAAAATTTTACCATCCTAGTAAATAGTAAGCCAGACTTCTGGCTTAAATTCGTTTTTTTCATTTTTTCAATTTTTTTCATCGCTGGATTCGTTGACACAGAATAGACGAAGAGCTAACGTAACTCGCAACATCACATCCTGCGGCTGTTGTGTTGATATCTACATATAGCTTAGCTCGGCAACATCAAGACTTACAGCTAAACGGTCGTCGATTATTCGTTTCCTGCCTTGTTTTTGTCGTGATGTCGATGTAGATGGTCCTGGCGATTGAGAACTCGGCCGACCTCTTTTTAGTCAGACGTTTTATGTTTTATGATTCTCGCCTTTTTCTGGTTTCTTACTTCGCTAACTCTTGTTACTTCACAGCTTGTTTCTTGTCGATCTCTCTGTCTAAACCCACCTATCTGATGTGATCGTCTAATTTTGATAGTAATTTGTAGTATTTTTGATATTACATGTTTCTTTAGTCTGGTAAAAATGCCTGCCTTTTCCCATATTTGCAGAACATCACACGTAGTAGAAGTCGCAGATTGGTTATTTTTTTTTTTTACTATAGTTTTATAATAAAATTAAAACTCATTACTCTTTAACAGACAGTACAAAGATTGATACAAAGTTGATATAAGCTGTCCAATTAGCCATATATCTGTCATTTTCCGAGTTTTAATAACACTTTCACTGGTAGATACCATTATATGGCATACGTTATTACACAATGACTTTAATTTGCGATACTAATACGTTTAAACACGCTTCCTATTGTTTACAATACTGCGAGAGTCGCTATAACGATGTGTTCAACCTATCCGCGGCTTATTTATGCTGCATGCAGTGACATGTTTGGTCTGAAGCGTTGCAATCATTGTCCTAATCGGCGCGGATTTTTAAAACTTTGATCAATTGTAGCGATCAGTAAAATTTATATAAATGAAAAATAAAAAAAAATACGTCTATATTCTTTTGGCTATTGAAAGCAAATTTAAAAAAAAAAATAAGCTCCTTTGTATACATATAATGTTTTATTACTATGATAATAATCTATTAATGTAGGTTATACAGTTTTATTTTATCCATTGTTTGATTAAATACGCAAGTAACAAAAATGTTTATTTAATTTTAAATATTAATTATTCAATTTAGTTATTCAGAAATGTTCTCATCATGTTATATTCTTGATCTGAATATGCTATGTTAATTTTCGGGACGATCAAACTACTTATATTGAGTAGGTAATTACCATTAAAATTAAATATATGCAAACGTCTGACAACGATGCGGACCCACCAGCCAGTAGCCGTGCAGTTGCTATGCACCTCAGGATTTCTCGAACTGATCGGTAGATGTCCTTAAGGCCAGTAAAAATCGCAAAGTCGTTGACCAGTCGGTCGTCTGAAGGGGTCGCTAAACCCCGTAAGCCATTTTCTCGCAATCCACTTTATTTATAATGCACTTATTAGTAGGGGATTTGGATCTTTATACGATGCATAATATTGAAATGAGATTATTTCAAAAGAGTAACAATCTATAAAATACTCTGGCTCGACACTCAGGCCATTGTCAGCACAAATAATAGGTTTATTTTGAAAATAAATCTAATTGAAATTATTTCCTCAACACATCAACTAATCAACAGTGTACCTAATTTCTAGACTTTAAATAAAGTTTTCTTTATTTATTTCATGTACATTAAACACTAACCGTAATAAGAAAATGTCAAACATCTTTGTATTGATATAATCTTATTATTATTAGTTATTTAGAGAAAAACTGAGAAAACTTAATTACTTGTTGATTTAGTATAAAAGCACTCAAGTGGTCAGGGGTTCGGGTTCCGTCACGAAAAACTAGCAAGTTAGTCCTACTTTCATATCACAAGTGGTTGAAATAATATTGATGTGATTGTATTCCATGTACGCATGTAAAAATGCATAATGACGTTGATCAATCTAAACCTCACTTTTAGTTGGAATAAAAATGGAGAAATAAAAAATTCTAATTACCATATCGTACCGCTTCGTAGATGAATCGTTTATTTTATTTTTTCCCTAGTCACCGTAACTGACCTCTACAAACGATAAATCTTTTCGGTGTAATATATCTGTGGCCGATAACTCTCTCAGTATGACGTCGATTGCAATTTTTTATACCTAAATCGAAAATTTTCCTCGTTCGATTCTTTAATTCATCAATTATTCGAGTTTTATCTCAAAAAGTAATTATTATATTTACTCAACAATCCACCGTTGCTCGGAGCTACTCGCGTTGAAGTGTTCAAACTAACCATTGCGACACACGGTGCTCGGAGTTATCTGCAGGTTTGGCAGTTGCGTATCCGACGTAATTTGCAGGTTTGGCAGTTAATGTACCTCCGGAGCGGCCAAGCGCTTCATAAGTTTAATGCTATTATATAAAGTTTACTAAATCGCATTGATATTTTTAACGCGACATATTCGGCTTTATCAAAATCTACTAAGAGATAAAAAAGCTAATTTATTAATAAGAACATCTGTATGTAGTATCAATTCCTTCAAAGGGAGTCGTTTAAGCTGTAACTTATGTAAAATATTATGTTGTACTTTATTCGTTGAAAAAATATTTGTTTTATTAAAGCTGATGGTAATCTGATCCGGGCTGGTTAAGGATTTTTTCCAAGGATATGAAGTGAAGGTAGAATAAGATTGGCATCCAATTATAGCGATGACTTGGCAGGTATTTTCTCTGCAGACAAAAATAAACTGAAAGCTACGAGGCTTTTGTAATTACTGTTCGATAGACACGTCATGGAATATGACAAGCGCATTTTGCACCGGAGATCTAACACAGGATTTCTTAATGGGAAAAATAGCCTTATGTTTGTTCTGCTCGAGGGATGCGAATGACCGCCCGTAATTTTTAATTTTTTTATTGTTACCCTTTTTATCGTAGAAAACATAACACCTTTATTATAATTTTCGTATTGTTATCTCGCACCACGATGATGATTTTTACCGCTGTGACAATAAATTAATAGTATATCATCTTGTATATTATGACTTTCCATTTTTATGCTTTTCGTGCATGTCTGTATGATATTATTTATAATCTGGATGCAGAATGTCATTTTTGAAGAAAATAATATAATAAAACAGTAGAAAATAAATTTTATCCGCTTTAAATAATTCCAGAAACCATATAACCATAAACCGTATTCTCTGAGAAATGTAATGAGGCTGCGAAAGCTTTGAATCTGCAGATAAAATAAATGCAGGTGAAATAGCGTAGTAATAGCGAATATCAGTAGGTAGTTGATTTCCTAGATAAGTAATGATAATACTCGTATTATATGACCAAAATAAGGTGATAATTTTCAAAATATTCTAAGGAGATATTGAAACTGGAGTCAATGTGATAACACTTGTATGTAGTCTTCTAACCTAATATATATGTGTATAGTGTATATATAGTCTGATAATCAGAAAGTTTACCGTACAAGTAGGTATATAATATATAAACTGATACAATTTTGTAATAATAGTATTTTTTATTACATTTTCATTCGTATTAACTAATAAAAATTGGGCAACAATTAATAAATACCTATACATACATAAATACCTAATATATGTATGGGTATGGGTGTGGATACTTTTTCGCATGAGATATAAATTCAACCGTGGGAGATTTATATTTCCTGCGAAAAAGTACGGTTGTACCGTAATTTTTTGAGGCGTCGCCTTGACAATGACACGTGTTACCGTGTTGAAACGTCGGCCTAGGTTTTCCCAAGGAAACTAGGCACAAAGAGCGCGATCTAACCCAGAATAGATGCCAGTTGCATATACTAGTGCTCGCGGAAACATGATATATACGAGTATGTACATATGGAGAAAGAGAGAGAGAGAGAGATTCCTCGCTTGAATGCTTATTGTAGCCAATTAACATTGGTACATCCCCACTAAAATGCATATTTTCTGTTCTACAATTCCTCCTTTCAGCTGCCAGTTAAAATCCATCGCCCCAGCAGCTGTCTGGGTGCTTCCTCCCAGTTCCGAGTCAACGTCTTGCAATGCGGTACTTGTTCTCATGGAGCGCAATGTGCGGCCTTCGAAATGCGTCATCGTCATGAATGGAAATTCTCTGGACTCTCAAAGTGCTCGCTTCTCAAGCTTTGAGGTTAACAAGATAAATATTTCTATCAACGAAACCTCTCAAATCTATTCTTGGTGAATTAAACTATGTAAAAAAATTCCTAGCCTTTATATAGATAGTGATGCAGCGGAAATGGTTTCATTGTTCTATATGCCTTCTATACGCAATGGATATAAGAGTGGGAGATCTCCCTTTAATATTGATCTTTACTCAATTAAACAGTCAACATAATTCATCTTATAAAAAGAATGAGAACCTTCTTCATGATACACTGATGTGAATTATTTCACTATTGGGTATGCGGCGCGGGAGGTGCGTGTATAATAATAATCTACATTTATAATAATTAAAAAAACTCCCGTCCGTGGCTGAAGTTACCGAATAGGTTAACTTAAAAATACAATTTTTTGATCCTCGTTCTTAATGATTCGTACATTATAATAATTCATAAATTGTATGTAACATACATATTACCGAAGGTATTAGTACATTTAAAGTAAATCAAACGAATAAACAGTTGACAATTGTTTATTTGATCGGCATTGTCCAATACCCTTCTACTAAAATAAAACATAACTTGTATGATGTAAATTGAGGACAAATATTATTTTTAAACTGAAGATTTCTAAACACGTTTGAAGAAGTCTGAAGCGTACTTAAGAAAAGTTTAAAGAGAAATGAAATGAGTGGCTCTTAACTTAATATTATCACTGTATTTTATGACAAAATTCCGCAATATATTTGCTGGATATATGATCTTTGATCGATATATGAACTTTGATCTCGTGTTTAGAATTTATTATCTAGTTAGAAAGAAGATTTCCGATCACGTACTGGAACATTACACAGCTGTTAGAGATATTAATAATCTGAAAGATATTTTGTCATAAAATTAAAATAATGTCTTCGTTGCGCGCGGTCCGGTTAACCGGCAGTCGAAACGTTACTTTCATAATGCTGCTATCGGTATTAACTAAATATCGCACCGGCTTATTGCGCCAGCTAATGTTGGGAACCTCTCCATGGAGTGGAGAGAGTGGCGATGATGTGTCGGGACTCGGCCGGGGAGAAGGGGCGCGGAGGGTCCCAAGGCCGTCGTCTCATCTGAGGTGACCTCGCCTACCCTCGGATCTAAGGTGACCATCCGTTTAGAGTTTACCAATTGGATTTTTACCCTCTATTGATTAAGCTTTCCCTTCATTATTCACCTTATTTAACCACTTAATCACTTCTGTCAAAATCCCAATTAACCATTTCCACCAAAATCACACAATTAGGAAAGTGCGTATTATCGTGATATAGAAGCAACATAGTATGTAATGATCGAGTGTTTTATTTGTGCCAAGATATTTGTTTATGTTTGTGAATCTTCTTATAATACTTTACATTATTTATTTAATAAACAATTGGCAATAAAAAGTTATTTAAATTTATAAAGTAATTAGTATACACCGACTAATTAAATTGATATTAATTTTAAATGCAGGTATCTCTTCTTCCACGGCACTACATCTAAGGGTGGAATTTGGACTCCTCCACAAGGCCTTTCCACCGACCCCTATCCCTAGCCAAATGTAGGTATATTACAAAATAAATAAATAAACAAACATAATATACATATAAGCATTATTTTTAATGGTATTAAAAAGAAAAAAGATTAATTAAATAACTGATTTTAATGATTATTAAGATCAGCGATACAATTAATTTAACTGAAATATATATTCCCACATTGTTTAATGATATCATCTTAGCAAAAATAATATTTAGTATTGATATCAGTTATCATGGAAATATTAAGAGTTTAAAACCTTTTAGTGAATTTTAACGAATTTTCCCGTCGCAGTCTTTCTTATAATGCTTGTATTTTCTAAATTATGACAAAACACATTTAGTTTATTAATTAAATTATGTCAAATTTATCGTATAATTTCTAATATAAATGAATAATATAAACCTATATTTTAATAAAAAAACGTGGAAATATGAATTATTTTTGGAAAGGAAGCTTAAGGAAACTGAAAGTATTAAATATGAAATATGTTGATACCACGATATGTATACCTACTTACAACTTATGAAAAGGGTGTGCGTATATTTGAAATATCTTTCACCTCCCGAATCACTGGTTGACTGTGGTCGTTGTAGTGTATTTATAAAAACAATATATCATGCTTTTTACAGTAGTTTTACAAAATTTAAAAATGATAAATAATGTAAATAATTTGAATTATCTACGTGTTTGTGTAAAAAGTTGGTCATCTTAATGTAGAGGCACTTCGACTGGGAAAATTCAATGGAATTCGTTATTCCCCGGGTGATGAGCGCGGTCATACAAGTACGTATTTAAAAAATTTAATCTCAAAGTAAAATAAAAGTGATTAATTCTTTTGCATATTTGTTCGATGTGTCGGTGCAGCCGTGGTTCATTATTTCATATATCTCGCTATTTGTGGGATATTATGAATTTGATGCGGTTTAGCGAGAAAAGGAGATTACTATTAAGAGTTAGCTAAAAAGTCGACTGAAAAGTTTTTGGAGAATGTTATATTTTCGTTAAAAACTTACTTCTTTATGATTAATAAGTGTTCTGAGTTAAATTAATAAGTTGATCTATGTATGTGGTTACGCTATTTTTTCATATACAGCCGCTCTATCTTCTTACCTTCCTCTGGCAGCTCTGCACCCATCAACTCCCATATTCGTGATTCGGCTCCGTTTGGCGGTCCACGAGTATGTATGAGAACCGTGTAGAACATGATTGAAATAGTACACATAATAGCATGTAATATGACATGTCTCGCAGTTTTACTGTGTTCAAACGTAGTATAGGAGCCTAAATTTTATCTAATATTGGATGGAAGGTAAATATATCCATTCAATTACTGTAAAAAAATGTAAACAAATAAAACATTTACAAGCGTGCAATAATGGTCTAATCATCAATGATTATATGTATTTCTCATGGCCTGAATGAAATTTTGTTTCCGGTTATAAGAATATTTTAAATTTTTACTAGAAAGAGTTACTGAAAGTTAAATTAAATACATAGCATAAAATACTAGTTTAAGGTCGATAAAAGTCACTACACGTTGTGCAAGGTTAGTATCCGTACTAAAATGACTCAGACGGTGGAAGCCAATATTTCTCGGTAAACAGGCACGACAAAAAAAAGCGAAAGAAATGTGAATTCTATTACTTATACTAATATTTTGTCTTTCAAACTAATGATCAAATTATCATGATATACAAAATTTTATGAAATCTATTTATCGGGTGATTTTATGCAAATTTAGATGCGTCTTAAAATAGCATTCTAATACTGAAATAAACACGTAGATACTACTTCAATATTAGAAAAATTACTTTGTAGCCACGTGTTATATAAATAATAAGACAAAACACTTGCACACAAACAAAAAAACTGATTTTTATCTATGCTTGTATTTTTAATTTTAGTATACATTGTTTCCTGAATAAGATGTCAAAGGTATTGAAACGTGTTGATTTATCAATAAATAGTGGTTTAAAGAAAGTGTCTTGTCTTATTATTTACATAGATACTACTTTATACTGTCTTATTGATCTATTCTAATCTTGACCTAGTTCTGTACCTTCAATTCAACTAATTAGTAATAATACGAAGGAAGCAATAGATGAAGAATACAAATAGAATATCGTACTCATGTGATGATTTAGTTCATTGAAGGAATCAATTGATTCCTTTCTACAACCGGCGCCATATCATGGCGAGTTCCGTGCATCTGGGCGTCCGCCCCAGTCAGTGCCCCCCGGTCAGCGGCCGATGAGGGCGGAGCCGATGCCCTCGGGGGGCACCGAACCCCGCGGTCGTGCAGTAGAGAGCGTACTTTATGGGCTAAGAGGGCGCCTGGTGAAGATCCGGCGAGTAGGAATACGACGAGCCGGATAACTGATGGATCCGTGGGTGGTGTGCCAATTGCCCATTAGATATTTGACAAATCCTATATTTCATTTCAGTGTATTTTCCATTACTCTCAGAGGCAACTTCTATTTGAATGTTTGAAATCTAAAAATTAAGAAAATTTCGATATGAAATTTTGTACAAGAATATGTTCAATTTAATATAATGAGTGTGTTATAAATATTCTTCTATATAAAAATGCCCAAAATAACATTGTTTTTTTCTTTAATTTTTTAATCATATTACTTCATATTCGATTATATTCAAACACTTCTCATTTAGAAAACTCATTATTAATATATATATTTTTATAAACAGATTATTATCTAACAGAATCAAAAATGGTATTAAAGTAGAATGTAAAAGCATTTTTCAATAATTAGGGGAATAAAATGTTACAGAATAATCTTTTTTGTGGTTGAAAAATTAAATACACTTTTAAAAAAAGACATACAAATTTATAATTAAGAAGGAAGTAACAAGCTATTAAAACTATCGCACAAGTACAAAGCCGAATGGGTTAATGACGTCAGAACATATGATACACGATAGTCCTGGGTGTTCGGAAGCGATTCATGAGAATTCGGCTTTGTGGTGAGCCTGTTTTACATGTTCGCATCACTATCAACCGTGTGTAATATAATTTAGCTTTTAAACTGACCCTGCTTCATGAAGAGTATATCCAGGACAGCGTTAATACAATAGATTAGATCTCGTAGTAGTTAAGTATTATATACAGGCGAGAGAAACAGCCTAAATCGGTATTGTAAAACTTGAGTTGGAGATCTCACATCCACAATCCATTTTTGAAAATTTAGATAAACTTTGATACAACTTATGTATTTTTTAAGGAGAACACGGAACGATTTTTCCTGTATGTCTTTCTAGTTGATTCATTTAATTTATATTAAAATACCACAGAAATATGTTCTAAAAATGCAACTTCACAAGTATAATAAAGTTTTCTCCTTATGAAACAAATGTTTGTTTCAAAGCGTCATCATTCTACTATTATTTAAATTCTACAATATCACAGTATTGTAATACAAAATGTTTAAAGAATTTTTTTTTATAAACATCAGAAAATCATTCCGATCTTCGATCTTAAACTATATATAGAATCGACAAAAATATGATGTAGTGATAAATTATTATATATAAAACTATATTAATAAAGCGTAATAATAACTAAGCCTAATACCATTTGGTAAATTCAATAAAATTTATAAAAAGAAAATTTTTGATATTCAAAGAATTTTTTAAGTAAAAATCAAATATATTTTAATTTATTTATTCCTAAGGAAAAATATATTCTATTGATATACGTAGCAACGACAGTTTATTCGGCGAGGAGAATGTTTATATAAGTGAAGCTATTCTGCCTCTGCTGGATTCGAAAGGAAAAAAGATGCCAGACTGGAGGGTGAATTCGGCTTGAAGGGTAGCTACATTTGAATGAAGCATCAAACAAAACAGAATAGATCCAAGACCATAATAGTCCGCGCCTACAGAGGAAACTTCTTTCAGAAATTCTATTGCGCGTGAAGAACAATATAGAGTTCAGTGCGAAGCAGGAGTGGGTCGGATGGAGCTTGGAGGGGCTCGCGCGAGCCCCTTGTTAAATTAAGAAAAAATAATATTCTCAGATCAAATCAGTGTCTAACTGTAATTTCCGCAGATTTTTTAAATGTATGATAAAACAAAAGACTTTGTTGCCTTTTGAAATTTCTCGAAAAATATATTTATTTCGGGTGCATATTAAAAGAGACCTAGCCGTTTTTTGTCTGTATGCTTAAAAACGCCGATATTTGCTATACATATAACATGTATTGCTTCCAGATGTTGTTAGATGCTCATTGCAACATTTTTGTGAACGATTATCCTTCATGCTTCACACGTGCACATTTTTTCCCATTATCGTAATTATGCACAGTTTTGAGGACAGTTCCTAATATTTATTACTTTGTATCATCATTTACTCAGGAGAACACCAGTTTCAATCCAGTGTTCTGTTTTGAAACATGGAATTGGAGCGAAAAGAATAGTACCTACCTATTTCTACGTCAATCTTGGGGCTCTTCACTCCTGCAATCTAAGGTATAATTATTTTACGGTGTATTGCGTATAGTTACATAATATAAGTATATTAAGTAATATAGCGTATTGGCAGCGCAACGCTGGCGCGAAGGGATTTATGAGTCATCACCCGTGTGTTTTGCTCGCGGATTAGAATAACACATATAAACGTACAATCTAGGTCTATTGATATATTATCGTGGACATGGGCCATAACGTTTGTGTCCCTACTAATATTTCCCAATAATGAATTTCATGTAAAATCCTTTTAAAAAATAGATCGAAGAAGGGAATCGGTCCACTTTTTTATATGTGTAGATTAACCTTGCGATATTACAATATATTCAACAACAACCAGAATATGCAATGAGATGGTTTTTTGTAATCTTGAACAGAAGAATTATTTTCCATACTGATAAGATATGGGGACGTACTGGACTCGGACTGCAGACTGGCTTGTCGATCACTTGAACAAATTAACTAGGTACATTCTAGGAAGTTCGCTGGTAGCAGAAAGTATTTTTGAGATATAAACGCCTAATTATTTACCAGCGAGCTTCCCGCGAGGATAAGCAAAGTTAATAGAAGGTCATAATCTTCTTCTATTCTGACAAATAACTCCCGCCACAATTGCATTCGTACATATTCTCACACACGCATTCATATATGCACTCCATAACACGACTATATAACTGATGATTTTCAATATAATTCACCTTTTATCGGGGGGCTTTTGGTTGGCGACCAGGGAAAGGTGAGTACCTATGTTTCGCGCAGGGTTCAGGAATTCTAAATTTGATTTAGATATGTCAAAGGATGTAGGGTTGTATAAAGAATTCACTGACAGACACACTCATGTTCATTTATATACCTATATTATCGATATATACACATATTGTATATATCGACACAAAGCAAATGTCCCAATGCAAAGCAATTAACAAATATTTTTTATTTGTTGCAAAAATTCAAAAAAATATATTTGATGATATGGGGCAAAATAGAGATTCCATTTCCATATTAAACTTGCCGACGAGTGGGATTCACCATCATTTTTTAAATTAAATTTTAATTACCATTTGCCAATATCCTCAATGCTCAAGGGAAACGAGCATTATATTTCATCGGGGAAATATAAATCAACGCGTAATAAAAGCTAATCATAGAATAATATAACTGATAAAAGAGAAATTGATTAAAATCACCAGAAATACATGTATGTAGATGGTTGGAAAAGGTTGACCGTTTTATCAGTTACCTACTCAAGAGCGAGGCATCGCGAAATAAAGATAAATAATTGTTGGCAAGCTAATACCATGCCAAAATTGCTAAAAAAATAGTAAGTATTCGCGTTCAACTGTTTATATTATTTAGTTAAAGACATTCCTTTTAAAATTTCTCAATAATGTATTTTTACCCGATCCCTTCCGTATAAAAAACATGAAACAATTCATCGATATACTGGTCTCCCGTCTGGAATATAATTATTCTAATTCAGCAGAAAACGGGAGCCAGGTGTGAATACTCTCAGGTCTTAGTTCGGCCGGGCTTCGTGCAGACGCAGGCGGTGCACGGAATAGTCAGGAGCCACGGCGTCTATCGTGATTACTAGAAATAATTGTAACCTTAAAGTGCAGCAAATAATTCTAGAGATTGAATAATAGAATATTTCATTTTACAGCCGTATTTCCTGATCTCGCGGGCTTTATCGGCGAATTGTAAAAAATCGGCGTAAAATAATTGTCGGAATTGATTTTGGAGGTTACGTGCAGACACTGCGCCGTGAAGTTGGCGGCGAGCGGTGAGCGGCGACGGGCGACGTTCGGATCAGGTGAGCCACTTTATCTTGTAAAACATTTTTAGGGCCGGCTGTGTGATAAGTAGTCACTTTTTACTATGGTAATTTTTTGCTATAGTAACTTTTTATTAACGCCCGTAGTAAAATCCTTTACTATTGTCAAAGCATAGATGGAGTGCCATGAAATATGCTTTATTTTATGTATGGATTTTTTCGCCTTGGCATTAATAATTTGTCACTTTGGTTGTGAAATTTTTTCGTATTATGTGCTAATGTATACATTAATATATTAAACAACGAGATTATCACGGGACGAGCTGTCAGCACTAAAATAGCGGGATATTGAATGATTCATTGTCGTGTACTGCAACTTTCCAAGTGTCAGTGTGTCGGATGACTTTTGATGAAAAGTCCGCCATATTTAACTATCGATTCTTGTTTTTACTATTGAATATCGGGGAGTAAAATGAGTTTACTACGGGAAGTACTTACTTTCGAGAAGTAAATATTTTTTCACTAACAAGCTAACAACCTATTATCGCAATTTTTTAAACTTATTTTACTATAGTAAAAGGTTACTACTGGTCACACAACCGGCACTTATACTAGCGTTGTACAGGTCAGTGTTGTATTTTTCAAATAACAACTATTTAGTTTCCCCCATCAATTCCAAATCCCGATGTATTTATGACCGACTTAATTTGGTAAACAAACGTATGAATTCTATCTGGACTGCACAATGGACGGATCCAAATAATCATAAGGGTAATCGTCTTAAAATAATTCAAGGATCTATTCCCCACACCCCCTGGTTCTCAAAAAAGAAAGTCTCCAAAAGAACAGTATCAAATATTTCTAGAATGAGAATTGGGCATTACTTGGTGGTCTCTCATTTGTTCAGATTGAACTTGATAGATTCCCCAATGTGTGAGTGTGGTGCCGAGGAAGAAACTTTTGACCATGTCTTTTTTGCCTATCCATTGCGGATCACAGATTTTTTTACAGTGGTCTCGTCAGTGGTAATTTTCAGCTCCTGGTTACCATGTGTCATCTTCTTTTCCTTAACTCGCCACGTTTAATCTATATAATAGCAAGTTTTTTGAACGACAATGGTATTGACTTGTAATATAGTATTTCCTATTCTACAATATTATGGTACTTTTTTCTATAAAACAAAGTTTTTAACTTGATTAATGGCACAAACTCTTGAAGGGTTGATTGCCTATTTAAAAGAAGAAGAAGAAAATAACTATTTATAATACCTATGACGTTCAATGAGGTGTTAATAAAATTGTCGTGGTCACTTAAACATATGTACAATTATTATTACTTTGTTTTTAATTACTTGACAATTCTAATAATTTTATTTTGACTTATTCGCTTGTTCACATTGTTTACATTATTTAAAAATATGTATTTACAAAACTATATATTAGTGTCATTAACGTTCTGAAGATAATCTATCTCTTTAAAATAAAATAAAAATTAAATTACTTCAAACATATATGTAGTCTAAAGCTCTCAGGCCGACCCGATGAAGACCGTGCGCACACGAAGTTATTAATATCCTATGGCAGCTGAGCACAATCGGATCTGCCAGTATTTATGGAACTAAAGCAGTGTGTCTAAGCCTTATCTTTCCTTACCTTTTCTTTTCGCTTTCTCTGTCGCTCCTGGATTTACATTAAAGTAGGGCTCCTCGCAAATACGACTTGCGCCATTCTATAAACGCTTCATCGTCAA
Organism: Eubasilissa regina; assembly: GCA_022840565.1. NCBI lineage: Eukaryota > Metazoa > Arthropoda > Insecta > Trichoptera > Phryganeidae > Eubasilissa > Eubasilissa regina. The sequence continues at coordinate 29,553,311 of JAINEB010000003.1, read as the reverse complement.
GAATATGATTTCAACCCATTCTTGACGATGAAGCAATAATATTTTATTTTCTTTGATGCACATTCCTAGCGTGTTTTATGTCGCATAACGTCAGCGTTGCACTATTTCGGGGGCCCTCTTGCCGAGCGAGGTCCCTCGCAATTGCGATATGCGCAATACTATAAACCTTCCACTGGATTATATAATTGTGGTTGAACTTATCGCAACGCGCACGTGTAACATTGTTATATTCACAATAGTCTATTGTACTTTTGCGACGGTTTTACGTTACTTTACACCCCGAAGCAGCGAACGAGGAACAGTTTGGCCTAACTACGAGGAATAGTTACACCAAGCTATCTTTCTAGAGCCTTCGAATTCTAAGTAAGCGAGCATTTAAGATCTTCTTAGTTTGATATTATTATATTGCTGAGTTACCCTTATATACATTATGAACTAGTCGTATGTTAATTATACTGTTATTGTTGCCGTGTGTACCTGTGATAGCTAGTACTGGGTGTTCTATTGGTATTGTTGAATACATTCATTCAATCAATGCAAATAAAAAGACACCAACCTTTGTGAAACTGGGCTGATTTAAAAAAATATATATTATTTTAATTTTAGAAAATATAATATATTCGTAAAATAATCAGTAGGATATATACATACATTTCTTTTAACATTTATTTATTCTCATGAGAGTAAGACTCGTGTATAGAGGAGTATATACGAGAATATATGTTTCAGTTAGTCTGTGCACATTTTTTTTTACTTCAGTTATAAATTTATAGCAGTCTGTAATTGTTCTAATTGTGATGGAGAGATTGTTAAAAAATTTTATGCCTTGATAAATATAGTGATTTTGGGTTGCGGTATATTTTAATTTTGTAATATCAACTTGGTCTCTAAATTTTGTAGATCGGAATTTGCTTCTAATATTTAATTGATTTTTAATTTTGAAAATTTGGATTATTGAATTTTATTTATATGTATTTGGATAGTCTTTTTTTTTAGAATAATTTTTATTATCATTTTTTGAGTGATTTCTAATTATGATATTGAAGTTTTATATGCTTCTCCCCATCCAATAATAACGTATTGCAAATGTGACTGCACCAGCGCGTAATATATTATTTTCAGATTTATAAGTGATAAGATGTTTCCGAGTCTTAAAAATATGTAGGCAGTTTTCCTTATTTTTTTTGTAAGATCAGTAATATGTTCTTTCCATTTGAGCTTGTTATCTATTTATTTACAGTATTTTTCTTCAAGTGTACAGTATAGGAGTACAGGCTTCGGTGTGAATTTTAATATTAATTTGAGTGTTATCTTTCTGTTGAATAGTAAATCGTAGAAAGTATGGTTTATCAGTAATAATTGATAGTAGGCTCTCATCCATCCACTTTTTATGGTATTATCATCCTCATTTGCAAATATATTAGCTTGTCCAAGTTTTTTTATGAATTATTAGTATTGCATAAGATATTATTTTCGCATGTAATTTAAGTTTAAATATATAATTAGAGAATAAAATAAATAACAATGGTGCAAGGTACCAATGTACTGCGCCTTGTGGTTTACCAAAGTCAGTAGTTTCAGATATGCTTAATTTATTTTTACTTTTTGTTTTCGGTATGTTAAATAACTTACAAGCATTATTAACTTATTATTATTATAAAGCAATGCCGTCGAGGCCAATATTTTAAAGTTTATTATGTAGTTTCTTGTGTGATATATTATCAAAGGTTTTTCTTAGGTCTATAAATATACCAATGCATTTGTCACTGTGATCTATGTGTCTGTTTATTATTGAACTTATTTTTGCAATAGTATCTTGTCTGCTAATTTTTCTTTAAATCCAAATTGATTCTCATTTATGATGTTACTGCTACGAGTATATAACATGAGCTGCTTCAATTTTTTCGTAGAATTTGGCAGTGTTGGAGATAATTGATACGGGGCGGTAATTTTTAATGTTTTTTTTATTTCCTGTTTTAATATTGGTGCGATCAAACATTGTTTATAGTTAGATAGGATTATTCCATTTTGAAGGCCAGTATTTATAATATGTGTTATTATAGGTTTGGTAAGGTATTTTCTTTAAGTAGGTATTTTTGTTGTGATTTGATCGTAGCCAGGAGTTATATCATTTTTTAAGTTATTTATGATTTATTTTATATCATTTTCAGTTATGAGAAAGATATTCATGGGTGCAGTTTGGTGGTGCGGTTAGTGTTTCGGCATCATAATTTGGTGATATTTTTTTGGCTAGATTTTTTTCTACATTTAAAAAATAATTAGCACATTTAGTGGCTTCTAAATCAGCGTTGATGATAGTATTTTCATAATTAATTTCCTTTATATTTATTTTCTATTTTGTCTTTTCGGTTATTTTATTTATCGCTTGCCAAATATTTGTACCTATTTTTGCGTGTTCAATTTGTATTTTAAATATTCTTATTTTGTTTTCCTGATAAGAGATAGTAAACTGTTTGTGTATTTTTTCCAGTACGTTTTTAGATATTCGCTATATCTAAAAACTTTATATATTTTATTTCTTTGTTTGTAGGAATATTTGTTGTTTTTTCCTAATGGACATTACCAGATCATGTGTAATCCGCGGTTTAATTTTTTGGAATTTTGAGGGTTGTTTTCTGCAAATTAGTGTATCATTTATATGTTTTGTAAGTGTTTTAATTCAGCATCTTTGCTTCAAGCGTTTCGTTCCACGTTTATTTGGATAATTTGTTTTTCAATTCGCCGACGGTCGCTCTCCTTGCAGTCTTGAATCTTCTTAAACTCTGCTGATCAGCCTCCAAAACTTTGTATAACCGATAAATGAATAATAATACACGCAATGTTTTTATTTCACCGCCGTAAAATATATCCGACCGAAACCGAAACTGTATCTCACCAGAAGCAGTTTTGCTTTCTTTTGCTGTTTTAAATTTACAAAAATGGATGCAGATATTCAAACTTTATAATAAGGCCTACCTATCGAAGTGTTCAAACGCGTAAACAGTTATATATTAAACAATTTTAAATGTTTGTGACTAATAGTAAATATTTCATAGGAAACATTAATAGTGATTATTAAATAAGGTATTGTTTGAGAGAGGGGTGAGGGTTCATATATACATAGTATGTACGTGTTGTATTGTTATACTACTACATATAAATATATGTTCTCAATTGCACTGAACATTATTTAAATATGTGCAATAAAAAGCGTCATCTACGTACCTCTAAAATTATAATTATCAACTGATCTTCAAGGCCAATCAACAATTAAAATAAGATAAAGAGTTATATAAGTTATAGACAAAGTTTAAAGGTTATAAACAGGGTTTATAATGATATCCAAGATGAGAAAATTGTTTTGTGTGTTTTTGTTAATGGCATACTTATTTATATACAAATATAGGTTTTGTATTCAGACCTAAGTATACGTTGTCTCGGGAGGAAGTCCTTCTGCATCGTTCAGGTTTAAGGCCATCATTCAACATTATATACATCTATCTTTATATGGCTTTGCTTTGTTTAATTACTAAATCTGGAGATCCATGGTAACCGCTTTACCCCCTCCCCTTACTCCTTGTTTTAATCTTCTCTAACTCTGTAATAGACCACATCCTTCTAAAGCATAAAAGATATTAAAAAATAAATGATCATTATTTGAATCTTAAAAAAGATTACAGAGAGGTTTGAAAGATGCCCACAAATAATTCAAAGTATAACATATACTACTCCATATTATACCTTTAATTTTGGACTGATCGTGGACATCCACATTGTGGCCACCATAGCCCCCTGCAGAGATAATAAAAATAAAGAGTTTAAAAAACATAACTACCAAATAATGATCTGTGTGTAGGGTCATCCAATAAATCAATCTGAGCTAGCTATTCGTCGAATTGTTTAAATGCTTCATATAATATAGTTCGAAAAGGTTTATAACAATTATTCTTTGCATAATGTGAGGATACCGGTAAGACAAAGAAATTCCTGGAGTGAAGCTAATATTACCGCTGTAAATGAAAGTGTAAGGGATGATCCGAAGTTATCGATTCCTCGACGTTCACAACATTTAGACTTATCTTATGGCACAATATGGCGTATTTTGCGTAAAGATCAGGGCCTACACCCCATACAACAATTAAAAAACAACATAGATCGTGTTATTGGTGAAACTATACCAGATTTATGTGAAAGAGCTGCTGAAAATTGGATCCAAAAAATGTATTGTATCAAACGTAGTTGTGGTGCATATTTTAATGAAATTATATTCCATTATAAGTGGCATCGAACGATATTTCAAATAAATAAAATATCATTAATATCTTACTTGATTTTCTAAATTAATTCCATTTTAAAATTTTATCACGCTTGTTCTGCTTTACATAATAAACATATTATTGAACAACAGTCAAAATTGTATCCAGATTTGTAGGATTTTTTATAATGTACACGTAATTAGATTAATTTTTATCGATTATTACACATTCTAGGGTTTCAGTTGAAGTACAACCATGACGACACCCGCAGTATTGTTGTTGGTCACATTATTCGTCATTTCCTTTGTGGCATGGCTTTGGGCTCGTCGCAATCCTTCGTCTCCACCTGGACCGCGAGGTTTACCTTTACTAGGATCTCTCCTATCACTCGATGCTACTTCTCCCCACAAGTCCCTAACCGAGATCGCTAGGAAATACGGAACGAATGGAGTGTGTGAGCTGCATCTTGGATCAGTCAGGACGGTTCTTCTGACAGATCCGAAACTTGTGAGGGAGGCTTTCGCCAAGGATGTTTTCTCCGGAAGAGCTCCGCTGTACCTGACGCACGGTATCATGGAAGGACAGGGTAATATTTTTGAGTTATTCCGTAGTATAATATCAAATATTACAATATTTACTTACTTTTCAGTCCTGTCGAGAGTGGAAAAAACTAAACCACTTAAAAGTTTTCTGATTTATTCGAATACTTACAAACAACGTTTATACAAACGTTCTCCGAGTTTTCTGTCTAGACTTATTAATAAAAGATTTAGCTTGATGTTTTTTCGCAATGTTACCCCTATTGAATATGAATTTTATTTAAAAGAAGCAGTTTTTTGTGACCGTTTTAATAGATAGGATAATGAACCCGTTGTTATTTCATTCGACCCTGGGATGTCAGAATTACCTGAGTGCTCACGGTAGCCATTCATATCTGTTTTATTTTCAAATAGGCTTACCTTTGTGGCAGGCAGAGAAAATCACTAGATATTTCTTTTAGCGATTGCAATTTAAAACTATTTATTATTTATTGTTTATTATTAAACTGGTACCTACATGAGTATGATAGAAATAATGAAAATATCGTATATTTCGATATGAATTTCCTGCTTAAATATTAATGTATTCGTGAGACATTTGATTATTAGAATTATTTAAAGAAACAATATTATACAATTATTGTTTTTGTTCGATTTTATTATCAATCACATAATGTTTATGGAAAATTTAAAAAGTGGTTGTTGGGTGTGCGCATTTATAAGAATTTTAGTGATTTTTTAATAAATTTAGTTGAAAAAAAAATTATTGCGACGTTGCGCCTTAGTAATTGTTGAATATTTTATCAATAAAATTTAGTACATTCAGCACTCATTAGCAATTCTAGACACGGATTTATTAAATTTGAAATAAAAATTTTATAACTCCAACCGCAGTAATATTTTAACAATATTTGAGTATATCCAAGAACACACAATTACTGGATTTTTACCTCCAAAGGCATTGTTATTAAGGCAAATTATAGATATCTCATAGAAACGAAGCTATTATATTATATGGGAAATGTGGAAGTATGGGTATAATACCCTGTAATAGGCTTTCGACCTATCTTCGGCTGGCTTAAGTGATCATTTTATACAACTTAACGTTCACCATTCCACCCAATCAACTTCCATATCTATCAAATTTTTGGAAGTTGTGTATATGCTACCATGTCGAAACACTTCAAGCAGTAACTACAATTGAATTGGATGGAATGGTGAACGTTACATTGTATAAAGTGATCACATAAGCCGAAGACAGGCCGCAAGCCCATTACAGGGTATTATATCTATACTTCCCATATAATATAATAGCTTTGTCTCTATGAGACATCTATAATTTGCAGTAATATTTGAAAATCTCATTGTTGTGAATCTTTCAATTTATTAGTTTCGTACTACTTGAATCTTTTTCGCATCACCAGTTTTGGCGGTATCGTTCATTCTGACGTCACAAATGTGTTGGAACTGTTTTAAAAGATTTTCTGTATTAGTCGTGCAAACTACGACACGACGCCCACGGTTTTCCCAGTCGACCCGGAGTGGCGGAGTGCCGGAGTGTTGCTCTTCAGACGTAAGTCGCACATCGCGGTGCAGTGTCTAAAACCAGCATCAACGACCTAGGACAAGGTTAGAACAAAATGCACCATTGGAGTTTTTAGAGCGGTGTCGATGACCGAGTTGCAAGCAGTTTTTTTTGTCTCGTTTTATATAACACCGGTAAATCAGGGGTGACGCGAATATATTGCGATCGCTAAATTATTATTTTTAAATTATTCCAAAAAATATAATGTAGACAGAGCTCAATTTTCTTAATTAAATTTAGCTTTTTAGCGACTGTTGAATCTTATCCATTATTATTACTATCAAATTCAAGGAATAATAAATAATTAATGTCAAAAGCCCGAGTGCAATAAATTTTGTTGTATTTGTTGTCGAAAGATCATTTATTATTCAACAATTATTATTGTCGTTGTTGGCGAATGAGGAGATTCTCAACTACGAAGCCTGGCAGCAATAACAGCGAACAACAAATACATAGATTTTTAAATGCAATATACCAAGCTTAGTTATTATTTTTTTAATTTTTATTGAAAATATACAAATGTTAAGTTAAACCCGTTCTTCGGTTTTCAAGGCCTTTTAAAATGTTCGTAATTTTCTGGGCTATTCTGTTGTGCGTATCTGACGGCTTTGGCCGACGTTTCAGATCCCGTTGCGGGATCCTTGATGATGTACTTTATGCAGCTATATCAATGTTTTAAGGGACTTATATCATCGAACTAGCTTAATATTATTAACTATAATGAGTATTATTTATTTTTAAATATATATCCGTTCACAGAAATCACGTTACAGAAACTCTTTTTTAAACTATGCTATAGGAGTAGAGTACAACCACTGTAAGAATGCGCATGAGATTTTGGCTACGCGCATCTGGACGAAGACATTCGTAAAACTTCAGAAAAAAGGCCTACATGCCGAATGCGCCTACAGTAAAGCAATCTTCTGAATATAATGGACTTTTCATTTTAAGCACTGTTGAAAGACATACAAAATAAAAATTCAATTTCTGCGCAGATTATTTGAAGCGCATCCTTAGACTGGTTGCACTCTACGCTTGTGGCACGAATCCCCATTTGTTACCAGACGAGTGTCTTAACGCAAGACCAAACGAGCACGTCACACTTGTCGAAAATGGGACGATGTAGAATATTTGTGTTTTATTATCTTACTAAAGGCATCAGCATGCCACTCAATCCCTATTTTAATTAATTTTATATGCCATATAATATATCGAAAATATTAAATTTTCGAACCGATTTATCTACTTTGATTAATTGATTTAATTTTATGTCATTTATGATTGTCAATACAAAATAAAAACCAATAAAACTTTTTTTCACAATATTTTGTCAACCCTTTTTGTACACCAGTAATTAGCGAAATTTATAAAAGATCTTATTTAATAAACTTAAAATCTACTCTGAATATAGATTAAATCTATTTGTCTACTCCCATTCAAAGATATTTGTTGCTAGTTGATTTTGTTGTAATCGTTCGCATCCCGCCAAAACATCGTACATAGTTCATTTTTATACGATATTGGATTTTGAAATATTTTTTAAAATTATTGTATCACGTGCCACTACCCCACGCGGATAATAGTATATAAAGATAGATTATATAAATAGATAATAGTATAATGGTCTTGATGCATAATTATACATAAAAATTACAATAAAAATAGATTCTATACAATCTCATCAGATCAATAGGTACCTACCTACATATGATTATTAGTTTTAGATTAATTATAAACTATTTATTTTTTAATAACTAACATTATGTATTGAACACTTAAACACACATATTTATATTGTTTATTGATAATTACATTAATTTGCTATAATTTTTGGAAATGCGTAATATTGATATCTCTTGTTTACGAAACATTTTATTATTACATTCAGTATCTTTTTCATTATCGCTAATTGACTTTACTTTTATATTTTCGTTTAATTTATCAATGAATATAAAATTAATTGCAATATTAATATTTAGTTTCGTATATGCCATTTTGGAAAAAGGCATAAATAGGTATGGAAAGGATAGGCGAAAAGGAATAAATTGGGTTAATTATCCGTATGGGGTCCTTTTTATACCATAAATACGTGCTTGCGTTCGTGTGTTCGTTTTACATTATTTAATAAACTTTACCTTTAAATGATAACTTTATGATTTTTTCTTTACTTTAACTGTTAAATAGTAAAACTCTAAATATATCCTACTGTAATAACCAGAGTTATGGTGTGCGCTACTGACTCTCCGAGTGACTTATCTCTCAATTTGCGGGCGCAACTGCGTAATAGTTGACGTTGCCGTTATCGGACCATGCATGCGTTATATCTCATTTTTGAACTTGCAATTTCTTATCTATTTTTAACGTAATAATTTAATATGCTCGTATATATATATATTATGAATGAAGCAACTTTAGATACTTTAAAACAATGTTGTGTTCCAATTCGATTTTTTTTTATCATAAAAGATTTTTCGGAAAGTCGACCGTGCGTTTTGCCTTCACATACATTCAGACATTACCTGTATTTAACAACCGGTTCTATTTAAAAAATAATTTCAGTAAAGATGTCACTTCTCACCGCCTCCTTTCCTACTACCTACCTATAACACAATTTCCAGAAAATGTATGCACTTTCTTCAACCACGTCCCTGAGTAGTGTAGTCTAGGTCGATACAGGAGAAGTCTATCTGGGGCGTGCATTGCACACAAGCAAAAATCTGTGCATTAGGTACTTAAAATACTGGATACAAATGTAAATTAAATAATCCATATATAGGATAATAATTTTTATGTTCCAGGCCGATATTGTTTATGAATAATTAGAAAATGGAACATATTTTTTAAATTTGGATTTATTTAATCGAGTGATATTGGCCAAGTGGCCGCCTCTGGCAGCGGCACAAATACGTGCTTTTTTAACCATATTTTTCATAACATTCTCGCGCACTTCGCGTGTTATTTCAGCAATTTCATTTCGAATAATATCCTGTAGCATCGGAATTGTTGTTGGCTTATCGGCGTAGACTTTCCTTTCAAGTACCCCCGCTGAAAATAGTCGGGGGCCGTCGAATCAAATTATCGAGGAGGCCAGTCGATATTACCATATTTTGACATTATGCGATCGGGAAAAATTTCGCGTCAAAATAGCTCGGGCTGTGTATGAGGTGGTACCGTCCTGTTGAAACATGCACATGTGTTACAAACCCAATCGACTAAATTATAAATATGTACAATATATGTTTAAATGCATAAATATACATAGTATTAAACCAAGTTCGATTGTTTATGTTAATTGATCATTCTCTTACTGTATTGATTCGGGTGATTTTCCACCACATGTTGGACCCGCCATACGACCCGAATCAAAAAATGTATTGACCGTAATTTCGGTGAACGATAAATGTCATTGTAATTTGTGATTAAAGAACATATTTAAATATCTTTATGTTTTAGGAATAATTTGTGCTGAAGGTGAACTATGGAAGGACCAGCGTCGCCTTTTGTCCTCGTGGCTTCGGTCTCTCGGAGCCACGAAGGTGTCGTCAAGTAGACAGACTTTGGACCTACGTCTGGCTAGAGCTGTGGACGGATTGGAAAAGGTGAGCTCCGTTCACTTTGCATATAAGATATATCATGACCAAATAAAAGTGTCATGCCCAACGTGGTTCTCTTTTCAATTTTGTGTCTTTAATTTTAAATCTAGTATTTTATAAGATATAACTAGACTCTGCAAGATGGTGTCTCAGGTATAGGCTTTTTCAAATAACCTAAATTTGAAAAAGCCTTAAATAATTATTTATTCATCGAATTAGATCTAAGTATAAAAATGTATTATTTTTGATATAATTTTGTTATTCGCATGAAGACATTATTTAAATGCAAAATGTAGAAATCAATTATACCTATTATTATAATGAATAATAAAAATACAATTTTTTCCGAGTTGTTTTTTCTGTTGGGCGATTTTTAGTGCTTGGTCTGTTTTTATTTTTAAGACAAACACTGACACAAGCAGAAACCTGCAAGAAGTACATATTATTTTAATCGATTAATTTGTATTGAAATTACATTTTATTTGTGATTATGATTTTTCAGAATATACCTGATTTCGTAATAATTAATATTAAAAAAAAAAATTAATGACGCGCAGAAATGTGTATCTGTCATAGCCGATCCTGTAAATCTTAAGGCAATTCGCAAAATATATAACGTTTTTCTATCACCTGTTTTTTACGACATGCGATTTTTCTATTTTTAGAAATTTCCTCTCCGTCTTTTTCTGTGAAATCTAACTTTTCTCCGAATGCTTTTCTGTATGAGATTAAGCACTTTTCTTAGTTTTATAAATTTTAGTGACAGACACAATTCCGCATTTTCTTCTTTTTCTGTCAAACCTGTTTTAATTCTTTTATCCGTGAAATTAAGGGCTTTTAGTATTTTTAAAAATTCTGGTGATAGTTAAACTTTTTTTCTATTACAACGGTTTTTTTTTCAGTGAGCCTAAGTACTTTTATTATTTAAAAAATTCTTTTATATGATCTTTTTTTCAAATCTGTTTCATATACTTATTTTGTAATTGATCACTTTTTCTGTTTTTAAAAGTTCTGGTGCTAAAATTAAAATTAAAAATTATTAAGTAAAATTCCGCCGCACCTTATTCATATATCTTGCCTGATAATCACTTTTTAGAATGGATAAAACACTAGTAATTAATAAAAAAAAATTATATTATGGCACTATGTTCTGCAAAATCATAACTTCACAATTAAAATAAGATTTCGTTAAAAATTATTATAATTTAATAAAATACGTTAATGCATTCTGTAAATAAAAGGGAGCGGAATTCCTGGCGCTACCTAGCAGGTTGTATTCGAAAGTCTTTGAGAAACATTGTTATCAAAGAGATGAACGCTTCTAACATAAAAAAATAAATGTCACACTTAGCAAACGTATGTGAATGAAATTTGGTGATTTCTGTACAGGTTAGTTATTATGTTTCTTGTTCGAATCTCGAATATTTATTCGATAAATTGATTTTTTCTTAACTTGTTTTTTAAAAATTATAATAGTTGAGCCGAATAATAGTTTGCAGATTACAAACGCGGTATAATTATGGCTCATCTAACTAGGCTCATATCTTATATTTATGTCAAACAGATTGGAACGGTGGTAGGCACTAGATAGTATAGATATCTGGTACTCGCGTATAGGTTCATTTCAACACTTTTAGTCCATGGCAAATAGCAGCATGGTCTTCGTCCATGGCTTCTTTAATTGTCTGCCCGTTATTCGCCGAACTCTCCGGATAATATAAAAAATGCTGATGCGTAGCTAGACACAAGTTCATCAATTATCTAACCAACTTATCTAACCAACTTATCTGCTTATCTCGAAGCAATCTCATACTTTCGGATTCGGAGTCGATGCAAATTCCGTAGCCTGACCCCAAAAATGATAACTACTTTGTTAGAACGCTTAATGCAGCACGTAAACGATATTGTAAAATCTCTTACGCAAGTAAAGTTCAATATTTTTAACATTTGACATGATTAATTTATACAATTTTTTCAACGATAGTATTGGTAGAATCACATATAATTTTTAGCATCTATGAAAACCTTTTTGTAATAAACAGATTTTTGTTTATTGAGTATAATAATATTATTGATGGTTTAATGGTTGGTTTTTAATAAAATAAATCTTAACATAATAGTATTGTGGGCTATTTTTTAGCATGTTCAGCTTTTCGATTGTTTATTTATGTACTTTTCAGAAACTGTCATCTCGCGCAGATCCCTGCGAATCTCTGGACCTGCACCCTGTACTCGCTGACTTCGTGGGTAACCTGGTGAACGAACTGGTTTACGGAGTGTCCTTTCGCGAGAACGATGAGACTTGGCGCTGGCTCCTGCACATCCAAGAAGAGGGCGTGCGGGCTATGGGAGTCGCTGCAATAGTCAACTTCATGCCTTATCTCAGGTGTGATGTGATCGAGATTAGGTGTTTTAATACATGGGACAGCAAAAAAAATTGCGCTCCTTAAGTAATACAAAACATGAATTTCTGATTTGTAGTCTTCGAATATTTTTTACTTATCCTATTTTCAGTGGTTATTTACTTATACTGTAATTAAAATGACCACTCATTTTCAAATATTAAGTTGTCTCAAACGATTTATTTAGATTTTTGTTCGAATAAAACTGACTGTCTGCAATGTTTTCTTTCAGGTTTTTCTTAAAATCAATTCGTAAAACAATACAATGCATCGTATCTGGGCAGATGCAAAGCCACACCATTTTGAGGAGCATCATCGACACAAGACGCCGATATAGAAAAAACGTGTCTGAAAAAGGTGACACGACCGAAGAAAGACTCGAGAACTTGATGAATTTTGGTGTCGAGCAAATTAGGTGTGTCCACTATGGAATTATTAACGACGATTCATCTAAATCTCATTTCTTCAAACCTTCAAATCTAATTATCTCAAAGGATGATTGTGTATTAGATTATTTCTTGGACGAACAGGAGAAGAGACAAAGTGGCGACCCGGAAGGTGAAGCGACAAAAAGACTTTCAGATAAGCAGCTGACGTTCCTTTTGGCCGACCTCTTTGGAGCAGGACTGGATACAACTCTGGTATCCCTTTTGTGGTTCCTATTATTCATTGCCACCAACAAGTCAGAACAAGTTCGTAACATTTCGCATATTTAATGTTTGATTAAATGTAACATTTGATTAAATTTGTTTTTAATACGTTCATTTTCTATGATATTCTATGACCCTTCATTTTTGATTATAATCTAAAAAGAGCATCTAGTGATCAGGCTGCCGAGTGTTACAAAAGGTTCTTCCGGTTTTAGGAAGCTGTGAGAAATGAATTACGCTCAGTCTGTGGGAACCGTTCTCCTTCCTTGGATGATCTTCCTCACCTCCCCCTCACCCGCGCGGCGTTAAACGAGGCCCAAAGGCTGCGACCAGTTGTTCCTGTTGGGATTCCTCACGGGTGCTTGAAGGTACAATTATTAGTGATGAGTTCAAAATCACGAACCGTGAGGTGAAGTGATCACTGATATCTCACACACTATCAGTGATTGAATATCTGAGAATATCATGACTCGCGATTAACTTTTTAATTTAATTTATATTTGGTTATGAACCGTGATTCGGCGCATGTCCATATGAAATGAAAATATTCATGAAAGAATGACGTTATAATTCGTGATAAGCGCCATCTAGTAGATTCTGCCAAAGTATTTTACGCGTTTGAACCGAAATGCTGAGAAGTTGACCCGAAAAATAAACTCACACTTTTTTAAGGGTTTGCAATTACTTTGTGATGATATTAAATTAGGTATATATTAATTATACAATCTAGAATATATATTTATGCAAATGAAGTTTGAATATCATAAGTAAATACGCTCAAAATTATGTTTCCTTTATTTATTTATTTCGTGTATTGTGATATTGTGCGACGGATGCGTTTTAATAATTAAACTGGCATAACAGTCACAGTTTTCAATCACTGATATTATTGAATATCAATCACAATCACACCAGTGAATCAAAGGTAGCATTTTATCTTATCATTATAAATTATCACAATATTTAAAGCTAATTCAGTTAAATTTTGAATACTTTTACTAGCTCTACATTGCTTTACGTTGCTCTCCCACGGGAGCAAATACGTTAGAAAACGATGAAGAATAAGATCAAAAAAGTGAAAAAGATGAACAAAATTCTTCAAAATAAAAGTATCATTTAAACTAGTTTTTCATATAAAGAAGACGGAGACTATGTGATGAAGGAAGAAGATTTAAAAGATGCAATATACTTTTGTCAATCTCCAAAACTTTTCAAAACAGAAACACTGCCTAAACTCATAAAGAAAATCATACAAATCATACTGGGTCCGCAGGTTAGCACATTTAATTAAAATTATAAGTAATGCGCCTGTGAAAGACAAATCACCAATGTGTGTGTTATGTAGATTGCGAGTACGTAGGCGCAAGCTAATTATATTATTTAAAAAAATATTTTATTAAAAAAACCAATACCGTCTGGCGTTACATGATAATTTGTCATCCGTCTTTCAAAAAGGTGTATCTTGATTTTACAATAGACAATATATTAACAAATTGTGTAAAATTTTTCACTGTTGAAAAATTATAAAAAAAATCTTACCGATTTCTACGAATATTTTTTGATTTATAGACAAAGCGAGGTGTATTTATCCCATAAATATTACTTTTTACTGTCATTTGTAAGAATAGTTATGTCAAAATATTTTTATATAATATTATTACTTCATTGAAATAAAATTTAGATATGTCTGTTTGAATGAATTATGCACACGTATTTGGGAAATGTAATCCCAGTCCTAACTTAATTTTAACAAAATACGAGATACGCCTTATACAAATTATGTCGCAATTCAGTTTTATATATCTAATGTCTATATATATATATATATATATATATATACAGACATTTGTTTCACCTGATGTTACAGAACTGGACATTTTGAACACCAATGAGGAATACATATTTCTTATTAAAAGTCTAAAAATTGTATATTTTAAATACTAAATTAATGTATTAATTATAAATATATACATATAAAATCAATTTTTGTCGAAAAATATTGTTTTTGCGTCACCGGGATACGAACCTGGATCTCTATTTCCAATCCGGGGAAGTGCACAACCTTTGTGCTATAACGCCAGTATTTTTATTGACAAATTTTCGAACCTATATGTTACATTTTTCAAATTAATACACCTGTCGTTCCATTATTTGAAACCCATCTACATTATTTTTACAGAATCTCAAATACGTTTGAGTAAACCGACTGCAGACGCCAGAATTATCAATTCATTTTTATTCAATTTTGGACACATTGATACAACATATATTATTAAGAAAAACACATTCTTATTGTGAAGTTGTAATTATTCAGAACATAGGTCTGTGATATTTTAAATACTAAATTAATGTATTAATTATAAATATATACATATAAAATCAATTTTGTCGAAAAATATTGTTTTTGCGTCATATAAAGTACAGTATTTAAAATATCACAGACCGTCTGTTCTGAATAATTACAACTTCACAATATAATGTGTTTTCCTTAATATTGTATATTTTACTAATTGTTCTTCTCTATCTCACACAGGATGTAATGCTAGGTGGGTACTTGATTAAAGAGGGTTCCATGGTAGTTCCGTTGCAGTGGGCCATTCACACGGATCCTGAGGTTTGGGAAGATCCTGAGCGGTTCAACCCTTCCAGGTTTCTCGGCACTGAAGGTGAAGTCCTCACACCCCAACACTTCATACCTTTTCAAACAGGTAATATTTTCTTACGACAAATGTATTATTAGTCGGTATGGGTGACATTCTGCTCACAGTAATAATAAAAATAAAAATATTCCTACTCAAAGAAACCAACCTTCTTTCACAAATATTTTTTTATTAATATGATTAAAAACTAAAAAAAAATGTTTTCATTTTAAAAAAAAGTATTAATTGTTTTCGACAAGAAAATATTTAATAAAATATAACCGTTCCAAATTTGTTACGTTACATATAATATGTAGAATCATAGAATGAAATCCAACAGTATGATGTGTCGTCAAGATTGTATACTTTTGGTATTAGGTATATAAAGAATGAGATGATAATAAGCATAATATATGAAATAAAATACAAATCAAAGGTGTATAATTTTATTTTTGTACAAAATTTTAAAATGGCCGGATAGCCAGCCATTAAACGAATTCTATTCTGGGGAGATATAATACATGTGTTCGATACGTTTAGAATTTTTTTTGAGAATGTAGAGATCAATTAAATTCACAGTATATATTATCAAAATATATATATATATAAAAATTGATTGAAGTTTGAAATATTTCACACTTAAGTTTATGTGTGTGTGGCGAATTATTTAATTTTAAATCGCATTATCTCACTTTTAAATAATAGTTTTAATCAATTGCAGAGCAAAATTTATATTTCATCATCACTTTTACTCCGCCATAGAAATCATCACCATAGAAATCAATATTATTATTATTCTTCTTTTGGAGAACTGTATTGCAGCAGAGCGATATCTTCGAAAGGCTATTAAGCAGACATATATTTTTTATTTTCGTATGAATTTACAGTATGTTCTGAACAGAAATAACAAACATAAATGTTTGTTATTTCTGTTCAGAACATACATTTATGTTTGTTATTTCTGTTCAGAACATACTGTAAATTCATACGAAAATAAATAATTCGAAAATAAATAAGCTCGAAATATAAATATTTCGAGCTTCCGTGTATCGACAAATTATTAATTTGCTTTAATATAAGCTAAAGTTACAGGTACACGCGAATAACGCACTATTACTAGGCGCACAAATACGATTTTTAATCGCTCGACTATTTAGTTGTTTGTCAAAAGGTTATTGGATCATATGGGATCAAAAAACTTTATCGTTTTTTTTTTTTGCCAAAACAGTTGAACAACTATCGGTCGATATCTATGTACGTTACCGTGTATTGGCGTGCGCATACACTCGACTGAACAGTCGATTAGCGACCGTTCAGTTGTATGGGAGCACGTACACGAATGTTGAGAGATCTCATTGGCAATTAATTGATAATATGCGCACTCCTAACAACTAAACAGCTTAGTCGAATAGAAATCTCGGAGTTTATTGATTTCGACTCAATAGTTTAGTCGCAGTAATAAACGAGTGTATGCACCTAGCCTAATACAGGGTGAATATTATGTTCCAGGTCGATTTAGTTTAGCCGCCATTTTGGTTTCGCAAATATTTGTCAGTTTGTATTTAATACTTATAGAGAGTTATTGATTACAATTTATTATAAAGCATCTAACGTCTCAACAATGTGTTAAGGTCATTTAAACATTTTATCTGAATAATAATGATAACGCAGTAACCATTAATAATAATCGCTAAGTAATACATTTTAGAAAACTTCTCGGTAGCCGATTTGGGTTAATTGGGTCTGCATCACGTGTAGTTTCATTCAACAGGATGGTGCCACCTCACACACAGCCCGAGCTACGCTTGAAATTTTACGAGAAATTTTTCCCGGCCGCATAATGTCAAAAAGCGGTAATACGACTGGCCTCCTCGATCATCTGATTTGATGGCTACCGATTATTTTCTGCAGGTGTACTTGAAAGGAAAAATATACGCCGATAAACCAACAACAATTTCGATGCAACAGGACAATATTCGAAATGAAATCGCTGAATTAATACGCGAAGTATGTGAGAATGTTATGGTTAAAAGAGAACGCATTTGTGCCGCTGCCATTTGATCGATGTCGTATTCCATACGTAATTGTAATAAACCTAATAATCGATAAGTAAAAACCTGGAACTCGAACATAATATTCACCTTGTACTACTTCAAATTCGTAGTCAAACAAAGCCTATAATTTGTGTTATCAAGAATAATAATGCTCGAGCGCGCTGTGATATCGTGATGTTTTAGTATATATTAGCAACGATGATATAACGAAACTGTCAAAATATGAATACATTTATATAAACATATAATGGTTTAAGTAAATACTGGTCTACCTGATTTAGTTTAAATAAGCTAATCCTTTATTTTCTATCCCAATAGGAAAACGAATGTGTCCTGGGGACGAACTGGGTCGAAACATGTTATTCATGTTTGGGTCTCGGCTTGTTGCCAACTATACCCTAGAAGTGGAAGAGCCAATTCCACCCCTGGACGGCATCATGGGGCTCACCCTGTCCCCTCCACCTTACCGCATCAAACTTATTCCTGTCAAAATGGCTTAGAACTTTAATTCAATATTATCTACCAATTTCATAATGGAAACTAATTATTATGAATACTCTTAAATCAAGGATACTGCTACTACGTGTTATTTATTAATAACCACATTATTAATACCAACATTATTAATACTACCAACTTTCCAATGAATTCAAAAATAATATTTTCTAAACTAAAATTACTTCTTTAATTATTTAAGCAATAATTCATATTTGTATAACTTTAAATATTCTGCATTCTTCTTTGTATTTTAATATTGTTTAATTTGTTAAAAGATTTAGTTTTTTTTACGCTTTTTTAAATTTGTTATATGTATTGCTTTTGTTGTGCATTTTTTATTATATGTTTTTTAAATTGTACTACGTCCGTCTTCTTTTTAGAGATAACCAATTTTTTATTGTAATTTTATACATAATGTATGCGTTACATATTGTTTAATTAAGAATCTTTACTACACGATGTATGGTAGTCCAGTTACAAGCACTTTTTCTTTTCTTTAGAACTTATTCAAACAAATTGTATATTGTATTTTCACCTGAAAAAAATATATTTCTTTAATAAACTTATGAAAAAAAAACAGAGCTAATAACCTGAAATACCTTCTTTTACATACCTAAAACTCATTGGAATTGAGTACACTATTTTTAATAATTTACCTTTTTTTTTGGGTCCAATGTAGTTGAAAATAGAATGAATAAAAATATAAATTAGTGTGACTAAAAAATGAATAAACCAAAGTAAGGATAGCAATTAACTAATATATAATAATAATAAACAGGGGTCAAACAGGGTTGTGTAATGTCTCCATGGCTGTTCAACTTGTATACGGATAAATGTGTGAAAGAACTGGAATGTATAAATGTAGGAGCAAAAATGGGAGATTTGATTGTATGCTGTTTATTGTACGCCGATGATGCAGTACTAATGGCGAATAATGAACAAGAATTACAGAATCTGGTGAGTAGAATGTACGATGTATGCAAGGAAAGCGACCTCATGATGAATGTCAACAAGTCGAAAGTGATGGTATTCGAGAAGGAGGAAAGGAAGACACCGTGCTATATACTTATAGGTGATGAATGTTTGGAACAAGTAGATGAGTTTATATATTTGGGAAGTATGTTTGATAGAAACGGAAAGGCTGATAATGATATCGAAAGGAGGGTGACTGCAGGAAATAAAGTGAACTGCGCTTTGAATGGAATTATATCTAACGGGAATTTGTCAACCGAGGCAAGACTAGCGGTGCATAATGGAATCCTGGTACCGACACTGATGTATGGAAGTGAGGCCTGGAGCTGGCAGAAAAGGAACGAAAGTAGACTGAATGCAGTGGAAATGAGATCATTTAGGCGTGTTTGTGGTAAATCTATTTATGACAGAGTAAAGAATGAAGAAATAAGGAAAGAATGTAAAGCTGATGTTAGTATAGTGAGTAAGATTAAGAAAGGATCACCTAGGTGGTTTGGTCATATGGAACAGATGAATGAGGAGAGAATGATAAGAAATATACAGAACGCAAGTGTTGATGGAACCAGAAATAAAAGACGTCCGCGGAAGACTTGGCACGACCAGGTAAACCAGATAATGGAGGATGGTTCTGTTAGAAGCCTCAACAATCGGCGAGCTTGTATGGGAAGATGTATGAATGTGGATGAGGCGAGAATTGTGTGTCAGGATAGAAGAGTGTGGCGCTCTATCCTCTCTGCCTACCCCCGCGGGAAGACGACGTGATGGTAAGTAAATAAGTAACAATACGTAATATGTCTAAATTTGCTGAGATAGGCGTCTCAAAGTTACAATTTTCGTTTTAAGACTTGGCGGTTGAGCAACGTGGAGAGAAATACAATTTGGCTAATATGGAGTAACAGTCTTCAAAAACTTATTTACCTTAAAGATTCAGATCCGTAAAGAAACGACGCAATTATTGAAAGAATACACAGAGGGGGGTCGTGACGTGATGGATACTTTCATTGCACGAGGGTTTAGCATAGCTTGAAAATAGTAAGAGTGTGAAACGTACACATCTATTTAAAATTCTCTAAACATGAACATTTTTGAGAAAACATATTTATTGTTATAAGATATTGTTAATAAACAATATTCTATAAACACGTGTTCTACTTAATAAAGGAGAATACGTTCCATTTTGAGAAGACAGTTCTGCGGTATTTTAATACGAATTAAATTAATCAATTCGAAATATATGTTAGCAACTAAAATGTTTTTTCGATGGATAGATTTTTTTCGTTTATCTTTCTAATTGATTAATTTTATTTGTATTAGAATATTGTTTTATCGCATAAAATGAGGGATGTGTTACATAATTTTCCAAAACCGCGTAACTCTAGAGCAGTGAGTAAAAATATTCTCAGAATCCGATAAAATCGTAAAAATAATAAGGCCTTAAAATTCATTCAAAAATCTTTGTTCATTTAATTTTATTTTTATCATTTTACCAAAATTATCGTCGCTATATGTCGTTGCTCGGCACAATTTGCGATTTGGTTCAAAATCACTTTCATCATTAGAAGAGATAGTAGATATATTTTTATTTAATAGAGATGCATACACGGAACACGTGTCACATCAATATTCTTATTATTTTCCAACTAAGCTAAACGCTTGTGCTATGAAAATATAACAAACTCATTGGTTTCCTGGAATGAGGCTCGCACCCCCGACCGCTGGATCACTAGGTGAGTAACTTAACCACTAGACTTTACCGAAATAATTAGTGATTAAATATTGTAAAGACTTTGCTGATTTGATGACAATTTTTTTACGCAGTTCGTGGTATCCAGACATACAATTCTTTGCACTCATTGAAATTTTAAGGCTCGTTCAATTCTGAATGTTCTAATTCTGATGCGATTAGGAAGAAATTTATTTTTAATTTTCTGCAAAGTTGAAGATCTTCTCGAATTATATTTACAGTGAAGGGACTGTATTCTTTGATGATATTTAAAGTCATATCAATAATACTATAGTCACTTAAAGAATTATTCATAAGTAATTCGTCGACACCGATAAGGTTAAAGGTATCAAAATCTTCTCCACCAATTTCAAGAGTCAAGTTTAATAATTTTAGCTGATATTGGAGATGTTTCAATGGTTTCACTGACTGTAATACATCCAAGCCATGCTGCTTTTCAGTATGGATTTAAAGTTTATGGTCTTATTTGAACGATGTCAGATGCAACATAATTTAAACAGATCAAAATATTATTTCAATAGAGAATTGCATTAAATTTAAACGGTATAACTTCAAAATCATATTTGAAAGATTCGCATAAAAAGAGGACCGAGTGTATTAAAAAATATATATTGTTGAGTGGTCTGGAAAGTTGTACATACATATTTATACAGACTAACGTATCTGACTAGTGTAATCTAATGAGATTAGTATGATTGAAAATCTTTTCATTGTGATCTGTAAGATGTCTTCAGCGCCGGGATAAGCTTCCTAAAACATGATTCTGATCTGATTCACGTTCTAAAATGTAGTGAAGCCTATTTTATATATGTTACAGGGTATTTATTAGTGTCATTGTCATTATCCTTCCGCGTTCTAGTACTTTTTTCTCGCATCTATTTGCATATTTCAACTGCTGGGAGGCAGACCCAGGAAGTGCAGAACAGAGGCCAGCGCATGAGGGATAGGGATAGACACGTAGTTCAGAGAATGACTGTTTTGGCGAGATCTCAATGTATAAGTCTAAGCCAGCGTTAATGTAATATTTTTAGTTTATTACAAATACGTTTGGTAAATTTTTCACCTTAATCCTATTTATTTGAATAATATAATGTGTTACTATTGCACGCATATGAGTTTGAATTTTTTCTTACACGCGGACATATCCCGATAATAATATTTGAATAAATCTAAAATGCAATAGTATCAAGTCTCCGCTGCTATTGAGTCAGATTAGCTCATATAATAATAGCTGAGTTATCTAATCTTATTCAAAACCGATGTTAGGCTAATCAGTGGATGATGAGAGGGCGCACCCCTCAAGGATGCCCCTAAGAAATGTAGAAAAAAAAGGAATTTAATGACTACACGTTTATAATAACATTTCATGCATGTTATAAAAATGTTAATAATATAAGCAATCTTTATTTAAAATAGATTAGTCCAGAAAACTATACACAGAAGAAAGGATCTTTATTTATTTATTTGTTTGTTCTTAATAAGTGTTTTTATATATGCTCTAATATAAACAAGACCAAAATCATTCATTTTTACTATAACTCACATATTTGCTTAGTTTCATCTTGAATCTATTTAGTTTCTCCTCCTTTCTTGTTTTCTGGTATTTCATTAAAAATCTTTATCGCACTGTACATCATCGATTTCTAAGATTTAGCCTTCTTCCTAAATGGCTGTCTCAGTCTATCTTTTCTTCTTGTATAATATGTTCGTGCTCATGTAGATTTGCATCAACTTTTCATATAAATTCTGCAATCTTCAGCACTCTTTGTTTCGCTCTCGGTGGATTTCGCCTTCCAACGCTGTATCGTATTACACCACTAGCTCTTTCCAGTCCACAAATAATTATAAAATAATATTGATTAAAATAAAAGACAATGAAATTTTTTCATCATAAAAATGGTTTTATTTTTAAAAAAATCATCAATTTTATAGAATAGATTTACTGTAACAAATATTCCGAAACTCGTCTCTGTATTCTCCACTTATTAATATAATTGTTTAAAATTTAACGTACGTAATTATATCGATAAAAAATTACAATGCATGTATATTATCTCCAAAAAAACGATTTAAATTTCCATGTATTATTTTACTGATAATTATTTTTCTCGGTGAAGTTAGCTTTAAAAATTAAAGCAGTAATATTGTTTAAATTTATATAGATTTATCCAGTATTGCCATCGAAGTATTGATTTTAGAAATTTTACTAATTTTATTATAAACACTCTAATTAATTGATAATATTTTTATTTTGGTACACATTATCGAAAATAATGGAAATTATCTCAATACTGATTATTGTAACAATCAAAGAATAATAATAAATATTTTTTTTAAATATGAATGTGTCGAAAATGAATAATTGAATACAAATTAAACATCGCGCAATGCATTTTGATAATTTATTTAACAGTTGCATCAAATTCCTTAAATCTTATTAAGTACCTTAAAATATGGACAATGCTTATTGCGTGAACTGTATTGGGGGGAGGGGTAACGGAGTAAACATGAAAACATTTGGCTTAGGTTGCCTGACTAAAATGGCTTTCCGCGCCTTAACTTATCCTAAACACTAAACTAATATCTCTTAAGCATAATGAACACTTGTTTGCACAGCCGCGAAACATAAAAATCTTCAATCGACATGTCTACTATGTATGGTGAGTTTTTAATGAATATGAACTACAAATCATTGATATGACTTTGGTCCGTTTGATTGATAAAATGTTAATATCGAATCAATAAAAATATGAAGTATCGGGTAACGTTTCTATTGATTTTGTAAAATATTTCGTTTCATGTTGAGAAAACGTAAAATAGATTTATATATCTATTTATTTTAAGATTTTACGAAGACGTTAGTAAATGCAAATAATATTTTTGATTTTAAAGAAATTTGTTTTTCGAGGTAACACATTTCAACATGTAAATTGTGCACGGCACAAAGGGACAATAAACAACGATAAAAAATATTGGAAACACCTACGACTTATATTATCTTATTAAAATGTTGTACGTCATCTTTCCTATAACTAGTAAAAAATAAATATATTTAAAAAATTCAGCCCAGCTTTGAAATGTTTCTACTGACACGATATGGCAATATTCCACACCCGGGGTGCGTTTCTTCCTTCTTACAATAAACTATAATGTTATCGGCAATGTTTCAAAAGATTTCCCTAAATCTCATTCGTTGTATCTCTTGTACATTATTCATGATAATAAATAATTGTTTAATTAATCTAAAATTAATAGGAACGGTATTAGCAGTATACCGTGCTCTGGGTGGCAATAATCAATACCATTATCTGAACTCGGATCCGAAACTCTCAGCAGTTAAGGCTTCAGAGATGCTGAATGCGAACCGAGTCACTACTGGCTACCGGAGCACCTCCGGATCTTGATAATTTGAAGGGCATCCTATTTCAGCAGTGAACACTCACGGTGGACTACTAACGTTATTCGTCCTCAAGCAGCGAGGAGTTGCGTGTGAGAAGTCAGTCAATGGGCTCCCACATTTCGGAGAAGAGAAAACACCGGAGGTGGCAGAACGTAGTCCATTGGCCTCGGCGAGAGGATCATTTGAAATGATTTAGGGCTTATTGTCACCCCCGGATTTCCTTCCAAGGATGGAGCTGGCGCTCCTTCCGGTATGGATATGTGGAATGAGTGCAGAATCGAAGAGAAGAAGAGGAATAATTCCATGCGGGCCATGACGTCTCCGAGACACATTCGACGTCCTACTCCGAAAGGCATGAAGAACTCCGGTTTGTGGATCTTGCCGCTCGCGTCAATGAAGCGGGTAGGCTCAAACTGCTCAGGCCTTTCCCAGAGGGTTGGATCCATGTGGACTGCATTTATGAGAGGAATTACCTGGCAGCCGGCAGGGATGCGGTAACCGCACAATGTAACGTCTCTGTGGAAGACAAAAATAATATATGAGTTACGGAATACGTTGTTCACTTGACATATGACTCGTGATTAAGTAATCGCGGACAGCGATATTCAGGCTAAACAAAAAATACATTTAAAGTGATCGGTCTCGATCGTTAATTGCATCTGACAAGCAAGCCGGCCAATTACTCGAATCCAATTGATTCCTAGACTGAAATCACTTTCTGCTACGTGACGTGAAATGAAGAGACGTTTTACGACGGGAGGCAATGACCCGTTGACACTCGCGGCCGCCGTGACGTCACAGCTGCCGGCTTCACAGTGGCCGTTAGCAGCGCCCGCTTACTCTCGCTTTCGTCAACGGGTTCTAAGCCCGGCCTTTCACATTTCGGGCGGTGCCGGCTCGCCGAAACAGTATTGACCTGCGACCTCGAGGTGCATATTCTTCTGAATATTCCAACTCGGCGGTCTCTACGCTCTCGACGGGCACACGCCACAACACAACGGCGTCTGCTTGCGGGAGAAAATTCTACAAATGCGCCCATGTATTTATGCCCATGTATTGATTAGTTCATTAGAAACTATGTTTTCTTTACAAAATCTACTTTTAATACAGGAATCTCACAAAAAACTATAAAGTTTTTCTACCCTCCCAGGAGACCTGAGCTATATCAGAAGAAAACGGAATCTTAAATTGAAAATTAGTAATTTGGAATCTAAAAGATGTGTGAAATAAATATTTAATGTTCCCGTTTTGAAATAGGAACAAAAAAAAATTCACCAAAAAGTACACTTACTTTGTAGGCGTGTGTGTAGTAGCCAGAGGGACGATGGTAGACCTCCTCAGTGACTCGAGAATCGTAGTCTCCGTCACGGGCAGAAACTGAAGATCGTCGATTGATGGTAGTCGGCTCCTGCCGACCACTTGATCCAGCTCTTCTTGTACCTTCCTCATGGCTTCTGGATTCCTCAGCATGAAGACGAATGTCCACAGCAACACGTTGCGGACAGTTTCCATGGCGGCCGAGAAGAGATCACCGATAATTTGCTTGATTTGTTGATCTGGAGAAAAATAAAAAATGGTATATTAGTGTACATTCCACACATCTCGCTTTATTCCGCAATAAAACCATTATTATGTTAAGTTTGCTCGGCTTATTGATTTATAATATTATCAAATGCTTCCAACTATTTAATATATTTACCGTGATCTTTGCCTTCGAACAGCTGCGCGTCTCTTCCTTCGTCCTTGGCTTTCTGAATCTCAAACAGATAGGTGTCAATGAGATCCCTGATATTGTTGGGGTCAAATGTGCTCCTGTGTTCATCAATAATTTCCTGATAGAACTGGAACATATCCTCGCGATTCTGAAGAATTTTGTTCTTGGTCTCGGACTTTCCAGGCAAATACTGTAAAAACAAATAAAACCCAGCATTATTACATATTATAGTGAAGGATAAATCTACCTCAGTTTTCTACGTTAAGAGTTCACTTCTGCGCAAGGGTGTAAATTTTTGATGTATTTTTATTGACGATAAAATAGACTTTTAATTACCTGATAAGTAGGAATGTATTCAGCTGTGATAAGTTCGCCAAAAAGTTTCATTCCTTCTTCGATGAGTCCCGTAAACTTCTTGAAGCGTACGTCGTCATTAGAAAAACGTACTGACATCATGAGGTTACATATAACGTTACTGACGGACACGGCCAGCAAGGACCTGATGTCTATCGGCTGACCTTGGGTGGCGTGAAGACTCGTCAGAAGCTCATTTACTTCCAACTGTAAATAAAATGAACAATAATATAGTAATCTTGGAAAACGGAAAAAGCTCTGATACAGCAGGTGAAAAGAGTCATGGGTAAAATGATGTTTACGAATAAAATGAAGTATTTACCATTATTCTCTTCTGCATCTGCTGCTTTCCATTTCCCATTAGAGTCATCCCGAAATGGCGGAATTTCTCGTGAAGGAACTTACGTTGCTCCTTCCATAAGGTTCCCTTACTGTTCACGATACCTGAAATTAACATAACATACGGTAATTATTTTAAGAATACATCTTTGACAATTATATTTTAGTGGGTTAGTAATCTGTTTTTAACAGGCTAATAATATACATATACACAATTTATCGTTTCTAAAAGTTGCTCAATTGGCGTCCCGACGCCCGAAGCTCCACGCTCAGCGTCGTTTCTCTACGCCTGCGTGACGCGGCCGGCGCGTGGGGACGGGGGGCGGGGCTTCTCTCGGCCCCGACCCGCGCACGTGACGGCGTTTTGACAGGTGTCACACGAGCGGCATGATTGCAAAAAGTTGCGTATTATTTACTGTGTTTTACCGGCGAAGGCTGAATTGCTAATTACCTCACAGGTTTGTAATAAGGATTCATTATTCGACGGTTGATCGAACACGTTAATCAATAGATCATATTTTAACAACGCGATTAGCGCTCTGACGTTATATTAAAAAAAAAATAATTTCGTGGGAATTCGAAAGGTATTCTGAATTAATATATCTATTTAAATTTTGTTACATTTTGTAAAATAGGTATTTTTTATAAAGTTAATTTTCCTTAAATTCTTAACGCAAGATTAAAAATTAATATTTACGTATTTTATTCAAACGCATCCATTATTGTAGGCGTTTTACCGACCGTAATTAAGTATGAGTTAAAAAGCAATCATTTCATATATTTATTTTATTAATTAATAATATTATACGATGTACTTAACCGTTGAAAATATTTAGTAACTTTTTTACACGCAATGTGACATATGTACGACAATTTTTTGTTTAAATGCGCACGTGCTCCGTATGGGTGCTTACAATATTTTTAATTCAGATGTATGTATAATACTTTTGGATTACGCATATTATTTATTGAATTACCAATTTATATTATTGATTAATTTTTATAAACAAGTGTAGCATTTTAATTTATAAAGGCACTCACCGAAACCTTGAAGAGTCTGCATGAGCGGCGTGTCCGGCCGGCTGGTGAACTCCTCTCTCCTGAAAGCATCCCTGATGATGCGGTAATCGCTCAGTACGACCATGAGCTGGTTTCCCAATCTGGCCGAGAAGACCGGGCCGTACTTGGCGGCCAGGCTGAGGAACTCGCTGTGCTTGGGGCCCAGCCCCATGAAGGCGAGGTAGCCCGCTATGGGCAGCCCCCACGGGCCCGGCGGCAGCGCCTGGATCTCCCGCCAGCGCCGCAGCGCCCAGCGCGCGGCGACCAGCGCGCACGCGAACACCACCCATGTGCCGCTGCCTACTCTAGACGCCCAACTTAAAATCGTCCACAACAGCATCTTCACAATTGGAATTAAATAGTTTTCGTACTCGAATGAGTATCAAAATAAACACAGTTATTTCAATATAGTCCAAAAAATGTTTTCTCAGCCGGAAAATCGAAAATAAATTTCAGCAAAGTTATATAAAAAATTAATTAAAATTGAAATTTTTCAAAATATTAGTCTCTTTTCAAACATTAACGCTTTGAATATCGCCGCGGTCACTCAGTTGGACAATCGCGGTGACGAACTGTGTAGGTGCGATCGTCGAGCGAGACTGTGGCGGCGAACATGGCCTTGCCCCTTATATAGCCGGCGCCGCGAGCTGGAGGGGCGCGGCTCGCCGGGGCCCGCCCAGCACCCCCCCACCGCGGACGCGGACCCGCCGGCGAGCCGGCCGAGCCGCGCGGAGCTTTTCACTGCTGGCGGGTCGGCATTTTTCTCTGTAATATCATTTTCAACTCGATGAATATTTTGAGTCAAATCATAACGACCTAACAAAATGTTGCCAGTTTTAACGATGAAAGAACTGCACATTTATATTTTTTTAAATAACAAAACGAATGTGTAGAAATCTGATCACCTCTGCAAGCCGTACTCACCTAACACAACGCACCTATTCAAAGACCAAACCCTCGCTTGGCTGAATTGGTTTATGACGAGTGGCGTGTAGCGTACAAAGTATATCATAAATGGAGTAAAGTCACTCATTGTTGTATAAAAATTAAGATTATGAACGCGTTGATAGTGCTTTTTCATAGTTGCCTTTACAGTAATCATAATTTACATTATTGAGGGGAATATTCGCGGATATAGTATTATTGATGATGCGAGTAAATGTTTTATTTATATGTATAAATGTAGATTAATTTTATTAATGCCTAGTTCACAGATTTCTCTTAGTGGTATTTCGTATTTTGATATAATATTGTGTTGTCTTTGCTATTTTAAAACGTATAAATTTTTATTAATCATTCCGAGAAATTTCTCTTGCGGGTATTCTTACTGATAGAATGCTTCTCGGACAGACCTTCAGTATCTGATTTCCCAGAGCTGAATCTTTCACCTATATTCTTATACTTTCGTTTGTATCTTAATTTTTTCTTACAAGTATGAACAATATTGTGAAAATTTTCTATCGAAAGCGCCACCTATCTTTATCCTTCACTTTGAATGAATAGTTCAATGACACCGTGGTTTAAATTATTTCATTCAAGTATCTCCCCACCCGACCTAGACGATAAAGTAAACGACACTTTATAAAACGGCATATATTCTAACTGTATATGCGAATAGTGAAGCATAATCTGTAGATAGACTTTTCATACGGTGGTCTCGAATCATCAGCTACTTTCTATTTTCCCTGATGCCGCCAGGAAGGAGCACGTATTTAACAGTGAAATAAAAACAAAACCAGTATAGATGTCATTCGGTCAATGAACCCGCTTTTCTTTTTACCTTGAATTTAAAATCTGAATACATTGGCCCAATTAAGATGTCGGTTAACTCTCAGTTGACCCTTTCGCCGCGCCACCAATATTTCACACTTTTCCCAGTTAACGCTTCGAACCTTTTTCGGTACTTATATATTATATAAGTAATTTGACAATGTGATGAGAATTCAACCAGATTTAAAAAAAATATATATTTTGATTTTCTGGAAGTTTCAAAACAATCATCAAACATATATAAATGTTATTATCTTATTAACTCTTTTATAGAAATGTCGTTTCACAAATAATACTACATTTACGTTCACATTCATTACTAAATTTGGAATAATATTTTTTTCAATATTTATATTATAATTAAATTCCAATATGATTTTTGTTTTCAAGTACTTGTTTGTGTTTTACATCGATAAAAACACAAAAATTCGAAAAACTGATTAACACGACGCTTTCTGATAGTAATTATCACAAAGTCCATTTTAAATCAAACCAAAAGTAATATTTTGAATAATCTATCAATATGCTTTGTACAATTATTTTTTATTTGCTTGTTACCTCGTAGAGAATGACGACACGGCATGATTAAAGCTTCAATATTACTCGCATAGTTTTCAATACGAATGAAATTAAAATTACCACAAATTATTATCGGATTTTATTTGTTTAAGAAAATGTGAAGGGGCGGTTCATTACCTGCTCTCTATCCAATTCAATAGTTTCCCTATGTAGTCATGCTTAATTAAAATATAATTTAATTTGATTCTATAATTTTCATACAAAATATTTTATCTTATTAGTTTGTTTTCAAGTCAAACTAAGGTGATGTCAATACTGATATATTCGTTATTTATTTTCTCTGCCTTACCCAGTAGCGATATGGTACGATGATTATATAGGTTCAAAGTCAAATAAAAAATAGATTTCGCATACAATAAAAATCTTTAACCATTCAATCCAACTAAAATTGAGGTTGTGATATCAATTTTAATAAAACTATTCTCTCTGCATCTCTAAAGCACCATGATGATGTATAATATTATAACTAATATACCTAAATAAAGTAAAATTTCGAATGTTACTTTTTATTCATTCGCATTGGTTGGTATTTTCGTTTGCTTATGTTTTTCAAATGATTCAATAAAACATCAAATGGTGAATATATACAATCGTCAAAAAGCTATAAGATTTCAGTTATAATTTTTCAGTGATTTCTGAAATTACGTGGAGTGAGGCAGTTTCATCGAAATGTGTTCTTAACAATCTCTCACGCCTTTTATAAAATAGATATGTATATTCTTTTTCTCCAAAATCGCATATCATTGAACATCGTAATCGTATACTTGTCGGTGAATTTGAGTCAATTACCCCAGAATGTATTTTATTTTGTGCCATATTTCCTTGCAGAAATCCATATTGTCTGCCAGCTGAATTAAATGATTAACATATTTTTATAATCGCAAATGCACGAAAGTTGTTTTTACAGTAATTCTTCTAATAAGGATAACTCTACTAATGATTCGTAATGTTTTTAATTTGCGGAGCAAACGAGTGACAACTTCTATTATACAAATCAGTCATTATCACGATTTTTAAAACTTAATTTTTCTTCAACGGGAATGTATTCGTTCATTTTAGGCAAATTCTTCGATTTGAATTATTATTTTTCTTTTTTAAAGAGAACACATTCTTATTGTGAATTTGCAATTTTTCAGAACATAAGTCTGTGATATTTAATATTTATCCCAATAGCAACAAAAATATTTTTTCGATAAATTGATTTTATCTACGTATCTTTGAATTTGATACAATTGATTTGTATTATTATTTTTCTTATTAATAAAGTATTTCCATAGTATAAAGGTATCGAAAATAATAAAGATTATTACATTTTTGGAATAAATACAAACGTCAGCGTACCTTAGAGTTGTATTTGTGTAATTTGATAATAATGTGCGGTTTTACTGCTAATATTCGCATTCATCGCTTGTACATCAGGATCTCGCGCTCCTGTAATGACACCAGCCATTTAACTCGATTTTAGACAGCGCGCATTGGTGAGGAGATTGTATCGTCTACGGACTCCACAACTGCTCGCTCCGCCATCTCTATCAGCTGTTTCCTCCCCACACCAATTTTCCATGGATGACAAATTTTTAAATTATCATTGTTACGGCAGCGGGTAACAGTTCAAAGTATAATATTATATATATACACGATTTTCTCAATACGTACATTCAATACTACAGTTCAAAGGTTTAAATTAATTTTCTTATTTCTTGAAGCTCTGATTATATTGCACGAAGGAATATGACAAAGATGAGGGTTCGAATGAGCTTTTATTTATTTGCCTTCGTTGCGCCTCTATCCATCCCTATTTATTGTGGTCTAGACAAAGCGTCTTTAGTCATGGCTATTCTGCTTTTGATTTATTTTATACAGCATCTGGTGATAGTGGATATATATATGTATGTATGATCATAATATGGTGGTAATTTTAAGTAATTTTGAGTAATCAATAAACAAGTGTACATCGGGAAATGTTCCTAGAAAATATAAAGTTAAAGCATATTAAATACTCGCATATTGCGTATAAAACTGGAAATAAAAATAACTGATTATTAAAACGTTATTTAATAATGAATCGTAAAAAATGAATAGGTTCTACAGTTTTTTTTCTAGTTTATGAGTTCTAGTTTTATGAGAATCATCAAAATACACCAATGTGAGTATTATTTTCAAATACTTTAAAACTACGTATTGTACAATCATAATCTTTTTCTAGAAAATATGTTTTGGTTCTCACAATTATTACACATTTTATAATGTAACTCTAATATACCTCTGATACATTATATTATATAATAAGCGTATTTTATTATTTCATATATTATTTTGAAATACAGTAGCATAATACACTTCCAGTTATCCACTTAAATACATACTAAAAAAGTTAAAAATGTATATAATGTAACTAGAATGTAACAGAAAATCAAGAAGAAAAAAGAAATGAAAATAAAATGAAAATAAAATTTAAAAGGTTAGGAGGTGGAAGGAACGCGTAGTACAGCGAATAAGTACTTTTTCTAGAAGATTGCTGTCCCATCAAAATATTATTTGTTATTATTTTAGTCTTAATATGTTTAGATGGTCGTAAAACATTTATGCCTCGGGAGGTAGGTTTTTAAAATAATTAATTATTTTAAAAATACTGTTAATTTAACGGTTTAAAAATAAATTGGTTTATATTATTAATAAATTATAAAATATTATAAAAATAAATTAGTTATATTTTATCATAAGAATTTCGACAAAAAATGTATCTTTTATGTGTTATAGATTCGCCTTCGGAAAAATTTATTGAATTCCATGTCCGCAAAAAGTAGAAACAAATTACCACGGTCTTTTAAAATTCGTAACATGGTAATAATTACTACAAATCTTGTTAGTATTGTATCAGATTAACAATTGCATATATGTTTGTCTTAAAAAAGAAGAGAAGAATCGTCCGCTATAAATGAATAATAAAACAAATAGATGATGTACTTACTTCCTTTAATAATAAATGTACGTATTATTTTTTGACACTGAAGCTATCAAAGCATTACGGTTGAAAGTGTTGGAACAACAGTTTAGTCAAACTTTAACAAAACCGATCCTTGACTAATTCTGTCAGTTGAAGTGATCTCAGGGCAGGCCCAAGGTGTTCAATGGTGGACGAATATATTTGCACGTTTTCACTACGATAAGGAAATGGACTAAATATCCTGGACATGTCTATATTATGGAACATGCGTCTATTATATGACACCTGATTTTAAACAAAACTTCTCCAGGTTACAAATCTATATATATATATATATATATATAGCTGTATTTATATATACACCTGCAAAAAAAAAAGAGTGCTAAAGTAATTTACTTAATAAAACTCATTTAATGTTTTAAAAAAAAAAAAATATTCCATTACAACGTATCGATTTCTAAATATTTCGAGCATAGCGTATTAAAAAAAATACAGCTATATATATATAGCTGTATTTATATATACACCTGCAAAACAAAAAAGTGCTAAAGTAATTTACTTAATAAAACTCATTTAATGTTTTAAAAAAAAAAAAAATATTCCATTACAACGTATCGATTTCTAAATATTTCGAGCATAGCGTATTAAAAAAAATACAGCTATATATATATAGCTGTATTTATATATACACCTGCAAAACAAAAAAGTGCTAAAGTAATTTACTTAATAAAACTCACTTAATGTTTTAAAAAAAATAATAAATATTCCATTATAACGTATCGATTTTTAAATATTTCGAGCATAGCGTATTAAAAAAAATACGCCGCAGGCGAAATTCTTTCATGGTTTAAACCAAAGTCAAAAACGATAACGTAACGAATAACGGAAGGTAACGATATGTTCTACACTCTTTCATTTTCCATAAATAAATACAGCCAGGTACATGCATGTCATGAAAAATAAAATAAATAAAACCCAGGTATATGCACGTCATGAAAAAATGATAAGTTTTTACTCTTAATTAAATATATTTTTTAAAATTTTAATTAGAAGCTCGAACCCCCGACTACTAGATCACTAGCCGAGTATCGTAACCACTAGAGTACAAGAACGCTAATTGTGATATTAATTTATTATTTTTACATGAAGCATAACGAATCACATCAATTTGTACGTCATTTCCTGAAAGTTGGCTACTTGGATAGGTAGATGCGGAAGTAGGCAGAAGAAGCAATCTGGAGGTTCTGGATAATAATCATGAAAACAGTTTAGTATAGAAGCTGTGCACGTGCCTATAACATTTTGAACTTTTAATGTGTAATATATATTATTTTTTTTTTGCGGAAGCCTTAATTTTAATTTAATTGCGCGAAACCTCATTTGGGAAACACTGCTCTAAACAGCCATCTCGCTAACATTTTGGCACGGTAAAAATTAATTCCCTTAGAATTCCATGCAATAATAGGCATATTTTTTGAGTTTAATTTGAATATTTTAAAAGTAGAGTCTACTTTAGTCACCCAGGTTCCATAAACAAAAGTAAAACTTTTAATTTGTTCACATATTTTACAAATAAGTACACAAATAAATCTGGGGTCAGCCCTGATGAGATCGTCACACTGTACACTGTAGGATCCCGTTTCTGTTAAGACTCTTAATTAAGAGCAGAATACGGAAAGACTTAGTGGCTTAGAAAACCATCTCCGTTAATTCTCCTGAAATACAGATTGAAGTTATAAGACATCAATATAGTGGGCGACAAAATACAGTCATAATTGACCGTTTGTTTATTTTCGTGGATTTTATTCTACAAATTCTGTCAGCGCGTTGCGTGGCACGCGTGCGACGAAATGATCTAAAAATCTTTTCGTCGGTCTCGCATCTACGTAACTGAAAATATTTTTATAATTATTATCAATGTTTACATGCCTCATTTTATATTTCATTTTTATAAAAGGTTTTTATTAAATTTGGAATCACGACTGTGATAATTTTTGTATATGGCAAAAGACACAAAAACTTAAACAAACTCAAATCAAAAATAAATCCATGCACCAAATGCAAGGAACGATCATGAAATAAACACGTTAAAAGAGGAAGTAGACATTTCAATGATTTGTACGCAGCTGTAAGCCTTTCAAATTCTGATAAAAACAGCATAAGTAACAACTCCATACAAAATGTATCAACAGAAAGTAGAAATTTTCAATTCGGTAAATAGCCAATTTATTGACTTGAGTATTACACTAGCTTAAAAGTAGAAGAGAGTAATGTGAATAGCAACAATCGACGCATTATAGCTACTACCGCTACGGTTACAGCGGTGGGTTGTCGTAGTAGTTTTTAAAGCTATTCCATTGAAGTTTATACTGGTACACATATGGCGCCAATTTTAATAAATCCGTTAATATACGTTCACGACCCATATTATACATTATTTCATTTATATTTGTTTCCCAGAATTTTTAATAATGCACAGCTTTTTCTTGTATGCTCTGCACGCCCCTGTTAAATACCCATAACAACTATCATATTACATCCCCCACCCCTCCAAACCACTGTTAAAATGTTATAAAATTTTCTAACGCGCTATTCGTAACACGTTTTACCCGAGAAATCGTTGAATAACGCGTTGGTCTAGTGGTTAAGACGCTGGCTTAGTGACCTAGTGGTCGGGGGTTTGCACCTCGTTCGAGGACACCAGCAAGATAGTTCTATTTTCATAGCACAAGCGTTTAGCTCAATTTTAAAATAATAAGAATATTTATGTGACACGTATTCCGTGTTCGTTATGTATGTTCGTGTATATTAAAAAAAAAACAATTTATAAAAATCTATTCGTGGTATTTTTAGTATGAACGAAGATCCAATTCAGAAAAGTTACACTCGGATAACGTCATAGAGCCACAGTTTTAAACATCAGTATTAAAAATAGTTGAAAAGTAATTTTTTTTAAATTGGATAATAATTTAATAACGTATTTAAT
The DNA here is from genome assembly GCA_022840565.1 of Eubasilissa regina. Classification (NCBI taxonomy): domain Eukaryota; kingdom Metazoa; phylum Arthropoda; class Insecta; order Trichoptera; family Phryganeidae; genus Eubasilissa; species Eubasilissa regina. Next base: position 29,517,231 of record JAINEB010000003.1, on the reverse strand, counting down.
TATTTGCTTTTTTATTATAAATATTTTATAATTTGTGGAGTTATTCCTAAATAATACGAGTTATGTACATAATGTAATAATAGATTATAATAAAATAGTGATTATTTAAATTTACAAAAACTATAACATGACTTATTAATTGTTTTCAAATGTTTCGTCATTTTTGTACGGTTTTTAATTTTTTTTTACTATATTCATTTTATTTTAGTTTTTTTTTTAATAACACTAGACCCACAAAACATCCTCATCTGCAGGTACATTTACGAGTATATCATTTGGTACATTTAATAAATTCAAAAACATAACAATTATTCAGTCACCGTTCAAATCATTCACATCATTCTCACAGGTAAGACAGGTTATTATCGATAAACCATTTTTTTTTTAAATTTCTTCTAAATTGGGAGAAAGCGTATTCTTTTGTAAAAACCCAGGTAGTCTTATTTTTTTATTGTAGGAAAAACAATTATTGTCCTCGATCTATATTTATTGGTGATTTAGGGAATCGTTAAATTCAGATTTGCTACACCTCTTGTATTTTTTCCGTGTGAAGCCACCCTATTTAAAGTATTATTGCTATAATTTTTTATTTGTTTAATATTTGAGTTACAGAAGTGACCCTACGATCGGATCCCATATCTTAATAATGGCTCGACCAAAGAAAAATAAATTATTCATAAAACCGGCTTTGGGACTACGTAATGAATTTTGTAGAACCTTCCTAACAATGACATGAGATTGGAGCAAATCTTATTTATTTGCAGATTCCATTTAAAGTGTTCATCAATAATTAAACCAAGGTACTTATGCGACTTAACAAATTCAACTTAAATTAAATACGATTTAATCCACTGATCGGCGCAGCGGTGCGATTTTGTTTTTTCTCTGTCTGGATCACCTGTACGGATTAGGACATTTTTGTAATCTTCAAAGAAAAAAATATCTTTAAACCTTTCATAGTCTCGGTATTACAGCGGGGTTATTGTCCAATTCACTTATTTATTTTATTTTACTTATTATTTATGTATTTATTTTAAAAGTATTATCTAATATTTGCGCCGACACAATGTACATTCTACTATAAGATTTTCGAAGATGTTTTGAATAAATGTACGATATCGAAGTGACTGACCTCCAGGGTAGGTCACTAAACCGCCCCACATAAAGTCTAAAATATTTATAATTATAATGATAAATCCAGTACTGATAGTCACGGAATGATAAGAAGTACGCACACACAGCATCCAATGTTGATATAATAATAATGACATACATACGTTTGGCTTGGTGCGCTGTACTCGCCTCGTGCGATTCTTTTACGGACATAAATCAACATAAAATAGAAAGAAATAGACGTTTGTAAGAAAGAAGACAGATAAGAAACTCAAATATAGCTCTTTCTTACAATATTTCCTGCTGTCAAAATTCTAGCGGATCAAAGGTCTAATAAATATGGACCTGACTTGTATTTTTATCATTATGCATAAACGTTTGAAAAAAGAAACAAAATTAGCAATATTTGAATATGTTCCAAGAACACACAATTACTGGATTTTTACCTACAAAGGCACTGTTATTAAACAAATAATAGACTACACATAGAGACGAAACTATTTAAAAAATATATATTTAATGGAAATATATTTCTTAAAGGGCTTACAACCTGTCTTAGGCTGGATCTTAAGTGATCACTTTACACAATGTAACGTTCACCATTCTCACCCATTAATCAATCTCCATATCTATCAAATTTTTCGATGTTGTATATATGTTACACTAATATTTCGAGTACAACTACACTATCGCCATCTACGGACTAAATTTAAAATTCATTTCCTGAAACAGCATAGATGTCACAATGAGAATCCAATTATTATTTTTTTAAATTATTTAAATTAATATTCTTTATCTGTAAAATTGTTTTTATAGCACATTATACTAGAATACGACCGAAAATAGAAATTATAAACAAAATTATTCTAAATTTAGGGAATCCTCGGTTATTTAAAAAATATATTACATAAATGTAATTGAGACTGAGTGATTAGTTACTACAATGGAAAATAATATCGACCACTATTAAAATCTGGATGTGAACAAAATTAGGAGGAAAATCAACCTGTTTTACACTAGCCGCAAAAGCTTTTCATATTTATTTGAGGATTGATTTTTTAACGATGTTTTTCATAACCTCTAAATAAATTTAGTGCGAACACCGTTATAATTTTCACACTACATAAAAATCCGATAACAATAGGAAACTTTGAATCCCGTGTTTAACTGATGCATGAAATGATAAACCAATAATAAAACAACAAACATCCAACCCCATCTGATTTCATTGTCGTATATAAATAACACACCTATAATAAATATAATAATAACAAACTTTAAACCCTGTCGAACTTCATTTTCAATTGAAATAATATACTGATAATAATAACAAACTTTGAACCTCATATTTTACCGTCACATGAAATAATAAACCGATAATATGATAACAAACATCCAACTCCAACTTGTTTCTTTGTCACATTAAATAACACACCTATAATAAATATAATAATAACAAACTTTAAACCCTGTCGAACTTCATTTTCAATTGAAATAATATACTGATAATAATAACAAACTTTGAACCTCATATTTTACCGTCACATGAAATAATAAACCGATAATATGATAACAAACATCCAACTCCAACTTATTTCTTTGTCACATTAAATAACACACCTATAATAAATATAAAAATAGCCCCGTCGTATTTAATTTTCAAATTTAATAACATACTGAGAGTAATAACAACTTAAAACTCCGTCGTCTTTCATTTTCTCATTAAATAATGAACCGATATATAATATATATATATTGTAATACAATATAATAACAACAAACTTCAAACTATTTTACTGTTGAATAATATTAAATATCGTTAATAATAGTAAACTTCGAATTTCATTTTCACATTAAATAATATACTGATAATAATAACAAACGATTAATACTGTCATATTTCATTTACGCATTAAGCCGTTAGTGCACTCCTCTTTTTGTGCACTCTTAAATCAACAGCATAATTTGTGATTAATTACGAACTAGGCAGTTTTACTTGTAAAAATAATCAACATGCCTTCCTTTCACAATCTTCCTGTATATTTAAATAACCGTAGCTTTTTGTATCTCTGAAATACATAATGTGGCCCGAAAACCGACATAGCAAGATGAGTTCAAATCAATGATGGCAGTATGAGATAAAATTAACAATGGGAGAATGAACTAAAACCGTCCGCTTCAGAATGTATTTTGTATATCTAACAGCCGCAAGATTATCTTCCATATTAGGCATAAATATTGGGAAAACTTATTAGTTTTACTTTATTTATGAATTATCATACGTGATTTCTATCTGTATGGACGCGCCGAGTTTGAGATTACAAATTCAGAGATATATTCCAATCCAACAGTTCAACGCACTTGATGCATAACAAGACATATTTGGTAGTATTATCTAATTCGAGATATTGATGTGCTATTTGATAAATTATTTATACAACAGTGCGTCTTGGATGACGGAATACTATTTTGAGTGACTTTATAATATGACGCGTACATGATATCAGCAATAACGAGTATTGTTTCGGAATTTTACTAACAACAAAAACAACAAATGCACTTTATCAACATAATTTCCCGTAAGATTAGGTACTAATACGTTTTCTGTTTTACTTATAAACATAATAAATTGATGTGTACACAATTTATATCCATTTTTATGTGAAACTATTGAACAAATACATTCAAGGCGATTCAGTAGATATGTGCGAAGCGTTTGATAATCTGCGTCATTCAACTGAGGAATCACAACAGTTTGTTGTATTAGAATTGACTAGAAAACAAGATTTACGCAGTTTGTATCGACCACGTGGCGTATGATTGCTTCAGGAGGAAGACCAAAGTTCAACAGCAGCCTTTCCGAGAATACAATCCATGATTTACGATATTCCGAGTTATATTACGCCTCGCTGGAGTAAATTTTAAGGTCAAGTTCAGCGAGGAAATCAAAATATATTATAAGGGAGTGTGTGCGGTGGAGTTAATTGGAAAATTTGCTATAAAATAACCCCCTCTCCTTTATTTGTCCAACTATAGTGGATTGCTGGAGTAGGTACGAGTTTTGGACTAAAGTAAACACTTCAAAATAATGTGCATTATTATGCAATTATCATAGATTGGTGAATGTCCGAATGAAGGAAGCGACTTCAAGAATTTATCGTAAAATACAAGGCACGTGACTTAAAAGAATGTTTAAAAAATCTTACTTTTGGGCAAGAATCATTAGTACGGAGTCTTGTAAAATAGTATACAACTCTACTGCATCAACTACTGCAGCAGCATTTTGTTTCTGGCTAATGAATAAGAAATGTAACAATTGTCAGTATTGCAAAATAAAGCTTTAAGAATAATATTCTGAAAAAACAGATATACTTGAATTAGTGCAATGCTGAAAAATCTGAATATGACGACCTTTAAGCAGAAAACATATTTCAATGTAATGGTATTTATTTATGAAATCTTCACTAAGAAAGTATCGGCAGAATTTATACGATAAATCAAATTAACATGACCACGAATATTATACAAGAGGAAAAGATGAGACTGTTATTCAGGAAGAAGGGTAAATCTCAGAAATCGATAATATAGAGAGCGATGAAGATTTTTAATAACATGCCAGAAAACATAAGAAAGTAGGAGAAACTGCATAGATTTAAAATTAAACTAAACAAATATATGAAAGACAAGTTGTAGTAAAAAGAAACGACTTTGATCTTGTTTATATTAGAGCATATATAAAAAATATTTACCTATGAACTACATTAAGAATAAATAAATTAATAAATTACTCTAAGTAATTACTCTGCGCGGATATTAAATATGAACACTTTAAAGAATAAATCTGTATTTATCAATATATGATACACCATTTTAATATTAATTTTAATCAAATCGATAAATTAACAGCGCAGAAACATCTACGTACATAGTTTATAAACGTATTTGGAACATAATGGAAAGAAATGTAAAAATGATTATAATATATGTTGAATCAAAACCTTTAAAGGTTAAATGATATTATTCGTCGATGTCAGTCCACGTCTTTAGTGAGAAAAATACGGCAAAAGGTAAATAATAATGTTATAGAAAATATGTTCAACGCTAAATCGCTTATCTCAGGAAAAACCAATAATATGATATTTTGCACAATTCAGTGGTGTGCCGTCCCGACCACTACAATTATAAAGATTTTACGAATTCAGTGTAATAGCAGTATGGCATCATTTATACAAATATTAAATCGAAGATCACTTCGTCTTCTTCTTCGACGGTCTCTCGTCACGAAGATGGCGTCAGCCATGGTTATCGATCGAACCCTATTCTCAAACCGCACACCCTTCCACATGTTGTGCACCGCTGGGCAGGGGAGTTCTCGTGACGGATCTTTCTCCTTTTCTCTTCATCTTTCTCCTTAATTCGGTAATTGCATCAGCCCACTTTCGTTCGCAAGTTTTCCCTTCGTAATGTATTTTTTAATGGCATTGTCCTCGGTAATGGGTCGCGGTATTAGTGTTCAGGATCGATGCCACATCAGCTAGATTCGCCTTCATCTTTGAATCTTTTCCTCAGTCCACTTTGTCTTCTTCGATGTCGTTTTTATAATATTAATATTTACATAGAATTGAAAGGTTTTACTCGATATACGCTATTTAACTCGCTGGATACGGAAGGCGAACCAATTCACTTCAAGGCGCCCCAACTTGCTAGAAGTACATTTTAAAATTTAACGCGCTGGATGCAGTCCTTCATATTATGTTTACATCGAATTGACATATTTTGTCGATTTAAAAATTGTCTGCTGCTTAAAGTTAGAATTGTACTGTAATGCGTGGTAGGGGAGGCGCCCTATTTCGTGAAATAAGTAAATAGTACAGCGTTCTCTCTTGAAGAAATAAAAATTTAAGACTGCCATAAACTACAGTCTTTGACTGTAAGAAAAAATGCATAAATAACTGGAAAATGAGGTAAGAAATCAATAAAGATTCGGAAACTGGAATATTTTGCCCGTGACATATATGCAATACAACAATCTCCATCTTATCAAGGTACAAGATTGACTCACAAAAAAGGGAGTCTAGTCGTGGGAGGACGTTGTGGCTGCGGAATCTGAGAGAATGATTCAAGAGTTTTTTCTTTTTTTAAATCAGGGATGGGGGCGCCCAGAATAATTTCGTTTAGTAGTGTGAGCAATACTATAACACGATAAACTAACACTTTGGTACTTTTGAGCACCTCATAGTTATCAAACACGCGTGATGGTAGTTTATCGAATGCGCAACTTGCACTTCGTATTCTGATTTCTACTTCTGTGTTAGCCTCTTGTAATATATAACTACCTAGGTATGGGTAATATTCTGCTCTCTCGAGCGGATGTCCCATCACACTAATATTTTGGTGAGTACTTCATGTTCTAGCTAAAGGTTGGTGCAGAATTTTGGTCTTAGCTGTGTTTAGATTGAGACCTAGTTTTTTGAAGGCATCTGAATACGTTGCGAGGCCTGTTGCAGGTCTCCCTCTGTTTCCACCAAAATGACGCAGTCTAACGACTACGCTAATGCGTAGTCTAATTTTATTATGGATATGACTGTCGTTTTAGTGTCTGATCAAAGATCACTATACCACAATAACTACAAAGTAACCAGAATAAGAACATTGTATATAACAAAAGTGGTGAATTTAAACTGTTAACCCTTCCGTACCATGCAGTAATATAGGTCTACTACTCTGTATAGATCGATACTTACTGCCCGAGCTATATCAATATTTTATTTACTCATTATCATTTTCATTACTCAACATTTCGAATAAAAGTACGATTACTAGTATTTTACAGCTATTAAAGCTAAATTAAGCATTTTTATCATTTAAAATGCTTAACACACACGGTAACACAAGTTGACATTAAGTATGGTTGCGTACGGGTATTTTCTACTACGGTATGCTGAGGGTTAAAGTCTACAATCGAATTTGTTTATTCCAAATACAGAATGAGTATTTTACACTGAAATCTATTTCAAAATATCATCATCACCCACCAGTCGCCTTCTCTCTGAAGTTGTCAAAAAGATACATCTTGATAGTCGTTCCTCTGGCATTTGCAAGATTCGCATTTTCTATATATAGATTTTTCTTCATCTATATATGTAGAAGTAGGGTTGCATTGTCTCGGTACAATAAAATAGCAATAAAATAATTAGCCCTTCAAATGTGAATATCTCTATTAGTTTTTGTGTATGTGTACAATAAAATATTATAAATGTGTATGTTCTTGTATTATATTCTAAATCTTATCACGAGAATTTTATATTTTACAGCAGGATAGCATTTAAATAATTTATTGTATTAATTTATTAAAAAAATATTTTAACTCTATTTATTCCTATTATATTTGTAAAACAGTAGTAGCGTTTAGATATACAATTATATTTAAAAAATGCTATACTTTAATGACATTAAAAAAACGTAGGTATTTCAGAAAATAAATATCTTGAAATATGTTGTATTACTAACTTCATTCTTCTATTTTATTTTGATAGATTGTGACCTTATTCTTAATGCGATACTTCATGCTTACAAATCTCTTAGAGTTTTGAAAATAGGTTAATTAAACAAGTTGATGATTGATCAACAGGAAAACATGGAATTAATATGACTTAATCACTAAGAGATATTATAGTCTCAAAATAATTTTACAGTATATCAATTCAACTGAAAGCAAGGCTATGTTCACAGTTCATTTTAAGAAATACAGTAGATATACATAAATTAAAATTCAGCGCACACAATATAACATAAACATGTGGGCCAAAAGTCACCATACTTTTAAAAAACTAAATGACCTTTCATGAAATTTAATTAAATTACCTATATGAAAAATATCTTATAAATGACCCCACAAATGCGAGCTCTTTTAACGATGCTCTCCATAACTACATGCTAAATGCCTGTCTCTATCTCTCAAATTTATCCCTGAATGTTAGTCACCAGCTCAAGAAGAGATCCATGCTTATTGATAAATACTCTCTTTTATATATCGCCACAGAATAAATCTGGAGAGTGGATTGCGCCGGTCAATAAAAATCAGAATTTCTGGAAAATACTTTTTCTTCAAAAATTTTCTTTACTAGCCGCACGAATTCTCTGGCTGAATTTACAGTTGTACCATATTGCTGATACCACATACACCTGTACTTAGGGATTCCAAAAAAAATTCCAAAAAAAAACGGTTTGGAAACCGGTTGACCGGATTTTACCGTCTTCGGGAAATAAAGATATTTCGGATGTTTTAAATTTTTATTTAAAAAAATAAATATGTAAATATTTGTGTTAATTTATGGAAAAAAAATCTAATTTCATTGCTTATAAATATAGTATTCATGGTAAAATAACAAAAATAGATAATGAATTCCACGAAAAAAAGTTATTTGAGAATATATAATAAACACATAAATTTTATTTTTTTATTTTTGTTTGCATATTAGATGTACAAAATAAATTATATACTGAATAAATTTATTGACAAGAAAAATACAAATGGATTATTATTATTTTATATATTTGGATAAAATTTAGAGTAAATATATTTAAGCATAATTGAAAGGGTACTTGATGGACGTAGAATATTGGTTATTTTAATATTTACCTCAACCAGCTGACTGACTGAGCTGGTATTGCCCAAACGTAAAATAAAATAAAAACCGGTTAACCGTGTCAAAAAAACCGGTTATCGTTTTTTTTAAATGACCAAAAAACCGGTTAAGTTTTAACCGGTTTGGAAGCCATATAATTTACTATATACATATATTATTACTAATATAGTATATTTTCCATTGCACATAGTATATAGCAGAGGAGTGCATACATCCAAGCAAAAAAGCTGTGCATTACTGAAAAATCTAGGATACAAATATAAATGAAATAATTCATATACATATTATATACTGACGATTTATTACTATTACGCTAGTGCCAGCTGTGTACCAGTAGAATCTTTAATTGCTTAGTTTTAAAAACATTCACGACTATCCCGCCACTGTAGCCATAGTGCTATAGTCGTTTTATGCTACTCTTGTCCTATTAAAATTACTATCTTCTGTTTTTAAGTTATCGTTCTACTCAAGCCATACAATTGGGTATGTACTGAATTTAAAATTCCTTTCGGCTGATCCGTTTTCTACGGAGTTTTTACTTATGCTGTTTTTCAATAGAATAACATTTGAAAGGTTTTCAGCTTGACTTACAGCTGCGTGCAAATATTTGAAGTATCTACTTCATCTGTTATTATACTAATTCACTAATTTTACTATCTTACTGTTGTTAACGTGTTGTTTTAATGATCGTTCTTGGAATTCGAGATTTGTTTTTGATTTGGAATAAATAAAAAGCAAACCGGCATAACCATTTTCTAAGTTGACTAATAATTTGCTTATAAGATTTTTTAAACAGTAAAAGAATCATTTTCAATCATACAAAGTGTTCTAAATATCATTCATAATTTTTTTATATTAATTTTTATATAGGTAAGAAGGTATTATTTATTTTACATTAAAATTTTAACTTTAAAAAACTAAAAAATTACTAATGAAAAAAATGTAGGGTCGTATAAACGACGGATTCATTTTGCCTAAGGACGTTGACTGAACGAAAGTTTATAATCCTATATCCGGCATATATAATATATATCTATATTATATATTCTTGTATAATATCATTGGTAACAGCATAACCTAAATCGGTACCTACTGCATGCCACTGGTCTATAGTATAAAATAATATTTACGTAATATATAATTATAAGTGTTACTATCCTAGTATTTGTATACGTATACGACGGGTTTTCAAAATAAAATATCTTTGTATCGAATCTTGCTCACATTATTATCAATTATTTTCTCATTTATCTGATGATCTCAGCGGCTTCGGTTGCTTTCACGCTGAAGTGCATCTTCAGTAAAGCATAGCTATTAGTCGAATTGTGTGGAATTTTTACACGCATTAATCTGAACACTAGATATAATCAGATTTGTAAATATCTTACAGAACCAAAGAAACCAATTTAATATTGACAATTCTAATACTCTAATAGACCAACGACTTAGGTTAGGGTTAAGTGGAGGTACATTGTTTTACGCAGGTTCTAGTGAGTAACGATGTATGTAAACAAATTGTTTCAATAAGGGGAGAGTTTAGATAATTTTGGGGACTCAGAGATGGGGAATTATTTCCGCGGGGTCCTAGTGTACAACTGAGCATGGTATTTAATATATTTAACAACAAACATTCCATTTGTCGCTGCCTCATATCTATCTATCAATCTCTGTCTTCGTTTTGGCTTCCAGGCGTTCACTTCCTCGACTTTTCCTCCTCTTTAAGCGATTATCTCTAGTACATTTTTATTATTAATTTTTGTTTTTATTATACTCTCTTTTTGCAGTCTCTTTATTCACTGATATATATATATACATATATATATAATTTTTGTAAAAAAAATTTAGAATGGGACTTGTGGTTAAATTTAGATCATAATATTTTGGTTAGTTTTACACGCTTTATTTATTATCAATGATTCCAAATTATTTAATTTACGACCAATACCGTTTACATGTAAAATAGACAATCCCAAATTTTTATTAAAAGTATAATCATTTTCTAACAAATGATTAAAAAATTTCGAAAACTCACTATTATTCAATCATCCCTAATGCTCCTTTACTCTTATATTATAATTTCGACCTGTTTTACCAATATAAAAAGCTGCACAATCCTACAACTAAGTTTATAGGCACCAGAACTGTTAAATTTATCATCTTTGTCATTAAATTTTTCAATTTTTTTTCCTAAAAATTATTCTAATAATTTTGTATGTAATTTTGTAAGTAACAATTTAAGTTAGGTACAAAATTTATTTTTTAAATAATTATTGTTTTTTAAAAATAGATTCTGTTAAAGAAACAATATAACATATGTTTTTGATTAGTTAATGACATCCTGAGGAAGAAAATTATATTTTTCGAAACCGGTAGATGTATTTAATACGTTAAGAGGTTAATAAAACAAAGTTAACTATCTAAAATAATGGATTTTAACCACAAAGTTGCTTTTGATAATCTTAAAAAATTAAAAATAATTATATTTAAATATCCCAATGTATTTCTGTGTCAAGCGAAGAAAAATTTGAAAGGAAACGTCAGAGTACAGCATCATTTTCCTTTGAAATGTCCGGATTAGTATAATATTTATAGTATTGTATATGTAAATTGCTCATATTGAAGATACATTTTTGAAATTATATTGTCAGCATTTTAAAATTAAAAATTGTAAATGTAAATCATTATAGATATTTCTGATACGAATATTATGTAAGTAGATAATTATGTTAAATAATTACATACCTACATGATTTTAACAATCTTTTAAAAAATATTTATAAATGTCCTGTTAATAAAGATCGTTTTTAAAAGTAAAAACATTTCTTAACGTTACGTAACTACGACCTACGACCAAAGATAGAAAGATGGCAAGATGCTTTTTTCAACAAAAACAATAAAAAAATTACTGCTACACATCATCTTTGTGAAATCGCCGATTTATAAAGAATTACAGAATATATATTTACCATGAATATAACTTTATTGCATTTTTTACATTACAAAATCGTGCTACATACCAGGCGCGGTCGCTTCATACATGCTTTGGATGCTCCGCATCCCTTGTGTTCTAAAGTCAAAAAACTTTGGCTTTATTGTTTCTAGCCGAAAACAGCTGCAAATAAATTCGTCCTGTCCGCCAGAGACCAATCATAACACACTACGACACGACGGCGCGCGCATGGAACGAATCGAAATACATATACATTCTCATCAGTATATATATATACACACACACCAGCAAGTGGATTCTATCATTCGTTCCGTATCCACAAAGTCTGAAAGAATTCGACTTTCGCGCGTGTGCATTTAGTTCCGTCTGTTAACGAGTTCGAATACTGTATACGTATTCGTTTACAGCATCCAACGTACAAAAAACGACTTTAAGCTCATGGATATAACGCACATAATAGCATATATATTACGAAACGAACGGATTGTTCTGAGAAATTTTGTTTGTGTGACGCATTTTCGATAGTTTGGCTCGAATTATTGAAATATCGAATATCCTTCGACTGTATGTTATATTTGTATATTTGATAGTAGGTATTAACTTGTTTTCCAGCATCCCTTCTACAAAAAGTCACCGACCGCCACTGCTACATACCCGCTCATAGGATGGATTTTAAATATTAGTAAATAGTCATAATTAGTAAATAGTGATATGATATAAATAAAGATAAAATAGTTTTATTGTATTCGATTCGATAGAGGATAAAATGTCACACATTCGTCTAGTGATATATCCATACTCTACTTAATTTGTATAATATTATCAAAGTTCGTGAGTGTGTGTATATATATGTGTACGCTAGATAACAGAGAGTAGAGTGCAAGTACAATAAATAAGATAAATCAATGCTCTTTAAAAATTCTTATTCAAATTTACACAATGAAAGTATTTATTAACATTCCTATACTACTATTATTATGTTCATAAAATATTAAGTTATATTTTATGTATACAGTTAAATATAGTATAATATTTGTAAATATAAATCATCTAAATATTGTTGGTCGTACATTACCCACGTCATATTATTTTCACTGCAACTCTTTACTTTTCTAATTAAGACCTGCTTATTTTTTTTAACTAATTCTTATTATTTTTTGTTCTTCGTATTGATAGCATCGTATTTTTGGTAGAATATTTTAACTTTTCTGTATATGTATTCATATTAAATTTTAGATGTTTGTTGTCGGAAAGTGATTATAAGAATGTATTAAAGTGGATAGAGCTGTAGACGTATCGTAGTATGGTGTCGTAGACCCTAAGAAGTAAAAAAAAAAAACAGAGTTTTAAACTCCAGCCTACGTGTTGTATTGTTTGCAGTTAAAAATATTTGAATGGTTTAATTTTCAACGATTTATTTATTAAAATTATGCGTTAATATAATTAAAATCATCAATCATTTAAAACTACGAGCATGTCTATGAGGGTGGGTCAGTGGATTACTTCAGGAGTAGCATTTTCCGTAAAGTTAGAAATAAAACTGAATTTTTTAGAAGTTTTTCATTGTGGACCAGTGTATCTGTTACAAATATGCTGACTAAAAAGATTGGTAAATCCAAAACGATCGATCAAATTATTTAAAATTGTGATTAGTGATTGTCCAAAGCATTTTAATTGCAATTTTAATATTTACGATGGAATAATAATGAAATTATAATCTAAATATTTCGCGTGGGTGTAGTTTTTGCGATGGCTCAGTGCGGGCTGCTATTTTAACTAGTAATTTCTCATACACCGTATATATACGATCGTAGTAATAAATCATGATTCATTAAAATATTGTTATATTTTTATTACATTTCAATTGATTTATTGTTACATTGTACGTTATCGTTCAGACAGATATGGCCACAATGAAAATATAGGTGAGGAAATTATATTGTGGTGTTTAAATGTCGTTCCTTTGATTTAAATGGGTTGCATAGAATGTTGGACACTGACTCTGGCTATCTGAAGAAGATTTCAAGTAGAACGAGTGAGGCGTTAAATTAATTTATAAATTATTACAATCACATACTATTTATAATTAGTATGTACATTTATATACAATGTAAAGATCCACCGCCCGCGGAAAAAAGTTGGTGTTCATCCAAAGAGATGAATGGAAAATTTTTCTTAACCATTTTCGCTGTGTCAGCAGCTACTCTTTTTATTTTATGCTACAGTCAAACCATTCTTTCTCTGTTCTTTAGTCGGTATTTACATTTGATTATTGATATATTTCAGCTGTATTATGTATACAGCTGTATATTAACGACATTTCACATATTTCCAAATTTACTATCAACATCTTAAGAAAAATAAAATATACATATATACAGTGGTGCCTTGACTTACGAGTTTAATTTGATCCGTGACGGAGTTCGTAAGTCAAAATTACTCGTATGTCAAATCAATTTGCACCATTGAAATGCCTTTAAACCATTCCGGGGTCCCAAAAATCACGGCAATTATTTTTTACATGTTTTTAACGTAAATAACTTCTTGCAGATTATAGCCTTCGTCACGGTACCTCTTGCGAGGTGTTTCTCCGCCAACCACACCACCAGCAGCTTCTCCATATTTTCATAGATAAATATCCGCTGTTTAGAAATTACTTTAACAGTCTTGGTTAACGTTATAGTCTTTATCGACTCCTTCTGTTCCAGTATGGTGCAGATCGTAGAAGTGCTACGCTCATACTGCTTCACCAAGTCGACTACATGCACACCTTGGTCATGTTTTTCGATAATTTCTTTCTTTAATTCAATGCGCGTCATTCACTTCTTCTTAGCACATTGTAAAATGTTCTACCGACACAATGTAAAAATAATGAATATACTAAGAATACTATTATTAATTAATTAAAATTAATAATGAACTTAAGTTTTTATTACATACAATACAAAAAATAAGAATCGGAATCGGGAATCGTATCGGAATCGTAAATTTTGGAATCGTCCCATCACTAGTAAAAACCCCACGCGTTTAACTGTAGTGCGTGCTAGGCCTAAAGTGAACGAGTGAGACACGGGATTCTGGGCGGATGTTGCTGCGTTTACTGTAGCGTATGCTGCGCAAACTAGCGGTGGGGTATCTGAAGCTGGCTCGTAACCCGAATTTTATCTCTCAACTCAAAAAAAAAAATCGATCGAGAGACGGCTCGTATCTTAAAAAACTCGTTAGTTGGGACACTCGTAAGTCAAGGTACCAATATATGTATATATATTATTTATGTTTATCATATATATATAAAAACGTTGAGGAAATATTGTTATGATCTAAACATTCAGAATACAAATATACAAAATACATTGGGCAAAATTTTCATTTTGCTCAGTATACTTGGCTTGTTTACTTGCCGCATTTGGTGGAGTCTTGCTTAACCTAGCGAGTATCGCTCGAAATTCTGGTTACGGGAAAAGCTCGTGTCCATCACTCTCAGTACCGTTTTTTATATCAAGACTTAATGAGAGAGCCATAAACAAGCTCAAACGCCGAGTGCGAATGTAAAAATTACCGTGGCGCTTATATTATTGTGGCAGTTGAATGGAAGTTAGGGTCATCGCATGGTAGGAATTCGGCAGGCAGCAAAAAATTGTTTTGATACATTCATCAGGCGTACAGTACTTCCTGGCTCTGGTGGCCTGCGCCGGCGTCTCGCGGCGCCACTGTGAACCAGTGCCCACTGGTCGAGAACATTTATTACCCTTATGATCAATTATTCAATTTCATTTCTAAATAATATAAACATCTAGAAAAGGTTTTGCGAAGAATAAATAAAGTTTTAATGATAAATTAAACATTACGTAGTAAAGAATTAAAGTTCAGTTCCCACCTATTTATATTGATATGGATAGAACATATTTATATTAAAAAACTACATCTCTTATTTTCTGTCTGGGTGCTTGTATTGCTGACCTCCCGAACCAGCGTTTCGGGAGTAGGGTAGGGTGGGGATGAAAATGCCACTTTTTACAAATAACAGGATAACGTGATCATACAGCTTTTATGTTATACAATACTTAATGTGTGTTGAAGAATATATATCTGAGACTCATTTAATGTACCAAAAACAATTGAATGGCATTGAGTTTTCTTTATATTTAAAAATCAATTAGTCAGGTGGAACGTTAACCCCACTCGTTGGGCTAAATGTTCCAAGTGTGGGGATGAAAATTACCACCAGTACCAAAATATTTTATTCGTCGTCCTGAAAAACCCGGTGCGCTGCTGTATCAGGATTTTCTAATAACCGATTATGAACCTTTTCAGTGACATTCTACAAATAGCGAATTGTTTTAAAACAACACGTAAAGATTTATTTTCCCTCATCACCAAATCAGCTTGTTTCATAACGCTGATGGAAGTCTTTTCCCGCTCAGTTTTTATCTTGAACGCCCTTATTCTGCAAATAAGAAGAAACAAATGTGAGTGTACACATTTTTACAAATAGTATCGGGAGTGGGTTAGAAAATGTCACCGCGACACTTTTAACCCTACGCCGAAATATCGAAACAAATATCAAATTAAAAAAACAAAGACAATCTACGTGGCTAAAAATGCACTTTACATTTATAAATAAATATACAAGGGAAAAAGATAATTTACTTATCATACACAGTAGAAGAAAATTTAGTCACAAAACCAAAAATTGTGTAAGTTTGAAATTAAATTCGCCAACCATAAAAACAAAGTTTAGACGCGTTCACTTTCGACTAACACATTTACTCGACTGATGAAGTGCGAAGCGAGGCAGAGGGGATTTCACCACATCACACGGTGTTCACATGCTCGTTTAGATGTAACGTTTGTGAGATATTTGCAATGGAATTATACAGCGTGTTGCCGTTTAAATATGATATATTTAACCTTTAGGACAGATTCTATCGTGTAAGCAAGCTTCAAAATAAATCTTGTTTTTTGGGGTGTAATCTTATAAATATGCTATGATTGAGATATCAAATATTTTTAATAAACTATTCATACCGCAAATCAGATATCTTTATTGAGGATTGGAACTTCACCAGTAACTAAAGAACAAGCGATTGTTTTTGCACTCATTAGACCATTCCATTTTAATTCTGCAAAAAACAGGCACATTTGACAGGCACAATTCAGATATCACATGTGGCCATATCAAGGAAAAGAGGGCAAGAAAAAAGTCATGAATTAAATAGTCATCAAAATTATGTTATAGATTTAAAAAATTGTATCATGATTTTCCTTAGGAAAGATTACAGACTATCAAATATATAAATGTAAACTAACGCATATTCCTTGTTTCAATATGTTCAATTTGGTGTCACTCACGTGATCATTTTGATACCACTTATGGAATAAAATAGCTCCGCAACTTTTTTTAAATATATGACTCGGTCGTAACGAAAATTTAAACGCTGACAACACAATATGGATTAATGTAAAAAATATGTCTTGTTAACACCAAGATTTAATTTTCAAAAAGTAAATACTTTTACTGTTGCATAAACTATCGCATTTATGTTTCCACAATAAATGTTTGTATAATGCTCCTAGTCCCGCAACGAATGTTCCAAATCACTCTGTGTATACTTTATTTCATGTCTATTCAATTACTGGTCTGCGAGAAACAGTTATATGTGTATTAACTGTGTAATTTAAACATCGCTACCAAATTAAAAATATTACAAGAGTTTCACCTTGAACGAGTTTAAAAAACAATTGATAATCAGACTAAATAGAGAAAACGCCGAACTTCTAAAAATACATTTCTTAGTCCAAATACATTTTTAAAATATCATAATTTTAAATTTCTTACTTATCTGTTAAAAAACTTATTATTTGCATTATCACATCACAAAAAAATCACATTACAAAATATCGTCTACAAAAACTACACATGAGCAGATATCCATAAAATATTATACAACAAAATGCCGCTAAATTATACAACAAAGTGCCAATGGAAATTTGAAAAAAAGAGAAATGGAACAATATTTAAGAAACTATTTATAAAATGGATTAAATAATTAGACGATAAGAAGGGCACTAACGACGAGAACTACGTAGACCACCTCTATATAAGATCATCCTAGTGAGGGGGCAGTATGACCAATAATTGTCAACATATTATAAAAAGAGAAGAAAAAAAAATTGTTGCGAAACATGACATGTAGCTAACCCGATAAGAAATTAATATAAAAAATGTATTTAAGTTAATAAATTAATTTAACTAGAAGTTACCGACAAATATGTGTATAGGTACATCTTACTAGAAGCTGTTGTTTTTTATCAATTTCCACACAAAACTCAGGTGTAGGTCAATAAGAAACATTCTTATTGTAATAAAACTGAGAGTGATTGATGTCGATTTAAAGTAAATAAAGATGTTGACCTGTTTAATATTGAAAGTAACGTAGACCCAAACAAATTGAACCCGAGGAACCACGTGATTGTTCTGAGATAATGTACAGCACACAGTACGCGGATGGTATCAATATTATTGTTGCGACAGTGGGATTTGAACCCAAGTTAGGCTGAATGACCACCCTTGATCTTGTGCGTCGAGCCATTGCCCTGCCGTGCATTGATCTCATGACGTCGGCTGTCTCTGGACTACGGTAGGTGTACAGCATCCGAAGCACACCGTGTACAACTCGAAGTATAACACATGTGTGCTAAGTAGAATATCTGTACTTTTGATAGTGAGATTCTGAGATAATTTGAAAGAGACACCATCAATAATTAATCTTGAATGAACTTTCGTTTTGTTTTGTTGTTGACTGAACTGAGGAAGAAGACAATTCATTGAACCAATGATACAATAACAATGTCAGAGACAAGGTCTCACAAGCAGTGTAAACAGTTCGCCGAAATCTCCCCACTGTGACCCCTCCACGAGCACGTTGATGCTGCATGTACCAAAGTACCCTTCGCCTCACATTTATACCTACACACGTCAGATAATGCGGAGTCAGCAATGACCCATTTTAATATTGTGTTAGATTTGTCAAGTAGTTATTGTTTACAACTCTCGAACATACTGGATTAAAAGCTGTGGATAAATATTATTACTCGCAAATAATAATTCTTTGTAAACAAATATGTTGACTTAATAAAAATATTGTAAGGTTTTCACGGCCGTCTAGAATCTTATGTAGCACGCAATAACCCTAATGATGAACCCTGCAATAGGATCCGAAACGTCAGTAGAGATATCGAAAACACACGGTAGAAAAGTCAAAAAAACGGGTAACAGAAGGTCTCGTAATTTTAGAACAAGAAAAACAAGGTGTTTTTTTTATTTATGTACAAATATAATATAATATAAATGTATATATATATATATATCAAGTTCAAAGACTGGCAAGATAAATTTGCCGTAATAATATGTTATTTCTTACATGTCATTATACACCTTAATAATTGATTAATATTTTTCCTTAATGTATACAACTCTGACTACAAAACATGATTTTTTTTATTTATTGACAATATTTCTTATCAGAGGTATAAAATTACTAAGTACTATATTGTACTAGTGTGTATATTTTTATTTAAAACAAAGCAACTTAAGAACTAGATTATTGCGAAAAGCTTACATCATTTTCAAGTGAACTTTGACAACCGCCTTCTGGCTGTTTGATTTATATTAGATATATGAATAGATAATGCAAATATATTTATTTTTAAATTAATCTCAATATGCATTTTTTTTAAATGTATTGTTTGATCACTATATCGTGAAAGTATTTTAAATAAAGTCTTCATTAAATCGATTTTATCATCATTTTTACCGAGATAATTTTACTAGTTGTTACTTTAAATCATTTAAAAAAAAAAAAAAAAAAAATGATTTGTGATATGTTTAGACTAAAGATTGACACACAATTATTATAAACCAAGTACATAGTTTAACTCAGTTATCTTTGCTTATTAAATTACGCTCATTACATGGTTACCAAAATATGACGCCGATGTTAAAATATAACGACGAATAATGTAAATAATTAATCTGACGTATTAATGTGTTTATGTTTGTGTTCATAAACTGATACGTTTTATTTATTTATTTTGCATTGAATAAATTAACTTTACAAGGTCGTAGCGAAACATCGAGAACTATTGTCGTCGGACATGGTACCTACCTTGCTCAGCGGAGCAAAGTGATTTTAAATTGTCTAACAAGACATATTTTAAATTGTTTTTCAACAGCGTTGATTTCTGATGTATGATTTTTCATTCCATATTATTATCATTATTTTATCGAAAAATAGTGCTGTTGCTACCGGGATTCAAACCTGGATCTCTTTTCAATCTGGTGAAGGTGCATTAATCCACTATTCTACAGCACATAGTACTTTTTACGACAAATTTTTGAAGCCATATGTTGCACTTTTTAAATTAATACATCTATCGTTTGATTATTTGAAAGACATCTACTTTATTTTTACGGAATCTCAAATACCTTTGAGTAGTCCGATAGGAGACGTCAGAATTAACAGTTCATTATTATTAAATTTTGGACACCTTATATATTATTAAGGAGAATACATTCTTATTGTGAAGTTTTAATTATTCAGAACACAGGTCTGTGATATTTTTAATATTAATTAAATGTATTCATTAGAAAGATATACATATAAAATCAATTTTATCGAAAAATATTGTTGTTGCTAGCGGGATTCAAACCTGGATCTCTTTACAATCCAGGGAAGATGCATTAACAATTATTAAAATATCACAGAGCTATGTCCTGAATAATTACAACTTTACAATAAGAATCTGTTCTCTTAATAAAAAAATATTAGTCTATATTAGTGCTGGTAAAGTACTCACAAAATTATCGATATCAAATGTATTGTAGGCTTTTTTTGTATACTTTTTGGGTCGCTATCTAACGTGCTAAATTGGCTCGGATAGTAGGTATACTAGACTCACACTGACTATTGTCAGCCGATTTTGACAGGAGATATTAAAGTTAATATAAATTTCTGAAAATTAATTTGACTAAGTATTTTTATTTATCTCTAAATATTATTCTGTTAATTCTTAAAGAAGTTTCAATAAATTTAAAAATAAAATCTCAACATGTTTGTCAATAAATATAGTTTTTCAAATAATAACAAATCTCCTTATAACAAAGTTAAAGGCAAATGGAGTTCAATATATCATTTATTTATATATTATTGTCCAAACACCGTATGCCCAAGAAAACATTTTTTATCTCAAAGATAATAATTATTATTTTTAATTTAAAAAAGTAATATTCTACAACTTTTAGTCTCCGATATGAAAATACATATTTCAATATTTAGCATGACATCGAAAAATTACGATAAATAAGTGGCTGTAGTAACAGAGGATACGGTGCGATCTCTCGGTTCGCTGCTTCTTACAGAACTCATTACACGAGGTCACATTTCTAATATTAGGTTCACAATATACGAGAAAGTAATTAGCTGATAAAAGTCCTTGTTTATATCGACCGTCTTGCGGTAGGTCGTGAGACATCCACAATTGAACTCAGATGAGGTCAACAACAGAGCACATAATTAAAATATCAGAAACAAAGAATTTAAGCGATAATTTTGAATAATAGAAAAAAATACCCATGCCGTAACCGTGATATCTACGAAGCGGTAAAAGGCAAATAGTTATATGGTCGAATCTTTCAGTCTACTCTTCTCTATGAATCCCTCTTGCGAATATAGCACCTACGTTTATAATTGTGTTAATAAATGTGAATTTACCAGTAAAAAAAATAAACAACATTTTATTGTAATCGCGTACCGCAGCAAAGCGGTAAAATATTACATCGTAAATTACTTAAAATAATTTGCCACATTTAAAAAAAAAAATCTTAACCGTGACCGGATTATTCCGCACACGAAAACTCCGCACGCGAAAACTCCGCACACGAAAGTCGTATTGCTATCAGAAAGAGAATAACAAGGTGGGCCATATTCTAATGTAATCTGTTTCTAAATTAGTCCATAGTAACAGAACAGTTTTCAGAAGCGTCTTCTAAATTTATCTTAATACTTTGTAATATTATTTTTCTTACTAACCTTGATGTTGGTACTTCCAAAGTTCATAAATATATATGTAGAAATACACGCACACATAAAGACTAGCGGTACACAATGGAGTTCTGTTACAAGTGGCATGCAGTAGGCACAAACTTAGGTTATGCTGTTATCGACGATGCTTACTAAGTGCACAATAGGTATCAAAAAAAATTATAATTTTCAGAACAGTTCCATCCATTTAAATTTAGAAAATAATTGTGAATTTATTACTTTAAAAAAGGCAAGTTCCTTTATTGCTCGGTACCGTACTCAGCTTTCGATTTCGTTTAAAATATTACCTAAAATTTCTCCATCGGATAACGGATTTTAAACAAGCTACTCAAATTTATATGAATGTATCTGCAGACAAGCGTCTAGTAAGATGTTTTGTAGGTTTAGTCTAATTATATTTTTTAAAATACATAGTTCATTTTATACATAAAAAGGAAAAAATTCAAAAATGGAAAAATATTAACGATAAATAATTGACGGTGGTCGCAGCACTATCAGACATGCAATATATCGAGATACGGTCGTCTTATTTACACTCATGTCTACTGCAGTCGCTACACATATTGGATTCCTATCAGTTTTGGCCGCTCTCGAATTCAAATGTTTGCGTATATTGTAAAGTAAAAGGTCAAAATAATTTCAGGTCATCGACTCGTCAGCGGGATATTTTAAACGATCAAACAACAACTCCACTATCGGAGCACAATGCTACTCCACTTGATCGACGACACAATTTGTTAAAAATTATTGCGTCTTTGACCTTTTAAAATTACCAATTCTATAGGTCACGTCGGCGAATTCATTTCTATTTCCATGACCTTATGATATTGACAATAATTGTCAAAATAATACAGTACCTTCAAATTGTCGAAGGTTTCTTCATTTAAACGTCTCCACTTGTATACCAGAAGAAATATAATAATTTTATAAAAAGTATACAGAGATTTTCTAAAGAGATCGTCATTTGTTTACACGTCAGTGATGAAATTTGTATTTGTTTATAGGTATATTAGTGAAAAAAATATATATTTGAATTATTATCACTAATTATTACTAAATTATCACACTTAGTTAGATTAGATTAAAGATTTTCATACCTGACAGAGTACAAAACCTGATGCATATATCGTCAATTTGCATAGAAGCTGTAATTTTTTAAATGATTTTAGCGGTACTATAAGTTGAATATTAACATATCATGTTGACAAACTCGGTAGCCAGAATACTCACACAATAATTTTAACGTTAAAATGGCAAAAATAACATTTTAACGTTAAAATGGCAAAAATAACATTTTGGGTTGTCAAAATTGCTAATATTCCTCAATTTTAGCGAAAATGAATTTTAAAAAATGTCTATGTTTCGGGATGTAAGTTTATTAAATTTTTAAAATATAATCTAATTTGAAATAATCCACATCTCTCACTTTAAGGGAAAGTATTGAATATTGGAAGTATGTATACTTACAGATATACTCTCACCTACGGCACTCGTTTAATTCAGTTATTATGCTAAAATTAATTTATTAAGGAGAACACATCCTCGATCTGTGATGTTTTAAATGCTAATTAAATGTATTAATTATAAATATATAAATATAAAATCAATTTTATAGAAAAATATTATTTTTGCGCTACCAGGATTCGAAACTGGATTTCTATTTTTTTTTCTGCTATAGGTTTACTCAAAGATATTTGAGATTCCGTAAAAACAATGGCTTTCAGATAATGGAACGAAAGATGTATTAATTTGAAAAAGTGTAACATGTAGGTTCGAAAATTTGTCGCGAAAGATACTGGCGCTCTAGCATATTTGGTAATGCACCTTCCCCGGATTGGATAGAGATCCAGGTTCGAATTCCGGTAGCGCAAAAACAATATTTTTCGATAAAATTGATTTTATATGTATACCTTTGTAATTAATACATTTAATTAGTTAGTATTTAAAATTAATTTAGATTTTTTGCTCTACTCAGTACACGTTGACGCAAATTTGCCAAAAGGTCCCACAAATGATGTATATACATATTAAATATTGTAACGTATCACCATTTTGAATTGTCAATAATAGAATCAATGATTCTATATATATTATTTTATTTCTTTAATACAATACCCTAAAAAAATACCTCACGGTGTTCTCAAATTAACTCCGTCAAATCGAGATCGGAAAATTATACAATTTAGGCTAATACTCTAGAGATTTATGAATCTTCATCTTCTTCTTTGCCTCTTCCCATCTATTTGGGGTCAACTCTCCTAACATACAGATATCAAAAATTGTGGTATTACATCATTTACTAGTTATGGTGGCTATCCTAATACTCATTTTCCATGCTGTTTCACTGTGTTGCCTGGAATCGTTCTCTCTCTTGTGGCTGTCGAAAGGACTTTTTTCAACGCCTATACGCACTATGTGGCCGTACCAACGGAGTCTGGGCTCTTTAAGAGATCTCTTGTCCTTTCTGATGGGCACTAATTTGAGGCTGCCTCTGACATACTCGTTTCTTATACAGCATCTTCATCTCCTGAGTATGTACGCGTTGTTCGTGCATTTATTTAACCATTCATCATTCTGTTCCGTAAACCCAGACATCAGTTTTATAGACCGTACCTTCGGTTTGAAGCGAGAGATTAATATTAATAAAATGTATTATTTTTTGAGAAAATTAAAACATCTGACGTGATATATTCCATCTCTGACAGTTTTATGTTATGATTCATCTCGTCCTCCGATTGAATAGATGCAGACTCAGACGCCGGCCAGACTCTGCTGACCGACCTGCGTTATCTCCGGGACACCTCACATGTTCTATCCCGATACTGACTCAACACAATGTCGCTTAACTTGCAAACATATTTTACGATACTCGTAATCGTGTGCATTTGTAACTAAAGAATGTTCATTCTTATTCTTATATTTCCTTCAACGCTAGACTTAGAATGTTCTTTTCCAGGTGCTCATCTTTAGGTTATGAATAAATCGGTTAAAGCCTTACAATAAAAAGTTACAGAAGAGAATAGACCACCGAACGAATATTTGGCGTGAGCTTACTTAATCTACACCATATGCAATCTATTCGTCCGGCAATCTTCTAGCTCCGTCTGCTTCTTTTATTTTCCATTACTGAAATTAAAGAAATGAATTAATCAAATTATTCTTCAAATGAAATGACGAGGCTCTGGAGAGAAATCAGACAAGTGTGCAATTATAAGCCGGTGTGTTAATTCATCGGTATAATATGGCAGTTTTTCTAAACGTTGCCGGTTTTGACTTTCATTAAAAAACTCGAAGACATCGTGTATTATGCACACCATCATCGCAGAGTCATTGTCCCGAGAGAGGCCGATGACTGCCAATTCAATCAATAGTGGGTACATAATAATCATAACGAACAGACGCGGACTACCACACGGGTGCACGCGATACTTGCATCACACCTCGATACCTGCAGCTTGATGAATAAACCCACAAGTTGTCGATGTGTGTAGTTTCGTAGAATAATTCATATAAAATAATTATTTTGTAAATTGATTTGAAGCACTTTGTTTTATTCTACTATATTTTATTATATGTGACGTTAGAACGTTCTCGGGAACATCTTCCTATTATAAATAATACGAATAAGAATAATAATAAAAAAATAATAAACAATCAAATACCGCCCATTACATCCTTCGTCTTATCCTTTTTAACACCACCCCCACCCCCACCTCCCTTACCTCCAGATACACCGTTAATTACTGCCTGATCGTGTCTTTAGTTTTCGTTAAATTATATAATATAATTTACTTTGTTTGAAGAGATAACAGCACTCTTCCGCGTGATAGAATTCGACACGATAGCTATCAACGTATTGTTTGTTTTACGTTGCTAGGTGACACAAAATGGTGGAAATAAACAATCATAGCTTTGATTCTATTTTTTCTTGAAATATAATGTAATTGGCGGAATAACATTCATTATAGATATAAATGATTCTAGGAACACATTTTATAAATGTATATATTTCTTCTGGTGAATGCATTTCCATCAGCAAGTCGCGTTTTTTTATAAATAATTCTCCCTCCCCTTTAACAAGACATTAAAATATTTTTCATCTAATTTTAATTATACAACAGGTCGAGGGCTACCGCGTACCTGAGTTCGCCGCACACGAGATTCTTATGGACACGATATTATTTGATGACATTGCATTCGATGAAAACGATGCTCTCGATGCGCGAGATAAATTAATGTTGGACGATTAACGTTCAATTCTCGCCACGTGTTTGACCTCTGCCCTACGTCACGCAATGAGTTGTGAATTTGAATACGCCAAAAAAATATATTATATAAAATGTCATACATAATATCCATTAAGGTGCTACTCTCAAATGTCAGGGTCTTCGTACAGTGCCGTATCCGAAAAGAGGATGTTGATTTTTGAGGTAAATTTATATTTTCTAGCTATGCGTTTACTAATTTCTGCACACAGTTATTTTTTGAAAATGTGTGAAAACTAGAGATGGTAATATCTAAAGATCAAATAAAAAATGAAAAGTTAAATAGTTTAATTTTTATATGGATTATTAACCGGTTTCAGAAAATACAATTTAAAAACTTAATAAAACCATATGTATCACGATATTCTAACGTTTTTAAAAATCTATTTAAAGAAATAATAATTAAGCTAATAAATATTTAAAACAAATCTAGTACCTAAAATGAACATTAACCACAAAATTCAATTTGCAATAATTAAAAATAAGTAGTTTAATTTTAGAAAACTTATGACGTATTGATTGTTGCTGTCGACTGCCGACGCAAACGTGGCGAGAGATTTACAGAATCGTTTATGGAATAAATGTGCTCTTCTAAAATTAAACATGTTTTATTACAAGCACGCCATGCCATAACTCACAAGCAGTGTCTCCATTGGGGTAGGCACAGAACGGTAAAATTCACACATTTTGATCTTATTTTTTCTTAATTACTTTTTTTAAACCTCTTGCCATTAGCCCGTTTTAAAATGAGAATATTCAAACATGATTTCCAAACTTTGCCTTGTGCTCTAAGGCCAGTATAATTATAACTGCACAACTATTTTAATTACATCTGTCCGCCTCTTCTTCGTCTTCTTCACACTTACCTCGCCGTTGCACTCTCATCTGGTGTGCTCGTTTGTTTCACGGCCATCCGTGGCCCGCGAGTGTCGCGCCTAAGTTTTTAATTGAAGTTGCAAATTGCATTCCAACGCAGTGCAAATATCAACTCATCAGTGTACTTCCTCAAACCAATCGCTGGAGGCTGATGAAGGCATGTCGGAACGGGCGCTGGGTCCATTGCACCCGACTGATAAGCAAGGTCGTCCACACTGCGAGCGTACGGTGACCACCGTTCTCATCAATATTTGGAACTGAATTTACCACATTTTCCGAGAATAATATACTTTTTATATTTACTCACGCCAAATAGGGACCCACTAGTAAAATTTGTTTGATTCGTTATTTACCAAAAAAAAAACATTTTATCAAACTACATACGAGGTGCGTTTTTTAAGAACCGGAATTTTTTTTAAAGAAACATAAGTTTTACAACACTACTTTTTTCAAACGTTTCATATCTTAAACTACTTCTCAACATACTCATTACATTACATTACATTCTCAACTACGTCATTATTAAGGCACTTGTAACGGGGCACCAATCTTTGTATACCTTTATCATAGATCGACGCCACTTGGGATAAAAATCATGTCTGTACTCCGTTTTTGAGTTTATCATTGTCATCAAATCATTAGGAAGAAAGAGATGGAAATCACTTGGCGTCGAATCAGGACAAAACAAGACACACTTGGCGATGAATGTCAGCTGGTTTCATATTTAGTGCATTCAAGAAACGAATTGCGGGCCGTATCTCTCAATCAGCGGGCCAATCTATTGTCTTGAACATTTCAACCACTCACTACAAGATGGTATCCAGCAACGATACTTACTTAAAAAACGCACCTCGTACATGTATGTACATATTAAATCAATGCAATCTTTTAGAAATTAAAATTATTACAAATTTTATTCACGTCGAAAGTCACCTAATCAAGCATCACATTTCGGAAATAAAGCTCTTCAAAATATTCACAAATTTGCCATCATTTAAATGAATCTTCAATGTATTTTCTGATTTCTGATTCTTCATAGACACCAATCGTTATACCCGGCGCTGAGATCAAATCATTCAACATACTTACGTATTATTATTCCCTCGGTAAAGAATTATTTCACCCGTGTATCATCCTAATTTTAAATCAATATATTAAACAATAAATAACAGAACTTTCTCGCGCAACGATGTTAATGTCCAATTAAAATACTATAGTATATTGTAGTAAATTGAAACGTAAAATTTTAATAATTCCCAAGGAATCAGTGTTATAAAATAAGCGAGGTTTAGAGAACATCTGCAACACACATGTAATTTATATCTAACTGGTGCTCTATATAATCTCTTCTCAAGGGAAAACGTGCAATATTGATATTTTCAAGTTCACACACCGAGTCTCTTGGTCACCCCAGACTCGCGGTATGCAGATTGAGTATTTCACGCCGCTATCGTAAATCAACTGTCATGTTTCGCAAATGAACACTAATGGCGATATCAAAACATCGAGCGGGTCGTCGACTCTGCTGCGGGCCCCGGGCGATACATTAATATATTATTTAGAATTTTACAATCGACGCACAAATCTAGGAAAACCACTAACGACAATAGATACCGTGAAAGCAATCACCGAGCACTCGCTCGAGATAGCAAAGCGGTGACATAATACTTCCGGGTGGGTCGGTGCGCGACATGCGCGACATGCGCGACGTGCGTGACTATTACATAAGTTGGTAAAACTCAAACGAGGCCTTTTCTGATGGTTCTCAGTAACGGAACGAACCTATTTAAACATTTCTATAACTGTGAACAATAACTGCCGAACTGAGCGTAAACTTAAATTAAGTAGGTTCCTATCATTTCATAATTTATTTATTTCAATGCTGCCAATATAAGACAGACACAGCGTCGTAAGACGGGCCAATATAATATAATATATATAAATATATTTATAAAATAACTAAACGGTAATTATACAATAATTCAACTATGCTACATCGACATTATTTTTGACGATAATGTAGATAGATGGCTTTCAAATAATGGAACGATGGATGTATTCATTTGAAAAAGTGTAACATATAGGTTTGAACATACATTATCGTCAAAAATAATGTCGCTGTAGCATAGTTGGATAATGCACCTTCCCCGGCTTTGAAAGAAATCCAGGTTTGAATCTACAATATTTTTCGATCAAATTTATTTTATATGTATATCTTTCTAATTATTATATTTAATTTGCATTTAAGCAATTTATCGTTGAAAATGAAAAATTAGAAAAATTTTAAAATTATATTATATTTCATAAAACAATTTTTTTCAGTAATTTGTTCTACCAAAATTTGGATAAAATTAATTATTTGAACGTGTTGGGTGTGTGGGACAGTTTAAATTTATTTATTATAATAAATAGGGCGAGTCAACTAAGTTTAAAATTTTATAGAGCATAAATCTTGTGGGTTTCTTATTTTTAGAAGAGGAGAGATTTTATAGAAACACTCGCTTTCTGAATGAGATTTGTGAATTTGATATATTGAAAAATTAATGTTGAACATTTTCAAGACGGTCGCTGTAGGTGGAATAATGGGTGTTCCAAACTACCGATCCGAATTTCAGTTGACTGCGCACAAGATGATTGGAATGGGTTAGGCGTTCTATCAATGAATCCGAGGAGCCTTATAGGCTTTAGCAATTACCGACTTTATATGCGGGATGAAAGTAAATTTAGAATCTAAGATGATACCAAGAGTGCAGACGCTAATTATGAATAACAACGAAAATTTTAGTCCAGGTACAGTAATTAGTGCTCAAACTGCCAAATATTTTACCTGTGAGCTGCAGAAGTCAATACTTCAATTCTCTTTTTATAATTTGCCCGAAGTATTATGTTTCGTATTACGCTTTTTAATGCAATTGATTGTGTCTACCATTTTGTTAATTCTTCTCTGAACTTGAATATTGATTACACGTCAAACCGTGAGATTTCTTCGGTAACACCACATTCAAATGCTTCCTTTTTTCATTCAATGTTTATTCCTCATTAATGCCTTCTCTTTTACACCAAACAGAAGATTTGAATATACGTAGCACTCAAGTTTTCGTAGACATATCTGTAAATCTAGGTCTCTGTTCTATAAATACTCTTAAATTTATTAAAACTTGATCCAACTCTTTTTATTCTTGCAGTTTAAGCCATTATTAAAGATTAGATAGGGTACATATACACGGATGAAACATTGCAGTTGAGTCTCAGAGATTTTGTGGTCTTCTGTGAGTTTAGTTCTTTACGTCAGTTTTGAGAGTAAAGCTTCATTCACGCACACATTTATATTTTTATTATTTTCGTCCTTAATGGCCTATGTTCACGGATGAAATTTTCAGATCAGCATTGTCTCGAGACAATCTCCAAGTAAGTCTCAGAGATTCGAATAAGTACGTCAAACATCAAATGTCAGTCCATTGACTGTCGATGTTATATTCGTCGGTTAGATGAATGTGAATCTCCCCAACAGCTGTTAAAACGGAATAAATGTTTTTAATTTTTACCTTTGTTTGTCTAACTTTCAGAATAAATTGTTATAGGTGTATATGGTTCTAAGTGATGTATGTGCGCTCGTGTTGAATCTCTCTGTCAAGTCGAACGTTGTGTATACGTATGTGAATTTCAGTCTCTTACTACCAATCGCAAGTTGATCTCTGAGTTCCAGATCAAAATCTCAACACGAGCACATGGTATTGAAATTTATCTCAACTAAATCTCTGAGATTTATCTCATAGTTTTTTATTCCGTGGACATGCACCATGAGGGATGATCATGTACTATAGCAGTCTGGCCACAAATGAGTTTTGGTGCTGGCCGAGGTCATCGACCTCCGGGATATTAATAATTTGGGCGGAACGATTGTGCACCTCCAAGGACGGTTTCTGGACAAAACTTGTACAATTTATGTTTGACAGATACCAACCTACTGACACATCATCTATTTGGTATTAAATATTCACAAGGTGAACGTAGTTCCGATAGTAGATCGTTGAACTGTCGACGATCGCTTGTCATCTGGACCCTGATTGGCCTCTCTTGTTGTCAAATGCTGAGATCATAATGTGGTGTGATGAAATCACAACAACATTAGAATTTAATTGGAAATTTATTGGATAACAATTTTTAATTGTAAGTTAATTTGTTTTAATAATCATTATGACATATTGTTTATTTTCATTACATTTTTCCTAATCTAAAGATTTTTCTTCTTTCTGTTAAAGTTACGTTTTTTTTTCTGCTAAACGATAATTTCCTAATAAAGATAAATGTATTTAAAAAAAAAAAAGAGATGCGTACACGGAATACGTGTCACATCAATTTTCTTACTATTTTCAAAGTAAGCTAAAAAAATTAAAAATCGGACTAACTTGAGGGGTTCCTGCAACGCCTAGGCAACCGCAAACAAATATTTCTGCTGGGTAAATAATGAAAAATGAAGTATTTCTATTATACATCTAACAATTTTTTCATTACGTCACTTATTGTTGTGGCTCGCAATATCGCCCTCAATTATTTTATTTACGTTAAATATTTCCAATACTAATAATAAATATTATCTTAGTTCGCGGCAATCACAAATTTAATTGTACAATGAAGTACCCGAATTTTCTTGGAATATTTGAAGATGTAGGGTTTTGACTCT
This sequence comes from Eubasilissa regina, assembly GCA_022840565.1. Taxonomy (NCBI): domain Eukaryota; kingdom Metazoa; phylum Arthropoda; class Insecta; order Trichoptera; family Phryganeidae; genus Eubasilissa; species Eubasilissa regina. The sequence continues at coordinate 29,485,591 of JAINEB010000003.1, read as the reverse complement.
AACTTCTATCGATAATAAAATAGATGCGTTCATTGACATTTAAAATACTATAAACAGAAATCGTGGTTTGTATAGTAAGTTAATTTATTATCCGGTAGTTTTTCACGAAGTAAAAATAAACACAAGCTATAAATTATTTCCGTGGGTACGTATCAAATAACGCGTGTATAATATACATTATCTTGTTTGGCCCGATGCACAAAATTAGCATACTCGACATACAAACATATTAATTATGAGAAAAGTACAAATCTATAAAATATTTGATGAAGTTTGTCTGTTAGTTGTGTACTCGTGAGAGCGTACTAAGAGTATCGTGAACTCTAAGGAAATCGCTTGAGGAATGCGCCTATTCTACTACTATAAGCGTACCAGAATTACGCGCGTTGACACTTTTACAAATTATCTTATTATTTTTAATGTCTTACGTGTTACATTTATGTTTCATATTATTACACGAATTGGAAGGGTAAAAAAATCTGATAAAAAATTGATGTATCTACTAAACTCGTTTAGTTTTTTATACTTCGGGTATTCGGACTGTACATAATATGCGTTTAGAAATGTAATTAAAAATCTAAACTACTGTTGCCTTATATGGTTTATAGGTAAAACGTACACTTGTGATCCTGAGGTCGGGGGTTCAATTTGTATCTTGAAAAAATAACTGTTATATCTATTTTTCATAGAATGAGTACTCGTAATGATTTAAAAAATAATATAAACAATTAGTGTAAAATACAAATTAAACGCATTAATTAATTAATTTTACCAAAAAATATTGTTATTGATACCAGGATTTGAAACTGGATCTCTTCCAATCCGGGGAACGTGCATTAACCGATTATGCTATACCAACAGTGTGCTTTAACGACAAATTTTCGAACCTATATGTTACACTTTTTCAAATGAATACATCTATGGTTCCATTATTTGAGAGCCATCTACTTTATTGCTATGGATTAGAAGTGATCCAGGTTCGAATACCGGTAGCAACAACAATATTTTTCGATAAAATTGATTTTATATGTATATATTTCTAATTAATACATTTAATTTTTGTTTAAAATATATTCTGAATATTTACAACTTCACAATAAGAATGTGTTCTTCTTAATAAAATATAAAAAAATAGTATTTAGACGTTAGCGGTAGCAACCCTGTATATAGGTTAAATACGTTAAAATAGAAACTCACTCATAAATTTATGGTGATATATATATATATATATATATATACATTTTTTTTTTTTTTTAATTAACACTAGACCCACAAAACGTCTTAAAAACATAAAAATTAATCAGTCACCGTTTAAACAATTCATATAATTCTTACAGGTAAGACAGGTTATTATCGATAAGCCATTTTTTAATAATTTCTTCTAAATTGTGAGAAAGCGTGCTCTTTTGTAAAAACGCATAACGCTGTATTAAATCAGTCGATGAAAAGGAGTGATGCACTTCCAATCACTTTCTACTGGAGTGCATGACTCACCACCACGCCACCGCGTAATCCACGCCTATAGAAGATATTCTTAGGGTGCGTATACACGGATGAAACATTGCTCTCTAAGGTTGTCTAAAAGACAATAGTACGAATTTTGCATACTGGTTATATATTATAGAGCAGACTGACCACTGATACCAATCTGCGAAACGTTAGTGCATATCTTAGTGTTATCACATAATATAATATAAATGAAATCACAGAAAAAATTACAAACATTGCATCGCAATATTTTGAAGGAAATAAGCCCCGTACAAAGCCGGGCAAATCTAATGAAGTATATTTATTTCCGTGAATTATAATGAATTTGAAGGTCGTTTGTTGACATTATTTATTAGTTTTTATGACGTCAGCGTTAAATTATGTACAATAAACACTTCCCGGCTCTCTGTAGACTCTTATTGTCGGAATATCAAAGGTGTATATTCTAATACCACTCCGATTAGTAATAGTCCTGGGTGCATGCACCTGGAAGACACGCAAATATAGCGTTTTTTATTATTATTTAAAAAGATGTACTTGTTCGCGCGAACAAAAAACATATATTTATTTGTCCTCCACTAAGGTACTAGGAATGACGCGCCGTTTCTGTATAAGGGACTCGAGTAAACATGTTTACCGTCCGCTCCCGGACAGGGACAGGGGCAGGTGCCTGAAGTGAGCGGCTGACGCATCCCGCTGGAGCTCGCCATGACGTCCGCCAACATGACGTCACCAGACGTTGTTATGAATTTCTCGCTCTCGGAATGGTCGCTCACAAGTTCAAGATTACCATTAGTATCTGTAATGCGTTTTTACTTTTCGTCCCCTGCCCGGCCGGTTCTCAGAAACGAGTCAATGAGAGTGTGTTATTTATATCTTGGGACTTGGGAATAAACCCATCCATGACGACATTATTGTGTTCGAAATAGGATAATCGATATTCATCTACGACATTATTCGTAGAATTTGTGTTGTTGTGTAAGAGTAATATTACATTGCTGACACAGGAAACGTGTTGAAATTATAATAGCGTAGAGTTTCTAAGTAATGTTGGGTTTTTCTTCATCTTATTCGTAGCTTAGATACTGATTACATATTTAAAATATATATCTAACATATAGCTAAACGAATACCGTCATCTACTAGGTGCAGTCAATTCAGAGATCCAAAACCCAAAAAATATATTATTTTATCGTCATGTAATATATTGTAGTAAAATGATGGATAAACTGTATTAGAGAGATAATTATATACGTGAATATTTATAAAAGTCTTCACAAGGTTGGCAGCGAGATCTTTCAATCAACTTACCGCGAATACTTAGTTTTAGATGGTTAAACATTTTACATTATATACTAGCAGGCTAGCAGGCTGGCAGGCTAGCAGGCTAGTAGGCTAGCAGACTAGTAGGCTAGTAGCCTTCCCCGAAACAAACCACACGTTAATAAAATGTCGATGTAATTAAAATTCTTCCATTTTTGTAAGTTAGCTGTCAAAACGAACAAAATTGACATCTAGATGACATATAAGAATAGCGGAGAGACAATTTCTGTGGTAATTAAGATTTCTCCAGATAGCGTAGATATATTTTAAAGTTAGAGCGGTTAGTTAAGTTCCGGGAGTTAGTTTCTAAAACTTTATGGCGCCCCTTCATATTAACTTTTTTCTTTTTCATTATTATATGGCACAATTGGTCATTATTACATTTAGTCATTAACATATTAATACCATCGTAGGTTGGCTCCGGTATTATAGTACCAGAGCCATACCTGTACAATTTGACGTGAGACTCGTTATCATATTAAATTCAGAAGGCAGACAAAGAGATGCTGTAGAAGTCATGCACCCCCAAAAGGGGAGGGTTTTAAATGTCACATTTATGTGTTGCAGTCGCAGAACTCGGTCACAGTCCAGCAGAAATTCACCCTGTTCAGGTTGCAAGAGATACAAGGGAGAGCCAGTGGAATGCCCCGTTAGGTTTTCCTAGCTACCGCTTTTCCCGGTATCGTCCACTCACACCCCACACCCTAATAAATTCACGGAAAAGTCCGAGATTCGTTTAATTTCTTAATAGGTCATCGTTCCGAGATCATGATCTATTCCTTCTAATCCCGTAATCATGATCTCACGATAGACAGAATAGATAAGAAAAGATGACAGATGTAATCGACCTGGTCGTTTTAACCAAGCACTTTACAGCCACAAATGATACTATGGAAACCGCCACGGTCGTCACAACCAGAAGGTTATATATATAAATGGGGAAACGTAATATTTTTATGGATGGTGAGAAACAGAATATCATTATAAAAATGTATTATTAGATAATCTATCATAATAGTGTCGCGTTTAAATGTATTAAATAAGCTCTTCAACAACAAAATATTAATTTAAATTAAAAAATAATATAAATTAGTTTTTTTGGGTCTTCTGATTAATTAGATGATTTCTTCAATAATTGCAAAGTTACTTTGTGGCAACATTTTATATAAATAATAATAAAATACTTTGTTTATATCACTGTGGTTAAACAAAGTATTTTCTTATTATTAATTAGCTCATTATTTGAAGTATTGTTATGTAGAGCTCGGGCCGACCGGGCATCCTTCCATGTCATGGATAGAACGCCGGGCCCTGAGCTCCACGCCACTAGTCTAGATTCAATCGATACTTACAAATTGTTGGGTTCCCGCAGGAGAGGGTGAATGTACGATGACAATAATTTTTGTTCACATTATGAACTCTAATAAAATTAACTTTTACATGACTACCTACGTTTCTCGCCATCTTAACATACACAATTTTCCTATTATTCATGTATATGTTTCACTTATTTATCTGTTTTTTCACGCACTATTTCTTCTTGTTATTTACTCCTTGCGCACACCAAAGTTCCAGGAGATTCTAACTGACGGGGGGCAGCTCGGAACCGCCACCGAGAATTTTGTTCTCTCATAGAACACCGCCATCCCAGAATTTAACAGCGGCGCCGAATCAACAATAATGGGACTAGGGACGCCCAGTATCTCGTTCTGTTTCATCCGAGTTTCGCCTTTCTCTTTTTCGTATTCTCCTCATCCTTGCCAGCTCTCCTCCTTTTCCCGCTCGTCGCAATCCGCTCACCAAAAAAAATGACAGCTCCATCTTGCATCGCACCTATTGTTCAACGAGCAATGAGCTTCTCATTGGCCGACTCGACTCGATAAGGTCCACACACACAGCGTGACATTTTACATCTTATGTTTTGGTGGGCGCACACACGAGGACGCATGCATCCTTACGTTACAGTATATTTATTTTTCTATCCTTATACAAATATATAAAAATCCAAACAGATGATCCATGATGTACTGCAACTGATGTAAGAAAGATAATACCTGTAGGGATCAGAATTCAAATCCATCCCCATCTCAGCCGGCATCGACTGCCCGGCCGGCTCCTGCTACAGAGCTGGCTCGATCCTTCATCGCCAAGCAGTCCCTCCTGTTTCATCGCTCACAGCGGCGGTCTTGCTGGCCCACGCGCGCCGAGCGAGACCGCCGCTTCACTTCAAAATTCACGCACACCTTCTGCATCTTTACTCATTCATTGTATTCATTCTCATCTGTCTTCTTTTTGGATCTATCCATCTCACCAAATACCTAATGTTTAGATACATAACATTATCTTATTAAGAAAATGATCTGGGAGGCCAAAGAGATCTGAATGAAACATTGATGCTGATAAATTGAAAACGTAACACATACAATGTACATTAAAAAAATGTTTGAAGAAATAGAAAGAGGGGCTGATATCTGCCAAAAGAGAAAACCTGAGTAGTCATGAGAGACGCGGTGGAGGAAGAAGACGAATCGAAGAAATTTGCGTGACTACTCTGGCCGACGTTTCGGATCACATTGCAGGATCCATCATCAGGGCTGATGTCAGCCCAGAAAACCAAAGAACATTTTTTTTGCAGTTCACAGTATTTGTTCAATAATTTCCAGTGATAAATTTGTGGGAGTAGAATTTTGAAGAAAAAGAAGAAAAAAAAAAGATTTTTTCACCCGTTTCACAAAACTTGATTCATTAATTTCTGGATAATAAACCTAAAGTTATAAGCACTTTGCAAAAATAATATTGTAATTTATTCCAAATATAATATCGTGTTATACTGGTATTAAAAAGTATACGTAGGCTTCACAAAAGTATATTATATTATAAATATATTTATATACTAATAAGTAGAAAATAACCAGTTTCACCGGTTATTCTATACTTAAACACGACCAGTCTCATTGATTTAAAAGTTAGACCTTTTGCCTTGAAAAAGTCCGATCGAAATGTAAACAATAATTCGGATTTTTTTTAGTTCTCGCTGCGATCTCCCGCAGGTTTGAGTCCTTCACCGAAGGGTGGTAAACTTATATTATATATAAATGTTATATGCACGTTTAACATGAGTTTATTTATCTATTAAAAGTATTTTTATTTACCTCTTCTGTTACTGTTTCTGTATTTTATTAGATGATTTTCTTTTTACTGTATAAATCGATTTTATGATTTTTCTTGAATTACCTAAATGGAGAATCGGATCTTTCATCGACAACTTGACCAACTTAACTCTTAACCGATGGTGTAGTGGGGCCGGGGCAGGCTCTATTGTTTTGACAAGGAACTTACTTTTCAAGAACATTAAAAATATTTTGATACAAAATATTCAGTGTAGAATTTTGTAAATCAAAGATAACAAATAAGATAATAAAAATATAACAAAAAAGGGGAGGGTTAGAATCAAATATCGCTCTATTACTATTTTATTTATTTATTTACCACTGCTCTTAACTAATCAATAACTGAAACATGTAAATAATTTTAATATAATTCTAATTAACGCATAATAATTAATAAACGAGTACTTAATGAAGATGAAATAAAACTTATGAGTTTTTTGGATGATAGCTTGCTTATTGACGTAAAAACAAAAATGCATTTCCAATTCAGAAAAAATCGTTATTTTGTAGCACTGAATGATGGTTTTTGTACTGTCATCATTTCAAAAACATTGTTGTACTCAAATAATCAATTTGCTTTTGAAATAAGATTTGATAATTAAGCTTAATTAATTATAATTTTATATAGGTAACATTCCTCCCCACTAATTCCTCTCAATTCACCCCACTATGGGAAGGAATGGGACAAAATGAACACGCCAATTAAATGGCTAATAAGTCAGTTAATATAATACTTGATTACTTCATTTAATTATTTGTAACAATTATAATAGTTATTAACGATAATATTTTTTTCAATATTGTGTAATATTAATAAAATTGTGTAATGTTTTAGGTTAACAATCCCGAAATTATTTTTAATAAATTTCATTTTAAACATATTCATTTTACTAAAATTTTCTCTCTTTGCCCACTACACTCGCTACTCTATCTATTCCACTATCACTATTTCAAATATTATTTGCACAAATTATTTTTTAACTGTTAACTTTCCAAATACTTCCCTCGTTGAAGGCCCAAGGGTCTAAAACCTGTGTACGTGCATTCGTACATACATATATGCATGCGTACGTGATCGAGAGTATCTAGCCAAGGTTTATATTAACCTTTCCCAGAAATGTAGTTTCTCCTACACTGAACAGGGGCCACGAGGCAAAGGACGAAGGAACTTGCTTTTATTTTAATTTTAATAATCGCATACTTTAATTATATAATAGACTCACCCTTGTAAAGAATCACATACTGGCGCGATTTTTATGAGATGAGCTACGACACCAAGATTTAATCTATTGAACACTCTTAAATTTTATTCCATAAATCGGTATCGGGAATTAAAAAAAAAAACAATAATGACGGCAGTTTGAATCAAAACATTTCGGAGCAATATTAATACTTTGAAATACAGCCAAAATCATAGTATGTAATATGAAAAAAGGACTCACTTGGGCGACTGTTAGCGGGATTCGAACACACAACATATATCGTCAAAAGTGGGTGCCTCGACCACTCGACGTGTTAATTATGTTAAAGCAATATGGCAGTCTATTTAGCGTATTTAAAAAATCAAACATTAATTTTATTATTGTTACTTATTTAGCATCACGCTGTTCTCGCAGGGGAAGACGGAGAAGGTGGAACGTCACACTCTTCTGTCTTGACACACAACTCTCGCCTTATCCACATTCACTCCTCTTCTCACGCAAGCCCGTCGATTGTTGAGGTTACTAGCGGGACCATCTTCCAATATTTGTGTAGTTTGCCTGGTTGTGTCATGTCTTTCGTGGACGTTTTCTATTTCTGGTGCCATCAACACTCGCGCTATTTTTACTATTCTCTCCTCATTCGTTTGTTATACATGACTGAACTAACAAGGGATATTTTTTTAATCATATGCATTATGCTAAGCTTTTCATCAGTAATCTTTAGGTTAGTATTGTCTTCTAATTTGTTAATTATAAGCATAAGTGCATTTTCGACAGTGCAAAAAAAGTGGCTTGACATCATAATTAAATAAAATAATATTTAGTCTTAAACAGGTTAGTCTATACTATTTATGTTGTCCTGAAGAAGGTTGGGTCCAATTGAATATCTACTAATATAATCAATTGAAGGTTGGGGCATTTGTGTATCTACATAATAAAGTGGTATAAAACTAAATATTATTTAATTTATTTAAAAATGTTAAATTCTTGTTAATGTTATTTTTTTAATAACAGAGACAAAAAATAATTATGTAAATAGTTCAAAAATTTGTTAGTTCCTATTCATATCAGGACATTATATATTATTTATACGTATGCATTGAATATGAGAAAATAATATTTATTTTATTGTATTTCTAAGACCGTTGAAGTGGTAGAAAAAAATCAGTAAAAATATTCACGTGACTAGGATTAGATGAGTTCGTTCGGAAGATATTCTTCTGTCCACATGATAAAAATATACAGCTAAATATTCTATTTGTGATTTAAATGATAAAAATATACAGCTAAATATTCTATTTGTGATTTAAATGATAAAAATATACAGCTAAATAATCTATTTGTGATTTATAACTCAATGTGTAAGACTAGTCAATTTCGCTATATAGTTGGAAATGGAACACCTATTTTATTTAATACATGTACTTATTTTCTACAATAGATTTTCTCCTTCAACATGCTCTTGGCAGAGCAATCATGGTTACCATAACTATCCGTCACCATCTGCTCCAATCTGTAGCATTCCTGACGTGAGTCATCTTCATCTTTCTGTCTCACAAAATCGTTTCACATGATGATAGGATCATGGTATCCCTCCTATACTTTAATCTCACATCCTCCAGTGTTAAAAATTAGAGAACCAAGGTACACGTACACGGCTCTCCGCGACCTCGCAATTGCCTATTAAGGATATGTCCGGTCTGTTGTTATGTTACTGATCAACAATCATTATTTTAGTTTTTTCCCTATTAATCGCGAGGCCCATTTCACTACTGGTTCTTTCCAACAATGTGAGGAACTCTTCAATGTCGGCTGCATTCTTTGCGAGCAAAGTTGTTGTCTAATAATATACCTAATTTACATTTTCAGCCATGTTAGAAAAAAATTTAAAACCAAATCACGCACAATTTAATTATTTTTAGATTTTTATACTTTGCGTGGAACATGATTATTTGTAATTTATTTGGTAAATATTCTTCGAAGTAGTATTGTTATAATATAGCCGATATATATTAATTTAAGCAGAACATATTATTTTTGTGTTTTGTCGCAGTTACAAATTAAATTAATCAAATAGAAAGATATACAGAAAAAATTTAATTAACTGAAAAAATTTTTTAGTTGCTACTGGGATTCGAACTTGGACCTTTTCCTACCAGGGGAAATGCGTTATCCAGTTTCGTAATATCAATCAAATACATTTACGAAAAATTTTTGAACCTATATTCTGTATTTGCTTTTTAAAAGTAATCAACTTTATATTGCGACAAAATCTCAAATATCTTTATAATACACATATTTTTTTAATTGAACATTTATAAAATTTAAAAAATTTCGATAATTAAAATACATGATGCGAAATGTTAGTGAAGATATTTTATTGAGAATGATGAGTTTTTTTATGATCAAACCACAAATTATTTAAAAAAATGAAAAAGATTCCTTTCAAATGTGCTATTCAGTGCAAACTGCTACTTCTGCTGCAAACCTTTTCTTTTCGAAAATGCATTAGAATAATTTTTCGTTTTTTATTTTAAATCGTATTGTCTTTGATTTAGGTTAAGTTATATTATTATGGAGAATACATTCATATTGTGAAGTTGCGAGACGATCTGTGCTATTTTAATACAAATTAAATGTATTAGTTAGAAAGATATACACATATAATCAATTTTATCGAAAAATATTGTTGTTGCTACCGGGATTCGAACCTGAATCTCTTCCAATCCGGAGAACGTGCATTATACGATTATGCTATACTAACACAGTGGATTGACGACAAATTTTCGAACTTATATGTTACACTTCTCACTATGTGTTTTCCTTAATAGTATTTAAGTTGTATCAATATGTCCAAAATTTAATAAAAATGAATTTGTTAATTATGGCGTCTTCTATCGGTTTACTCAAAGGTATTTGCGATTCCGTAAAAATAAAGTAGATGGCTTTCGGATTGGATTAGATGGTAGAATATTAATTTGAATATTTACAAATTTGTTCAAATTTAGTTTGTTTATTACTTGCATTAACGTTAAATTGTTTTCCTCCCCCATGAAAACTTATCAATACGTAGATAGGTTTTTGTGTTGCTAAGCCACAGATACGTAAGTACATAGTAGAATATAGAAAGTGATATAAATACAATATTAACCAATTTCCTGTATGTATATCAAATGTTATTATTAATTAATTTACAGATTTGGACCTATAAGCAAACGTTTGTTGACCACTGACATGAAATCTATTAATTGGGTTCGAATGAACCGAGGGTCCGGGAGTGAATGGGGAGGGAGGCTGGGTCCATTTACGTCATAATTCCGAGAAGAGCCTTTGGCTAACAACTCAACGATCTTTACATTCCATAACAACACGTGGGACCTAATCTGTAACCACGTGTTCAAGATAATTATGTTTGTGAAGTAAAATAAAATATATACCTATTAGGTAGATAAACAACATGCGTAATTAATTTGCATTAAATTTCATGCAGTTTTCAGTACACCGTAGAGAAAGAAGAAAATTGATTATTTTTGCGGATAAATATAATCTTTGTTACGTTGCAAGTTTTATTACAGAAAACCTAATTAACAATAACAGAGACTTAAGGCCTTTGATACCATTTCACACTCAAAATTGTTTAAGATCTGAAAATGTCAGAAAACCATGACAAAAAAAAAACTGATCATCTTCAGGACTCACTTATCAAAATGAACGCAATTTGTGACTCGAATATTAAGCATCATAATATAATATAATCAGTGGCGTGCACTGCGTGCAAGTTCTGGGAAACAAATATAAATTAAATAATTCATATGTTATAAACGGAAGATTTATTATAATTACGCTAGCACCAGCCGTGTACCAGTAGAATCTTTAATTGCTTTGTTCTAAAAATTACCACGACTATCAAGCCGCTGCAGCCGTAGCGCTCTAGTAGTTTATATATGTAATATAATATATCATATAATACAACCTAAATCTTTACCTACTGCACGCCACTGAATATAATATAACGTCATTCTTATAGTATGATGTATAATTAAACATCATAATATACGAGTATATCGAGATTAATTAATGAAAAAGAAGCGCCAAAACAGATTAAATACTAATAAATTACTCGGTTCGCTAGACCAGTTTTCACGGCAGGGGTTCGACTGCATAAATATTTTTGGAATAGTAATAAGGAATTGAGCTCGGTCCCCGAGTACCCGAGGCATTCAATTCACTTACATCGCATGTATCGGCGAGGAAACGGGCGGGGTGGGGTTATCTAAGTAATCATAATATTATATCGATATGTTCTTCTTCTTCGAGTACTCAATACTGAACTCTTGATAGATCTGGAAGTCCCGTTTCCATTCCTCCCCGTTTTGAGCTGTATTGATCGCAGACTTTAAAGAGGACCCTGTCAACCCTAGTCTATATATCTTGTAAGAGACTGTCCTCTTGCTCGCTTTCATAAGCTTCTTGAGACACTCGTCGTTTCTCTCGGCAACATGTCCTAAGTATGCGAGAATCCTTCCCTTGGAACTGGAAGAGAGAGATTCTTGCGCGCCTCGCGGTCCACGGGCATCCATCTCCAGCACCACATATTGAAGGCATTTAACGTGTTCCTTTCCTTCTTTTTAAATGTCCATATTTTTATTCCAAACAGTGCTACAAAAAATACTAATTTCTCTATATGTTTGTCAGACTGCTCATCGTTGATTTTATCATTCCAATTTGTCTTTGGATTTCTGCTTCACACCCTCTATGTTTTGAAATGAGGGCTCCTAGATATGTAAACTCGTCGATCTCTTCGTAGTACCTTAAAGAATTATTCATTATAAGAGTTTCGAATCGATCGACGACGAAAACCATCGTTTTGTTTTTATTAATTAGTCCTAGTTCACCGCTCTGTACTCCTCTTCGGAATAGCTCAGTTATCAGCTTGTATCATCCGCGAATCTTATGTCAGAGATCTTACACGATGAATATCAACGAGTACCCGAATAATTTTAAAATACTTACGTGATCACATCATTCAGTAAATATTTTCGAATTTTGACTATTTTCATAAATCGGCTTTATTTGTTAATTTAAATGATTTGAAAAATATTGTTTTTTTGTAATTTTACGACTCAGTATCCAAAAAAACAACAATCTCAGTACAATCCACAGCCGGCATTCTAAGTAAATACTTATAATAAATTATTAAGCAAATCGCAACCGACATCTTTTTTGTTTTGATCGTAAATATCTTTTTGGTCTGGGAACCCGAGCCGGGTTCCTTGAAATTAAATTGATACCGCGTGGCCTTGAATAAATTGTTGAACACTAATGCATTTTTAAGTGATTTTTTTTACATAAACTTGTTACAATCGGTACATTCACTAGTGGCTATGAAGGTGCACTGGAGTGTCTAAATAAAACACAATATAAACTATCGCATTCATCAACGTAATCGTATCGCGGAAAGGCTTAGTATTCCACTATATTTTTTTATATTTTATTTTGCATTTCTGATGCGTTTATTTATAGATAATATTTAATCAGATATAAGAATATGCTAAATTAACTATGTAAAATATATCAATTTAATTTAGAAAATACAATAATATATTGACTCTACTACATGTAAGACAAGGATACACGCCAATAATCAATAAATATAGAATCGACTATTAAATAATCAATTACCTACATAGTATCCAGTAGTGTAGTGCTAAATAAAAAAGTACTAGGGCGGTATCTGATTTTAACCTCCCCTACCCCCATTTTTTTCTTCCACGGAAATTTTATATTGGATTATTTTGAGATTAAAAAGAAATGACTTTAGGCAGGAATAATATAGTTATTGTAAACGATAAAATCATGCATATGTTAAAACAACTATAGAATGTACATTTGGAGATGACTGTTTATCCAAGTTGAGTTCACATATTGCATCTGTCTCCAAGTGCGTATGGTCAATGATTGAAAGAATGGGATACCGCCGCGCGCCCAGATGATCCAATTCTTAACAAAAAAAAACCTTTTAATAACAAAAAATATTCTCGTAATGACTTTCACGTTTTGAAAATGCTCTGGTTCTATATATTTTTTTGCATTCTCCTAATATCCGTCCACTGCACGATATTTGATGTAAAAAAATCTACGATAAAATGTACTTGAAAAGTAATTTCTGTGTCAAAAAAGTGGCCAAGGCACTCCTGGCCCTTCTTAGCTACCCCTGGCACCCCCTGGCCCAACTGCACTACTGATTGTGTCTACTTACCGTATATAATCATTTTCATATTTTTATTTTTATTAAAATTGTTATTCTCCATTCTTCAAGAAGTCCGTACTAAAGAAAGGTATGCAGAAAAAAGATTTTTTCGTACTTTGGGTATCGCTAAACGAGATGGAGATATGCTGGAGAAATTCATGACCCTGAGGATCATTGAGGCACAATATGATGGCCGCTACACGTCCCACTAAACATCGACCGGGATCTCGAAGAATGGCGGCAAGCGCTGTAGAATCAGAATGGAAGACCGGATACACAGTCATAAGTACATCGACAGAAAGGAAGGAAAAAAAAGTGGTTTTTTAGTAAACAATAATAAATAGTAATTAAATGTATTAATTAGAAAGATGTACATATAAAATCTATTTTATCGAAAAATATTGCTGTTGCTACCGGGATTCTAATAGCTGACAGTATACTTTTGACGACAAATTTTCGAACTTATATGTTAAACTTTTCAAATTAATACATCTATCGTTCCATTGTTTGAAAGCCATCTACTTTGATTTTACGGAATCTTAATACCTTTGAGTAAATCCAGGTTCGAATCCCGGTAACAACAACAATATTAATACATTTAATTAATAGTTTTTATTTATTACCTTAGTTTTATTAACCACTAATTGAGTACAAAAAACATCACTAATATTGCTAATTTTAAAAGCATTTAATTGCTATTTAAAATATCACAGACCGTCTGTTCTGAATAGTTACAACTTTATAATAAGAATGGGTTCTCCTTAATAATAAATAAACACAGTTGTGTATGTATATATTATATAAAAATAACAAAGTAAAGAAGCATTGAACAACTTGCTGAATGACTAGTTCAATGTACACTATCACTAACTCAATTAGTTTGTTTATTCGTTAAATAAAATCTCTACTTATGCGCGCAAATAATGGAGGGAAGACATGCAACGCTGAGATGGATAAGCTCTACAATAAATTATATCGTTTTGTAATGTGATAAAAACATTTACTTAAATAAAAAAAACTAAAATTAATTCACAGTAGACGAGATTATTTTTAAAAGTCACGCATATCCGCGAAAAAAGATACATCGCCTAACATATCCGGGACTATTGCACTTTTTGAGGTCAGCCGGTGCGCGCGCACCGCGGCTGGTGGGCGTCGCGCTGCGGCGGGCGGCGCACGGCGACGCCATTTCTCACGACGGCGCCGGCGTCCGCTCCCGGAAGAGCGCTGCGGGCGGACAGGCGGTGAACCTGCCTTCCACTCGGGCTTTTTATGTAATTACCTAAATTCATTTCATGATCATTCATGCAATTGCAAAATTATTTTATATGGACATTTCATAGCGTTTATCCCTAATATTAAAATATATATGTTTATCATGTAGTCATAAATTATACATGACTTAACTAATTAGTACAATTAATTAAATAATGTTAGATTTTTTAATGATTGTGTTTATGTATTAGTTTATTATTAATATATTAAATAGTTTAATATATTGATAAAAAACGCGTTGTACCTTTTTTAAATGATATGATCCTATTAACACTATTCGATCTTTAATTTGTATTGGCTTTTATTTTATTAGTTGATGAATCATATGTAAGTTACGTATATTGTTACGATTGACCAAAAATAAAAGTGAGAATGTACCATAAAAATCTTAAAACCACGACCTTGGTATCATTTATAGAGAAAAAAATAACTTTTAATAAAGTATTTCAAAATGAAATCAAGAATTAAATGTTTATTATCACCAGTTGCAAATTCTTAATTAATAATATTAAATAGCCCATAATACTTACAAATCGTTCAAAGATAATTGGGTATCATTTTTTAATGCAAATTTGAAGGTGTTTAAAGTCGTCGCGATGATTTATACCTCATTTTTAACAAACTAGTAATTAACATCTAAAAAATTAACTTTTGGAAAAGTTAATTAATTAATACAGTAATATATAAGGTTGTTTACTTTATACTATAACATGTTATAGTGTGAAGTAAAAAAAATTAAAGTTAATTACAATGGACATCAACATAGTTAATCACGAAAATTTCGAAATATTAAATTTGTAGTAATACAACTCCAGTTAAGTACTTACGTAAATACACGAATTTATTTTATAAACTGTGAAATATTATTGGCAAATAAAACTTAAAATACGTGTAAGTACATATTAAATCTGAAGCATACGAAGTGTGTTATACTATAAAGGTCTGAACACTTTACCCATATTAAAAACGTGTCACCTCTATATAATAAAATATAGATTTATCTTCAGTCTGAATCATCAATCTGAAGGAAGTGACTGAAATAAAATATTTGGGAGTCATGATAGATTTAAAATTGAACTTTTCGCAAAGTACAAGACTAAAAAAATTGAAAAAAAAAGCATTTCTGAGAAAGATCAGAAGATTCATTAGTACCGAGTCTTGTAAAATAGTAAACAACTCTGTTATTATTCTTCACATAAACTACTTCTGCAGCATTTAATTTATGGCTAATGATGAAGAAATGCAACAGTTAAATATACATATCTGCACAGTGATCAGTGCAATGCTGAAAGATCTTAATACGATGACCAGTAATCAGAAAATATATTTTGATGACACAGTATTTATTTTTAAAATCCTCTTTAAAAAAATATCGATCGAATTTATAAGAAAAATTGATGAAAATCAACATGAGTACGAACATCGTACAAGAGGAAGAGAGACTGAGACTGCCATTCACGAAGAAGCCTATATCTCAGAAATCAGTGATGCACTGTGCGATAAAGATTTTCAGTGTAATGCTAGATAATATAAGCAAGAAAGAGACATAGATTCAAAATGAAACTAATCAAATATGTGCAAGATAAGTTTTAATAAAAAATGAATATTTTGAACATTTTTATATTTACATATGTATGGATTATGTTAAAACGTATTCTACTATATGTTAATAATTCAAATGAATTTCAAATATACACATAAAGGATATACTATATCATCTATACTGTTACATGAGAATGAATATCAAATTTTCAAAAGAATCCGTAGATGGCGACAGCATAGTTGGTAATAAATAATTGAAATGTTCAAACATGATACCATATATACAACTTCCAAAAAAAAAATTAATAGGTGTGGTAGCATGGGTAAATAGGTGAACGTTACATTGTGTAAAGTGATCACTTAAGCCAGCCGATGACAGGTCGTAAGCCCTGTGATGCCCAAGACTTATATACTTCTGTAAGAAATCTATATTTTGATGAGTATATTAAGAATAAATAAATAAATATATTTAGAAAAACTATGCGTAACTTGAATTTCTGGGAAATAAAATGTTTTATAAAATTAATTTATAAAAATGTTCATTCAGTTACAAAACAATGACTTAAATATGGACTTAATGTATAATATGATCCAATTTGGTAGAATCAGAAGCCACGCTATCCTACATTGCAACATAATCACAACACAATATATACATATATATCACATAACACAGCACATCAGTGGCGTAACTACAACAATCGGGCTCCAATGCAAAATAGAAAAAGAGCTCCCTAAATAAGTATTGTACAATGTATAATATATACGAATATGAAAACTGCGTGGTTTATATATTAAATAGTAGGAAGAAAGTTAGTCTCATGTCTCATATAATATTTATACTTTGCAGGGCATTTGCACTCGGAATTTAAATAATACTTCGCTTTACGGCGATGGACTGAGCTCTAGCCCTACATATTAACGGGACCTCGGGAAACGGTCGATGTTTTCACATATTTTTGCAATACAATGATTTTTAAGTTTTACAGCTCAATTTCTTGCAATGTATTACTATTAATGCTGGGAAAGATATCGATACTTGCAAAAATAACGATTTTAAATGGATTGGAGGACGCGAACTTTTTGGTCCCCATTTAACGTAGGCCCCAATCCACCGCATTGGCTGCATTGGCATAGTTACGTCACTGCAATAATAAAATTTGCAGAAATATATATGAAAAAAAAATTTAACACTACTATTTTTACTCATGTTATGATGACCGAATTACCCTGTACTGTAAATTATGATGGCCGAATAGTCGTCGAGTACTTTCGATTTTTTTTTTCACATTTCCAAAATATTGAACTAGTGAAAAATCGCTAGGTATCTTCATATTTGCCCCGAGAGAGAAAAAGGCAAAGAAGTTCACGAAGACCGAGATATGTGGTCAGTATTAATTATTGTACCATTCCGTACAACGTAATGCGTAACCGACCGTGAACCCGCCGCGCCGGTCCAACGTCTCGTTCTCGGGATTCGGCGCCGCGAACTTCGCAACAATCATTGACAATTCAGGTATGTGTTTTTACCTAGGAAAAAAATAAGAATCGCGCTGAATTCCTAGAATCAAGAAGATAGAAGATCATCCGAATCCTAAGAGAGCTGCACGCTAATGTATTGTAATACATACACAACACAATTCTACCGGGCATGCAATGCAAATCATTTTAATTTTATTTATCTACTTGGCTTTATTAATTCATTTAATCTTAATATAGTGCATGCGTAAGTATATAAGGCGGGCTGCCAATACGTGAACAAGGGGCTTGCTTAATCTCAGAGTTATTTGCGGTGTTCCGTGGGAGGGACGGATTTTTTATTTTAATTAAAAGCAATAAAGGTTTGACAGGAGAAACATCTCTTTTAATTCCCTTTAATTATGTGAACCAAAGGAGAAGTGTCCTCCCATATCAACCGGATTCAGACCAGATCTAACAGTGATCAAACAATATCAATTGCTGAAAAATGTACTTACCTGCCTTAGATTGCAAGATTGACATCGAAGATTGACTTAGAAGTAGATACTATTCTTTTCGCCCCAATTCTGTATGAAGTATGAAGGATAATTGTTCAAAGCATCGTTCTCAAAAATGTTGCGTTGAATATCTAAGAACATCTGGAAGCCAATATATGTAGCGCCTAATTCCAAAACCCCCTAAAACGGATTTCGAAAATTTAGAGTTAAATATGCAGTTTTGTAGATTTTTTGTCAGATACGTGCAGAACATATTATTTCTTACAAAAGTCACTTAAATTCATTCCTATTGCATGTTAAAAATCAGGATCAGTTCCAAAATACCCCAAAGCAGACAGAATATAAGTTGCAATTCCCCCTAAAATGAAATCAGCTAATCACAACGCTTGTTTACGATCACGTGATCATCCATCCAGAATACAGTATGGCTGCTAAAATAATATATACAGAAAAAAAATTACATAACATTACAAAATCCTGATGCAAAACAAACATTTTGTACATTTTCTTTCAAAATTTTCGTTTTCATCCATAACTCAAAAACACGTAAAGTTGTTTTAGGGGTGTTTTGGAATTAGAAGCAACATAGGTATATCAAACATTGGCATTTTTCAGCGTTATTAGACTATAAAGAAAAAAAAACAGCTACGTCTCTATTTTTATGCACCCGAAAAAATGTATTTTACACGAAATTTCAAATGGCACAAATGTCTTATTTTTCATCATACATTTAATAATCTATTATAATACTCGTAATAATACCGTGGTACCTCGTTATACGTTCTTAATCCGTTTCAGATCCTTGAACTTATACCAAACAGGACGTATACCAAAATAATTTTTACAAAAAGAAGTAAAGGGAAAATGATTTATCCGTTCCCATGAAGAAAAATCATATTATTATTGGCATAAAATTAAACATTGATGGAGTTGTATTAAATAATGTAAACACTGCTAATACTAAAATACATAAAAACCAAACCAATTAGATGAAATAAATGAAAATTTAATAAATCTTAATTTTCTCTTTTCCGTCACTTTTTCCTACTTGGACCTGATTGAAAATCATCAGGTTTGATGTTTATGTATTAAAATTCTTTGCTTCTGTCATCTCCTCAGGATGTTTGGGAAATGTGACATTGTCTGACCATTCCAGTTAACGCTATTACGGTTTTTTTTGGATTTGTTGGGGTGGTACTCTCTGCGAAGTTTTTGTCATCCATAAATTTTGGTGACGCGAATCGTATTCCAAACAAAAGTCTTGTACTAAACAAATGTTTCCCATTATTCTTTGAACTTATTCCAAAGCGGGCGTATATCGAGGTACCACTGTATATTTATGTATACTCCAAATAATGGCCATCTGGGGCATATAATACCCTGGTGCCAGATCTGTCACAGCCCCGGTCAAGCAATAGGCACCAGCCACCAGGCACCACGTCCCGATGTTTGTTTGGTAGGCGGAAGCAGCCGAGGTCGTTCCTACTACACACAAATAAAATGACAAGGCCATTTGTACTATGTATTCTAGTACCTACCGGGGGCAACAACACCTACTGTGTTACTATCTTCAGCCAGATACACGATTATAGGTACATTAACTTGCTTTTTAAAGTAGAATATATTTATATTTATATATACGTTTCCGATCTAAGTTTGTAGAACTCCATGATCACTTTTTTTGTGTTGAAATAGAATGGTTACTTAGAATAATTAGAAGCATTCAAAAATTTATGGAATTCCTTAGAATGCTGTCCCTTTTCGTCTTATGCAAATAAGTTGTTGATCGATAATGCCCTTACAAGGCGAAACGCGTCTCAAGTAAATTAAAACGAGTAGAATAAAAAAACAAGTATTTTATTTTCACATAGGTGAATCCCATTATGTTATATTTGTTACGAGAAATTGAATAATTGAGAAGTTGATTAAAGGTTCCTTGAAAAGATTTATATTTGAAAAAATAAGTTGTCAAGAAGTTGAAAAAATGAATAGATAATCAAGAACAACAACAAAAAGATTTCAGTTTGATTGATTTGATGGAAAATAAAATTAAAAACGTATTCAAAATTACTGAGTGATGTCTGTTGGATTTGCAAGATGGTCAGTGTTAGGGTCAACAGAATATCGTTTTAAGTCAAAGACGCTCGTGAGTTCGGTTGGTAGCTTCAGAAAAAAATTAGAAGGAATGAAACTAATCTGCCCCATTTATACAAACAAAATGAGATACAAAAATATATTTTTATGCATACAGACTCTCAGATGACGTATTTTCCTGTCAATCTAGAAAAATACTAATTTAATGTATTAATTATAAATATATACATAAATATAAAATCAATTTTGTCGAAAAATATTGTTTTTGCGCTACCGGAATATTTCTATGTTGATATGTTTTGAATAATTATAACTTCACAATAAGAATGTGTTCTCCTTAATAACCTAGAAAAAGTTAGAAATTAATATTTATGTATTATAATCATTTTGTGAAATATGCAGCAGTATCATCTAGCAGTATGATCTCCGATAGTTATTCAACGTTTAATATTGACAAATTAGTATTATTAAAATATTTTCGAATTAATTTGTTAGATTAATAGTTTGAGAATTGCCATTTCAGAATCTCATCACCAACCTTGAAATTGTAAGTTCATACAGTTTTGGAATTGTAATTTCAAGTTTTTCGTCACGTATACCACTGAGAATTGAAGGTTTTTGTCATTATAATACCTGGTTCTTAACATCATAATACACGAATGCCAACCTTAACTAACTGTAATCATAATGTCTAATAATTTATATCTTGGATTTATAAGTGCAATAAAAGTAATTAAATTAATCAATTAGAAAAAATCTATCTAACGAATAAGCATTTAGATGCTACCGATAATCGACTAAATATTTTTTTTATAGATAGATTTTGTCTGTGTATCTTTCTAGTTGATGAAATTCATTTGTATTAAATACCACAGAACTATATTTTGAAAATGCAACTTCACAATAAAAAATTATTTTTCTAATTGTGTTTGTAATTCCAATTGAATTAAACTTGGTGTTTGATTGAAGTATATGTACAATGGGAAGGTTATAGATTATATAATAGGAACGTACGTGCTTTCAATTCGAATTAGGTGTATGGAATGAGAATAGAATTACACATATTTATTAATATTATTGTACCCATTTACTCTTACGTGAAACGGTACAAAGTACCTGAAACTTATTATTTTATTCGTATTTTTTTATCGTAAATACCACAGACTAGTAAGTGAATATACACGAATGAATGAATATACGCGATACGAGTGGGGTTCGGAACATTATTTGTGGAACGAGGGGCATTTTACAGACATTTATTCAATGAAACATAAACCCGACAGATTATGACACATTTATACAACAGTAAAAGTATTTACTCTTCGAAAATGAAATCTTTGTGTTAACAAGACGAATTTTTTACATTAATGCATATTATATTGTGAGCGTTTAAATTTTTGTTTCAATCGAGTCATATTTATTAAAAAAGTCGCGGAGTTCTTTGATTGCGTGAGTGGCACCAAAGTGATCACGTGGATATCACCAAACTGAAAATGTTAGAATAAGGAATTTGCGTTAGTTCATGTCTATTTATTTGATGGTCTGTGGTAAACAGTAATTCTGAAATATTGTAGGTACTGCGTTCATCATGATTATTTAGGGCTTAGAAATATTTTCATTATAATTACGAATATTAGAGAACAGAGATTACATAATGTTAGTTCTGGTGATGATGGTCCATATAGAGACTTCCGAATAAGTCAAATACCCGCGTCAGAATAACAGAAAACTCCACAAAGAAGGTGAGGAATGGCCCACCGCCCACCGTCCCCCGCCCACTCCCAAAAATGAATGATTCAAAAGGTTATGGTAAACAAGCACGTGAACACCTCAGGTGGCGCCATAAATTTATTAGACGCACGGTATTGATTCCTTGAACTAAAAAATCTAAATACATATAATGAAAAATCATTCTGAAAATGTGGAAGACAAAATCTCGGGCAGTACGCCCTTTTAAAATAATTTTGAACTAAAATAAATTCTTAATGGTTTTAAAAGTTAAAAAAATCGATGCCCTGCTCTGATAACAGAGGCGCCGTTTCCCCCATTGCCCCTCTTCCCCACCGCGGCTACTCCCGCAGCTCGTGAAGGCCGTGGTAGATCAAGGAACCCTTCAGGATCAAGGCGAGTCAAAGCCGAGTTCAACAACGAATATGCGCATGTACTCAAATTCTGTTTGTTTATTGGTTCCGGGCGAAAATTCCTCGACACAATATTGATAGTGTGTCATTGCGCCGAGCGCGTAAACTCGACACTTCTCTCAGATATTTATTTCACGTCAATACGTTATTAACTTTTGTTTCTAATATAGTAACATTTTGTTTTACATTACACCAATGTTATCGTAGCATAACAGTGTATAGTATACTCTCACATTCAATTCAGTGTTATAATGGTCCATCAACTATAGGTCCGCCGACAATTGTTCCCCCGGTCAGTTGATCCCTTAAGACAGCCTTACACGCAACGGTATACCTGACGGGTATGCCTGTTCAGGTCGCCTTTTGGGTAAACCGTAGTGTGTGACAAAACTGGCCGGTATCCTTACCTATGCAGGCGACCAGACATCAATTCAAAATTCATATTTTCTACCTGTGGATAAGTGCTAACTTCAAGCAAACCTGAGTGTGTGTGTTACCCAAGTTGTTCCTTGTCTACTGCAAAAGAAAAAGTCGCGTTGTGTAGTTCGAAAAAATGGCGTCTCGCAAGCGCAGCGTGATTGTGGAAGATTTTAATGAATTGTATAAATCTGAGTCCTCCATTCTAACACT